>BMAU01019240.1:0-649567 GCA_019973935.1 Trichonephila clavipes
GCTCGATACCTACAACATATTATACATTTATGAATACATTTTTTACAATAACTTTTAAACCAATAATCCAATAAGTTTGCTTATAATATACCTAATAATACAGTACATCCAGCATGCAAATATAAAATATGATACATATTTACAATTAATTACAAATTTCATGCTGATTTGGCAAGATGATTGGGTGCTTAGTACCATATTGGAGTGTCGAATTTCGAAGTCGACCTCCTACTGAATACACCGTCTTTGTCGATGAAAGGACAAAGAGCAGATAGTATACTTTTTTACTACAGGCTGTTATTAGCTTTAATACAACTGATTTCCTCCTGAAAGAATAAATTTTTGAATATACAAAGAAAATTTTATTACTTGCCTGCCTCCTTTCATATGTGGTTAAAGGAGGGACATAGTATTTTCCCTTGGAATTCAAATTTTCATCTTGCCAACTCTAGCTTTACAGTTTGTGATGTATCTAAAACAGAATGCAAGAATATCAATTATCTTAGTAAATGATGAAAATTTTAAAAATAAAAAGAGTCAACAAAGTCACATTTAACAGCCACAGGGAAGCTAAAAGCTGCTCGTTTTTTCCTTTGACATTGAACTAGTCTGATAATTTCTCTTTGATTGCTTAGGCCAAGATTCCATCTCACAGGAAAGCCATTGAGGGCCTTCTCACCATAGAACACAGGGAAGTTCTTTAGGTGATAAATCTCTGCGGCCCAATGTCAGCTGGATTCATCTTGGTGGGCACGTAACGCCAACTGTCTGCTGAAACCAAGTCCAAAATTTCGGGATGAGATCCTTGGATGAGAAGACAGCCAAGATAAAAACCACTTGGGAATCAGTCCATGCATAGAAGTGAACATCATACTCCTTCAAGATGTTCTTGCAGGTTGCATAAAGGCGTGCAAGTAACGTGCACCGTTGAGCTCCAATCTTGAGATTGATACAGACTTTTAGAGGTGCCAACACTCGATTTAGCCACCAAAAGAGTCACCTTGGTATTACCATCGGATTGTGGCTGCACATCATATGACCAATGCATAGCCAACTCAGACGCATCCCAAAAGCCATGCAGGAGTTATTTGTTGGCTAGCAGTGTGGATCCACCTGGAATGGATTGAAACAAACTTTTGTTCAAACTCCCCTACTGGAATGTTTTCCATTTAGTTGCAAGCGCTTCTGGAAGAGGACTGTCTCATCTATTTCAAGAGCCATAACTGCAGATAAAAAAAATCTTAATAGACACGGTACAGGAGTCAGGAAAAACCGAGAGAATCGAACAATCTTGATTGTGACAGGAAAGAACGCTTAGTGATATTGTCCGAAAATTTACTTTTAAATTGAAAATGAAGATATCCTTCATAGAATTCCAGGTAAGTCCTAGGGCCTTGGAGCATTCATCAGGATGGATTTCCAAATTGGAACTATCTCCTACCGAGTTTGAGGAAATACGGGAAAGTACTTCTGATGAATTGGACCGCCACTTCCTTAAATGAAATCCTCTTGCTTCTAGTATGCTGGAAAGTGTTTTTATCAAGGAGATTGCTTTCTCACTCGAAGGGGCTCCTGCCATTAAGTCATCGATGTAGAAAGATTCCTTTATAAGGGATGAAACAGCAGGATCATCTCTCTCTAGATCTAACCCCGTTTGAAACAAGCAGCGAGTAGCTAAATACGGTGCTGATGCTGTACCGTATGTTACCGTACACAGTTCATATTCCCGTATGGGAGAGTCCTTTGATTCTCTCCACACAATGCGCTGAACATTTTGACCTTCTTGATCAATTAGTATTTGTCTGTACATCTGTTGGATGTCAGCGGAAAAAGCAATTTCATTCAATCTAAGTTTCACTAAAATCGTGAAGAGGTCAGGCTGTACATTTTTACCTATTCCCAAAATTGAATTAAGAGAATTTCCATTTGAAGGTTTTACAAGTGCCATCAAATACAACACGTTATTTCGTTGAAACACTGTCACCTTTCATAACAGCATGATGAGGAAGAAAATAAATTTTTGAGTCCATAGATTTCACATTGTTTTCCACGGTATCATATGCCCCAATGATTCGTATTCTATAATAAAAATTTTATACTGCCTTTCAAAGTCCTTATCTACTTGAAATCTTCTCTCCATTACAAGCAACCGAGAAATTGCTATTCCTTTAGTGTTACCCAACCGTGAGGTGTCTCTGTATATCGATAACTTTACTACAAATCTACCCTCATCATTATATTTAAAATTTGATTTAAAATGGTTTTCACAAAATTGTTCCTCATCGGATAGAAATTGTTTTTAACGGATAATTCCTCCGTTTCCCAATATCTCTGAAGAAGCGAATCGGTATTTAATTCGTTTTCAATACTTAAAAATTGAGAATATAATTCATGTGGTTCCTTATTTTTAACATTAAGTTTTCCTGCAACAACCCATCGAAACATAGTTCTTTGTGCAATGGGTTCATTTTTAGAACCAACAATTTTCCCACTACGAAGAATATCAAAAAAACAATCAGATCCTAAAATTATATCACATTCTTTAGGACTCATAAATTCCTCATCTGAAAGAGGAATCGATTTCAAGTAATCCAAATCCTTCACATCCAAAAACTCCGAAGGAATTTGTGAAATGACTTTATTTAAAATGAAAGCGTTCACTTCCAAACGCTCATTCGAAGACTGTGATCCGATAACCAAATCAACGCAGCCTTTAGTTTGACCTGCAGTAACCCCCGCGATCCCGCGAAGAGAAATTTTACTGCTTTTTCTTTTTAATCCTAAAATATTTACAACTCTCTCTGAGATAAAACAACATTCAGACCCAGAATCTAATAATGCTCGGCAGATAAATGATTCATTAGAATTATTATTATAAAATATTTTTACATTTGCTGTGGGCAGAAAAGAAAGATTTAATTCACTGTTCACCGATGCCCCAGAATAAATCTGCGATTCTCCCGCTTGACCTTTGAACTCACTTGCTTCGTAGCAAGTCCCTGCGTTAGCTCCCTACCCCTGTGAAGTTTCATTACCCTGTAACGAATTTGTAAACAACGCGTTTCCGTTAGGCCTTTTTTCATGTAAAAGAGTATTGTGGAACTTAGAAGAGCATAGAGAACATTTTAAATAAATATTTGGGCAAGATTTATATTTATGATTATTTAAACATAAAAAGCACAATGAAAAACGTTTTACAAAATTTTTTCTACAATTAACATCCATGCTCTTAAATTGAATACACTTAAATAAAGGGTGTGTTCCTTTATACATTTCAAATATTTTAAGATCTTATCATTTTCTATAATAGAATTTTCATAATTACTTCTTATCGGAATTTTACATTCAGATTCATTATGTAACATTAATTCTAAGGAAGAACACCTCATGTTTAGGAGGCCGACCATACATTTCAAGTATACCTGATCAAATACCAGGGAGTGCTTCTCTCTGATTTCATTACGTTTATGACGCAGTTTCGAATCATTGTCAACGGCTTGCAACCTCCCGAGATTATTCACCTCCACACTGACACTGAACAGCGTATTGTGGAGCTGCTGACCAAAGTGCTCCCTGATCATCATTCTCTGGACATTCCTCGCGTCAGAGCCTTTGCTCGTTTTGAACCAAAGGACGTGTCCAGTGACTACTTGGAGCAGGAGGCTTCCAAAGGAAAAGGAGCCTTCATTCAAGCTCTGTGGACTCTGTATGCCAAATCCAGCTTATACCGTTTGGCATATAAGGCTTGGAAACGACATGGTCCGCAAAACCTGACCACTTGGACTCTATTGGCTCAAGCGGTGTTGGATGGATGTTATGCAGAGAAATGGCCCGATACCGTGTTCAAGTCCCCGACGTGTGCTCCATCTGTCTGAGTCCGATACACTGGCCAGAAAAGACACACTGTGGCCATGGATTTCACTTGCAATGTTTGTTTCAACACCTGCACGTGAGTAATACCTGTCCCCTCTGCAGGACACCCAACCCATTGAGAACATCCTAGAGTTCGTGATGAGCCCCAGAAAAATGGGAGAACTGGAAAGGAGCATAGCTCTAGACCAGTTCTCCCATTTTTTGGGCTGGTCTAGACGCCAAGGTTGGCTTCCAAAGCGTGTATCGGGAAGCAAAAGAGTTGTCTCGCCATCATGGTCAAAAAGAAAATTGAAGGAATGAAATGTAAGAAAATTTGAAAAGGACTCTGGAAGAAAAGATGAAAGGTTTCACTAAAAAAAACAAACATTTTTTTAAAATTTTTTTTAGTATAGATTAAAACTTTTACTCTTCACGTCAATGATTGTCTTAAGAGTTTTTCCACACTCAAGGTTTGACCGCTCATCCATGGTGCCTTGGATCGTCCATAAATGTTGGTACTGTGACGTAGTATAGTTTAAAACTTTTTACTCTTCACGTCTGTCCCAAGAGTTTTTCCACACTCAAGGTTTGACAGCTCATCCATGGTGCCTTGG
Source organism: Trichonephila clavipes (assembly GCA_019973935.1). Classification (NCBI taxonomy): domain Eukaryota; kingdom Metazoa; phylum Arthropoda; class Arachnida; order Araneae; family Nephilidae; genus Trichonephila; species Trichonephila clavipes. The sequence continues at coordinate 4,467 of BMAU01019240.1, forward strand.
ATCGTCCATCAATGTTGGTACTGTGACGGATGCATTTAAAGACGCCACGGCTTCCTTTTGCAATCCTTGTTGAATCGCATCCTGTTTGAAACGTATAAAAGCGAGAGGTGCTTTAAACACTTTTCATTCGTCATGGACCCGATTGATGCCTTCCCCGAGCACCTTTCTACCACGGTGGTGCCCGTGACGCTGCCCCATAAACCCGATGCATTGGAATATGCGGCTCGTCAGGGCCAAGTCCGAGCTGGCATCATCTACCAAGAGCCCACCGCCAAACGGGTGTGTTTGTTCTGTTTTGTAAAGACCATTGGCATCAAAAACGACGTGGTTGGACAATTTCAAACGGGCCGTCATGGAGGCAAAGCAGGTCAATGAATTTAGACCCAACGACGTGATGTGGGAAAAAACATCCAAAGGCCTGTTGAGAAATCCAGACAGACTGCTCAAAAATACCGACAAGAGGATGGTTTACATTTACAACAACATATTTTTTGCCAAAAAAGACTTTACCTTTGGCTTGCGAACGGTGAAATCCGGAGAGATTCACTTGATTCAAACGACGCATGTGCCCATGTTGATCTATGAATTGCCAGCCTCCAGTCTTAAGTGCCGATCCCAACCCAATGTGATTCGGAGAAGTTTTGAGCCCCATGACCAAATGCTCTACCATCGAACCATCTTGGAGCCCCACACGGCGTATCCGATTCCGGCTGGAACAAACTACATTGTGTTGACGGTTCAAAAAACCGCCTTTGGTTTGGACATTATCTCCGAATCCCTTCTGCCCCAGCTCATTCCGAAGGGATTCCACGTGGGAGATTTCCGGAAAATGAAAAAGTTTGATCAAACTCCTTACAAGCTACCTCCACCTACCCCGATTCATGTACCGGCCGAAAAGCGACCTTTGGAAGAAAAATCTCTACCTTTCTCCAAGAAACGATCCAAAGTGCGCATCACTCCCGTCATGAGACGTGTGTCCAGACGATCTAAGCTACCGATTTCACCTGTGCAGATTCCACAAGTCCCACAACCACCTGTAATGATTCCACAACCACCTGTGCAGATTCCACAAGTCCCACAACCACCTGTGCAGATTCCAGATGTCCTAGAACCTGTGCAGATTCCACTTGTCCCACAATCACCTGTGCAGATTCCAGTGTTCCATGTCCTAGAGCCACCTGTTCAGATTCCAGTGTCCCATGTCTCAGAGCCACCTGTGCAGATTCCAGTGTAACAAGTCCCAGAACCACCTGTGCAGATTCCAGTGTCACAAGTCCCACAGTCACCTGTGCAGATTCCACTTGTGCAGATTCCAGATGTTCAGAACATGTGCAGATTCTAGTGTCACAAGTCCCACTATGCAGAACCATCTATGCAGATTCTACATGTATCAGAACCATCTGTGCAGATTCTACATGTATCAGAACCTGTGCAGATTCAGATGTTCCAGAACATGTGCAGATTCCAGTGTCACAAGTCCCACAACCACCTGTCCAGATTCTACATGTGCAGATTCCTGATGTTCCAGAACATGCGCAGATTCCAGTGTCACAAGTCCCACAGCCACCTATGCAGATTCTACATGTATCAGAACCACCTGTGCAGATTCTACCAGTATCAGAACCTGTGCAGATTCCAGATGTTCCAGAACATGTGCAGATTCCAGTGTCACAAGTCCCACAACCACCTGTGAAGATTCTACATGTATCAGAACCTATGCAAATTCCAGTGTCACAAGTCCCACAGTCACATGTGCAGATTCCCCCAGAACCTATGCAGATTCTCCCAGAGCTCGACATTATGGACCCTTTGGAGTCGACAGATGCATTCGACCAGCTCATGTCGTTTGTATTTGGACCCCAAGAACTCCAGCTGCTTCACACGGTACCCTCTATTTTTGATGGGAATCTCTTCTCCTTCCTGAATGAATTTGAAAGGGCGCCTATAGACCTGACAATGCCCAGACTAAACTCTTGTGTCAAAAAATCTATCGGATTTAAACCCATCCAACCCATGGATCTGTCTGTCAATAGTTGCCTGTAGCTCATTGTATATATTTTTTGTATGCCCAGACTTGTGTCAAAAAATCTATCGAAGCCATCCAACCCATGGATCTGTCAATAGTTTCCTGTAGCTTATTGTATATATTTTTTCAATAAATAATGAATCAAGTCTCATTTTTTTTGTCAGAATGATTTCGGTACAACACTTGTTGGACCACCACTATCGTATTTGGAAATCTGGGTCGGATCGAGTCACGCGTCAGAGTATCCTTACACCCTTTTTTTTAACCCAACTTTGGCGTTTCAATTTTGTAAAAAAAAATTGCACCCGAAAAAAGGGGGATCGAGTCGAGTTGACTCGGTCCCCTTTTTTCGGGGAGATTGGATCGCTCAGCTAATGTGCGTTCATTTAGGCTGAATAATCTTTCTGGGCCAATCGAGTCAACTCGGTGTTTCAAGACAACGTTGGAAGGACCAGCCAATAGAAATTGTTTCACGTGACCTCATTAGAGTATAAAAGGCCAGCAGTCATACCTCGGAATGCTTTTGAATGGCTAAATGTTTTTTGTTAAGACTGTCAGGTTTTGGAATCTTGTTTCCATCTCAAATTCTGGCAGTCTTAACAGTAAATGTTTTTTAGCAAAAATCTTCAAGACCGAAAATAGCGGGGCAGTTCCCCCTCATTTTCGGGTCCATTCATACACCAAGATTGGACCCTCATCACCAAGATGGGAGGCCTTCTCATCTAGATGCATCACTGTGAATAATCCCCAAGATTGGAATGAGTTGGTCCCCCTAGATGCATCACTGTGAATCGTCTCCAAGATTGGAATGAGTTGGTCCCCCTAGATGCATCAAATTACCTGTGAATCGTCACCTAGATTGGAATGAGGTGGCCCTCTCACCAAATATTTCATTGGACCTGTCCAGCATGTCATTGGACCCCCGTGTTAAAACTATTTTTGGGAGACCTCTGTTTCATTGGACCTGTCAAGAATTTCATTTGTCCCCTCCTCGCTCTGGGGTGGAATGAAAAATTTTCTCTCGGCCCTGAAAAATCTTTTTGTGTGAAATTTTGAAAAATTTTGTGTTGTTCATACATGATTGCTCTCAGGGATACTTTGAGGGATACTTTGATCGAGACCCTAAAAACAACGTTGGGGTATAAAAACGGGTGAAAATAGACACGATTCATACAAAAAGAATCGTTTGAACTTTTCTTTGGGATGGAAACGTTAAATGCATGGTTTGGATAAAAAGTGGGTGCAAAATGGTCAAGAGTCATAAAAAGAGTCGTTGGAAACGAAACGGGGGGAACCAAAATACGGTGTGGAGATTGATTCAAATGAGAGGGTTTCAAAGGAGAGGGTTTTAAATGAGAGGATTTAAAATGAGATGATTTTCAATTCAAATGAGATGGTTTCAAATGAGACAGTTTTCATGATTAATTTCAAATGATTAAATTCAAATGAAACAGTTTTCATGATTAATTTCAAATGATTAAATTCAAATGATTAATTTCAAATGAGATTGGTTTCATGATTAAAATTTCAAATGAGACAGTTTTCATGATTAATTTCAAGTGAGAGGGTTTCAACAAAGGTCATTTCAAAAAAGGTCGTTTTCCATTTCCAATCATTTTTTGAAAGGGTCACGGTGCTCAGCTATTTTTTCGACCGACTGTATGGAACCTATGGTAAGTACTGTAAAATGAGAAATGTAACTTATTTTACAGTTATTACCGTAGGCTAATGGTTTAGTAGCAATACCACCGGTGTCTTGGAAATACCGCAGCATTGTGCCATTTCCACAATACCGGGGCCCACATTGTGCCATTTCCACAATGAGCGACATACGCTAATGGGACATGGGGAGGCTACGCCAATGGAAGCATGCAATGAGTAATCTCATGGGATCAAACGGAAAATGAATGGTCCCACTTGCAGATGGATTCTTTGGGGCCAAAAGGAGGGATTTAAACGAAATGAGCGTAAAGAGAAGAGTAAGAAATGAATGATTTAGCAACCCGAGGGCCTCGTCAACCATGGACGACCCACGGGAGGACCTATTGAAAGGAAACGGAAATTTCTGTAGGGTGTCAGGCAAATTGTGCACGATACCTAGAAGGACTGTTAAAAGGATGCCCAAAAGTTGTACGGGACACTTTGCAACAAAGACTAGGAGAGAAACACACATTGAATGGCAAGAACTGTAAAAACAGGTGAGAGGGTTTTGAAACACACAATGAATGGTAAGGACTGTAAAAAGTAGACTGTACACTCCAAAAAAGGGTTTAGTTTTGCACACTTTTATTGCAGTAATTACCATAGACTAATGATAAAATTGGGAATATTCCAGGGTACTGAGAAATTTCTGAAATTATTCACTTGAAAGGCAAAATTTAGAAGCTACAGAAAATAGATTGTAAATATTCCAGGGTACCGGGAAATTTCTAATCACACGAAAATCAACATTTAAAAGCCACAGAAAAAGTTGAAAGGCAAGAGATATTTAAGGCTATTATTAAAAAGAAAAAAAAAATTTTCTTTTGTAATAACCTCATACCGCACATGTATTTTTCCAGTATATTTATTTTTGCAATGAATCTGAAAACATTAGTCCCATTGTGTGTGTGTGTGTGTGTGTGTGTGTGTGTGTGTGTGTGTGTGTGTGTGTGTGTGTGTGTGTGTGTGTGTGTGTGTGTGTGTGTGTGTGTGTGTGTGTGTGTGTGTGTGTGTGTGTGTGTGTGTGTGTGTGTGTGTGTGTGTGTGTGTGTGTGTGTGTGTGTGTGTGTGTGTGTGTGTGTGTGTGTGTGTGTGTGTGTGTGTGTGTGTGTGTGTGTGTGTGTGTGTGTGTGTGTGTGTGTGTGTGTGTGGTGAGCATTCTCTTCAGTCCACAATTTTACAACAACAAATTATCCCTTTCGGTTTTTAACACATTTCTATAGGCTTTAAAGATATCTCTTTCAGCTTTAAAGATATCTCTTTCAGATTTAAGAACATCTCTCTCAGCTTTCCATTCATTTTCTTTTGATTTCAATTCGTTTTTAAATACGCCTCGTTCCATCTTCAAATCCGCCACTTCTGTTTTCCAATAATTATCCTGTTCCATTTGCACCTTTTCCTTAATTTCCTTGAGTTGCTTCATGACATTCTGTTGCTTAGGGGATAAAACGTACATTTTGTCCTTGAGAATCTGAAGTGAATATCCAGGTGTGAAATATATTTTCTTGTCCCCGTGCAGCGTCAAATACCTTTCTTCTTGGCCATTGAAGGGAACTTGACAATGGATAAACTTCCACCCTGTCACTTTAATAGGGACTACCCATTTTAAATGACGCCACTTGTCTGGACCACGTTGAGCATGGATATCCCACAGTACCACATTCTTTCGACTGTTTTGATCCGCGAGTAACCGTTCTATCCCATTGGGAAACAGAGTGCATAAAAATGCAATACTGTGTTCATGCATAGGTCGATTGATATGAAAATGGGAGGTATGGTTCCCTTCTTCTACATTTTCTGGGATTCCAGCATCACAAATGGCCTTGGGTTGGCTCACGTATACAATGGTGCGGGTCAAGTGAAAAGCATCTCGAATTTTCACGCATTTCTTGGCGCGTCCCTTGTTTGGAAAATCATAACGAATTTTGTGTTTCCAAATGTCTTTAAATGAGCTCTCCGGCTCACAGGCCAGAATATATGTCGGTGTTGTATTTTACCTTCCAATCCATCACACAGACACCAGAAGGGTAAAAGAACAAATTCGTCCCGAATCTTTTCCATATTCCGACAAAATATGGAAAAGGCGTCGTGTTTCACCATAATGTGAAACCAATCCATGTCTTGAGACCGGTAGCGTTGGAGGATTCGTTGAACGTCCTTTCCCAAACCACTCGCTTCACTAAATTCTAGTCCACGTATCCACATGTCGGGTTTTTCAAACACTGAATCGTAAAATTCCTCATACGTGGGCTCTTTGCGACGATCATGCATGGAGTGAGGCAGCGAGATGAAATACTTGCACTCGCACGTGACACCTTCAAAAGAGTCGTAATCCGGGAGTCGGTCATCCTCTTTCATTTGAGCCACAAAGCCTTTCAAGCATTCCAATACATGCTGTACATTCTCACGCTTCATTTTTTGTCCATGAGGCCAAGATTTCAATCCCATGCAAAAAACGCACTCTTTAGGATTTTTCAAAAAATGTTCTTGCAAAGCATGTTGGTGATAGTAATGTCTAAAGGTCATAGATTCAAACAAAGGGGACAACGAATGACAATATCCGAAGATGAATCTATAAGCTTGTAAAGCTTCTTGACAGACATGCGCTGCTTCACTTGGAACCAAGAAAGAATATAACTCGTCAACAATAAACTTGACATACATGCATATATATATGTATTCAAAAAAAGGGGTTTTTTTAGTGTTTTAATCCAACATATCACACATGTAACTTTTTCAGCATGTTTATTTTTGCAGCAAATCGGAATACATTTGAGTTACATTGATGAGCATTCTTCTCAGTCCAAAATTTTCCAACAACAAATTATCCCTTTTGATTTTAAACACATTCATTTCGGCTTTTTAAAGATATCTCTTTCGGCCTTAAAGATATCACTTTCAGATTTAACAGCATCTCTCTCAGCTTTCCACTCATTTTCCTTGGATTGAAACTCGTTTTTAAATATGTCTCGTTCCGACTTTAAATCCTCCACTATTCTTTTCCAATAATTATCTTTTTCCATTTGTACCTTTTCTTTAAATTGCTTCACTTGGAACCAAAAAAGAAAATGACTCTACAACAATATGCATGATATATAAATGATACATACCCTCCAAAAAAATTTTTTCAAGGATTATAATTATTATTTTTTAATATGATTACTATTATCATATAACAACATGATGTTGTTTTGATGCAATTGGTATACAAATATTTTTAACAATTCTTGTTGTCTCGGATCATGAGAAATATATTTTGGTTTTACAATACACATCTCCTCCTCCATCCGCTAGTGGCGCAGCATGGCCAAAGTTACAATACACATCTCCTCCTCCATCCTCTAGTGGCGCAGCTTGGCCAAAGTTGGCCCTTGGGCCACAAAACCCCACATTCAATTCAATCCAATTCCATCCGCTAGGTTGTTTTGGTCCCCACAATTCATTTAAACTAGTCACAATTCTTTTGCCCGAGTGTGTCGCATCGATTTCAGTTGCAAATACGCCTCCAATTTCCAACCCCCTGGGACAATTCCTGGATGATTTCAAAAAAATTGACCTCGGGCCCAAACCGAAACCATTGTCGTATTATACTTCATTTTTAAACTGGGAAAATATTTGAATCCACGCAGGATAAAGGCACGCACAGCATTGGGGGTCACCACTGCACCCCGGTTAAAATAGGGAAAAATATTTTGTTTGTTAAGGAATCCAGCCTCGGTCCGTAGAAATTCGACATCGGCAAAGCGATCGGATCCATGCAATTTCAATCGAATTCCCACAGGACAAGGTAAAATGTGATTGTCTACAAAGGAGGGAAAGGTGATGTTGGGAACATATATGTAATAATCATTTGGACTTGTTTTGTAAATTTCAATCATGACTTGATTCAGGGTACCATTTGTAATCCTCGGTCTTTTAGAATGGCACGGCACCTTGTTTTCGAGTAAAGACTACTCATCAAAAGGTTCACCACTGCCATTCTTCAACAGCTCTCGAACCCAATCCTCTTCCCCCAACAACAGGTCGTTTAAGCTGGTAAAGACTTTTTTGTCCGGAGAATGTCTCAAAGGCTTCATTTGCAGATAGGCATAAATTTCCAATGGTTTGGATTTCTTCGTTTCATGGTCCAAAAGGTTTGAGTGTAGGGCCAAACATAAAGGAGGGTGTCGTAATATTTCAGGGTGAATTCGGGATAATGAGAGATGATTTCAGGCAGGCTTCAAAGGGCACAATTCAAAAGGCAATCCGTTACATGGGGAGTGATTAAAGGATGGTTCTGTTTGTAAAAAAATCCAAAGTCGGTACGTTCAAATTGGACATTGAGAACACCGGGCGCATCGGTAAAATATACAAGTGGAAATCCATGAAATTCAAGATGAGCTCGACAAGGTAAAACATAATTTTCCAGAAAGGTGGAAAATGCTACCTTGGGAACAATGATGTAATACCGTCCGTGTGATTTGTAAATCTCAATCATGATGCAATTGAAACTTGCAGGGCTAGGCAAAATATTTAAACTGTACTAAAAAAAATTTATTTATTTTTTACTTGTAGAGAACAGTTTTGACTGTCCTTTTACTTTTTCATATACAAAAATTTCCACACACAAAAACATTACACACAAATTTTTTTTGTTTCTTACTCTTTGTTTACAATTGATAATTTTATTGCTATAGATGTAATCTCAGTTTCACTGAACTCTGGATAATTTCAACACTAGGTTGTTTCATTAGATTCCATGGGTCAAGTTGTTTCATTAGATTCCATGGGTCAAGTTGTTTCATTAGGTTCCATGGGTCAAGTTGTTTCAACAGATTCCATGGGATATTTGTTTCATCAGATTCCATGGGATATTTGTTTCCTCAGATTCCATGGGATATTTGTTTCATCAGATTCCATGGGATATTTGTTTCATCAGATTCCATGTGATATTTGTTTCATCAGATTCCATGGATTTTTCATCAGATTCCATGGGTGTTTTACTTGATTCCATGGGGCAATTTGTTTCATCTGATTTCTTGGGGGAAATTGAGAATCAACATGGTTCCTCCCTGGGAATGATGATTTCAAACACGAGTACATTGTGAGGATCAATTGAGTCAAAAATGGATTCTTTTGGGGCTCGACAAACCTTTTTCACATCCCTAAGGTGGGGATTACAATACGGGTGTAAAGGTCCATTATCTCCGTCCATCTTGAGTAGAAGGTCTACTAGAGGGAGAGGGTGAAGTACATTCAATTTGATGTGAAATTTAACGGAGAATTGACTATTGAATGTGCTCGATATGATCAAGTTGTGGATGCAATTGATGAGCTGGCAAGAGAATGGGCATGTAAAAATAGTTTAATGTATGAAGTGACTAGACTAGAGCTGTTGTATTATTTCATCTTGCTGATTAATCCGGAAATAAATTGGACGATTGTGGATTTCCTTTTGCAGGGAATCAAAGGTCATGCCCATTTGATTGCAGCTCGTGCTAAACAACTGTCGGAAAAATTAGTCAACAAAACTCACTAAAAAAATTTTTTTTAGAGTGATTTTTGTGGAGTACAAATTATTTGGTTTTTAACATATATTGCAGCTACCATCAGAATGCTTAGATTCATTGGGATTTCCTAATCGCAAATTATTCACCACTTCTGCTTCTTCCGGACCCATGCTTAAAGTAATTTCATCGTCACTCAACATGATTCGATTTCCTTTTTGTTTTCGTTTGGCTTTCGAGTCAATTTTTGTTTGGAAACAAATCTTGTGTCTCGCCAGTGTTAGAGCCATTTGTATTATGGACACATCCACAAGGTCCATTTTCATTGAACCAGCATGATATTCAAAAAAATTCAACCACTCTTGGACTAATCTGGGTAAATGCCTCTGAGTTGGATATTCAGACCTGTTTTGCGCTGTCGTTAAACACCATGCATTCATAGGAATTTCTTTCATTTGAACTCGATGTAAAGAGTATTGGGTAATATATTGAAATGTTTCCAACACTTTGCAATCATTCAATACGGATGGATCCGCTGGCGTCAACAAACATTGTACATTTCGATTTGAATCATAGGTCGGACGACTTTCCAACACGGGAAAACTAAAACAAAAAAAGCTGTTTTGGTGCATGAAACCCATCACGACTCCATCTACACTCACTTTTCCGCATCCAGGGTCAACACGGGGGAAACTTACTGAATAGGAGTCCAATGGGTACTGGGTACTTCATTATACAGAGTGTACACGTCGTAAGGATAATGCACGTACAAAACGCGTGTAGGTTGCTGTCCATTCACTGCCAAGGCTACAAAACTTTTGTCGTCTTTGGCATTGGGACGAGTTCCATCAAACATTAACCGAAGAGGCCATTCAATAATTAAACCCACATTTTGTAAGACTGTTTCCGATTCTTGGCCTTCGTGAGCAAGCAAATAACTTCTATAATAGGAAGCGAGAACGTCTTGGATCAAACAACAAGGGTGACGCAAGGAAAGACGTTTTTGAATCACTCCAGCGGAAATGGCCCTTTCGTCGGGCAAGTGAGGAAATCCCACCGGTTGAAAAGGTATCATTTTAGGAAGTGCAATAGTTTCTTGGGTGAGAAATGGAAGGGTTACGACATCTCGACGCGTTTTCCATTCAGAAGCCACCGATAGAACCTGTTGCATAGGTTCATTTCTGAGAAGACAGATGCGATACAAGGACTTGGGACAATTTTGAGACGGTTCAAAGTAACAACCCTCAGGAGAAGGTAAATCATTTTTATCCAAATATAATACACAATTGTTGTACATGAAAATGTAATCACTGGCCACTCGAGCCCTTCCTTGCAAATAGGCAGCCGCGAGGGATGGATCACTCACAAAATAGGGAGTAGCATACAATTGAAACGTTGCAACATCTTCCAAAGAAGGCATTATAATTTTGGAATTACCCAAAACTGCAGTCCATGAATCATGTTCACAAGCTACAGTAAGAAGAGCTTCTGTTTTGAAAAACACTTTCAGAGCTTCAGCAAAAGTATGTTTGGCATCTGTGGTTAAACGATCAAATCGATATAGGTGTAATAGGGACCAATTGGTAAATGGTTCATCGGCAAAATCCAAAATGACAGTATACTCTTCAGTACGAAAAGAGGTGCAACCATGAAAACGACTGTAGAGACAACTGTATCTGGGAAAATTCATTCTTGCTTTATCTTTATTAAGATAGAGGTTATATTTTTAACAATTTTCTCTTTTATTCCTTGCACATTTAGTAACCTTTTATTGCTTAACGTTTAATACAAGCGTGGATTGTACACATCATTCCATGTATTATTCTGATGGCTAATCATAAATGTTCCACGTCTTATGGAATCGTGATTAAAACGAAATGCAAACGCATTATGGCCCTTCACCGAAAGGTTCCTTATTGTATTCTAGATTTTTTCCATCGTTTGCACAAAAAGAAATATCCATGGCCCTCATCCCACTCGCTGTTTTTGGATGTATGGGCTCAATTTGAAAATGAATGGTTGCCCACGATGAGAAAACATGAATTGGAGGATTACAAACGATATTTAAAGGGAGAATACTATGAAGATTTGTATGATTTTCCTCATGGGCAACTCAGACCTAAGCCAAAGGAGGATATCTCCACGATCGAACTTTTTTATGTTGCTTATAGGGAATTTCAAGAGGAGACTGGATTTCATTTCAAATTTACCAAAGAAAGAGATTGAGCAATATCCTTTGATAACTTTACAATATACAGGTTTGGATGGTTCTTTGTACAAGCAAAATTATTTTATTGTCAATGATGTAAGAGGGTTGAAAAGACACGTGTATTTCAATTCGTTCAACAAATCATCCACGGTGAAAAGGCAAATTACCTCTTGGAATGATGACCGTTTGATTTACGAAAGCCTCCTGCTTCCAATTGAAGTAGTACCGTTCAACAAAAAATGAGAAGTGACTTGAAACATTTGTTGTGTCAAAATTATTTGGAACGATTGTATGATTTTACATTATTGGACGAAGATAAAGAAAATGAATAATTTAAGAATCAACAGTGTCATGCCTGCATTTGAATCATATGGAAGCGATAGAAGTCGCAGAGGACCTCTTTTGGATTTGTACAATTCACCCCGCTATCCATACTATAATTATACTCTTCCAAATAATTATGATCAAGAAAATAATCATGAAAATGCACTTCCTCCCACGAGACCTCGTTCACCAGTAGAAAAAATGAGACAAGTGCCTCCACCTTCAAATCAAAACAGTGCAAGAAGATGGTTAGCAAGGTTAAATTAATTATATAAAAAATTCTTTTTTTTTTAAAGCTAATATATTAAAGATGCAAAGGATTTTTTACAAAGCATTAAATCTCAAGTAATCATGTTTGACTTGCAAAGAATGCAAACAACTGTGGCTGAACAATATTTTCGTTATCTTCGTGACTACAATCAACCAGACTTATTAAAACGTTTCATGCAGCGATGGATGGATCTACTTTCCATATATTCATCCCAAACTAAATTTATTTCATTTGATCCTCCTACTCCCATTTTGGAACATTTAATTCCTATGGCTGTTGGCGTATTGGTGGTTCCTTTTCCCAATACACTCATACCTCCAGGTTTGAAACGCATTAGTATTTTTCCTCTCTACCCTTTCCGAATACAATACACCTCTCACACCGAATGCAGTCGAGATGGTATGGAAATGTTATGCTTGTATCTCAAATTGACTGGTATTAAAACCATTGGATTTTTTAAAATACCTCTCTCCACTCAACATCACAAATTGATTCCTGAAATACAACAATCGTTTCCTGATTTACATATTTATGGCTCTGCTGCTTTCAATAATTTTAGGACAGTATGCCATCGTGAAGCTACAAGGACATTGTCAGGTGGTTCAAAATTTTAGTGACATTATTTAAATGAGTGGGATAGGACACAATAACGGCCGGTTCTTTTATCCAATCCAACAAGTAATTATAATGCAATATGTAATGTTCCCGTTGTGTATCCAAACGAATGGCTGATATATACGTGTACAAGGAATTGGTTTGAACGTACAGATATACCAATTGGTTGTCTACCAAGACGTACCAATCAGAGGGAAGAATGCGTACGACTCGATAATCCTTCCACGTCCAGATCATGGCATAATGTTTATGAGCGGGACGTCCGGGGACTGGTTCTAGATTAAACAGGAGTAATAAAAGACAAAGTATGGTAAATATAAAGTACATTTCATTCATTTTATTCTTAATTTTGATTGTGACCCTAGTGAACCTTTTTTACAAACCTTAGTGGTATGATATGAAATCCAAACTACCCAGCCTATTCATTGGCTCATGGGTATCTTCCATTGCTCGATCCACCTGCCCTTTGTATGGATTCCAATGTCCTAACGACGAGCCCTGTGATTGCAGCCAAATGTGCTCCAACGGGGATTTTGCTCCGTTTGAAGTGTCACCCAAAGATAAAATTTTTTTAATGGATCAGCATCTGACTCCAGGAACATATTGTCTTCCCCGAGGTATTGGAAATTACAATCAAAAGACATCGTATCATGTATTTTCCTTGAAATGGTGGAAATGTATTCCCCGGCACGAAACCTTGTACCAGGAACAAACATTGGTGGCCTGTCAACACGAAGAGGCAGAAGATAATTCAAAAAATGTATTGTGGGATAATTTGCTTCAAAAACCTGCCAAGGAGGTGGACAACCCTTACGAAATACTGGCGGATGGAAAAATATTAAGATTTCAATGCCAATATAATTCAGTAGATATCTTGGGAAAACCAATGTTGTCTGTTTTACCCTTTGTATGTTCTGCAGATTATTGCATCAAAGACTTTTTAAATTTGACTTGAGACTTTTAAAATTTGTATAAATCCACAATACATATGAAATATATAGTAAAAATTTCCAGTTCATGCATACAGTAGAAGTATAGAAAAAGGAATACACAATTTATTAAAAATTGTCATTTTCTGTGTCACGACATCTGTTCATTAGTGAAAAATGTCTGAGAAATATTTTTAAAATTTTACATAAAGAATAAAAACACACAATACATATGAAATATATAGTAAAAATTTCCAGTTCATGCATACGGTAGATTTATAGAAAAAAATACACAATTTAATAAAAATCGTCATTTTCTGTGTTACGACATGTGTTCATTAGTGAAAAATGTCAAAGAAATATTTAAAAAATTTCGCATAAAGAATAAGAACACACAATACATATGAAAAATATAGTAAAAATTTCCAGTTCATGCATACGGTAGATTTATAGAAAAAAAGAATACACAATTTAATAAAAATCGTCATTTTCAGTGTTACGACATGTGTTCATTAGTGAAAAATGTCAAAGAAATATTTAAAAAATTTTAAGAACACACAACAATATATATGAAATATATAGTAAAAGTCTCCAGTTCATGCATACAGTAGATTTAAAGAAAAAGAAACAGACTACTTGAAAAATATATTAATTAGAAAACACAGTAGCTTTTGTATAAATTTTTACCTCGTCAAAAGATCCTGCACTGTAGCCGGTTTTTACCTTATTTTTCTTAATATTATCTTTCTTCTTTCTTTCTTTTTCTTCTTTTATCTTCTAATTTTCTTCGAGCCTCCAGAAAAAGCATAAATTGCTTTCATTAGTCTTTCCCTATCGAGAAGTTTCATGGCACTTACTGAAAATTCCCTGGTTCTACGCCCATTTTTTGAAGCATTTTTAATTTCGATACATTACCATCATTAAAGGAACAAACAGCATCATAAACACCAAGTGAAAGGGTTTCAATCTGTACAAATGTTGCTTTGGGAACACGTGACCAAATGACATTATGAAAAACTTTCATTCGGGTTTTTGTGTTTTTCCATGCAAACATTTTTCAACAGATCAGGATGGGAAAGATCTCTAAATATAGGACGCATTGCTTCAACAACAGCGACCGGAAGACTGTTTTTATGTTTGTAAGACTTACCTAATGCTTCAGCCTTTTAAATCCACACCATGAATCTTCCCCGATGGGACAAAAACCATGTTGAGGATATTCATCAGTTGATAACTTATGCAGAAAAATGGCCCAGATAGCTTGCCGCATATTCTGAACACTGCTGTGATTTCTCCGAATAGCTGATCCATAGTATGACTGCAAGTTATCAATTTCATGTTCAGTCAAACGATTTTTCCCACTTAAACACTTTACCGTCTGACAAGATTTGCCCTTTCAATTGAGCTTTTAATCGGCGTAATCTTGTTCCCATGCGCTTCATTACATGGCCAATGCACTCCAATTTTTCAATTGGATATTCATTTCCATAAATGTTTTTCTTTTACCGCATCAAATGCTTTGCAATCCCATCTCCTAAGTACATAATATATCGAGCATTATGTAAAGATCATGACCGTTGAAAAATTTTAGACGCACCTTGGATTTCCATCGCTCCACTAGATCCAACGTAGTTCCTTTTACAATCTTTTTTTCATGAAAAGGCAAGTTTTACAAGCGCAATATTTCGAAAGAATATCAACATCTATAACCTTACCTGTATCAATGCTGGTCACAGTAACTACACCATTCAAGGATGTGTAACCACGCTTCTGCCATGTCCCATCTACAGCTACTGCTATATTTTTGTTACCTTCATTTTCACAAATAGCTTCCTTCGCAGAATTTTGAATTGAATCCTCATAAACAAGTTTAGCAGCATTTAAAATTCGCTTACCGTAAGGAGAAAACCTTGTAGGTGGTTGCAGAAGATTCATTATGCCGCAGAACATTCTCCCTGCTTCTGTACCTTTTCCAATTGAACGCATAGCATACACAAACCTGGTATTTATTGTAGCAATTTGTGTTCCTTCATGAAAATTTGAAGAAGAGAATTCTACACGATATGGACAAGCAAAACATTTCAGGACAAACGTAATAGCCAGTCCAGACTTACCTTTTAAAACTTGCATGTCTAAACCACTGTTGCACATTTTACAGTGAACTTCATTCTTGAAAACAAAAGCAAGAATATTCAAATTCATGATTGCATTTAAAATACCTACGCTATCACCAAAAGAAGAAAAACTCTCATTTAAATTGGGAATTTTCTTTTCTTTTGCACATGACTGCTTTGAATCATGTGCATGTTCAGAGAGAGAGAGAGAGAGAGCTTGAGCATTTAATTTACTATCAGTGGTACTTAATTTACTATTAATAGTATTCTTACGTGGATAATACTTACCTTTGCGTTTCTTGAAAACTTTTTGCAATCTTGGCATTTAAAAATTTCAGAAATTTTAAGTATCGATAAATGACAAGTGCTCAATCAAAACGTGTTCGAAAGCGCCAAAAATAGGTAAACAACCCTAACAGTTACACTTGCAGTTATTCTACAGTTAATTTCGTGGGAATAAATAAAACAAATAATGACTTTGCAAGAGCATCCCAGTTTTAAAAGGCCAATATGTTTACATTTCTATCTGTCAAAGTAGGCGTGGCAAATCAGTTGATTATTTCTTAAAAAACATTTTAAAATACTTCTAATTCAAAAATTGACTAATATGTTATATCATTGGAAAGGGCTTAATTTGGAGATTTGAGAAATATCAAAATCTCAAAATCGATTTCTGGAAGGTGTTTACCATACCGACTGTCCTTAACAATAGAACATCTGTTTTTACATATAGATCACAGTATTCAGCAAGATTATTTAAATGAAACGCATTAACGCAGCCTCCTCATTTAGTTTATTGTAAAATTTGCTAATAGGTGGTAAACAAGAATCTTTACACTTTTCAAAACTATCAAAATAATCATACGGAAAAACTCCTTTTCTTAAAAGTAAATCTATTTTTTCTGAATCAAAATAATGTTTCATATATTTAAATCAGTGTTTCTCAAACTTTCATAACTGGCGACCCAATTTTCAATCATAATTTTTGTCGCCCCCTGTACAACAATAATGTATTTATTGCAATAAAAATGCACTTTGAGAGAGAGAGACGCTAAAGTTACAATACGATCTTAATTATAAACCGTACAAATTAATACGATAAGTATATTCAATTTTGTATATGTAACTTTTAAGTAATATATATATTTTAAGAAAATTATTTAAAATATATATATATATATATATATATATATATATATATATATATATATATATATTACTTATTATTATGTTAATTTTTCTTTCTCTAATTTTTAAATTGGAACAGATCGCAAAATGATATATTTAATTAATGATTTATTTCTCCTTCAGCATTCGTTTCTCAAAGTACAAATGTCATAAGAAAAATAGTCTAGTCTATGTGTTGCTCGCTATCATATCCATCACATTTGGCATTATAGGGTACGTTTGCGTTAGTCTGCGCAAAACATGTAAAACCTCGTACAATTCCAGTCAGCTTTGGTCGACTCGATACTTCTATAGCTACCGAATCTAGCTTGTGAATGCACGTTTTTTTAAATTCACACGTTAATTGTAATTCACGGTAATTAAGTATTTACGGCAGTAGATTAAAACAAAATCATACATATATTTTTAAGTCGTAAGCAAACATTCCACGATAATGAAGGATCAACAAGTACACAGACGAGCATGGTTCCGAAAATTAAATCAAGGCAATAAATATTCTCAAAAATACTTAAATTTTGGATTTACCACCAATGAAGTAAATGATGGGGAAAAAAGCCCCAGCTGGTTATGTGTCAAAACTTACAAATCTGAAGAACAACATGAGAAAGTTGTTTCTAAAACCATGTAAAATCGTTTAACTATGTTGGCAAAGAATTTCAAAAAGTATTTTCTGGATGAGGACAACTTGGTAGCAAGTTAGGAGTGGATTAGGGATCTATTTCAAGATACTCCAGAAGGACTCTCAACTTCCGAAGAAGAAATTTTCATACATTTCACATCCAGTGAAAACTTAAAAGGCAATTTTGTAATAAATTGGTCTTTGAATCTTGGGTAAAGATGGATGATGAAATTCTCTGTACTGAAAACAAAAGCACTTCGTATACTATTACCATTTTCAACATCCTACCTTTGTTAAACCGAAATTTTCTGCGGTGGCTGCTTTGAAGACAAAATATAGATCTCAGCTAAATATAGAAAAATAGACTCAGAGTGTCAATTTCTGATATTAAACCTTCCTTTGAAAAACTTAGCTCTACAAGACAAGTTCATGAAAGTCCATAATAATTATCAAACTTGTTCTTAATTTAGTATTAAGAAACTATTTATAAAATACCTTCTTCAGTACTGATACATTAAACGTATACTAGCTGAAACACCAGCTCTTCGCCCGAGTTCATTTTTTAAAAAATAAAACATTCTTGATATAATAGCTGAATTGTAAGGAGAGTAAAACTGCGTGCACGACATTGTATACAAAAATGTAAAATGATTTTTTTTTAGATAAATGCTATAATTGTAAATAACTGTTTAAAAGAGCTGTAATTTTAAGCCTCACAAAATTAGCATTTAGAATTAATGTTAAATAATGCAGAAGAATATAAAATTCCGATGAAGAATAATTGCGTTACTTTTTAATATTTAAAGCGAGAAGACTTCAAAATGTTTTAACGCAGGAGCAGGCGTGCACTCGATACTAACGCTAATGGTACTGCGGGGGGACTCAGTCACCCCAATCATTTGTTTATAATTATTTTTACTGTACACGATAAAAATAGGGAAAAAAATTCCAGTGAATAATTTAATTAAGAGAAAGTATACTTACCGGCTTTCTAGGACTATTCAATTTTTCTTTGATGATTTGAGAAAAAATCCAATAAAACACTGAACTAAAATGATTCAAAAGTTCAAGACCTTAATAAAGGACGCAAATCAGAGACACTTCCATTAATACTACAGAAATGTTATTTTCTGGCAAAGCTGTCATATTTTGTTCCAAGTTATTGTAGTTTTAATGAGCTTTCATGATCGAGTGAGTGAATATTAACGTCGCACTGTTCAGCTACACGAGGGCTTTTGGCGACGACCTCGTAATTTTGAGCAATGGTTGACGAGGACGATACTTGAGCTGGCCTCTTTTAACTACCACACCACTCCAACAAGAGGACGTGGCCGCGGTAGCCGAGTGGTATAGGCATCGGATCGTGGCTGGCTTTGTCACGAGTTCGAGCCCAGTACCACTAAAGACCCGCCGTGTAGGGCAGCGATGCACGTTAAATCTGTCGAGAGCTGAAACGTCCTCCCGTTGGTGTGGTGTGGTAGTTAGGAGAGGGGGTGCCAGCTCAGGTGTCGTCCACGTCACTTGACCATGGTTCAAAATTACGTGGTCCGTCGCCAAAAGCCCTCGTGCAGCTGAACAGTGCGACGTTAATCTTCACTCACTCACCCAACAAGAGGACGTTTGAGCTCTTGATAGATTTAACGTGCATCTCTCCCCTACACGGCGGGTCTTTAGTAGTACTGGGCTCGAACTCGTGACTCCTTTGGTAATCAACAAATAGCAAGTGGAACTTTTTCTTTCTTGTGTCTTTTTGACAAGGTGAACTGAACCTTGTGGTACACTTATGGTTTCATATTTTAGGTTGAAAATTTGAAAATTTTCCTTTCGTTTCATGTTCATGGCGTTTCTCAATCATGAATAATATGTATTTTTTCAGCAGGTTTTTCTTTTGTTTGATCAGTTCCAACTTCCCTCAATAGAGATCACAGATGTCCCGCGCCACCGCTCCCGGTTTAAAAGTGTATTCAGAAAAAAATACGAATGATCTAAATAACCATACCAGTAAGTTTGAAGGTCAATCAAATGATTAACAAATGTATTATGCAGCCTGGCTGAAAAGTGAATAATGTCTTCCTTTTCTTTTTTTACAACTAATGTACAGTATTTCAATACTAATTACAGTGATTAATTGTTTATCTTCTTAGAATTTTCTGGGTTTCGTTTTTTTCTTTTAACGAGTAATATTTTATGTTAAAACGTAATAAAAAAATCTCTCATTGAGGAAATACAGCAAATTAAACAAAATGTTTTTTTCTTTAATTTGGTTTTGGGATCTAAGATAGCTATTTGATGACGGAAAAACGCCAGATAGCAAACATAAATTATATCAGTGTTGTTGTGTATTTTTTCTATTATGGAAGAAAATATTTTGTTCTACTTCTCTTTCCGGTTATTTTTTTAAAAAAAATCTTGAAATTTTCGATATGCTCGCGCGCCCCTTGTAGGGTCACCACGCCCCCCCCCAGGGGGGCGCGCCCCACACTTTGAGAAACACTGATTTAAATTCCTCTTTTTTTAGTGTTCTTATTAAATTTTCCAAACTAGAAGACATGAATTTGAAAGAATCTAAAAACCTTAACTGAAAATCATTTGAAATATTTTTACTGAAGGAAATATATTTTTCTTCGGTGTTCGGAATTAAATTAATTTGTTTTTCATCATATCCTAACTCATTAATAAAAATATGGGCGTCATATCCTGAAAGATTATGGAAGAAAACAGGCAAAAATTTGGGGGTTTTCATTGCTAAATTACAACTATTACAACAAGGGCTATTAAATTTTTGAGTAACATGATTATGATCCCTAACCTTGATATTGTTTCGTGAAAGGTTTGACCACTAACATAACAATTATTAGCATTATCATACAATTGCTTTTCTGATTCAGTAAGAGGTAATAACGGTTTTGGTTTTTTAGAAATATTATCAATTTCTATTGCATCTTTTTCTAACTTTTCAATAAAAATTTTTGGGGCATCAATACCTCTATATACTACTGGATCTTTATAATGCCCCCCTTGATAACTGATAAAATAACAAAAACCTATTGGGACATGTTTTTCATAAATATTTGTAAACGAAAAGTTTGGATTAGGACAGCAAGTATCAGTTTTCCTAGTTAGACACTCGAAATCCGCATATACAACAAAAGGTATTTTTAAACAATGTTGAAAATTTTTAAATTTTAAAAACTTACTTGTTTCTGACGGCAGGACTTTTATATATACACATCTCATTGTGCTGAAGAAGTTTGTATTTTGTTTGGAAAGTACTTAAACATCTTTTACATATAAATGTTTTATGTTGATGTTTTGAGAGTTGTTTCGAAACAAGTCGAGATAAGCTTTTAAGGGGGTCACTTCACGAAAATCCATGAAAAAATCGATTTTTCAATTTTGATTGAAACATAAAATACCATTCTTTTTCTTTCTAATTCAGTTTAAATTTTTGCTCTAGCTTAATTAGAAGTATTTTTAATATTTTTTTAAAAGTTGTTTACATCTGTCAAACCCCCAAACCGCTGATTACCACGCCCTCTCAAATCAAAACAAAAGACACATGCTACTTTTCGGCCTTATCAAATGGTTTAAATTGATTAAAAGAATTTATTTTGATAAGCAACTTATTCAGGAAAGAAGTGAAGTGAATAGTTGTAGATGTTTGTTTACTTACAGCCTATTTTTTACCTCATCATATGCAACGAATTTTTGCTATCATGCGCAATAGTGTTTTCCATCAAAAATATTAATAAAACGTCTACAAAACGTTTTTTAAACTCTGTTAAGTAATAAAATGTTTAAAAAACGAAAGAGTTTGGAAGGAAATGTACAAAAATCCAAATTTTTGTGGATATAAATGTTGATAAGTCAGACAATTTCAACATAAATAAATCAGCTTTAAAATCTAAGTTAGGAAAGTTTAATAAAGAGTATGTTTCTTTTTTAGATTCATTTGAATGTTTCTGTGAAATTCCTGACATTGTACTGTTCTTTTGTGCTTTGAAACAACATTAATTACATAAAATTAATGCAAAAACCAAGGTATTCACATAAATTTTGGTCGCCAAATCTAAGGTTTGGCTACAAAATTGTTAATATGTTGTGACTTTTGTGGTCTTATTCAAACATTTCTTAATACCAGGTTTACTAAAACAGTAGTTAATCAAGAAAGATACAAAATTATATGAAGTGGACACAATAGAATTTAATATGCTATGAGGTCTATTTAAAAAGAAGCAGTTGCAAAAATATTTTGCGGAGATGCATTTGTCACCTACACCATAGTGGTTTTATGATTCCATGCATACATTAAATAATGCGACAGAGAAAGTAACCAAAGTGTCTATGGCTTTAGCTGCTGCCGAAACAATATTTAATAATGGATAACCAAATGTACCAGTGGCTATCAATGGTACCTGGCTAAAAAGAAGCTATACATTTCTAAATGGTGTTGTTACGGCAGTTAGTTTGGACACTGGGAAAGTTGTTGATGCTAAAATATTATCGCAGAAATGTTGATTTAATTTTAACAGCGATGTACATTGTAATGAGTGTTTGGCAAGTTACATTGAAAATAGTAGGGGAATGGAAGTTGAAGAGGTGCACTTTTTTTTTGTATATCTCATCGCTCGCAGACACTACACAATTTACGATATACACAATATTTGGACTATATGGGAACTCTAAAGCATACAAAGCAGTTTTAGAATCTAAAGATAATTCAATATTAAAAAAATTAGAATGTTTTGATCATGTTGAGAAAATGATGAGGACATGACTCAGGGCCTTAAAAACAAAATTAAAAAACAAAAAGCTTAAAGACAAAAAATCTCTAGGATGCCGTATTGGCTTGACAGATGCTGAAATAAACAAATTGCAAAGTTGCTATGTTTTGGCTGTTCAAAACAACTCGGGAAAATTTGTTAGCCATAAGGCAAGCTATTTGGGCTATATTTTTTGATAAAATGTTCACAGATTTGAATCTACGACATGGTTTATGCCCCATGGGATGTGGCTTGTGGTGTAGATATAATATGTCCATACTGAAAGGTCATACATACAAGCATAAACACGACTTACCTATTGCAATTAATAATTGCATAAACAAAGTATTAAGAGGTCACTAATTTTGAACATTTATCTGGATGCTTGCTTGATAAAACTCAAAATATTAGTGAAAGCGGGAATAGTTTTTGGTGTATAATTCCAAAAACTGTATCTGTGCAATTGGGAACTTTAAAAACTATAGTATATAAAGCTATATACTTAAATAATCAAGGCTTCATTATCAAATTAAAAGTTTTAGATGCATTAAACATTCAACCCCTGAATTTCACACATATCGAGCGTTGCAAGAAGTAG
Source organism: Trichonephila clavipes (assembly GCA_019973935.1). Lineage (NCBI taxonomy): Eukaryota > Metazoa > Arthropoda > Arachnida > Araneae > Nephilidae > Trichonephila > Trichonephila clavipes. The sequence goes on from BMAU01019240.1 coordinate 27,310, forward strand.
ATTATGTGTGTATTACCAAAGCAGAATAGTCAGTTTTACAATGAACCAAAGAAGCTAGAATTAAAAACAAACAATTAAAATGTAGGCAAGAAAATGATCTTGCAGATGACACTAGCAATCCAAGTTATAGTTCTGGTATGCATTAGTTAATAGTAAGTTTGTACTTTAAATCACTATTTCTCAAAAGAGTAAATTTCAACACAAAAGGAACATTTTTGAAAAAACTATTTATTTTACAGCCTTGAAACTTTGCACATATGTTAACACTATACAAATAAATATTTTAATGAGAGATTTTGTCAAAAAAATTATTCAAAAAATATTTATGGATTAAAATGTACAAGAATTTTCATCGTTTTAAAAATTTTGACGTGTTACTCCACATATGAATTTTTTTAAAAAAACTAATCAAAATTTTGAAAAATGCTCCCATTAAAATAATAAAAACAATACAATGAATACACAAAAAAAATTCATGACTGTACAACCAGCCAATTTTTAAAAAATGTTCTTTAAACTTGGTGATTTTTAACATTACGGAGATAGGGAAAATGCTGCGTGAAGTGACCCCTTAATGAAACAATAATGTCCAAACTGTCCATTTTTTACGTAAAGCAAATCTATATGTTTCTCACACACTATATCACTAATGAGGAGAGGAAATATTTTTAAATCTTTTTGAAAAGAATAAATGTTTATTCCTATATCGTTCATTTTTGAAAATTTTTTCACCTCGTTAAGCGGTGTTGGAAAGGATATTCCATCAAAGTTCAGCTTATTTAGGTGGGGGACATAACTTGACGTTTTGTTGGGGTAAAGAGCTGCGAGTATAGACCACATGAAACACTGAGAGTCCTTTTTATTGATGACATTGATGATTGCCTTTGTTTCAGCGATCTGCTTCGTCACCTCGATGAAGGATGATGAACCTCTGAATGGAGAATAATGGTTCGTGCGGACTTCGAGTCTTAAGATTTCGTCCAGTGTCCCCAGCCCGAGTCTCTACCTTCAAAATCCTCACTTTCTTTCACTATTTTCTCAGACACATGTCGTCATAAAGTCTGGAGAGATTAGTTTCTTGTAATACTTCATTATTCGGCGTTTTGAATTCTACGTTCTTTATCATTTTTCCAGCATCTGTCACTTTCGAGTAAATGCAATGAACCCATTTACTCACTTTCAAGGCTTTGTAAGTTTCCAGTTCATTGCAAAAAATAAAGATTGTCTCTTCTTTTCTTAAGAGTAGAAACTCTTTTTATACCCAGTGAACTATCGTTATTGGGAAGATTAAAAGTTTTATATGCTTTTTGAAAAGCACTCTCGTTCTCTTTTGGTGGTAAGAAGATATTTTCAGGATCAGCCGTAGATTTTTCAGCAAATGTGGACAACTGTGTTTTCTTTTTCCTACTTGATACAGACAAATCCACTCTCTTTCTTTTTCCCGCTTCTTTCTCCAACTTTCTTTCGCATCTTTTATTGCTCAAATGTTTCAATAAGTTGTCTGTACGGGTAAAGGATGTATCGGAAAATTTACAAGTAATTTTCTCGGTTGAATGCACAGAGTCTCTGTGCCTTTTTAAATCACTTTCTCGAACAAATTTTTTGCTACAGTCCGCACATTGAAGGACAGCATTTTTTTCGTGAACTTGTAATGTATGGCGTTTTAAAATATAGTTTGTAACGAAGTTTTTTCCACAAATATTACAAGTATACATAATGAAGACGTAGAACTTATAGAACGTTGCTAAACACACACACACTACTAAATCAGCAATCTAATTTTGTGTGTTCTGCTACTCTGTGACGATCAGGCGCAATACATAGATTCGATAGAGTAAATTGGAATGGATATCTCCCACCAACCCCTTTTAAACTCCAGGGGTGGGTCCACTACACACCCCTCGTCATTTCTCATTGGTCGGCCCAGCAGAAATCTGCACACGGCCTGCAGACTCATTAGCGTCCCTATTGGCGCAAATCTGACAATAGCTCTCTCTGACCCTCTCACACTCACTGGCGACACGTGGTCCACCCGAACACCTGTTCCCCTTACCACCCGCCGTTTTTGAGATGCCGATGTATCGAGTCAGACGAACTCGGTCAAAAGATGAACAGTGGAGTTTCGTCCAGCCCATTAAGACTACAGACCCACTGACGTCGAAGACCAGAATCCCAACAATAAACAATGACGCCCAAGACCATGTGCTCTGTCCCCAATCCCACCTGCTCTAATCCATCAAACTAGACATGTATGGGGGGTGGATCGTATCAATGCGACGTCGTTACAAATATATGAGCAAATATTCTACTGAATGTATATCACGATCTCATTTTTATCTGGTAACGAATCAAGACAGGAAAATACAGGATACAACAGATATGATTACGGACAGGCAAAGAATTTATGAATTTTCCTTTCGTTATCACACAAAATGAAATTTATAGAATTAAGTGACTCGTAGTATAAATAGCAGCATCATTCATAAAAATTATTTAGTTTAATCATGGATTCTCTCAAATTAGTTCATCCATTTACTTTAATCTGGTAGCGGTAAAAGTCAGTTCGTTAAAAAATTAATCGAAAATAAAATGATTAAACCTTTTCCTAAAAAAATAATTTGGTGTTATGGAGTTTACCAAGCGTTGTATGAAGAAATGCCGAAAATTTCCTTTCATGAAGGTATCCCCTCTAATTTGCACCAGTATTCGGATGCGTTAATTGTTATAGACGATCTTATGGGTGAGTTAGGAAATGATCCCCAATTAACAAAATTATTTGTAAAATTTTCGCATCACAGAAATTTAAGTATCATTTTTGTGGTACAGAATATTTTTCATAAAGGGAAAAAAATAAGAGAAATTTCCTTAAACGCTCATTATCTTGTATTATTTAAGAATCGAAGAGATCAATCCCAAATTACACATTTAGGTCGCCAATTGTATCCTCGTAAAGAGAAATTTTTTCAAGAATGTTACGCAGATGCTACATCAAAACCGTGCGGATACTTACTTATTGATTTAAAACCTGAAACTGATGAATCCTTGCGTGTGCGCACAGGTATGTTTCCTGGAGATGTTTTTTATGTATATCAACCTCGATAACCCATTACTTTGAAGCAAATAAATAGATTCAAATTACTCAGTGAATATTCATTAGTTCACAAGATGCCGGTGTGTTCTGAACAAACTTCAGAGCTCTTAAAACTAATTTCTAAAACAAAAAACCCAAAATCTATTTTGAAAAAGTGTTCAAAGAAAGAAATAAAAACTTTGTGCGAGTGTGTGCTGAATGTTTTATGTGGTAACATATCATTGACTAAAATTAAAAAAAATTGCTTATCTCCCTATAAAGAAAGCTTAAGAAAGCTTTCTAACAAAAAAACACCTCTTTACGAGAAAAAGAAAATTTTAATTCAAAAAGGAGAAGGATTCCTATCTATTTTACTACCTGCGACTAGTAGTCAGTAGTAAAGACAGAAAAAAAAAGTGTTTGAGGATGAAATTTTTAGAGTTGTTCCAGCTAGGTATAAAGAAAAAGCAAAAAAATATTTTCCAGTTTTTAAAGCTTCAAGAACCTTTCAGTTGGAATTCTGATGGTGAAATTATTTACAAAAACACTGTTATTCCAGGAAGCAATATTGCATTCCTCGTGAATGATTTTCTACGGAATCAAAAATCAGCACCTGAAGGAAGATATGCATTTTTAAGAGCTTTGAATGATGTAAATTTGCCGAAAAAATCTAGATGTAAATAAAAAATTGTATCAGAGAATAACAAAATTATCAAGAAACCAATAATGTATGCTCGCAGAAATGCATGGTTGAAACTTTGAAATAAATGATACTCTTTTAATTTAAAAAAATTGTCTCAATTGTCTCTTTATGATTTGAACAGTTTTTTTTTGAAGAGGAAAATATACTTATTTGATAAAATTTAAAAGTTTCAAATAGATAATTAATAAAATTATATTAATTTTTTGGGGGGAAAATTTATCATAGAAAAAAATATTAATTTTTTGAGAGAAAAAGAAATTTAATATAGAAAAAATATTAATTTTTTGAGCAGAAAAAAATATTATCATATAGAAAAAATATATAATCATTTTTTGTGGGGGGGGGGAATAAAAAAAATAAAATAAAATAAAAGAGACACAAATATTTAGTTTCATTCCATTTTTTTATTTTCTAAATACAAATCTTACACCATATCGCTTCGTTACAAATTGATACATTTGAAAATCATTTATATACAATTGATTTAAAATATAATGCATAGAACAGCCTTGGCTGCGTTTGAATAAAAAGTAAATACAGTATTGCCCACAAACATTGGATGTTGGTGATTGAAACACTTCAGAATTCCATAATACATCTAAATAGGTAGTAGTACTAATGTTATAGAATACAGGAGGTTGTCCAAACGAGTCATAAAACTCTAATTCTCTTTTATCATTTACAAATAATGCTAACCAGAGTGTTCCAGGTTGTGATGAGTCATCAGAATTCACAATAGCACACATGTTTTCTTGCAGAGGAGGGAGCGTATCTCTAGAATAAACAACTTGAAAATGGGGGGACGTAGTCTTCTCTTGAGATAAGACTGTATACATTTGCATTCCATCCATTCTTTAATTTCCGAAATCATACAAGATATTTCTCGATTTGTTTATTTCGATTAAATTTTCAAACTCGGCGAAAACGATAACACATACGGTTTGTTCTAAAGATTTGCTGAATTTTAATTCTAATCGCAAATTACTATGTTTTATCAGACTTAAATGTTCTCCTGAAGAACATAAATCCGGTGAGAGGTTAAATCCAAATAATGTATTTGAATCTTTATATTCTTTTTTAGAAATAAGTATACCTCTGTCTTGACCCATTCGATCTGTCCCAACAAATAGAGTTTGATAGGCCCGTATGTATTGATCTTTAGAAAAATCGAGTTCTAATGGATTGTGAGGCACTGGTTGTCCATCCACATACACTCCAATAAAATTTAAATTAAAAAATGTTTAAACTTACAAGGAGATTCTGAAAATGCTCCGTGAAAAGCTTCATTATCTACACATCCTACAAAAAGTTTTTTTGCTATTTGGCCTGAAAATATGCTGTCTTGAATAAAAGACATGCTTCCTTTAGGAATCGAATACACTTTGCACAGAACTCGGATTAATGGGATATTTTGCGCTTGTTTTTTCCAGTGCTTTCGCATGACCAAGAATAACTCCAGGTTTCACACGAACTTTTCGTATGAATAAAGAAATATGATCCAAAACAACTTTAAATCCTTCAGATCCTTGTAAACAAAATTCGGGCTTGCTTCGTATTAATTTTATTTTCAAATCCACTAAATTGAGTAAAAGACGATCTTGATGAAATAAATCCGAATGTATACAACCATCATGTCTACAGTTGCACTTTCCTTAAAAAATACGATTCTTTTCTTGAGACCATCATCAGAATCCTTGTAAAATAGTTCAGCCGTTAATTGGGAAGTTTTGCTGTCATATCCATGGTTTAAGATAGTTTCAATATAAGATCGATAGGGATATGTATTACTGGAATTGGAAACCACGCGATCATTTAAGGATACATCTACTTGAGAAAATAATGAATGTATAGAAATAAATTCACAGGTCCTATAGTATCATTTTTAGTAATAGGTGTATTGTCCACTTTTACTATTTTCTCTTTTACGTATAATTGTGTTTGACTGAGATCTATGTAATCTTCTGCACTTCCGGAAATGTGAAATTCTACAGGTGCGTTATCGAAAACGTTAGAAAGAGGATGAAATTGTTTCCACTGCCCATCTTGAATAACTGTTTGAGTTCCTGGTAAGTTGAAAAGTTCCAATTCAAATTTAACACATTCAGGAGAATCTTTAAGAATAAATGCCATTTTTACGAGTCGAAAATGTCACGTACACTCACTTTACGTGCTTTGGATGAAATGAATTTTTTCTGTTTCTTACGCTTTCTTTTATACTATCATTTCCCTACCATAGACTGAACTCTATCAATAGCTTTCTGAGCTAATTTTTTTCCACTTTCTCTGCTTCTTGTTTTTACAGCTTCTTTAAAATTTTCTCCTGACAATACATCAGAGGCAACACGACTCCTGTCATTAATACTTCTTTTTCCAATAGTTTTACCTCCTTTTACTAAAAGGTAAAGCTGCTCTAAACAATCGACGAAATATTCCTCCGATTCCATAACACTTTTGAAAATTAATGCCCTTGTAATGAGTCAGACCCGAACCTATTTGACCTGCATAATGGTCTTCAAATCTTTTAGTACAGCAAACGTATGGTACACTCATCTTGGTCTTTTATCTCCAAATGAGGGTATGAGAAATGCATTGCTTTATTTATAGTATTTGCCTCATGCGAAAATGAAGCACTATGATCACTTTACCTCTTTCAAAGGAAACAAAATCACCCGAATTGAGTCTCAGTTCAGATTGAATAGTTTGAAACGAGTGTCTCACCAAAGGTAAGTATTGAGGTCTATCATAATATTGACTAATCGTTTCCCCGTCTTGACCTTTAGTGCGAACGATTCGCAATAAAGGAGCCTGTGTATCTCCCACAATTTGGGGTGAAATTAGATCGGAGTAAACGTAAAAAACTGAAAAATTAGACCATGCATTAGCAACGAATTCGCTTTTCATGTTACCTATTATAATTGCATTGCGTTTGAATCCTAACACAATTCGCCTAAATTCTCTAAGTGAAGGCTGCTACCTTGAACTGCATTAATTTTCACCCGTTTTATTGCTTTATTGTAATTTATTGTGAACCGATTAGGATTTTTGGGTAAAGCAAGTTGTACGGCTGATATAATATCTAACATATTGTTTCATAACAGCCCACATCGATTGTTCGCTTAACAGTTGAAGAGATATTGCCGTCACCAACTTTGTATAGAAAATAATTGTTAGTTTCATTTACGTTAAGCCAAGAATGAGGGTAGATGATTTCAGACAATCCCACTTCCCATTCACCATTTAAACAAACAGGAGAGGGTACTTGAGTTTTGAAATGAGATATTTTGTTTTCTGGAAAGAAATGCATAGAACTATCAGAAAGCAATGTTAAGTAGAAAGACATTTTTGAAAATGAGTCGGTAATAAAAAAGTTTAACTATTTATACTTTTTGAATATCAGTCACCCAATTATTAAATTTTTCAGGATAGCCTAAAAATTAAACAAAATATTCAGTGATTCCTCGTCTTTTTCTTTGTTTGATAACATTCTCTACGGGATAGAAACCAGAGTCGACAACTTTTTGTAATTCTGCTTCGTAATAAGTACCTTTAATCTCTTCACCTTGTAAATCTTTTAATCTATAAACGATCGGAATTCTTTGCACGATTTCATAAACTGTGAAAAGTTATCTTCTCCAGTTTTGTTCGTATCCTTTTTCAAAGTGAAGTTTTTGTTTATTAATGCGTACAACATCACCAATTTTAAATCTAGAGGCTTTAGGTTTCTCATTTCTTAGATCACCGTATAAATTTTTAATACTTGCTTCCGGTTATGCCTACTTACAGAAACAGATTCCATTTTAATTGGACGGTGATACGAGTGATTATATATAACTGTGTATTAATTTATCAATGACGTCGATGTAATTTTTAGTGTTAAATTCAGTGAAATATTTCCACATTTTTGTTTTTAATGTCCGATTAAATCTTTCAACAATGCTAGCTTTAGTTTCGTTATTTGTAAAAAAAAATTTTACATTCAGATTTTTTAAATAATTTTGAACTATTTTATGTAAAAACTCCTTACCGGCATCTGTTTGCAACACTTTAGGCTTCCTTTCTTTAAAAATAATTTCTAGCCCAGACTTTACACTTTTTCCAAATTTATCTTTCAGAGGAACTCCCCAAGCAAATTTTGAAAATAAATCAATGCAAGTTAACAAATACTTATACCCTTTTATTAAATTCTGCTAAAGATTGCATATCGACTAAATACGCTTGAAACTGACAATCAATATCACTTACAAACACTCGATTTCGCTGAAACTTATGTCGAACAGGTTTATGAAGAGTGTAAGCATCTTTCTGCGATAACCAATGTTTTACATCCTTTTTACTATATTGCCCTTTTACAGAGCGATGTAATGCTTCTACACCCCCGAAGCTGTTTGGAACTTCAGGATTTTCGTAAAACGCTGCTAAATCTTGATACATTGTTACCGATGAAAAGAACTTGATTGAATGACTATTACAATTAATATTTATGTAATATATATATATATATATATATATACTTTTTGGGAATGGCAAAAAGTTTATGTATAAAAACATGCCCATAAATTGTCTCACTTTCATATGAAATATATTTAAAATATCACTTGTACATACTTGGTAATTTCTTTAAAAAAATACTCTTATTTACTTTTAAGATGTGAAACGATTTCAACATAAATTAAACTAACAAACAATAAAAATAATAAGAACTTAAATTCAGCATATAAAAAAAACATTTTATTCAAATTTATAAAAATAAACTATTGTGTGAATCTTATAAAAATCTTTAAACAAAATCCTCATAGTATTCAAAACAATCAGGTGGACATAACATGGCTCTTACTTCTCTTAAAATAATATCCAAGCGAAGATTTTTAAAAAAAATTCTTGAGTTACATAATGTACAGGTTTTAACAATAAAAAGTGTTCATTTTCAAAAAGATTATTATAAAAACAATCAGCTATCTCATTAGCTTCAAGTGATGAAGCATATGAATTAAATGTTTCTTCCCGATTCCCCCATAACTCCTCAGCGAAAGTCTGAGGCTGTTTCAGTCCTTTTTCGTTCAGGAGGCTACAAATAGATTTTTTTCAAAATTTGCGTCAAGTATTGTTGACCCAGACTAACATCCAAAGAAGAAGGTAATGCATTTTCTATGGGGCCTTCGCAGAAGGTTTTATATGCAGTTAAAAAGTCCATACATTGAAACATATTGTCTATAGCAGCATTTTCAATAGCACCATATTTTTCAATCATTTCAGCCCACTGCTCTCGGGATATGGTTATTTCTTTAAAAGTGGGCTCTTTATCCGGACCGTATTTAATGCGCTTGAAAGTAAAATCAATGAAGTTCTCACTGGTTATTTGAATGTGTCGTTCAGGAGGGAAAAGTCCACTTGGGGTAATTCCTCCAGTGATTCCGGCACTTTCTTTTTACGCATCATATATTTGATCCACCGTGGGTCTAATGTTATTCCCTCGGGAGTTGGGTAGTATGTTTTTCCATATTTCTTGAAACGTCTTATGTGTACTGATACGGAATCATAATAGGTGCTTGCAAAGACAAAAACATCATCTCCAATTGGAAATACTCCATCTGGTATGCAATCCTCGGTAAATTTTCCATACTTCTAAAAATAATATATCAAAATTAATAAAGATCAGAAATGTGTAAAAAACATTATAAAAACTACATATTAAATTTATTTAATTTTGTTACTTACTTTTGAAACTTCTCTTCTGACTTTCTTATTTGCAGAAGATTCCACGGCTTTTCCAAACTTTCGTTTTTCGCTATGTGTTTCAGACAGCACCATTTTTTTTCTTGTTGAATACAGTCCACCGCAATACTAACAAACAAAATGAATTTTGAACTAAAATGTGATAAGTGTCTAACGCATATCAACCGAATTACACTTGAGCGGCGTTCGCTGAGTGGTTGAAAGCAATGTATTCATCCGCTCTAAGCATTGAGATAATTCCTGACGCAGAATTCAGTCGCCGCCTTGTAGAATCAAGATCAGACAAGCTAAAACAAGTTAAATCGTAACCCGTTCACGCTGATGACGAGTATACTACGGCATATTTTTCTGAATAATCAATTTACTTTGTATCTTTACTGTGTGTGTATGTAATCATTATACTGAATTAAAATTTACAAATTATTAAAATAATATAAATTAAATATTTTTTTATTTCATTTTAACTAAGAAAATGATTTTAAAACACGTCTCCATCTGCTTCGCCTGCAAAATTAAATTCATGAGATTATAAACATAAGTTTTCTTCAGATCTGTATGCCTTCATAGGATAATGGTTAGCGTAACTGAAAAACTATTGTCCTGTGGAGACATTTTGATCTGAGGCCGTGAGTTTCAATCTGGATTTATTATTTTTTTTATTTGAGCGTTATTTACTTCAATCATTTTAAAATCTATAATTAGTGTATATTATAATCAATAGGTGGCGCCATGAGCACGTTTAACATCCCCATACTTCCATTTTTTGTGCACATTTTTTTTAAAAAACAACTCAACTTAACTGTAGGAGAAAACAATTCAACTCGCCCCTCAACTCGAAAATCAAAACCATTGCAGGATAAAAACAACTCAACTCAACAGGAGAAAATAGCTCAACTTGGCAGCATGAACGAAACAACTCAGCTCAGCAGGAGAAACGAAACAACTCAACTGGGCAGGAGAAAACAACTCAACTCGACAGAAGGAACGAAACAACTCGACTCTGCGCCACCTGCAACTGCCTGCACCGCCTTTACAGCAGAATCGGCTTTTCTTATCTACTTACCATCAATAAAATGTAAGTTCCCGACACCAGAGCTTGCCATGCAGCCCCAGACAATTTGGGTACCCCCTCCATATTTGACAGTAGGCCGTAAATTTTTGACATGCATTGCTGTATTTGATTACGGCCAAACTTTTTGCTTGCCATCCGATCCGAATATGTTATATGTGCTTTCATCAACAAAAATTCATTTTCCCAATATTTTGTTGGCTGACTTACATACATTTTAGCAAATGCCAACCTAGCTTGTCTATTTTCTTTGCTGACGTAGGGCTTTCTTTGAGGTACTATGCCATGATACTTATGTTTTCTTAAAACACTTCTGACAGTTTCAAGATTTACTGATTTTTCGAACCTACTTTTTCACTGCGAAGTCATTTTTACTGCACTAGTTCTTGGATCAATGTGTACTTGTCTATAACAATTCACTTCTCGTCGCGTTCATTAAATATCCTTGGACACCGTGATCTTTGCATGTTTTGAATACTATTTGTTTTCTTGAATTGTCAATGATGTTAAAAACAGTAGACTTACTCAATTTCAAGGTTTTTCTTACACAGTGAACTAATTTCTTCTCTTTCCAATGACTTATTACAAGATTTCGCACAACAACCGATATATCTTTGTTTCTCGCCATTTTTTCTATAAATAATCGTACCTGTTGAAAAGTTTATATTTAAACTTCCAGTCTAAGAAAAGTGGTAGGAAATTAAATTATATTGATGCGCTGTATATTTGTTAAATTTCTCATTTCAAAAGTGTTCCAATACTTTTTTGACTCTAGTATTCCTTTGAATTATATTTGAAAAACTAGATCAAATTATAATTCTATAATATTAATAAAATTTGCCTTTGTAAAGGACAGTTTTTGTAGAGATTTTCTCTCGCTAGATGGCTGCACCTGTCAACTGTTTTCGAATTCTCTAAACGGATATTGGCAAGATAGAAATTAATTCTATTCAAATAAATGTTAAACTTAAATAATAATTGTTAAACTTATTTTATATAAATGCATTTAATTTCTGTTAATTTTTAAAATGGTTTTCATAATTTATATTTCTGTTTTTATATTTTTCTTTACTCATGTAGTCGTATCGATTGTATTATGCTTAACTGCAGCATAACTGTGTAAAATACTAAAAACGTGGCATTTTCTGTACAACGTAGATCTATGTTTGCCGCCGTGGAATGAACACGCAGAATAAAATTCCAGTAGATTTTGATAAAGTTTAATGTTTGAATTAAATGAAAACTCAACACACTTGAGTATTATTTAGAGTGCTATGAAGCAAGCACCTAATAACTGGTGACCCTGGATTTTTTTTTTTTACTGGAAAATGACAAAATAGCGCAATGGCTAACAAGATCGTGGAAATGGCACCAAGAACAATTGATGCTGCAGTGGTTCAGAAAAATTCCCTAAGAGTGGATGAACTCCTCTCTAAATTAGTAAGTCTGGAAGAACAACTTGCCTCTTTGAAGCTACAACGAAAAGTTCGGAGCTCTAGCCCTCATCACCATCAGAGGAGTAGAAGTCGCAGCAAATCAAGGCGCCGCTACAATCCTCAGGGACGATATTGCTTCTACCATTTCCGATTCGGGAAGAAGTGCCTCCCTGGTAAATGCGTACAGCCGTGCAGTTTCAATGAGCCGGGAAACGAATACCAGCAGTAGACGCCGCGGCGAGTCCTGCTGCCGATATTTTAGGCCGCAAATTCCGATTATTTGTCAAGGACAGAGAAACCGGATGTCAATTCCTTGTGGATAGTGGAGCAGACGTCTCGATCCTCCCTTGGACAAAAACGAAAGGTGAGTGCCAAGCCTCTCAATATAAACTGTATGCTGCTAATGGCACTGAAATCCCAACATATGGTCTAAAAATTCTCACGCTGGACCTAGGCCTAAGACGCCCATTTCAGTGGCCGTTTATTATTGCCAAAGTTGAGCGAGGAATCATAGGTGCTGATTTCCTTCAAAAATTCCAGTTGCTGATAGATCTGCACAACAGGAAATTAATCGATGGAGTAACAAATCTTTCAATTAAAGGAGAAGTTGCTACCATCCAAGAAAATAATGATCTCAGCACAGTCAATAGAGCCTCCAAATATTTCAACCTGCTTAAGTTGTATCCTGATTTAACCAAGCCAAACTTGGTTAACAGAGTTGTTAAACATGAAGTAAAGCACCACATCCTAACAACTGGCCAACCGGTTTATTCGAAGGCAAGACAACTAGCCCCTGATAAGTTGAAGCTGGCGAAGCAAGAATTCCAATTTATGCTGGACAACGACATTATTAGACCCTCAAAATCTCAATGGGCAAGTCCATTGCATTTAGTAAATAAAAAGGATGGCACATTAAGACCATGTGGCGATTACAGGCGACTCAACGCACAGACAATACCAGATCGATATCCAATTCCTAGAATTGAGGACTTTAATCACATCCTGAAGGATAAAAAATATTTTCCAAGATAGATCTAGTAAAGGCTTATTATCAGATACCAATTGCTGAGGAAGACAAAGAAAAACTGCCATCACCACCCCATTTGGCTTGTACGAGTTCAATACTATGAGTTTTGGACTGAGGAATGCTCCTTCAACCTTCCAACGTTTCATTACTGAAGTACTGTATGGACTCGACTTTGTTTTCCCGTATCTTGATGATGTACTTGTTGCCTCATCTACTGAAGAGGAACACAGTGAACACCTAAAAATGGTATTTGAAAGATTCCAGCAATATGGACTTCGAATAAATGTCTCCAAATCAGTGATGGGAGCTGCCCAAGTTGAATATTTGGGATTTCTGATCACTGCAGAAGGTTCTCGGCCATTGCCAGAAAAAGTTCAAGCTATCTTCAACTACAAACTACCAGAAACTATTCATGACCTGCGAACGTTTCTGGGCATGATAAATTTTTACCGAAGATACCTAAAGGATGCTGCTAAGACCCAAGCACCTCTACATGAACTGTTAAAAGGAGCGAAAAAGAAAGACCGCAGAAAAGTGCATTGGACTGATGACACCAGGAGAAGCTTCGAAAAATGCAAAACTGACCTTGCCGAAGCTGCTCTTTTATCATTTCCAAGATCTGGACTACCCCTATCACTTTGCACAGATGCATCAGATTTTGCTGTGGGTGCAGTACTCCAGCAATTAGAAAACGAGCGTTGGAAACCAATAGCTTTTTACTCAAAGAAGCTAAATGAAACACAAACAAGGTATAGTACCTATGACCGAGAACTATTGGGAATATACCTTTCAGTGAAACATTTCAAACACCTGCTGGAAGGGAATGATTTTGTTATATATACTGACCACAAGCCTCTAACTTTTGCATTTAAGCAAAAAAATGAAAAAGCATCACCAAGACAACAACGACAACTTCAATACATTTCAGAATTTAGTTGTAACATTCAACATGTATTGGGTAAAGATAATGTTGTTGCAGATGCCTTATCCAGAATTCATTCAATTTCCGAAATCAACTTTGAGGAAATTGCAGAAGAGCAAACTACTGACGAAGAGTTGCAAATATTATTGCACAACAATTCTTTAAAATTTAAACCTTCGACATTGCCATCTGGGAAAAAACTTTGGTGTGACATCTCAACACAAAAAATTAGGCCTTACATTCCACAAAAATTCAGGTTTCAAATATTCCAACTAATTCATGGCTTAGCTCACCCTGGTATTAAATCTACAGTTAAACTGATGATTGAAAAATATGTCTGGTCAGATATTAAAAAGCAAGTCAGAGAATGGGCAAAAGCTTGCATTAGATGCCAAAAATGTAAAGTCAGCAGGCATACAAAATCCAAATTAGGAGACTTCGAACAACCAGATGAAAGGTTTAGTGTAGTTCACATAGATCTCATTGGAAAACTACCACCTTCAGAAGGGATGCAGTATTGCTTAACCTGCATTGACCGATTCTCTTGCTGGATGGAAGCAATTCCTATACCTGAAATAACAGCTGAAATAGTTGGGAGAGCATTTTATGAGAAATGGATTTGCAGGTTTGGAGTACCTGCCAAAATAGTCACAGATCAAGGTCGACAGTTTGAGGCAGAACTATTTAGAAGCATAGCTGCAATATGTGGTGCTAAAGTAGCCCACACAACATCTTATCACCCTCAATGTAATGGGAAAGTTGAACGTTTACATAGGACCTTGAAAGGTGCTATAAAAGCTCACAACAATATTAGATGGACAGAGTCATTACCCACTGTGTTGTTAGGTTTAAGAGCTGCCATAAGACCTGACATTAGTTACACAATTGCACAGATGGTCTATGGTACTTCCATTAAATTACCTGGCGAATTTTTTGATCCCCTACTATTAACATGGATCCACAGAATTTTGTCGCCAAATTACAGCAGCACATGGCAGAGCTAAAGCCACTGAAGTCTCCTAGCAACAGGAAGCAAAATATCTTTGTGCATAAAGATTTGAAATCCTGTTCCCATGTGTTTCTTCGTATCGACAGAGTTAAAAAAGCATTAGAACCACCATATGAAGGACCATATACTGTACATAAAAAGTATGATAAATATTTCACAATCCTAATCAAAGATAAAACAATTAATATATCTGTAGATAGACTGAAACCTGCCTATTTGTTAGCAGTGGACAATCAAAATGAACAAACTAGTGTTGGACAAAAAATGAGATTTCAAATTGGAAAGAACTTTCCCCAATGCCTGATGAACAATCTACTACCAGCTGTGGTAGAAAGATAAAAAAACCAGTAAGATTTAGAGAATAAACAAATAGCAACTATTATGTATGTAAGTGTTAAAGTTTGAAATTCCTTTCACTTATTACTAGTAAACAGTTATTAAAAATTAGTAAATTTGAAAATCACCATTTATAAAATGTATCTAATTGATTAAATATATACTTGGTAATAATTCTCTTGGTAATGCAATTCATGTACATATAGTGAAAAGTTATAGTAAACACTGCTTTAAATGTTGTAGATATGCTTATAAAATGACAATGTATGTTAATTCCTGGATTTTAGAATTGAAAATTGACTCTTAATTGGTTATATATACATGTATGATTTTTATGCTAGTATTGTGAAATTTAAATAATTATTCTTCCACTATCCTGATATAACCTCATCAGTAAGTTGTAAGCTTAAGTAGAATTGTGTGTAATTTCATAACAGCGAGAATCTAAATCAAACAAAAGCTTTGTAAATAAAAAGAAATTAAAGAGCATGATGTACAATTTTCCATATATATTCTCGCATTCAAAGTAATATATGTTATACAAAGTTCAACTTTATGTCACAAATAATTATTCATTACTACTGTTTTTTTTTTTTTACATTGTCGACAGAATTTCCCTCATTAGTATTACAATTTGTGGGCATCTCATCTCTTAAATGTGTTATAGAATGTGTTTTTTTCATTGGAAAGTATGTATTTTAACAAAATTATCTATTATGTATTTAATAGTGAACATAAAATTTTCAGGATATCAATATAAATACATGTGTTAGCATCAAATTCTATGTTTATAAATAGATATGTGTTAGCATCAAATTCTATGTGTAGAAATAATATGTGTTAGCATCAAATAAAATGTGTATAAATAGATACTGTTTTGCATAAAAATGCTCAATTGTGGTAAATGGATTGTATTAGTGATTAACTGAGTTATAATTAATTATGTGGTGAATTGAAACTAAAGTTTTCTGATATTCTTTCTTGTAAATAGGAAGTTTTCTGTATGTATATATTATAAAATTACCCATTGTGTATGTAAATATGAAAATTGATTTTTAACACTATTGGATTTGATATGTTTCATAATATTCAAAAAATTAAGGTGTTGTCATTGCAGAGTAACTTGAAATGTTTTTAATGGCATGTTAACTTTCATTGGAATATGAATGATTTTTTTTTCGCAAAATATTTATGTACTCCTTAGTTTCCCATGTTCAAATATTGACTGAGTTTTTGTGTATTTGCAAAAGCATTCTGTAGTTTATTATTTTTTTTTTTTTGAGTTATTGCATATCTTATATATACTCTTTTTTGACTTTGTTTAAATTTGATTGTTGCTCAGTATAAATATACATTTAAAGTAATTGCTGAACATTTTAGTTGTATTTTTCCATGTATTTTTAAGAAACAGGAAGGTAGCTGTGTTTTAATATTTTAAACTTGTAGCATATTTTGTGCATTAAGACTTCTGTAGCAATCCTGTAGTAGTAATTTTGTGTTGTGTAATGCAATGATTAGTAATAATTGTGTTAAAAGCGGTTTGTATAAGTTTAATTTGTAAAAAAAAAAAAAAAATGAAATTATAATCTGTTCAATAAGTCTGAAACTGTCCCTGCCATATATTTTTTCTTGTATCGTAACTTTGTTACTGGCAAGGGAGTAATGTAAAGGACAGTTTTTGTAGAGATTTTCTCTCGCTAGATGGCTGCACCTGTCAACTGTTTTTCGAATTCTCTAAACGGATATTGGCAAGATAGAAATTAATTCTATTCAAATAAATGTTAAACTTAAATAATAATTGTTAAACTTATTTTTATATAAATGCATTTAATTTCTGTTAATTTTTAAAATGGTTTTCATAATTTATATTTCTGTTTTTATATTTTTCTTTACTCATGTAGTCGTATCGATTGTATTATGCTTAACTGCAGCATAACTGTGTAAAAATACTAAAAACGTGGCATTTTCTGTACAACGAGTAGATCTATGTTTGCCGCCGTGGAATGAACACGCAGAATAAAATTCCAGTAGATTTTGATAAAGTTTAATGTTTGAATTAAATGAAAACTCAACACACTTGAGTATTATTTAGAGTGCTATGAAGCAAGCACCTAATACCTTATATATTGTACACCAAATATTAAAATATTTCTTAATTCATTTTGTTTTTGTTTTAATGTGATAAATATTTTTAAAAATGGCTTTACAGTTATTCATGCCAGGTGTCCCACTACTTTTTTGAGTGACTGTATGCTTATTGGCGATAAATCCTTTGTATAGATTTAGCTCCAAGCCAACTGTTTTAACCTTTTTTGTAATCAGTTCGAAAAATGTAGCGATCCCATATGGTTGGGATCCGTTTTTGATTATTAAAAAAATTGTCAAATTTACAGTCCATTTAATTATTTTAGTCAACATTGCTTAAATTGAGGAAGGAAATGCGTAGTTATTTATTTATTTTTGGGGAAAATATTCCGCTAAGGAACTTCATTATCACTTCTTATGCCATAGTTACCTTCGGATGAATCGGAACTTGACGTGGGGCTTTTTGTAATGATCAGTATAATACTTGTTAAAAAATGAAGACAATTTCTAATTCTTATAAAACAATGAATAGTTTTTTTACTACAAATATGTTAAACACAGTGGTAATCGGTAATGTGCTAGAGCAGTGGATGGTGGTAAGGTAGAAAAAATGAGCCAATTATTCTGATTCAAATTTTTTTGTATATAATTTTTTTTTTTGTAAAAATTCTCTCTTCTTTAAAATCATCATCACAACTATAAGAAAAACGTTATCCAAACGTTAATATCGTTTTTTATTGCCTCATTTTCCCCACTGTAACACAATCCACGGCTCTACTGCATTATTGTTACCAAGTTTTTTAAAGTTTATTCCTTTATTTTATTAATTGTTTTATTTTATTTCATATTATTAAAATCACAATTGAATGAAATTAATAAAAACGGCAATCGATATGAATACAACTGCTCTCAATTGATGCAAAAATAATACTAACCATAAGCAACGTAATCCCGTGCATCCGCATTTTCGGTACAAAACAAGAAAAGCGGATAGCACTTCGCAATGTTGGCATACGTCAAGCGAGGCGCTATAGTGGTTCGCCGCCCTCGAACAGTTAAATAATATATATTTTATCTTTTTCAATAAACCCCCATGCTAGGCTGATTTGATTCATATCTTTTATATAGTTTTTATTTTGAGTTAGTGCTAAAATTGTAAATTTTTTTTCAGTTAATGCCTTCGCACTGTTAAGGGCAATTAGTTTATCTTCACACATACACACAATTAACGTTAATTCATCTCTTTTTCAGTTTATTTCTTGTTTAAGGTTACACAGTAGCCTACAATTTTCAAAAATGCCAAAAAAAGGTTGTCTTTTTTCCCTTTGCATTTTCTTGTGACCCATATTATAGGGAAGCTTGCCACCAAATTTCAGAGATCTGATAATAAATTAGTTTTTAAGATATTTGAAGTTTTTTGAGGTTAGGTTTTGGTTTTATTTTAAAGCATTTTTCAATTCTTAAATTGAATTATTTAAAAATATTTTTGAGCACAATCAGCTTTTTCCGTGTGAAATGGTTATTATTTTCAATTTTCATTACTAAAATCATTTCTGAAAGCTTATGTTTTGAGTTTTTGAGTTCACATAGTTACTCAATCAAAATTCATTTCAAGGCCAATATTTGTTTTAAAAAATAGTTTATATAACTTAGAAGCTTTATTACAAGCTTTTTTTTTTGTGAGAAAATACCATGGTAAAACGTTCTCTGGTATCTATGACAAACAATATTTCAAAGAGATAGAATACTACTGAAAATGACGTATCTAAAAATCAGACCTCAGCTGAAACTGCAATTAGACTTTCAAATACAAGTATTCTGAATTCAAGAATTGCAGATTTAACTGGATACTTCCGTGATGTACCAAACTTAATTATAGTAAGCATATTGTAGTACTGCATTATAGTATTTTAAAGTCGTGTAACGAAAACTCTAATTTGTTTAAGTGTACCCATTTAAAACTCAAAAAAAAATAATAATTAATTAAATTTTGTGTACAAACCTGGTAATTTTTAGCTTAAGTTAGCATCATTATTATTGTGTGCACAAATGCTTTGTGTTTCAAATTTTTGTGAAAATATTAAGTTAAGATTAAGCAGAATAATCTGTCGTCATAACAAATGCTATCAATATTACGCAAAAATATTTATTGTATTATAAAATATATTTTCACTGACATGTTTAATTATAGTTTTAATGTAGAACTTTAGTTGGAAAATAAGATATTCAAAAATTAGAGTATTACGGGCACTATATATAAGTTTTTATTTCATGCCTTTACAAACTTTACATTTTTCTCAGACTTTTAATTTTAAAGATAAAGAGTGTTTTTTTTTTTTTCAGGTATAGAAGTTTAAGTTGGCATTACTTTCCAAGATGGCGACCGATTTAACAGCTATCAAGTGATTTATTCTCAGTTTGGTTTGGCAATTCATCAAAACGATCATCAAGCAAGGCATAGATTCGTCGAATGGGCCCAAAACGAGATTGCCGTTGTTCCCGATTTTCATAAGCGAATTTTGTTTAGCGATGAAGCGCACTTCTGGTTGAATGGCTACGTCAACAGACAAAACTACCGCATTTGGAGTGAAGCTAATCCACAAGTGTATGTCGAAACACCATTACATCCAGAAAAACTGACTGTTTGGTGCGCTTTATGGGCTGGTGGAATCCTTCTTCAAAAACGATGAAGGCCACAACGTTACAGTCAATGGTGATCGGTATAGAGCCATGATTACTAACTTTTTCATTCCTGAATTGAACAATGATGCTGTCCAGGAGCTGTGGTTCCAACAAGATGGCGCAACATGTCACACAGCTCGTCCCACAATCTATTTATTGAAAGACACGTTTGGTGACCGCCTAATTTCTCGTTTTGGACCTGTGAATTGGCCTCCAAGATCTTGTGATTTAACACCGCTAAACTATTTTCTGTGGGGCTATGTAAAGTCATTAGTCTATGCGGATAAGCCACAAACGCTTGACCATTTGGAAGACAACATTCGCCGTGTTATTGCCGGTATACGGCCACAAATGTTGGAAAAAGCAATCGAAAATTGGACGTCAGATTGGACTACATCCGAGCCAGCCGTGGCAGTCATATGCCAGAAATCATATTTAAAATGTAATGCCACAAGATTATCTTTCGAATAAAAAAATTCATGTCAATCGAATAATCCATCGTTGTTTTATTGCAATTTAAAGTTCCTATACCTCTAAAAAAACACCCTTTATAAGCCTTTCTAATCCCCCTAAGGCTTTTTTCTGCTCGAAAGGATTCTTGAAACTTTTTTGTAATTACTCCCAATAGTATGTTTCATAAAAGTTAGTATGGATTTAGAGTGCTATATTTAACATTTAACATTTTTTTGATTTAAAAAGTGCTAAATTTAACATTAAAAAAATATTTTTATGTTTTTTCCAAGTTTAGCTACAAAAATAATTATTAAAAATCAACAAGGGAACAGATTTTAAAATGCATGCTAACTTTTGTTTGCGACAATCTAAGAAGCATAAATCACTCAAAATGATTTAAAAATTATAAAAATTGAGCATTTTATAAAAGTTTGAAAAAACTTCAAAAATTCTTAATTTTTTAAAATTGTAAAAAAAATGACTCGTCAAACTGACTTTTTACTTTCAGAGAATCAACTTAAAATAATATGAATGTATAAAACATAAAAAATAATTTTTACTATTACCGTCTCCAAAAAATTTTTTCAAAAAGGGTAGTACTGTGTAGCCATTAATTAGTTTCAGTATCTGCTTTAGAACTTTAGTAAACAGTGAATTACAGTAGAACCTGTTTTTTGCGGTCTTTTTTTATGCGATTTTATTTGTGTGCGATTTTTTATGTGCGATATTTTTTTATGCGGTGTATGAATTTCAATGGCTTTGGCGCTACTGTAATGTTTTCTATCTATTTACCAGTGGCGGAACCCCTCCCCCCCTGAAAGTCAGGTTTCGCCTTTAATATTTTATAAATTGGGAAAATACGTATTTAGCGTTAGTCAAGCCTTGGGCCGCTAGATAACATAGAAAATTTAAAATGTAGAAAATTGATCAAAATATTATAACTCCTATATTTTGCTTTTTTAATAAATATTTTTTTATTTTCGTCACTGAATTTTTCTAAATTGGAAGCATTTAATTACTCCTTCACAATTTCTGCATCAGTAAACGGTTTCATATGATTACCAATAATGCAACAAATTTCATAGGGTGCCTTTGCTACCACCGTGACATTACCACTGACAATACACTTTTTTGCTGTTGTAAAGATTTGCAGCGACCTTACAGCTCAACAAAACGACTCCAAAACTGAACTGAATTGATCTGTTATTCTTGTAGCGTGCCTGGTTTACCATGTGTTGTAGTTTTTGGAAGCTTACCTCTTAATTGCTCATTTAATATTTTATCCTTAAAGTTAATAAAAATTTATTGTTATTTCATTCAACCGTGTTGTAGTGCAGAATGTCTAACCATGCAACGCGGCAGTGGTGACCCCTTTTGGACTTAAAAACACGTAAGCTATTCTATTCTAATGGCGAATGCAATACAAATTCTTCTACGGATGATCAGTACGTAGCGAAAGATTTTTTTCTCCTTCTCCTCAAGGCCACTTAAAGCATCCGCTCGGAGATTCGTTTCGCTTCCTGCTTATTCAACAAGATGACTAGTGAAACCGTTGAAGTCGCTCGTATTGCGTTGCGGCTGCCGCCGTTTTGGAAATCGAACGTTCGTCTATGGATTGCGCAATGCGACCATGCATTCACATTCAGTGGTATCTCCAGTGATGATACTAAGTTTTCTGCTTTGGTTGCGAACCTGGATGCTGAAACTCTCTCCTACGTGTCGGACATTGTGTTAAGCCCTCCGAACAGTGACAAATATCACACTCTCTCGCAGCGGCTCATCACCCAATTTAGCGACTCGGAGACTCAAAAAATTAAGAAACTGCTTACTGACCTTCAGCTAGGAGATGAGAAGCCCAGCCACCTGTTGCGATAAATGAAAGAGCTGTCTAATGGCCAATTCCAGGATTACTTTCTGCAAAGTTTGTGGCTTCAAAGAATACCACCATATATCCAGACTGTTTTTTCTGCATCCTCAGAGCCTTTGGATAAACTGGCTATCATCGCTGATAAGGTTTCTGAGGTTGTTGGTGCGTCCTCGACTATCTGTGCTGCCACAACTGTTCCTCCACCATCCCAGTCATCTTCATGCAGTGCTCAGCCAACCATGGACTCTCTCGCCAGGCAGATCCAAGAGCTGTCTCTACAAGTTGCTGAACTGACAAGAGAGCGCAATTCCTCTCGCCACCAACGATATAGTTCTGACCGCCGGAGATCACATTCACGCTCTAGGAGTGTCAATAGAGGAAGTGGCATCTGCTACTATCATCGCCGTTATAAAGAGCAGGCCCACAAGTGTGTTTCCCCTTGTGCATTTGTGCAAAAAAACGAGTAAGCTCTGTCATAGCTGGAATGGCAGAGCCCTCGCAACATACCAGCCGGTTATTTTTATTAGACCGCAAGTCTGGACAGAAATTCCTCATAGACTCTGGAAGTGAAATCTGTGTCATCCCCCACCTTCTCCAACCATGAATAAATCACCTTAGTCTAACTTCTCCTTATTTGCTGCTAATAATACCAAAATTCCAGCCTATGGTATGGTCCGTAAAGAACTGAACCTGGGTCTGAGGCGACCTTTTATCTGGACTTTCATAATTGCTGATGTATCATCTCCTATAATTGGTGCTGATTTTCTAAAGCACTTCAACCTTTTAATTGACCTTAAGAAAAAAAGGTTGATGGATGTGGAAACTTCTCTTTTCACTCCTTGTGTTTTTTCAAATATTGTACAGTCCTCAATCCTCACTGTAGATGCAAACATTAGTTTTAAAAACATCTTATCGGAATATCCAGACCTCAGCAACCCTTCTTTAATTTCCAAATCAGCATCACATGGCACAGTCCACCCTATTATTACTACTGGCCCACCAGTCACTGCCAGGCCTAGAAGGCTACACCCTAGACTGTATGATGCAATGAAGGTAGAATTTGAATTTCTTCTTGCTCAAGGCATTATTAGACCTTCCAAAAGTCCCTGGAGTTCTCTTCATGTTGTGCCCAAATCTGATTCTACAGTTAGACCTGTTGGGGATTACAGGCAGCTGAATTCTGTTACTGAGTTCGACAGCTACCCCATGCCTTATTTGAATGACTTTGCTCATGCACTACATGGCAAGAGGATATTTTCCAAAATAGACATTTTTAAGGCATTCCACCAAATCCCTATAGCAGAGTGTGAAATTCCTAAGACAGCTGTAACAACTCCATGGGGTCTTTACGAATATACCCATTTGTGTTTTGGCCTTGTGAATGCACCACAAACCTTTATGCGATTCATGCATGAAGTACAAAGAGGATTTCCTTTTTATTTTGTCTACTTGGATGATATTTTGTGTTACTCAGAAAATGCTGAGGAGCATCGTTCTCACTTAAGAACTATATTCCAAAGACTGAGCTCATATGGTTTAAAACTAAATATCTCTAAATGTGTATTTGGTGTGACTGAACTCATTTTCCTTGGCCACCTTATCACTCCTGATGGCATTAAGCCATTGCCTGACAAAGTTCAAGCAGTTCTTGATTACAAACAACCAGAGACTGCTGGCTCTCTGAGAAAATTTTTAGGACTGTTAAATTTTTATAGACGTTTCTTGCCTAAAGCAGCTGAACAACGGTATCTTTTAAGTGAATTTTTAAAAGATTCTAAAGGTAAGAAGAACTCAAAGCCTTTAACCCTCTAACTGGACACCTTCCTCCTGAAAAGTTATTCCGAAAGCGTTTAACTCTTATTTTGCGATTCCCTTCAAAAATGCAACAGACTTTTTTCCTTTCCCCTTTTAGAACTTGGGTGGTCGAACGGGGAAAATTTTACGACCCAGTTCGGTCGCTTTGAAAAGTAAGAACCAAGAAATCAATCGTTTACAGCTAGCTGTTAAGTTGCCTTGGGCAATCTTCTTTGAAAGCGTAGATATCCTCTCTTGATCAATCCTCTTTGAAAAGATACGGTGTTTCTTTCTCCTATATGTTCAGTCACAGTAAAATTAAAAACGAAATGAAAGGTAAAAAAAAAAAAAAGAGGAAAAAATGAAATAAATAGTATGTTAGAAGTTGAAAAATAATTATATTTTCTTCAAAAAAAATTTATTTTTCTGTCATTTTTTAAAAATTAAAAAATATATATATATATTATTTTGGTATTGCGATTTGAACCAGAAAAAAGCATCCTGTATTCATTTTTTTGAATATGAGAGTAAGAAAAACGCTCTCACTTTCCTGTTTTTCAAAAAGTAATGAGGTAAAAAGAGCAAAGGCCCTATCTCATTTTTAAACAATAACAGAATAAATATTACATACAATGATTATATTTATGAAATAAAACCGATCTTTCTCTATTCAGTTATATTTTTAATTTAAAATAGCATAAAAAAGGATTTCAATACTTTTAATTTATTTTAATAAAAATCATATAAAAGATATTTTTATGTTAACTGAATATTTTTCGGAAAAAATTTAAATTTTCCTTCCTAGTGTTCTCTTTTTCGAACTTCTTGTATTAAATAAAAATTCCTTTTCTACATCGGCATTTGTGATGGACATAACACACACATTCAGTCAATAATTTTTAATTTTAATGGGGGATATACTTCTTCAAATGCGCATGATAGTACTTCTAACCATTTTCTACTCAAGTTAAATTTCTTATCTTTCTGTTTCTTTTATTACAAGGAAAAATGTCACACATCGAT
Source organism: Trichonephila clavipes (assembly GCA_019973935.1). Classification (NCBI taxonomy): domain Eukaryota; kingdom Metazoa; phylum Arthropoda; class Arachnida; order Araneae; family Nephilidae; genus Trichonephila; species Trichonephila clavipes. The sequence continues at coordinate 52,519 of BMAU01019240.1, forward strand.
AACTACATTTTCACACAATTCAGTCATTACAAATTCTATTGTGAGAAAAGTTCTCCCTAATTAATCTTGTCTTTCAAAACAGTACACTTAAAACAATTTTGTTCAGTGAAGTTAACCGACAGTTCCACAATGTATTCATACCAAATTTTAAAAAAACAAATTTAACACTTGGAAATGTATCCTGTATTAAATTTTTCAGTATACACAAATATTTCCTGCTGTAGGGAAGATATAGTATGAGAGAGATGTGGTGTGCGGTTGTGAAAGAATGTTTTCGTACGTGTAGACTATTTTTGAAAATTTAAATATCACTGAAGCTGATCATATATAACTGCAAATGAGCCTTATTTTAATGAGTGCTGGTATCAAAGTAAAACACTTTACAATATTAAACAGCCTATGGGTTTATACTCAATATCAAACTATTCGCAAAATGGCTTACAACTTCTATTCAAAATTGTAAAGAAACTGAAATATAAATATATCTTACTGCAGTCAAAAATATTCATAATATGTAAGTATCCTGTTGCTCCACTTATTTCTGTACATTTTAAAAACTGTAGCTGAATGCAATTTTTTATATTTATAAACGAGGCATAAAAGCTCACACAGTCGTAAAAATGTCCTTATCATTTTTAAATATACTACTATAAAACGTATATGGATTGTAAGATCAGTTGTAAAATCCTAAAAGCTTTTAGAGGAGCTAAAAACATGTAATTTTGGACTGATCAAATTTTTAATATAATACACAAATATACATGTTATTAAGCAAATACATTTGAAAAATCAAACTTCCTTCTGAAATAAACGTAATTGAAAGAAAAATGTTTAATTGCAAATGAGTGGAAATACATGTTTATCTAAGGGGTATCCCCAAAGTGAGGTAATCCTCAAACTTAAGACTCAAACTCAGAAGCACAACAATCCATGAGGGCCAGGAACTACTGTGCCCATCATAATACACGTGACCATTGGACGCTGAGGTGCATGAACAGATGTCCCGATTTGGTGGTCTGTCTGAAGAGAGACATTCAGTGTTTAAGACCCGAAGCAAGCTTGGTACTCATTTATCGACCCAATGTAGCGGGGATGAAAGGCAGAGTCGACCTTGCGCAGCCCGTTAATAGAACCCCAGACCTGTGGTGTGGAAGCACTATACACTTTCACTCAATCCTATTCGGTGAAAAATAAAATTTAATGTTAGAATCTTATATAAATCCCTAATGAATGAAGGAGTCCAAACTTTTTTTTTCATGTAAACTGTTTAGACGGAAATGGTTAATTATGAACATTTCACAAGTTGCATAAATTAAAATTAACCGTTATAGTTAACATAAATTTTTAAGGGTACAAAAGGTGTATTTCGGCTGCACGAATTAATTTCAAAAGGAATACGGTTACGAAAAAGTAGTACAAATCTATCTAAAGTAGATAGTACTGACAATATCTTACCTTAGATATTGTCAAACACAACAATGTATTGGAAGCCAATTCCACAATTCGTTGTTATAAAAATGTATGGAAAATTACAAGATATATTTTTGCATTTGTAATTTATATATATATATAATTTTCCTGGGAGCTTTAAAAGCTAGAGCGGCATCCATCAAAAAACCGCGGTTCTCTCTCTGTTTTTCCAGATCGCCCCTGACTAAGCCGGCTCTGCCATAATAAGCGAAAAAGCCGGATTTTGTTTGTCAAGATCATTTTATAGCAGACTGCATTTTTCATGTATTTTAGATGGTCGTTTTATATTTTCTACATCAATATCTTAATGTCTGAATTTAAAATTACATAAAATTCTCTTGACATTCGCACCAATGACCATGATAATTTTTATTAGTATATGAATGTGTCATCAAACGATTACATGACTAATATTAACACACACACACACATTATTTTAAACATTTAATTGATATCAAGTATAACAACGCACACAAATTTTCTAAACTTTAAAATAAATATTTCGAAAACCACTTCAGATATACTCAAAATTTTTTATTCCTACGCTTTAGCTTCTCAGTTTTGCTTCTCTATGTAAGAATTTATTGTAATTGTATATTCATCAATTTTTTTAGTATATTTTTTGCTCTTAGCATGTGGTTTTCAACCGAATTGTATGAAATCTTCGAAATATATTAAATGAATGATTGTATATTAACGTCGCACTGTTCAGCTACACGAGGGCTTTTGGCGACGGACCACGTAATTTTGAACCATGGTCAAGTGACGTGGACGACACCTGAGCTGGCACCCCCTCTCCTAACTACCCCACCACACCAACGGGAGGACGTTTCAGCTCTCGACAGATTTAACGTGCATCGCTGCCCTACACGGCGGGTCTTTAGTGGTACTGGGCTCGAACTCGTGACAAAGCAAACCACGTTCCGATACCTATACCACTCGGCTACCGCGGCCGAAATATATTAAAAGAAGAAAGAAGAAGAAGCTATATAATAAAATTTGAAATTTTTATTATACTCAAACAATTGCTAAAACTTATGGTAAATAATTTTTAACTGCGCGATGCATTTTTTTTCGAAATTTCAAATGGAATTTCTAACATAAAATTTCTAGCTTTATAAGGTCGAGATTTCAAAACATATCCAGATTTTAATTACTTATTCAGTTAGCCTTTAAAAAGATAAATGTTGAGGTATTTTGCATAAATAGATATTTTTGAACAATATATAATTCGAATGTTTTTCAATAGCTCCAATTTAAAATTGGTTTTTATGTTTATTTATATGCGTAAATATCTACTGTAAATGTTTCCGTATATTTTTGATTACCATTTATTCAAACATTCAAGTTATAAAAAAATGTGTGAAAATCTTCATTCAGGTTGTCTTTGATGTAAACTGAAGTTCAAGCACTTAAAATTCAAATATAATTCGGTGTATTTTAACAATATATAACCAGGTACTGTACTTAAACTTCCCTGAACACTTAGGCTTTGAAATCTAAAAAAAAAAAAAAACTAATAAATCTCTTAATTATTTTTTTCGTTATTATTTTTATCAAAGTGTAAGAAAATGTTTCAAATGATTTGATGAAGTTTAAATTTATTCATTTTTAGTGGTTGGAAAATTGAAAAGGTTCCAAATTTTAAAGAGTTTGATGTTTTATTAATTTTTTCGGTATCTTATAATAAAATAATCATGTTTCAAAAAACTGAAAGCTTTGAATAAGAAAAATGAAGCGAAAGAGAATATACTTAAAAAAAAAAAGATATAATTTGTCTAACTATATAAAATAGCAGATTGCCCTGACACGCCGCAACTTGTTACAGTTTGAAATTAATATGAAACCAAAAGGGAATTGTAACATATTTTACTTATGCGTTGGGACTTTTGGAAACTTTTAAAATACAAGCTAGCAAAGAAACACACACTTCTTGGGTTGTAAAGAAATTTCTCCCCGATTTTTTACGATTGGGGGGTCAAAACACGGGGTTCCCTTCGAGCCATAAAACTCCTGCTGTGTTGCTTCCTCCGTCCCTCATTATCTTTCAAGATGTTAAACCTTAAAAGGGGGAAAGGATTTCAGAAAAGTGCGGCTAATCCGCTTTTGAAAACGTTACTTGAAGGCAGAAAAATCCGTGCAGTCAATTTTCGAAGCCTCTCTAGTAGGGCGGAAAAATCCGTTCTGTCCAGTTGAAGGGTTAAACTGGTCTTCTGAGGCAATTACAGCACTTCAGAGGTGTAAACAAGCTCTTGCTGGTGCTGCACTTCTTGCTCATCCTTCATCTTCTGCCCCGCTTGCTCTTCATGTGGACGCCTCTGATTATGCCATAGGAGGTGCACTTCACCAAGTTGTGGACTCTGAGCTACAGCCATTTTGGCTTTCTTTTCCAGAAAACTTACTTCATCTGAAAAGTCTTACAGTGCCTACGACCGTGAACTCCTTGCTATCTACTCGGCTATCCGACACTTTCGGTATATGCTGGAAGCTAGAGATTTCACAGTGTTTACTGACCACAAGCCCCTCACTTATGCGTTTAGGCAAAAAAGTGACAAGTGTTCTCCACGGCAGATCCGTCAGTTGCATTTCATCTCTCAGTTCACCACAAATATTGTACACATTCCAGGATCTGACAATATTGCTGCTGATGTTCTCTCTCGTGTTTCTGCAATCACCTTCCCTAGTCAAATTGACTATGACTGTATTGCTGAGACACAACAGACTGATCAGAAGCTTCACACCCTAATAGCATCTGGAACTTCCTTGGAACTCAAAAAGGTAACTTTTCCCAATTCGTCTACTGAAATTATGTGTGATCTATCAACGGGCACAGCCAAACCCTACATCCCAAAACAGCATCGCCAAGATGTTTTCTCTGCTATGCATAATTTATCCCATCCTGGCATACGTCGATCAGTACATTTGATGAAGCAGCGCGTTTTGTTTGACCATCAATCTCATCAGATGTAGCTAAGTGGGCAAGACACTGCCTAGCTTGCCAACAATCCAAAATTCATCGTCATACTAGATCACTTCTTTCATCATTTCAAGAATCTTCCCAACGTTTTGATCATGTTCATCTGGATCTCATTGGACCTCTACCTCCATCCAATGGCTACACCTATTGCCTGACAATGATTGACCGTTTTTCGAAATGGCCAGAGGCCCATCCTCTCAAAGACATAACTGCTGAGACTGTGGCTGAGGCCTTCTTTTCCTCTTGGGTGTCTCGCTTTGGAACTCCTGCAATTCTCACAACCGACAGGGGCAGACAGTTTGAGTCCTCGCTCTTCAAAGCTCTTAGCAAACTACTTGGTGTTCAGAAGTGTCGTACAACTGCATACCACCCTCAAGCTAATGGGACGATCGAAGAATTGCACCGCCCATTGAAAAGGTCAATCAAGTGTCATGCTACTGAGCGTTGGACAGAAGTACTCCCTATCATCTTACTTGGTCTACGAGCTTCTCTTAAAGAAGATATTCTGTGTACCCCAGCTGAATTAGTTTTTGGTACCACTATTCGAATGCCAGGGGAGATGTTTGACTCTTCCAAGCCAGATGATGATGTTGTGAATTTTGTTTCGAAACTTAAGTCTCACATGCAATCACTTCGCCCTAAACCACCAAAACACCATGGCAAACGTCCAGTTTTTATCCATCCAGGACTGTTGGAAGCAACACGTTTTTCTTCGTCGAGACATGTTATGTCGTCCACTTCAACAACCCTATGATGGCCCTTTCAAAGTCTTACAAAGGAAGGATAAAGTGTTTTTCCTTGACATCAATGGTAAACGGGTATCTGTATCTATTGAAAGATGCAAACCTGCCTTCTTTCTTAACACTGGGGACTTGCAACTACCTCAAACCAAGAATGAAACACCTGCTACTGTGGAACCTAATGCAACAGCTCCAACACCTGCTACAGTGGAACATGATCCAACAGCTTCAACGCCTACCCAGCCATCTACACGTTCTGGTCGCAAAGTTCATCTTCCAACTAGGTATCGTTGACACTGGAAGGGGAGTATGCAGCGACCTTACAGCTCAACAAAACGACTCCAAACCTGAACTGAACTGAATTGATCTGTTATTCTTGTAGCGTGCCTGGTTTACCATGTGTTGTAGTTTTTGGAAGCTTACCTCTTAATTGCTCATTTAATCTTTTATCTTTAAAGTTAATAAAAATTTATTTCATTCAACCGTGTTGTAGTGAAGAATGTCCAACCACGCAACGCGGCAGATTATTCAAGAAAGCTTATTTATCATCTCTTAAAAGAGATCTTCGAGGAAAAGTGTCATTGAAAGATTACCATTTTTATTGGTATTTTTTTAAATACGACACTTTCGTGAGAAATCACACAATTACTGATACATGCTTGTTTTTCACAAAAGAATAGTCAACTTTCCAATCATCTTCAAACAACCTATTTTCCTCCAATATTTTTCGCTTGCAAGATACAAAAATTACTACTACTCATAAAATGGCCACTGTTCCACTGTTGTCTATTATCCCTTATCAGAAAAAATATACATATCAATTCACACCCATACGACATCAACAGCAAAAATCAAAATTTTCAATTTTGATTTCTTAAAGAATTTACCACCAAATTTTTATAAATAAATGAGTTTTTCAGAGCAATGGGCCATGGCCGGGCCACATGCGGCCCGCAGGGTGAGTATCGCTGCTCTAGACCAGTGATTCTCAAAGTGGTCTATGTAGACCCCCAGGGATCTATGACGACTTGTAAGCGGTCCACGTCAGCAAAAAATAATTTAGGGGTCCATGAGGTGTAAGTAGGCGCCAATGATAGTGGCTCTCATTAAACTAGATCGTGATTTTTTAATTTTCAAAGAAAATTTAATCAAGTGGAAACCAAATTTTACATATTTAACAGATTTATTAACTAAATTTAATGAGGTTAATTTGCACTTACAAGATGAAAAAGCATAACTTTTATTAAAACAAGAACTATTTCAGTATTTTGTTTCAGAGTTAAGCTAAAGAAGTATAATACTGGAGGTCCCGAATTTTCTCAAATTGTCACACTCTGTCAGGACGTTTCAACATTTAAATGCCTTTTATTTAGATTTTAAAACCAGGTTTAAGAATGCTTTGACTATGGTAATACCACAATAGGCAATGAATTCATATGGTCACGTTGAAAAAGAAAGTAACATTACATAAGAACTGTTCGTAATAAGCACTAACGAAGATCCCAAGTTTAGAAACGGATGTTATTTGTGTAATATCATGAGGAAATTTTTAATTGTTTTTCTTAGTGTGAAAGAGTTTCAGCATGATTGCCAATCTCCAAAACAAAAAAAGAGAAGGAAGGCTGGACACTACTAACAGGAGATTTAAGGTTAAACCCGACAGGATTGATACCAATTGTTGAAAATTTGAAATTATAGTGGCAGATTCATCCCTTCCATTAAAATAACTTGTTTGCTTAGTTATTTTATTTAACACAGTTGTATATTTATTACTTAACTTTAAATTTAATTAAATAACATGTGCTTTTTAAACACTATACATCATTACAGTTAGAAATTTAATTCTTTTAATGTAGGAGTAGTAGCACCAGCTGTTAAAAGATATTTAAGTTGATAAATTTACAAAAATTCATTAGGTAAGCAGGGTCTACTCCAAAGCGAAAAACATGGCAAGGAATCTATGAGACAAAAAAGTTTGGGAACCTCTGATCCAAGACTGGATTTAGTGTCACCAAGACTAGACAGAAACAGCGCCGGTAAGAATTAGTATCCCTGGCGAATCGGCTACCGCGGTCAATCAAAACCATTTGAAGAAATTTAAAAATTTGCTCGTTTACGACCGAATTTTTTCGCTCGACTCAAAGTCAATATGCCTTATAATTTTAAGCCAAGACCAGGTCTAATGAGAGTTCGCACCCTACTTAATCGCTCGTATGTTTACAGAAAAAGTTAAAGCTCAAACATGTGACTATTGAAACAAGTTAAGAGCTCGCGACCATGAATGACTATTCGTCGGCTACAGAAACAAGGGCTGTGTACTTTTACAATGTGTGCAGCAAATTTTACTTAAAAATAATTTCAAAACAGAGAAAAAAAATTTCAGTTACTTTTACCTTGAAAGAAATCTTTCCTTCACATATGTTAAAAATTCCTCAAGTCAATGCAAGATTTCGAAGCATGTTTATTTATGAAAAAACTCTATTACATATTAAATAGTACAACTTGTATGAACACAGTGATGCAAAAATGTTTTAACACTAAAAAGCATAAATTACAATGACAATCAAAACTTAATTTTAGATTTATAGCAAGCGAGATTTCACAAAATATTTTATATAAATTTATGCATTACATTTGTCATTTTAGGCCTAAATTCTTGAATTGATACAAACAAAATATAAAGAGATAATGTATATTTCATTGTTTTCTCTACTTTTTAAAAACAAATAAAATCCATGCAATTCTTATTTAAATAAGAGTACAGTACGTATGTGCCAAGAGAATTTTATTTTTATATAAATGCCTTTGAAAACTATGCATCTAAGAAAATACTTTTTTAGAGGAATACCTATTTCAAAAATATAAGAACAAATTCTAAGTAATAGGATTTTGTAACCTATTACTTCAAAATAGTTTGGCATACCTGCATGGTAGTTGGATGCAAATCATAGCTGACAAAATTTTATATTTTTTAATACAATTCCCTCATCTTGCACAAAATCCATAAATGCAAATCTGGCAATATGCAGCAATAAAGAAATTAATTCAATGGGATATATAAGTCTTTCGTGATGATGTAGTAAATTTATTTATCTCACACACAAGAAGAATAAAAAAGCATTAAGTCAGTCCTGTTCAAAAGCATGGTTTACAAGTTAAAATGTGGAGATGACATGAAATTCATTTCTGCTTACAATATATTGAAAGAAAATAGAACTACATAATGTATGTAAATTACAATTTGAGCAATGAGTATGAACAGTTATATAGTTTGCACAATGGGGGTTGGTCTGCTGTAAGGAACACAGATAGGGGGTACCACAATATAGTTAGTTTGTTTTCTTAAAAAAAAGTATTTTTCTTTCAAATATTTTAAGCAAGGCGGATTATTTCACACATTTTACTTTATAAATTTAAGTTACGTTTCTGAATACTGCACATTATTTATTTCCAAACATTTTAAACTAACATAAATCTAGTATTGTAGGTTAAATAATGCTTTAAGAGATCAAAACAAGCTATAACAGCCAATAAAATGCAAAACAAATAAAATCAGCAAATTTTTTTAAATGGATATTTTCAGAAATAATCATGAGACGCAGCAGAATTATTCTAAAGCCTATTTTGATACAGCAATAGTTGGCTATCACTGAAATGACACTTGATTGCTACATTTATTCTTCAGCCAAAAGAACATCAATTTGTTTGCAAGTAACTAGTAAATAAGGACAATTTGTTTTATTTCTTTTAAAATACAATTAAAGGAATCCCCAAACAAATGTATCTTGAAATATACCAAAATTTAAATGTTTTAAAACACTTATCAAAATTCAAAAGGTAAGGCAATTAGATAAAATAAATTAATCTGACTGACTACCCCTTTTGTGTGTTTCTGGACATGTAATGGACGCTTCTCATCTAGAGATGTGCTCTGCACTTAAGAGTTTGGACTGTATTGTGAAGAAATATTGGAGAGTTCATTGCCTAATGACCTGATGGTCAATGGCCTGGCATTTGATAAATAAAAAGTTAAAATAAACCAAGGAAAAATTATACATATAATGTTAAGGCCAATAATTCTAATTAACATTTGAACGTATAAAAACACCAGCCACTAAATGCGAAATTTCCATACCCCCAAAAAGTCAAACACCTGAAACTGATCACTCACTGTTTCATTACAGTAGTTAAAACATTCAGTCCTGCAGATGAATTCGAAGAAATAGTATTTTGGTAAATCTGAATCAGTAGTTAAGCAGATGTTTAAAAGATACATCAAACATTATTCACTATTTAATGTATACAAGTACAAATTCATGAACAATTTAAAAAATGGTAAGTTTTGAAATATAATACTGGACCATAACAAATTATATGATTCTGAAATAGTTAATTTTATTATAAAGGAGAAATGATTAAAATGCAAGATTCAAAACGAGAAAAAAGCTGCTTAGTTGAATATTTAAAATCCTCATCTATTAAGATGTATTGGGAGTTTGAAATTTGCAACATTAATTTTAAATTATTAAAGCAATTTAAATAATTTTTTTTTACTTCAAGTATTGAATAACCATTAATACATAACTTTACATCATACATTTTTAAACCAATAAATTATCATTTGTCTCCTGTAAATGTAGGAATTTGCTTTCCGAAGAACAAAATGTAATTTAGTGTTTCATAATGAAATAACACACAACTTTTATATTACCACATATATTTATTTAAACACTACAGTTAAATTAAAAAAGAAACATGCTACGTTACATACACTTATTAAAATAGAAAAGTATGCAAAAATAATAAAAATTCAAAAAAGACATTTTGTTCCTTCTTGTGTATAACCTTCTAAATACTGATTCATGCACATATGTATTTCACATGAAATAGCAATAAAATAATATACATAATCATGTTGTATATAAGTATATATATTTTATTCTTGCACACAAAAATCTTAATAATCCAAGAGATCTTAAAAGGAAAATATATTCATGAATTACAATACTCACTACACAAAAATACATTTTACTTATTTGTAATATATGTTGGAACTCATTTAAACATTCTTTTAGGAAAGAATTTTTTTCAGAAAAATTGACTCTGAATAAAACTTAAAAGATTAAAATTAAGAATTAAATGTTTATTTTTAAACTTAATTAAATGTAAATAACATTTTAAGTTTCATATAAGTAAATAATCAAGTGTGCAATCATAAAAATACACATTAATCTACTGACACAAACTATTTTTTTTCTAAGACAATAAAAATTTCAAATACTTTTTAAGTACAAGAATGAATGAAATATAGACACTTTTATGTTGCACAAAAATTATGTTAGTTATAAAGAGATGTTAAAATTACAGACACAAGCTTATTTTATACAAATTCCGAGGAAATAAATTATGATATGACAAATATAATTATGTACAAGTCAACTACTGTTACAGAAAGATATTTTATACTTATGCCAAGTTAGAAATGGGAGGATTTATTAGATTTGGCATTTTAATCTTCATTTAAATGAAGTTACAGTTTATGACAAAAACATAAAAAACATGTTTTGTGACATTAAAAAAATGAATACTTGTTTATTATTTATGAACACACACTTTTGAGGTATAAAAAATAAATACTACAAAGAAATCAGCTACATATGATTGGAACATGCTCTAAATTTTTATAATCTATTAAATAATTAAGAACCTGTAAACAATATTATACATAAACTAATTTTTTGGTTCACCCTAGGAGAGCCCCCACCCTTGGCGCGAATTACTTTGGTTGGCGATAATTGCGCCGTCATGGTAACCTTGCTTTTTTAAATACAACATATGGCAACCCTAACTTTTTCTAGAATTTTCGTCATTTGTGGGCGCGCATTTCAAATTTCATTTTGTTGTTGGGCACCGGGTTGAAAGTATGGCTGCGCTTGTAAGTGAATACACGTTAGAATTTTTTACGTTATTGAATGCTAGAAGCAAGAAAGAATTGATTGAATGGTGTATGAAAGAAGGATTAATTGCTTCAAGTTATGAATGTCCTAAATGTAATGAGCAAATGGGATTAAATGAACGAAAGAGTGTTGTTTTGGATGGATTTGAATGGAGATGTCGAAAAAAGGTGTGAATACGCATGATGTTTGCAGAAGTATAAGAAAGAATTCGTGGTTTTCCAATAGTAAGTTAATCGGCAATAAAACGTTTTCTCCGTAATCACACCAGCCACGCAGAAGGCATGTTAGACCATTACCTCGCTGAGTATTTATGGCGTCTCGCGATCACTCACTCAGCGACGAGACTTTCCAGAATTTTTTAAAAGCAGTTGTTACACTTTACCCTCCACTTGGGAAGGATCAACAATAAGAAAGTAAGTGCTGTTGTTATATTTTTATCTTAAATGTTAAATTTCTGTATTGTTTACATGTATTTTCAGTGCGCATCCATCTTATACTGCTATATTTACTTGTCACCGTTGTCGGGTTTGCTTGGCGCCATTTCGTTTTCGCTTGGCGCTTTTTCCGGTTTGGCGCCAAGGGTGGGGGCTCTCCTAGGAGTTTACCAATTTTTTTCTAAAAATTCAATTCTAATTCTCTATTTTCTAATAATTGTTGAAATAATATGCGAATAATAAATTCGACAAAATGCATATTATATATTTGTACCATAAAACTAATAAGCTTTAAATAATTTAGTTGCATCATTCCTATCAAGAATTCACAAAACATGTTTTAAGAGGACATTCTTATTAAAGTTATCTTACAATGAGATATTTTCTGATAAAATATTCTGATAAATCCAGCAATATTCAAGACAAAACCAAAAAGACAAACAAAAAAACAGCTAACATCAAATTTATAACATAAAATTCAGTTATTATATTTAATACAGAAAAGAAACACAAACTGGTACCTGCATATAATCCTGTTTACCTTTTTCACCAAATAAGTTACTTAAAAATTAAAATTTGTTACTTTAGTATATTATTGGAGATAAGTGACCAACACAAAATGATTAACACTTTATCTAAGGTAAATGGGATAGTATGAAAGTACCCACATAACACACACATACATTTCAACTTAATACCAATACGAAGATTTATCTTAGATCCCAACACTGGATTTTTAAAAAAATACATAAAAAAGATCTCGTATCAGCAGAATCAAAGTATAAGGGGTTTTTTTTAAAAAAAAAAGGGTTTTTTTTATAATAACAGCATATTTTAAAATACAAATGTTCATTGAAAAATACACTGATGAAAGTTTTTTTACTACTTTCTTAAATTTGAAGAAATTAATTTGTTTTAACAAAATACTACAAAATAAAACATTTTTTAGAAGTATGCATCAATATACTTCTCAACAGCTAATCACCTCAAAACCTACTTTTGGCACCTTCTAACAAGCATTTGATGCTTCATCCATTAATTCTCAACTTTCACACCAATCCAAAACCTAGTTGGATTACTAAGTGAAAAGAAATAAGTCCAAATCCTTTTACCATACTCTTCCAAGTTTTCCTGGCTTCAAAATACTTACCATAATTTCCCCCTCCTATATAGGAGGTAAGCAGCGATAAGGCATGCAAGATTGTCTGATCCGTCCATTAAATATTAAACAGACTGTCTCTATATAATTTTTTCTCTCCTGCTGTTCTGGGATATCCCTGAGAATTGTAGTCCCAACATTTTGAAAAAGTTTACTTTTTTACATAAAAAGTTATGTTAACCATTAGATGTTTATTGTGTTTTTGTAATCAATACTTGAATTCCAAATTGGATACATTATTTATCTTGGACAAGATTGCTTTTTTTCTACATTTTTAGGTATTTACTTAAAAACCAAATCAATTTTTCACACACACATATTAGTTAAAATTTTTACACAATTCTGGTGAAAGAAAGCACTTTTTTTTTGGAAATATTTCAAGGTTTATATCAGTTTACAAAATCCTTGCATATTACGGGATCTGAAACCTATAATTAGATATAAAATTTTTAATAGAAGTTAGCTTTTGTTTTCAGTTGTTTGCATATACTAACTTCATATATATTTACACAAGGTTTTCAAATAATTTTAGTAGTGAAAATTATATGACTAACTTCTTTTCATCTTTCTCATATAAATCAGGTCCAGTTTTCAAGAAAATTTCTTTTATCATTTAAAATGCTTAGGTTTAAAACAATACTAAAATTGTTATCTTAAAGAAAAGTCATAGGACTACAATTAATGAATATGATGAGATTTGCAAAAAAAAATACTCATTTTAAAGTCCTCAATTTCTTTCCTTGACAAACATGATAATTACTGCCACAGAAAATCATTCAATGAATATTTCTTTACAGATAGTTGAAAGACATACTTAACATGTTCTACACACATGCTTAATTTGAGAAACAAGATGAAAATGAATACCCTCAATTCAAAATAAAAGCAAGAGGGGAAAAATGAGATCCAAAAAATCATCATTTTAAGCATTAATTTAATGAATTACTTCCTGCATTTACTGCATTATAATGCAGCACCAATATAGATAAAAACACTTTCTCTATTCCTTTCATAGAGAAATATTATGAAAAATATTTTCAATTTGATAAATTTTAACAATACTAAATATATGTGTATTGTCAATAACCCATAAAAATAATAATTTAACCTCTAGTAAATATTTTTTACTAATGATTAAATATATAAATTTTTTAACTAAGGAACATTAACTTTTTGAAACATGCAAATAAAAAATATAAAGATTACTATAAAATATTGGGAATATTTTAATAAAGAAACATTTCAATTAAACAGGGTTCATTTAAGGAAATGTTTTAAAGATAACTTTTTTAACATAAATTAATCTAACTCTTTTCTTTAAATCCTTTATCATTGAACCATTTATATGAAAATTATTAATATTGTTTCACATTTCACACATGGCAAATGCCCTTAAATAAATTTTCATAAGTTCTTAAAATATTTTATGAAATATAATGCCCTTTTTAAAAACCTAGAATGAACCCTGTTATTAAAAAATATTCTTCCACCTCCAAAAACATTACAATTTTATATATAAAGTTGCTATGAGCTAACATGTATATATTTTTAACAGTAGAATGTAAAAAAAAATGCATTTTACTTACGGCTAGTAAACAAAAAATATACTTCATGTTGTAACAACAAACAAGAAGCATAATATCATGGGAACAACCCTCATCACACATATACAAAGAAATATTTGTCTATATATTACAAAATCTATTCAGTTGAGACAAAAATACACAGAATGAAATATTTTACCAGAGAGTAGAATACTTGTTGATACTAATCATAGAATCAGTAGGGTTATTAAATAGAATATACTGGAATTATACTGAAATTAATACTGAATTACTGATATACAAAATAATATTCTTAGGAAAAATTTTTTCTAAATTTCTAATCGTGAATTTTTTTTTTATAAAAAAACTAAAAACTTTAATTCCGAGAATAAAGAATTTTGTTTTACTTCCTACAAATAGTGGAGATTTATTTTTTATAACAAAAAAAAATCATTATTCCACTACACAAAATCAAATTAGAAACAGGAAAAAATGTCAAATTTTCATTTATTCCAAAAATATTTTTTAAAAAAATTACAATATCAGAATTTAAGTTAAAATCAATTATATAAGGAAAGTGATACAAAATTCCTGTTTGGTCCAATTACAAAAGAGCTCATTTTATGTATGAGGTAAAAGTCATGTTCGACATCGATATATAAATTTTTTGTATAGGTGTAATCAAGAATTTAGGTTTCCAAGAACAAAATTCAATTCTTGAATAACATTATGTCTCTAGGGATGCTACAAGACTGTGATAAACCACAGAGTCAAGAAGGGATGAACCCGAGTGCGATGATTCTCTATACTCTTCCCTTGAATCTTCAGAATGCACAGGATTTCGATACTGCAAACCACAAGGTTGAGATGAGAACATATGCAGTGGAGAAGTTTGTTTTGAAGCAGATGATGAGGTGACATCATTCAATCTTTGCTCATCTGCAGGGCTTTTGTCGCAAAATGAATCATCATGTGATCCTTCATGCTCAAGAGTGTGAAGTACCTTGTCAGAAGAAACTGAAGCACAAGCTAAATGAAAATTTGCAGAGCAGGGCATATTCTCACAATTTTCTGAATTTGGGTAGTTACAAAAATGCTCATCATTACTTGCTGAAGAGGCATACTGATATTCAAATGTGTTTAACTGGGTCTGTTTAGTAACATCCCAGCTGCTCACATTATCGTTTTGATATGTTTCATTACCCTGAAATGATGTGGATGCTGATGTATGGCACCTGTAATCCACAGGGACATCTGTTTGAAGCCTTTTGACAGTATTGTTTATCAGGACGGAACGACGTAAATAAGCCTCTGGATCTTCAACACCACGTATTTTGGCCATAGAAATTCGAAGAAGACGACGTCTTTCATCCTTCCACTTTGATCTAGATAAAAATGGAACAGGACCATTTGTTTTCTCATCAAATGAAGAATCTTCTTCTTCACTACTACTGTCGCATGACCATAAACTCACTGCATTTTCTTTCTCAATCCAATCCATTTGTTCATAAATTTTATCTTCTTCATCTGAAGCCTCATCATCATCAATAACCAAATTTGCTCTGGCTGCTACTTTTTGCAATTGTTTCTTTCTTTGAATTTTATGAAATCTTTCTTCAAAATCTTCTTTTTCACATTCAAGTATTTTCCTTTTCTGAGATGGAGAAACAGGATCAACCGTACTTAAGTTAGATAACTCATCAGTGATACTGTTAGCTGCCGACACTAAAGAATAAGGAGGGAAATTTAAAGGAAAAGTTTAATTCAGTTTTAAAAATTTTCTACAAAATGAAAAATACTTATTTTCTTTATTTTATGGAGATATAACTCCAACAGTTCTTTTGTTTAAGTATTAAAATTTTGATTGTAAATAATAGCATAAAAAATATCTTCAATCTGTTATAATTTTTTTAAAAAAAAATTACAAAATAGTTAACTTTTTAAGAGTCAAAGTTATATTACTCATTTTATCACATACAAAACCTTAAATAGTAAGACAGTTCAATGCTACTCTTTCAAACCACCAAATAAGAACCAAAAGGTTTAAAAAGTACCTTTAAATCATTTGCATCAATACAATTTTCTAATAAAAATTAATTCACTAGATATATTGTAAGTTTCATTTATTTTCTTTGTTCAATGTTTAACCTCACAAAACTACACAGCAACTCATCAATAACAGATCTCGTGATACTCATCAATTGATACTTTATCCCTCTAAATTTCCACATATCAAATTAAACTTGAGACCCTTATAGATTTAACATGCAGTAGCTTCAATTATCAATACAATCTTGTTAAGATAAAAGCCTTGATGCAACATTTAGTAACAAGTTATTTCTCTAATTTTTAATATACAGAATTTTCACACAAAATTTCACATTTAGGACAAACCTCTCTAATTTGAATATTCTTTCAATTCAAGCAATTTCTTTAAATGGAAATTATCCTAAATCAAACATAAGCATCAAATACAAGACAGTGACAGTAAAATTAGTATATTCTATATAATACAACTCACAAAATTAAAAATTTCTGGGTAAATAAAATTCTGGCTTGTATAAAAGTTACTTAATGTGATTAAGTAAAGATGAATACTCGACAATTTAACATTAAACATAGCTATTTAAATGCATTTATTGAATGACTATGATTTAATTTTAATGTATTCTAAGATGTTAAAAAAACAAATTCAATCACTAACTTCAGAATATAATGAATTTTCTTTAGTTATACATTATGAAACAATCTACAAGTCTAGAACTCTAATACTTTAATTTTAAAATATAATGCACTAATTTGTGTTATTGTGATGACTGTATCAACCAATCTAAGTAAGAAAACAAATATAATGATTTAATAGTAAAATCAGTATTTCTTTCCTTAAATAAATTTCTAACAAAAGAGAAAGAAATATTTCCCAAATCTTATGTATAAATAATTCCATTAACACTTTCTTTACTTCCAAAAGGAAAAATTTGATATTATTCTTCTCTACTATACTAAAAAAAAACTTAGAATGCATCAGCACATCGAAATTGACAGTCGTTGCTTAAAATTATGTAATACCAAAAAAATTAATATAAATCTAAAAATAACAAGATATTTTACTGCTCTAAACATTATTCCACTCAACAGAAGCACAGTGATGGACCACAAACAAAAAAGAACGCCTCAATACAAATCCATATTTGATTTTTTTCCACAACAATAAAAAAAAAAGGTATGCTCCATTGAGTGTGCCGTTACTCACATTACCTTATCCAAAATTCACAAAAATTCATTGCACAATGTTCCTTTTGTCAATACTCACCATTAGGATTGAGAATACTCTTTAAAATATTAGGAGTTTGAAGATTTCCTGAGGTCCAAATGTTATAAGCAGATGGACTCATTTCATCACCATGATCGCTCAAATGACAACGCATTCTCGCAGTTCAAATTTTTAGCATTGCTTTAAATTCAGAAATTCAAAGTAATTTAACGAAGCAGTTATGATGGTAGTCAATACCAAATATGCTCAACACCAAATACCATAAAATTTAACTTCAAAGAATAGGTTAAAAGAGAAACTATGAAAAAAACAAGGAAAAGGAATTTAACCCATACTACTATCACAGATGACGCGAGACTAGTTACATTGCCAATATCTTTGAGGAAAAACCTGTTTGGGCAAACAAGTTGATTAGAGCTTAAAAAACAAACAAAATAGACTATAACACTTTCATAAAACACTATGTATTTTAAATATCAGCATCAAAATTAAATAAATTAACAATTTTAAACTTTAGAACTATTGTTCGTAGTCTATGAATAGAAATATTTTATAAATTAAAACAATTGCTGATTTCTGTAATTATCTTGCTATAACGAGATTAAAATCACATGACAAATGTATAAAGGTTATATTTTTTTGGTTATATTGACCCTACACGAAAAATTCGTGAATTAGTCAATTTCTATTTCATCATTTTGTTAGGCTTATTTAAAATCTTTAAAAGAAATCAAAATAATTTCAGAAACTTTTAATTTGAAATGTGTGAAGGCAAATATATTGCGGTATCCAAAATGATTCCATGAATAGTATAAAATTTTCGGGAACCCTTCAGTTACAGAGGTTAACGACTATTTCGCAATGAGCCAAAATCTTTAAACGGGTCAAGTTACATTCTAATTTGACAGTTGTCAGCACTGACGTAGCTAGTTCTGAATGGGCCCGGTATCAAAACTCCTTCGGGGCCATTTTTAAAAAATGAAAACCTTGTTAGTGGTACTGTAGTCACACATGTTGGGGCCCCTGTAGCTTGGGGGACCCGTATCATTGATACAGTGGTAGCTACACCCCTGGTTGTCAATTAACGCTTCATTCTCCTGCAACATCACATGTGATCCCGTAGTAGGGAGTTTAAAGAGACGGGTGCCAACTTAGTTGTCATCCCCGTCACTTGTACGAGGTTCAGAATAATGTTGTCCATCAACAAAAGTTTTTGTATTGCTTCAGAGTGTGACGTAAATCAAAAATTCAAATCAAACATTACAAACAATGACGCAAAGAAGCGTGATTTCTTATTCAACCATTACAATAAAAGGGTACATAAATACAATTATATCTTTAATAGTGATTACATTAAAATATATTCCTAACACAGATTTCATTCGTTTTTTACAATATATAAATTTTGCAAAAATCTCATAAAATATTTTTAGTATTATTAAAGATTTTGTATGTTCAGAGTTTATGATACGCTCAAAATTATCTCGTTTTTATATAGATTATTTTAAAAATAAGATTTTCATTATTTTTTTTGAAATAATTAGTATTTTATCAAATTTATGGTTGCCCTGTTATTTAATATACTAAAATGTAAATAAGTAGAATACATCTAATTTGTGAGAACAATATCCCAGGGAAGAACTTAATTTTGTAGCGATTTCTACATAAGCCAGTAAGAGCCTTCTAACAGGGGTGATCACACTTTTGTTTAGTGGTCATGTTACTCAGCTACGAATCCAAGCGTTGCAGGTTCTATCCTTCACATTGGTGATCTTGGCTGAAAGGAAAAAAACACAAACCTTCTCATCTGTCATGTCACCATCAACCCGCAAAAAGAGCAATCAAAAGTCGTCAGACTCACTTTACGCAGAAACCAAAGTCGGCAAACTCACTTGACGCAGAAATTCACACGTTATGCACGCTCGCCCAAACAAATATCTCGTTCGTTTGCCTATCCGCCAACTGAATGGTGGTGGAGTACTGTTGTGGAATCTACATAAGTCTGTAACAGATTCCGGACAGAGTTGATCAGTTTTGTCTAGTGGTCATATGACTCGGATACGAATCGGAGCGTCGCGGTATCTATCCTCCACAGCTTGTGTAGAACTTATACGGGAGATTATCTTCTTGATGAACTCTCTCCGTATAGTAATACTTTGCTTTCTCTACAAGCAGCTATTCTGGAACATTGATATTTTCTGAAAATATCGATGTTAGTTGAGCAACTCTTTGAACAGTCTCAAATACACGCATGCCAGAGTGTTGTTACCTTTCTAAAACGCCTCTAGTAGTATCTTGTCATGTGCATGTAGTTTAGTTGGGATTAGTGATACTCTGTAGAACTGTTGCAAATTTCATTTACTTTATTTTTTTGTGATTAGACGTATTGCTTTATAACTTCAAGTGTTTTATTCAGATAGCCGTCCTGAGCAAAGTGAATAAATCATCCTATCAAAATTGTTCGCTTGTAACTCTTATGTTTGAATTGTGGCGCGTAATTAAAAGAAAACAAGACCAAGGCGTAATGAAGGATATGCAGATTTGACTTGAGAGTACATAACAGTAAATTAAACACACTATTTCAATTAAACAGGGAAAGAAAAATGAAATAGATTCATTCTCGAAAAAAAGGAGATATAAAACAGCTTTTTGAAGATTGCAACAAAATAAATAAATTAGAAATAAAACTTTGTGTGCGTCTCTTTGTCGTCTGCATTCAGCCATTTAATCTATCGATTACTTAAGCAAATTTATAATAAGAGTGGTGAGGGAACCAATTTGTCTCTCTCTTTCATAGGTCTTACACTTACACAGAACTAAGTGCTCAGCTCTGATAAAAGAAGTGATTTCTCTTGAATTCCTCAAAGAACATGATGCAGAAATTAACACGTCACAGTTCTTCTTAATACTTGATGAATATATAAGAGTTGCATGCTGTAAAAATCTTTGTGCGTTCGCTTCTACAATGAAAATGAGAATAAGATAGTGTGGCAATTTTTAGTGCTAGTTGAAGTTAAAGAATCTACAGCTGACTCACGGCATAAAAATAGGAAAGACCTTCCATTAAAGTAGGAATCAACCTAAAGAACCAATTTGCTATTGGGACTGATGAAGCATCTAATCTTAGTGGAGAAAAGAAACTTATTTTTTACTCCAAAAAAGAAAGAATCCCAAAATTAATTTAGTTAAATGCATTTGTCCTTCGCTTCAATTAATGAGTTCATATACCTACTAGCATCTGCCATCTAACTTAGATTATATTATATGGGGATCACACACACATATAATTGGTTTCAAGGACCTGTCGTAAAAAGAAAATTTTATATGGATTTATACAGAACATTTAATGTTCTGTATAAATCCATATAAAATTTTTTTAATGATGGAAAAGGTGCATTACAATTGATTATAATTTCTTCAACTAAAATTTCAGCAAGAAGCAGTTACATTAAAAGAATTGTTAACAAATAAGATTGGTTAAAGCTTGCTTAATTGGTGTGTGACGAATATCTTGCTAGAGAGCTTTACAGAATGCGTTCGGATCCAATAAATAAGTTAGATCTCACATTTGTTATGCCAATTTTAACAGAATTCGAGTGAATTATTTTATTCTTTCAAAGTGAACATGTTGACCATTAAGATAAATTGTTCATACATGCACACCTATAAAACTTGAATAATTCTTACACAAACAGAAAGACAGCTTAACAATTACATACAATTATAATTCGGAATTAAGGTCCTAATTACCTCTTATTATTTCAAATGAGTAAAATGTAAGAGAAGGAATCATCCATTTCAGCAGACCAATTTCTTCGAAAAAGAGTCCATTGATGGTGGGGATCACAAGTTTTTATTTTAACTCATAGTAACTACACTCAAGACTAAAATAAAACATCTCCTATGGCTTGCTATCTACCGAAAATTCTTATTACTCCTGCTCCCTTCTGGACAGCTGACACCGGACATCATATGAGTGAAAGGAGTGTCCGTTGTGACCCCTCTCCAGGATGAGGTGAAATTTACTAGTGAAAGATGAGTAAACATATCAAATTTCATGATTTAACATGTACTCCTGCCTCAAACCTTTCGAGCTTCAACATAAAAGAAATGAGACTTTAAACATATAAAGAAGTAAGATAAGTTAAATGAAATACCAAATTTACATCCAATAATATTTCAGAAAATATATTAAATTTCTTGTAACAAAAAAAGATACTTTCAAATTTGATCCGAAGGCCACCCTTAAAATCTTTCACCCCGGCCAGGGGTCCAGTTTGTCCGGCACTAGAGTAGCCCCTGCTGCAACACTTGCTTAATCGTCAGACAAAAGGTTGACGGCTTCTCTTTCTCTTAATTTTTCCTTCTGGGATCAATAATACTAAGTGCAACCACCGGTCGCTCACACTATGCTTTCTTCTCAGAATCAGTTTTCATCCACCACCACCTACTCCACGACTAGTACTTAAATAGAAACTTGAATTTACATAAAATAAAATCCTCTCTACAGAAAGCGATTTTCCATTTAAAATCATAGTTAAAAAGAATATTTTACCTAAGAAGATTATTGGACGCTCGAATAGAACCTGTTACAATGTCAACAGACAAGTGGATTTAAAGTATCTACAAAAGACTATCAAAGATGTCATAATTATCTTAAAACTTTATTTGAGCAACTTTTTAATTCGAATACTTTCAGATTATGTAATTTTAAAAAGATAAATAATTTTCCCTTGATATTTTTTTAATTAAATCGTCCTTCTTATCTGCCTTTATATTTAGTTGACCAACCTAAACTAGATATTTTTCAGAATCAATACAGACAATTTTTTAACATTCAATTGAAAGATATTTCTTCTTTAGAACTTGAGTTTTCAAATGATGGAGCACTACTTTGGTATCACATTTTTAATATAGAAAACGAAGTCGCACACACAAATCCATTTTTTAATTCCTACTATTAGTTCGCACTCTCCCTATATATATATATTAATATATATTTCAAAAATTTTCAGTCGTTAATAAAATACTTTTTATTCATCCACTCAAGTTCAAATACATTTTTAAACTTGTAGTGGATGACCCTTTGTGTTAATACAGTTTTTTCAAATATTAATTCATTAATTAAATTTAATTAATTAGTTATAGTTTAAGAGATATATTTCAGTCTATATTATTCCACTAGATGGCAGCTCCATTGGATAAAACATTTTTTGTCAAATTTTTGATGAAGATATAACTTACCCTGAATAATCATATGCTAGTTAGATGTCAGCATTCCTATTACACTGGTTTTAATATAAATTCTGACCTATTATATTCAACTTTAATGAATAAATGTAATAACAAATTTAATGTGGTTAAAATGTTTTTAATGCTAATTTAAAAGTTGTTTTGCCACTTTGTGAGGAACGATATGTTCTTTCATTCTTGCTTAGAGATACAGGGGGCAGGAGAGGAAGACTAGCCATATCCAAAAGCAATCTATTTATTGATCACACAATTAGCAACACAATTCAAGTAATTTCAAAGAGAAGAGATGCTCTCAATCTAAGCAATATGTGGATTAATAACGAAATACGCCAAGTGTGCGAAGATTTTAAATACCGACCTATTTCCTTCTAGGTAAGGGGTGTCCAACACGCGGCCCGCGGGCCGCATGTGGTCCGCCAGTACGTAAGTTGAGGTCAACCGACTCTTTTAAAAAATTTTGAAATATCAGATTTTTAAAGTTTTCTTCATTTTGAAATTTATTTGGGGGTAAATTTATATATATATATATATATATATATATATATATATATATATATATATACAATGTATTTGCTTGTTATCTGTTCTTGTTTTAAAATTAATCCTTTTTGATAATAGAAATGTCCTTTAGATTAAAATAGATTTATATTTTATCAAACAGTTACATTTGATTTTAATATAGTGAATTACTTTTTTAATAAATTTGAATTGGATTATGCATATCCTTGACTATGGATGGTACATGATTCTCTATGTGTGCGACTTTCGTTTCTCTTCCTCCTTTTCTGTTTGGAGAGCCCAAAAAGCAAAGGGGCAATCAGAGATGTTTTTTTAAAGTTTAAAAAAATGTTCAGGACGGTTAAGATAAAGGACAATGTATACTTAATTGCTTTCAAATTTTAACAATGAGAAACGAAAGATCAATTCAATAGGAACACTGTAATTTTCAAGAAAATGGCAACACACACTGTAATATTTTAAACATTATTTGATCATTGTATTATTTTATTATATGAACATTATTATATTATCTATGTCTGTATACATGAAAAATAATGAAAACAATAATAATAATTCATTCTGTTTTAAACTTTCACTCCAATAAATGTTTTTTTTGTTTCCAAATCTGATATAAAGGTACAAATTTTTATGTGCAACCCGCGAGATTATAATATTTTTCTGAAGTGGCCCGCAATGTCATTTGGGTTGGACACCTCTGTTCTAGATTAAATCTACTTACCAGATTATTCGATTACTAATTAACCCTCTAAGTGGATACCTTCCTCCTGAAAAGTTATTCCGAAAGCGTTTCACTCTTATTTTCCTATTCCCTTCAAAAATGCAACAGACTTCAATTCTTTCTCCCTTTTAAAACTTGGGAGGTCGAAAGGGGACAATTTTATGACTTAGTTCGGCGTCTTTGACTTTTGGCGTGAGAACCAGGATAGCAATCGTTTACAGCTAGCTGTTAAGTTGCCTTGGGCAATCTTGTATGAAAACCGTAGTTCTACTCTGTCGTTTTCCCGATAGATTCAGTCACAGTAAAATTAAAACAAAATGTAGGGTAAAAAAAAACATGAAATAAATGGCGTGTTATAAGTTGAAAAATAGTTGTATTTTCTTCAAACAAAATTTATTTTTCTGTCCTTTTCTAAAAATTAAAAAAAAAATATTTTGGTATTGCGATTTGAACCAGAAAAAAGCATCCTGTATTCATTTTTGAATATGAGAGTAAGAAAACGTGCTCACTTTCCTGTTTTTTAAAAAAAATATGAGGTAAAAAGAGTAAAGGCCCTATCTTTTTTTTTAAACAATAAGACAATAAATGGTGCATATTTATGAAATAAAACAGATCTTTCTCTATTCAATTATATTTTTAATTTAAAATAACACAAAAAATGATTTCAATATACTTTTAATTTATTTCAATTTAAATCATATAAATGATATTTTTATGTTAACTGGATATTTTTCGGAAAAAAATTTAAATTTTCCTTCCTAGTGTTCTCTTTTTCGAACTTCTTGTATTAAATAAAAATTCCTTTTCTACATCGGCATTTGTGATGGACATAACACACATTCAGTCAATAATTTTTAATTTAAATGGGGGATATACTTCTTCAAATGCGCATGACAGTACTTCTAAACCATTTTCTACTCAAGTTAAATTTCTTATCTTTCTGTTTCTTTTATTACAAGGAAAAATGTCACACATCGATAACTACATTTTCACACAATTCAGTCATTACAAATTCTATTGTGAGAAAAGTTCTCCCTAATTAATTTTGTCTTTCAAAACAGTACACTTAAAACAATTTTGTTCCGTGAAGTTAACCGACAGTTCCACAATGTATTCATACCAAATTTTAAAAACAAATTTAACACTTGGAAATGTATCCTGTATTAAATTTTTCAGTATACACAAATATTTCCTGCTGTAGGGAAGATATAGTATGAGAGAGAGATGTGGTGTGCGGTTGTGAAAGAATGTTTTCGTACGTGTAGACTATTTTTGAAAATTTAAATATCACTGAAGCTGATCATATAACTGCAAATGAGCCTTATTTTAATGTGTGCTGGTATCAAAGTAAAACACTTTACAATAATAAACAGCCTATGGGTTTATACTCAATATCAAACTATTCGCAAAATGGCTTACAACTTCTATTCAAATTGTGAAGAAAGTGAAATATAAATATATCTTACTGCAGTCAAAAATATTCATAATATGTAAATATCCTATTCCTCCACTTATTTCAGTACATTTTAAAAACTGTAGCTGAATGCAATTTTTATATTTATAAACGAGGCATAACAGCTCACACAGTCGTAAAAATGTCTTTATCATTTTAAATATACTACTATAAAACGTATATGGATTGTAAGATCAGTTGTAAAATCCTAAAAGCTTTTAGAGGAGCTAAAAACATGTAATTTTGGATTGATCAAATGTTTAATATAATACACAAATATACATGTTATTAAGCAAATACATTTGAAAAATCAAACTTCCTTCTGAAATAAACGTAATTGAAAGAAAAATGTTTAATTGCAAATGAGTGGAAATACATGTTTATCTAAGGGGTATCCCCAAAGTGAGGTAATCCTCAAACATAAGACTCAAACTCAGTGGCACAACAATCCATGAGGGCCAGGAACTACTGTGCCCATCATAATACACGTAACCATTGGACGCTGAGGTGTATGAACAGATGTTCCGATTTGGTGGTCTGTCTGAAGAGAGACCTTCAGTGTTTAAGACCCGAAGCAAGCTTGGTACTCATTTATCGACCCAATGTAGCGGGGATGAAAGGCAGAGTCGACCTTGCGCAGCCCGTTAATAGAACCCCAGACCTGTGGTGTGGAAGCACTATACACTAACATTCAATCCTATTCGGTGAAAAATAAAATTTAATGTTAGAATCTTATATAAATCCCTAATGAATGAGGAAGTCCAAACTTTTTTTTCATGTAAACTGTTTAGACGGAAATGGTTAATTATGAACATTTCACAAGTTGCATAAATTAAAATTAACCGTTATAGTTAACATAAATTTTTAAGGGTACAAAAGGTGTATTTCGGCTGCACGAATTAATTTTAAAAGGAATACGGTTACGAAAAAGTAGTACAAATCTATCTAAAGTAGATAGTACTGACAATATCTTACCTTAGATATTGTCAAACACAACAATGTATTGGAAGCCAATTCCACAATTCGTTATTATAAAAATGTATGGAAAATTACAAGATTTATTTTTGCATTTGTAATTTATATATATATAATTTTTCCTGGGAACATTAAAAGCTAGAGCGGCGTCCATTAAATCCGCGGTTCTCTCTCTGTTTTTCCAGATCGCCCCTGACTAAGCCGGCTCTGCCATAGTAAGTGAAAATGCCGGATTTTGTTTGTCAAGATCATTTTATAGCAGACTGCATTTTTCATGTATTTTAGATGGTCGTTTTGTATTTTCTACATCAATATTTTAATGTCTGAATTTAAAATTACATAAAATTCTTGATATTCGCATCAATGACCATGCTAATTTTTATTAGTATATGAATGTGTCATCAAACGATTACATGGCTAATATTAACATATTATTTTAACTATTTAATTAATATTAAGTATAACATAACGCACACAAATTTTCTGAACTTTAAAATAAATATTTCGAAAATTACTTCAGATATACTCAAAATTTTTCATTCCTACGCTTTAGCTTGTCAGTTTTGCTTCTATGTAAGAATTTATTGTAATTGTATATTCATCAAATTTTTTAGTATATTTTTTGCTCTTAGCATGCACTTTTCAACTGAATTGTATGAAACCTTCCTAAAATATTAAAAGATACCAAAGAAGCTATATATTAAAATTTGAAATTTTTATTATACTCAAACAATTGCTAAAACTTATGGTAAATAATTTTTAACTGCGCGATGCATTTTTTTTTTCGAAATTTCAAATGGAATTTCTAGCATAAAATTTCTAGCTTTATACGGTCGAGATTTCAAAAAATATCCATATTTTAATTACTTATTCAGTTAGCCTTTAAAAAAGATAAATGTTGAGGTATTTTGTATAAATAGATAATTTTGAACAATAATTCGAATGTTTTCTAATAGCTCGAATTTAAAATTGGTTTTTATGTTTATTTATATGCATAAATGTCTACTGTGAATGTTTCCGTATATTTTTGATTACCATTTATTCAAACATTCAAGTTATAAAAAAAATGTGGGAAAATCTTCATTCATGTTGTCTTTGATGTAAACTGAAGTTCAAGCACTTAAAATTCAAATATAATGCGGTGTATTTTAACAATATATAACTAGGCACTGTACTTAAACTTCCCTGAACACGTGGGCTTTGAAAATCTAAAAAAAAAAACTAATAAATCTTAATTAGTTTTTTTTTCTTTATTATTTTTATCAAAATGTAAGAAAATGTTTCAAATGATTTGATGAAGTTTAAATTTATTCATTTTTAGTGGTTGGAAAATTGAAAAGATTTCAAATTTTAAAGAGTTTGGTGTTTTATTAATTTTTTCGATATCTTATAATAAAATAATCATGTTTCAAAAACTGAAAGCTTTTATTAAAATAAGAAAAACGAAGCGAAAGAATATACTTAAAAAAAGATAATTTGTCTAACTATATAAAATAGCAGATTGCAGTGACACGCCCCATCTTGTTACAGTTTCAAATTAATATGAAACCAAAAGGGAATTGTAACATATTTTACTTATGCGTTGGGACTTTTCAAAACTTTTAAAATACGAGGTAATAAGTAAACACTTCCTGAGGTCTAAAGAAATTTCCCCCCGATTTTTTACGATTGCCCCAGGGTCAAAACACGGGGTTTCCTGCGAGCCATAAAACTTCCCCTCAGTGTCCTGCTGTGTTGCTTCCACCGTCCCCAATTATCTTTCAAGATGTTAAACCTTTAAAAGGGGGAAAGAATTTCAAAAAAGTGCGGCTAATCCGCTTTTGAAAACGTTACTTGAAGGCAGAAAAATCAGTGCAGTCCTTTTTCGAAGCATCTTTACACTGACGGAATTTTCCGTGCTATTCGGTTAGAGGGTTAAACTGTAGTGAAAAATCGTCACTTTTTAATTCTTACACTTCTCCAATATCTGAAATAAACTATAAAATATAATAATACCTAATCAGTATCAATCTATCCTATCTCCTCACTTTCTCTTCCCTTCGAGCTTGAAAACCTAGACCATATATAGCCGACCTAATTTAAATAATCAAGGTTTCTTCTTCAGAGGATTGGTTGTGCATAAATTCGAACTGATAGACTATAGATTCCCCAAAAGGATTATTTTAACAGAAGGACGCGGATATATCCGTCACAAATTCTCCGTGAAGAAAACGTGATTTATCTGAGGGTCTTAACGACCCGATAGAAATTACGTTAAGGGGTCCGGCACATGAATTTTTGAAAAACTATTTTTTAAAAAATCATAAAAATTAAGCGATGATGTTTTTTAAACCCGGGTAAAATAGGAGGCACCCTATAAAAAAAACACTATGCCGAACGGGCTACGAAGTTCGCGGTAGAAAAGTGAAAAGACCTTCTAAATAAAAGGAAGAGGTATTCAACTGGGAGTATTTTTTGAAAACGTGTAAAAGAAACAAGTTTTTGGTATTTAATTTTTTAAATCCCTGATTTTAAAAGAGCAAAGTATGAATATTTTTAGTTCAGATGGTTTATTCATCATAATCATAAAAAATCAATACATAGCGATTGAAAAATTTTGATTAATGATTTACCCAAAACAATATTACTTTATTTTAAAAAATATTAATTTAAAGCAATACATTTAAATGTATTGCAAATAAACTTGTTTAAAATTATGATAACGGAGTAAAAGCGATTAAGTTTTTCAAAAACATTACAGAAATTTTTGTTTTATAAACGGATGTTTAAAATGAATTTTTTGAACTAAGACATGTACAGAAAATGAAACAAAAATAAATTTTTTACTCACATTTCTTCTACTTGCCAAGTCTGGTGATTTTCATTATTTATTGGCATCTTCTTTTCTAGTTAACTTTTGGCAAACATGAAGTGCACAGAGGAAAATATAGTCATTTGGCGCCAAACAGAATTTCGCCGCCAAACCCTTGGCTATTGTAAAGTTGCGTTTTTTGTTAAAGTTTTAATTCTTTGAGGGCTTCATTTTTAAGTTAATGCCATCAAATTTCCCATATCGATTGCAAATTACGGCAATTTTTAAACAAAAAATGAAAAAAAATATACTACATTATGTGTGTGTTATTAACTCTCTCTTCTCTTCTCTCTCTCGCAAAGGGGGTAAAAAACGAAAAACAAAAATAGTTTTTTAAGAACTGTAATTTTTAAGCAATTTTTTCAATCTCTGTACAGATTACGAATAATATTGTTCTACACACGGAAATAAAGTTTTGTGAGATTATTTTTATAAATAACGAATTTTTTAAATATTTAATTAAAATTTTGAGTATTTTTTGAAAAATCGTAAAAAAAGTTTTTGACATTTTATTTTTTAAATGACTGCTTCTAAAAGAGAAAAATATGAACTTTTTCAGTGTAGAATATCACTTCATTAATGCGAAAGAAAATTCAAACGGAATGATTTAGAAATCATTTTCATAAAAACGTAACGATTTTGACTCATTTGAGAAAAAATCGTAAAATATAGAAAATATCATTATTTTGTAAGAAATATTTTACCATATCGTAGCGAAATAAATGATCCTTCCAATTCCGTAATTATTTTTTTTGTCTGAGTTTCCTAGAAAAAATTAGATCTTGTTTAAAAAAACCGTGAGCATAGGAAAAAAAATTAGATTTCTACATAGATCAAAATACTGTTTATTTAAAAGAAATGGCGCTCATTATGAACTTAAGGGGTTGTATTTCTAGATGTGTACTATTTTTTACTAAAACGTTAAATAATACCTCGAAACTTTAAGAGCATTGCGCACGTACAACTCAGGTTTCTTCGTGAAAAAGGGTGTGTGCGTTATATGCCGGATTTTACGGCAAGTACTTAATTTTTCTCTACCTTTCTTTAACGAGTAAAAGCGTGAAATGTATTTAAATCGGGTTACATATAAAGAATCTGATATATACTTCATTCATTTTCATCCAAATAAAAAAAACACTATGGCCACAATAAAGGTGTATTATAAACCAGAAGATCAATATGTTTTTTGTGAATTAAAACTTACTTTGACTGAATTGTGTCTTTTAATAAAAAATTCCATTTAATAAGATTTTTTAGATACATCATAATTGTTTTCAATCAAACAAAGCATTATAGTGATAAGAATATAGCCTTTCTGCACTATGTTATAAGATGAATATAATTTTAACAATGTAGATAAATTATTAAGACAGAACATCCTTTAAATACTATTATTAAGTATGTTTAATTTTTATACGTTATGTCCAAAACTGAAAATTAAAAAGCATTCTTGAAATAGATTACGTTCAATTTTACTATCTAATTTTGCTCATTCTTTAATTTCTGTTCTGTAAATCTTGATTCTTTCAATATTCGAAAATGAGAGTGAAAGGAATCATAAAATAAGTGTATTGAAATTATTGAAGCTTCTTTAAATAATTTCTTTATGAGAACTTTTAAGACATTTTCCATAACTTTACTGATAATCCAAAAGAGTTCTTTAAAATTTACAAGAAATTAGTCTCCTAAAAATTATAGTTTTAAAAAACTAAAAAATATGCTTTTAATAGTTAATCGAACTAAAAAGAAAACAATTCTTAATATAAAAATAAAATGATTCACGAGAAAATTAATGTCATTGTGATAAAAACGTGGGGTCTGCTCGATATCAATTGTTATAATTTCTTACTAATTCTATTCCGAAATGCAGAGTGAGTGTGAAAATGTAGTACGAAACATCTCACGCTTTTACTACAATAACATTTATATAATTTTCTCGTTAATCATTTAATTCTTATATTATGTGAATTATTTTTTACTATTTAGTTCGATTAACTAAAAAAGCGTGTTTTTCTCAGTTTTTTAATACTATAATTTATTTTTCATTTTTTAGATCGATGTACAGTAAAAGCGTGCTTTTTTAGTTTTTTAAACTATCATTTATTTATTTCCATTTCCAAAAAAAAAACTGAGCAACTGTTTATATTATAATAAGAAATTATTGACGGGAACGTTTTCGCTTTAGAGTTGTAACTTAATCTTTTAGTCACCAAATCTGGAAATGGGAAATCATTAATCGTCATGATCCTTATCAGGGCAATATAGAATAAAATTATTAAATTATTGTATTCTCATCGGTCCTTGACAAGTGTGCAAAATTTCGAATTAATCTGACCTTTTAGAGTGGGTTAAAATCGAGTTCAAAGATTCCGTTACATACAGGTGAAGCTTATAAAAGCGTGTTAAAAGAATTAATAATTGCAAACAAGAATTTATTTTGTAAACTTGCCTTTTTCAAAACATGCAAGCCATTTTAAAGTACAATATGAAAATAAAACTAAAATTATACCAAAGTAACAAAATAATACAATTATAATTTGCCTATAAATAAGTGTGCCTGAAGAAAATAAGTCAAAACATAAAATCAAAACAATCTAGTACTCATGTGTTCTTTCAGGCGGTAACGTGGTAAATACGAAAAATAGTTTGGGAGATTTATGGGAACTAAATTTGTTGTTGGACTCCAATTTTTAAAATATGTAGCTGGTATATTAAAAGAACATCTCTAAACCAGAATATCTTTTTTTAAATTTTTTTGAGAATTAACCATTTTTTCGAGTTTTAAGTACATGTAAGGTTTCATATTCGATAAAGGCATGCGATCAAACCTGATATAAACATACTCATTTCAAAATGAGTATGCCTATGTGTTCATTTTTGAGTATGTCTTTTTTCTCGGTGCATGTTGTTCAATTTGTCTTCTCTGCCATAGTATATCTTAAATAATTTTTGTTGCGCTTTAAAACTGAAAAAGATCTCCTACTTTATGTATTTGATATCGGTATTGTTAAAAATATTTTCAAAAGTATCTCTGCATTCGGAAAAATCGAGGTCATTTATCTTGCAACTCGACAAGTTTCTAGTGGGATTTTCATGTATGGTCAAAATTAAAAGACTCATTATCGTCTTTGTAAATATCCTTTAATTTTTGTATAGCTTTCTACTTAATTTCAGGTAATAATATCTCGTCAAAAGTACAGAAAAGAGCATTCTATAATAATTTCATGTATATTTCAGTATTTCGGGATATTTATGTTCTTGTCCTATGAATTCACTACGAAATTTTTCCTTCTTTCAAATTCATAACCGACTTCTTTACTTTTATTGGAAATAATTTTTCTCTTTTGTTTTTCTCTTTTATCCAGCTCCATTTTCAGACGCTTGCTTCTTGTTTCACTTTTCCAAATTCATTTTTAAAATTTTAGATATTTTCTGGAGATTTTTTTTTTTTGTAGACTAACCTTTTTAATAAGTCACACTCAATTGATTGCAATGATTTGCTAAAACAATAATCTTCAGGGGTTTTTTTATTTCTTTTCAAAACTCTCATGAAATTGCACTTTATTCTTTTTCAAATTTTTTGACTGAATTATGAAATTTCTGATTTAATGCAAAAACATTTTGTTTAAATATCGTAATATGTTAGGAAGTCATAGTTTCATTTCTAATACTAAATGTAGTTTAGCACTCGGATTATTAATAACTAATTTTAACCAATTAAGCTTTCTAAATTCTAAGGTTTAAGAGTTCCCTTAAACACTAGAAACAATCATAAAACCCTTAATTTGTACACTTTTCTTTTTAAGAGAGTTTCTTAATACAAGTTAATAAAACATTAATTAATTGTACAATTTTTTTTGCACATTGCAGTTTATTATTACCATAAAATATTTTTTTCTAAAAAATTTAAAATTTATTAATTATTTTTTTAAAAAAATCTTAATACTTTGAAATTGAATGGAAGAATAACATTTGCAAAATTAATTTGAAATTTCCAAGATAGTCCAAATCTTTTTGACAAACGCCACAACATCAAAAAAGTAAGACAAACTAGAAAAAGGAAATATAAATTTAGTTGAAAAACCTTTAAATCTTAATTACATTCATATTCCCTTTCTCTAGATTAGCAAAACTTGAAATGTAGACATACTGAAAGAAAAGCATTCCCAAACTGGAAATACAGTGTTTGTTTTTCTTAAAAATCAAACATGTGGAAAAAGATAGTGAAAAAAATGATTCTATAAAACCAAAACAATTTAAAGAATTTACAACAAAGCAAAACATATTACCTGAAATTTTACAAATGAACTGGTATACCATGCAGAATAAGCTAAGCAAAACTAAGATAAATAATGTTAAAAATTTCCCTGCAAACTTCAGATTTCTTAGAAGTATTTAATCATAAACCTTGCTATTAAGGCCTCTAAATTCAATAAGTTTGAAATAGTTTGCTTTGAATTCGACACATTTTTTATCACTTAACTTCATTTTGTTTCATTTGTCGTCATTAGAAAAACAATATGCATACGAGAGTAACTAAGCAGGACTGTGAACTGAAAATAAACTTGTTTTACTTGAACAGTATTTGTTCATTCAAAACAAAATTTGAACAAAACTACGCATGCAAAAATTTTGTACTATAGTTTCAACAATACAGATAAACGGAAGAACAATGTGTGGTTAGAGGGTTATTACACAACTCAAATCCTTGGTAATAATTGGTGTTGAAAAATTGGTACAAGATTTTTTTGTTTTACGTTGAACGTATAACTAGAATCCATCAAGCTCGGGGCCTCTGGCCGCCACCAGGTCAGCCAACCGTTTAATCCACCTCTGGATTGGCACATGTTCTAAGTGCGACCTTTTTTTATGCGGTCTCTCTCCACCGTATAAAAAAAATTCTGTAGTATTTCGACGAATTTGTTTGTCATATGTAAGAATTTATTAAATTTTTGAATATTTTTTTGTGCAGTTATTTTTTATGCGGTCCCTATCCACCGTACAAAAACACAGGTTCTACTGTATTTCAGTATATCAAACAAAATATTACTTTTTCTATTTACGAAATAATTTTAAAAGCTAGAGTCTGCTGTTAATTATAAAATGCGAATGAATGATTTATTTTTTAATCAGGATTAAAAAGCAATCTTTTCTTTTCTCGCAGTAAGCTGAGAAACACAATTGATATTTATCTATAGATTAAGTGATAAAATGTAATTTTCGAATAATTTCTGAATAAATTAAAATGTAAAATACAAGAATAATTCCTCTTTGAAGTTTTAAGATATTGTTATAAAGTTTTAGACCTTTAAATTATTTTGATTTCACAACTCGGTATTTCTTTTCTCAAGTACGATTCTTTAAGTATTTTTGATCACTTAATTACGTGGTCGAGGTTGCCAAATGGTCATGACCATGAACTCAGTCTTTATCAAGTCTTGGTCCTACTGAAGACACGCTGTATAGAGGGATTGATGCATGCTAAATCTGTCGAGGCATAAAGTCCTCATGTTGATGTGCTGTAGAAGTTTGGAAAGTAATGTGCCATTTCGAGTGTCATCACCAGCTGACCGTGTTTTAGAATTACTTGATCTTTCACCAATTGCCCTTGTGGTGCGATGATTACAATTAATGAATCATTCTCACTTTATGACTATCAGTTATATCAAAGCTTTAAATAATAATTTCTTAGGTTCTGAAGAGTGGAATTTTATGTTTTTCTCAGTGAAAAGGTGCAATAAGATAACAAAATAAATAAATACAAGCCAGCATTTTTTAATTTTAGGTAAACAAGACTAAAAGATCAATTTTGCTTCTCAGTTGATTAATTGCTTATTACTATTGGACTCGGATGCAGCACGAAAGTTGTGGGCAACGAGCCTAGTTATTGTTAACCTTTTTCAAAAGACGAGAACGACACCTGATATAACACCGTACTGTCCCAACTTCCACACAGTATGATCTGAATGATCTATAAGTAATTGTAAAAAAATCATTTCTATAACATTCAAGAAAAATGCATACAATTAAGTTATTACTAGTTTTTAATTTATTTTGAAAATAAGCATTAGAAGTTGTTAAAATTCTATCAGAATTATTAGAACAAAACAAAAAGTTGTTAAAATACGGATCCAAAAGGATTAACTGGATGTAAATTAGATTGCATACATACTGAACTGTCAAAAAATTTCTTTCACTGCACGTACTATTTTGTTAAATAAACTGAGATACGATTACGAGGAGTATTAATTATTGCGTTTCAGGAAATGTCAGACCTCTATCAAGAAGTTAACTTGGTGCTAAAAAAGAAGAGAGATTCAAGACGTGCCTGGCAAAAGCTTAATTGTTAGTTTTACGATGAAATACAGCCTAAAAATATTTTTTGTGTATAATAGAATACTTCTAATATGTCGATAATTTAAAGAATCGAGAGTACTATCTATTTCAAGATAAATCTTTTTCCCTGGTCATATACATAAACTGTGAGCGTTGACCCGGGTACTGCTCCGCAAAGTAGTATTCTATAGACCTCGTCACATACAAATGGGATTCTATTTTTCGTCTGCTCTGGGAAATTGTGCAGCTATTTTCCTTTAAATTTTCACTGATTAATTACAAATTATTACCCTTTCGGATAATCAAAAATATTTATTCTGTGATTCACTTCGATGATCGACAGTGACGTAAATGAAAATTAGTCAACACTTCTAATTTTACAAATTTACTTGGCTGAAAGAAACTGAAAAATAACCCAAAATGAAATAATCAAAGAGAAAGTAAACTGTGACCGTATTAGAGTTTGTTTAAATCCTTCTTTCAGCGAAAACCGAGAAGTGGCGTGTTGGGGTTCGGCAATCCAAGTTAAAGTATTTGGATTAAAGGTCGTCTTTTGTTGCAATTAGTATTGTTAATAGTATTTAAAAGTCCGAGAATAGTATTTATTTCTTTTGAATCATGTATTATCAGTATCTTTCCCCCGAAAGGATTAAGGGATTTGAAAATTATAAGGTAAGTTTTAATAATCCTATTTATGACTGACTAAATATAATTTGAAAATGATATTACGTTGCTATGATTTACATTTATGTTTGGTTCATAATGAATTAGTATAGATTTTGTGGTATCGGTTTTTTTTGTTCAGTATATTTAAATAATTTGAATGCGATGCTTGAAACTGCTGTTCTAGAAATCTAGTATACATAATTCATTTAGAATTATGTATACTAGATTTCTTATTGGTCGTGCTTCAAGATTAAAAATTCTTTTCCTTAATCTATTTTACTTTGGTAAATAACGGGTAATAGCTATTTAAAAAGGGGAAAAATTAGTTCTTATTTTGTTTGCTGATAAACAAACTATTTTTTACACGCATGACATTTTGCACGTTTATTGAAGTTATGTATATGTTTATTTTTCGATGCATGTATTGAAATGATTTCCATAGAAAATTTGCTGTTAAATAGTGAAAAGTAACGATTTTTTATTAATACTCTTTTGTAAGGTAAAATGCGCGTGCAGTTTGTAGTAGTTATATTAAAGAAATACTTGTTTATCGTTCGAATGAATCTTTTAAAAAAATATTACTAGTTACATTTTAGGCATTTGTGAACTAATTTTTCAATTGAATCGATAAATTTTTTATGTATTTGCTATTATTTTATAGATTTTATTAACTCTTAACAAAATTACTGTATGAACCTGTATTTTTTGTAAAAGGAGTTTACGTACCAGTAAAAATTAACAATTAAGTTTAAATATTTTAAAGGAATAATGTGAAAAATTTGTTTAAAACTGATATGCTATATTTATTTAAGCAACAAAGTTTATATTTGTTTTGTTAGTAAAGGAATCAGATCTTAATTTATTTAACCTTTTAACTATGAAGAAAAATATTTGCATGTCTTGAATTCTTAATAATTCATAATTTGATATGAGAATACATGTACAAAAACATGTGGATATGTAAATGTATTTTAATTTTAATGTTGATTAAATTTATAGATTAATTTTACCCTGCATCTGCTTATATTGAGAGGAACTTTTGAAAGTCATTTTTTCCATTTTTGGGATTAAATATTTTGTTTATCAAGAATGTATTCTGTAATCAAATATAAAAATTATATTTAACCACAACTTATTTTTACTACATTGGTATTAAAGTAATTATTTATTTTGGGTTGAAAATGATCTCTACTATTCTCTAAACTGAACAAATAATTTAATTCAATAAGGAAGTAGTTAAAACATATTTTTGAATTTTTCTGTCCTTTAGATGTATTAATTTGAATTTTATTGATTTATATCTAATTTATCAATGAAGCTACATATTCTTTAATTGTATTTCTTGGCTCTTAAAAGTTTAAAATCTAATAATTAGATGACCTTTTGTACAAGTAAAAATATATTTTTTGTAAATTTAAGGTAGTGTTTGGATAAGTATTTTAAAAAGGATATGTGTATATATGATATATACATACCCACACATCAACTATTGGTGAACCATAATGTAATGGTGTGTATTACAATGTGTTGTATTATGTGCCATTTCTAAATACACAATTCATTTTTTCTCGGTATGTTACTATAAGTGTCGTAAATTATAACATTTTATTGCATGTCTTAAATTTGTGTTCAATTCTGAATTGGGATCTATAATGTTAGCTTGTAATAAGAATAAGTATTTTTAGTATTTATTTATTACATCCTCTTTGAAATCAATTGCATTGCCTGGAATTGTTTTGAGATTAAATTATTGGGTAACAAATAATAAAATATAATAACTTCAATGCAATTTAAGAATCTTTAAAAATGGCTATACATTTAAATGTCTCTATTTTTTAATCTACTTAATTTTTTTTATTTCTGAACTATCTTGTTATAGTCTTAAATGTATAAAAATTATAATGCTCACGTAAGTTGGATATCTTTGTAAAATAAGGATGTTGATATCAGTGACAAGTAAATAAGTGTCAGCATTCTTAATTTTAGGACTTTCATTGTTTTAAAATTCATTGAATTGATTGAAATGCATGAATAATTAAACAGTAATTTTTATTCAGTGTATTTTTGCTGTATGATTAAGGTTAAATACATATATATTTTCTAAATCTGTTTATGTTAATAAAATTCTAATACTCTAAGAAGCTGAAAGTGTGTTATTTGGAAATTTGAATCAATATTACATACTTTATTAGTTTGTAACATTATAAAACTTAGTTAAAAATTGCTCTTCATCAATTATAAACAAGAATGTTACAAAGTATGAAGTCTTGGTATTTAATAAAATCTTTCTATTTATAACTTTCTAATATATTTAAATCTTATGTCAACTCTCGCAAAAGTCTCTGAGGGA
This sequence comes from Trichonephila clavipes, assembly GCA_019973935.1. NCBI lineage: Eukaryota > Metazoa > Arthropoda > Arachnida > Araneae > Nephilidae > Trichonephila > Trichonephila clavipes. Next base: position 91,198 of record BMAU01019240.1, read on the forward strand.
CATTTTTGCATTAGATTTTTTCTATGGTCTTTTGGAGTCATGATATATGTTCTATTATGCTTGCACTTAGGATAGCATTCTTTGTATTTAGTTGTCTTAGATTAATTTTTTCAGAGTATCTGATAGAAATGTAATAGATTTTTAAGATATGATGAAATTCAATCAGGTAATTTTAACTTTATTTTATCAACAAGAATATCGGTAAATCAAAATTCATGTTTCGGTATCATGTTTCAAAATTTCAGGAAATAGTTTAAGGTATTTTTTCCAGTATATAATTTAAATTTTCATTGTCAAACTGAAATTATCTGAACTATTTTTTAAAAAATAGTTCAAATAGATTCATTCAAATTGGATCTGATCTAAATCTCTTTTTTTCCCACAGTAGTTATTGTATCTTTTATCTGTATGCGTTTTGAACTGCTATAATTCTTGAATGAACACTGAATAAAGATGCTAATAATTTTATTTTTATAAAGCTAGTTAACAATGAAGTGAAGTTTAATGTTGTATTAACTTCGTGGAATTCTGGACAGTCGTACATTATATTGATATTAAGGTGATTTATTGACTAGTTCCGGATGTTTTCGGGTTGTAAAAAATCTAGGTGAAAATTCTTGCTTCGAGAATTCCCAGTTTTTTTTGCGAGAGGGATTTGAAAAAGATTTGCCTAAAATTTTTCTTTGCATTTAAAAGAAAATATTTATCTCTCTGTATTACAAATACAGATGCACATAACATTAAATTCAAATGATGTGGTATTAATAACTGCTTTATGAAACTTGTTTAAAATAAAGTATATTAAAATGTCCATGTTTTTTGATTGAATTTTACTATAGAGGATCAATATTTCTGTCTTTGAAAGGAGTCCTAAAAGGGGCTAAATGATGAGTTTAATGCTGTATTAAATATGAAAATTTTTCTAATCCTGAGCATTAAGTTCCTTAAAAGAAACTGTTCAATTGAGAATTGTTACTAAGACTTGCTTTCAGTCTTTCTATAAGAAGTAAGACTGCTAGATTATGTGTTCATTACTGCTTTATAATTAAGTAGTTATCTTGTAGAAATTAATATTAAATCAAACCAGTATGTAATTCTATTGTTAGTGGACAAGTTATGATTTGTCATGTTATAATTTGTTAGGCACACCAGTAAACATATCAAATTTTCCCCTAAATGTAAAACAGTTTTATCAAAAGTTGTAATTTACATTGATTGGAAGATGTTGAAACTTGAAAAAAGAATTTATGAAGATGTTTTCAAAGTATTTAAAAATTCCATTGTTTATGTTTTAATACATTGATAAACAAAAGTGCACTCTAAGTATTAATTTAGGTCTGAAAGACAAGTAGACTGCTGTCCTTCAAAACCACCCTAGATTAAACACTTCCAGTTACAGAATGGTGTCTATGAACTCATGGCTGGCATTGTCTAGTGGTCGGTTCAAAACCTATTGATTGAAGACCCCTGTGAAGCTTGTTAAATCTGTCTGTGGTCCTAAGTCATCCTGTTGGCATGCTGCAGGAGTTTGGAGAGGGGAATGCAAGCTTGGGTGTTATCTTTGCCACTGGTCTATGGTTCTAAACTATGAGGTCCATTGCCGATAGCTTGCATGTTGCTTCATTGACATAAAATAAAATCAAAATCCAGCTACAATATAATTTCAAATGAGTGTCTGTAATGGCTATAAAAAAAAGTTAGCCAACATAAAAAGTGATAGGTTAGAGTTTATATATGTGATCTATACCAATAGTTGATATATACCACATATTAAATACTAAAGAGTTACTATCCTCAATTTTCTTTAATACAGATAGTTAAGTCATTTATACCATGCAACTATATATATTTTATTATATATAGACTGAACCATTTCACTTTTTGAGTAAACTTTTAATTTTTGATGCATAAGGTTTTTAGATTTGTATAATACAGCTAGGGGTCATTGGTTGCCATAGAAAAAGGAAAAAAAGATAGGAAAGAAGAAAAAGATGTATGTATAGATTTTATGGCAGTATGATTAATTGTGTGTAGGAATTTTTTTTTTATGTGTAACTTGCATTTAGTATAAAAGACACTTTTTAAATTTAACATTTCTTTTTGAGTTATTGAAATTTTAATTTTTGAGATTGAACTGTTTCAAATTTCCTTCCCTCAGTTTAGGGAAATTAATGTATTTATCATTGGAAAGCATGTTTTTGACATATGTGTAAAAAAAAAAAAAAAAAAAAAAAAAAAAAAAGCTTCATTTCAAATTTTAAGGTGATAAAATGACATATGTAATAAGGCATGAAATGGAGAAAATGTGTGTAGCTTTTTGTATACATAAAAAAAAAAAAAGACAATTTTTTTAAAGAAATCGTGGTTGATTGTTAATTTTGAAATATTTTATAAATGCAAAATTTTTCTCTTGAATCGAGGTAAAATTAAACATCAGTTTATTCTTACAATGTAGGAGACAGAAGTATTACATTTATTTTTATAAAAAAAATTGGAAGGATTTAAGTAAAAATAAATGATACAAAAAAATAATGAAATAAAATTTACGGATCTTTGATTTATTTTAAAATTGGATTATGATACATGAATTTGAGCATTTTCATTCTGAAATAAAAGCTCATCCGGAACTTTTCGTGTGTGTGTATATATTAGGGCACACTTATGCCATCTCTAGGTGCGCGAGTCTTTATTCCTTTCTTCCCTTGGTTTTGCTATTGTAGCGTCGTTTCTTAGCCAACTAGCTTTTCTCAAACACCCTGAGGCGAAAATAATCGCCATTTGGCTTCCCCCCAAAGCAAACTATAGATGGGATACCTGTTTTAACGGTTGTCCATTCTTTTGTTTCCTCTAACACGTGGCCCTGTCACACATGTGTGGAAGGGATAGCCCACTATTGTGTCAAAGAAATATGCCAAGAATTGTATTTACGGTGTCGAAGTGAGACTGGTCATTTTATGTCCTCGCCATATGGTTCTAGACATGGGGCGACAAGCGAGTCGAACGGAGACGGGACTTTGTCCCGAAAGAATCAATGTTGTTTGGGACCAAGTCTTAGGGTGCCTTGTGCACCCTAAGACATGTTGCTTTTAATCAGAAATATTAGGGGTGTGAAGGCCCGCAAAAAAGGGTTGAAAGAGACCGATTAAGAGGAAACCGGGAGATCAGCGAAAACTGCGAGGCAGCGTGATCAGCGATGTTTGAGAGGTGATACCTGGGAGAGCTGCGAGAGATTTACGAGAAACTCTGCCTTACTATTTCGACGAACTTTTAACGCCAAGATAATTAGCCTGATAGACGACAATACAAAGGACTTTCTTATTTAGAAATAAAATAGTTAATGTATCAATTTGCGATAACTAATTGTAAATAAAAAAGCAATTATAATAAAGCTGTGTGATCCATCTCTCTACCGAGAAATTTAAGTGAACCTGGGGTCACTGCGTTACACTATATTTGGTAAACGCGGGTGACGTGCTCCTTGATGCCCCGCGGCAATCTTTTTCTATTTTCGATCTATTTATTGTGGATCCCAATTTTCTTTTTTTTTTGTTTGCTAAGTTAAGTCTGGATTACTTATGCACTTTTTTTTCTTAAATTAACGAGTTTCTTGTACTGCTCGGCAAAATATTGCATTTGCGCAAATAAAACCTACAACCAATAATTAAAAAAATATGTGCAGTTTATTACCCATTATTTAACGTAAAAGAAAAAAACCTGAGCATATGGGATTTTTTTTTGTTGGTGCTCGAAATATCTGATTTATGTAAAAGCAAATACTATATTTCTTAGAAGCTGGATTTCTGTTTGGAATTCATCATTTTGAAAAAAATAATGGATAAAATTGCGCGATCGTTGAACTATGTTTCGGCAAGTAATAAATTTTGTTTGATGAAAACCCAAGAATCGAGCGTATTATGTACATATATATATGTTGTCGCTGAGCTAAATTTATTACTTGGCAAAAGATTGTTCAATGATTTCGAAATTTTTTGCGTTATTTTATCATAATGATGAATTTTGGACGGAAACTCATCCTAGAAATCTTTGGTTTTGCTTTTACTATTATGTTATGCGAATGGAATAAAAAGTACTGTCAATCATCTGTAAATAATCAGCTTGGCACAGTTTGTAACAATTGTAATTGTTTCATTTTTTAAAAATCTTTTGCAACTGTAGTGCAAAGTTTGTTCAGAGTTGATTGTAGGCAGTTTTTTTTTATCATAAAAAAAATTTCATTGCTTTTTCTTTATTTTTTATTAATTTTTTTAATAGAAATTATGTAGCTGCAACTAGTCCTGGAGTAACTCTGAAGAATAACTTGTTATCTTTTCCTATTCCTGGTTTTAGATTTAAGAAACCAACTTAAATGTTTCGTTCGTCTTTATTGTAAAATTATTTTATTTTTTTTTTTTTTTTTTTTTTTTTTGCAAAGCATAAATTGTGCTCATGTAATCTTAATAAATTTAGCACTACAAATTTTCTTATTGTGCTGATTTAGGACTATAAATTTTGTTGAAGGAATGCTCACTTTATTAACTGTATCTACCGTTACTGATTCTTGTTGTAATGGATCCCTCTGTTTCTACTAATTGACTGAATAATAGCTGAAATTTATATCAACATAAAGTCATGTCAAACGCTTCATGTCGCGCTTTGCGACGTATCGCACATTTTTCTTAATTAAGGCTGTTTTCGGTCAATGTTAAAGGATAGGGATGAAACGGCAAAGACATTTGTGGGCAGGAAAAAGCTCCAATAATAATAAAATTTTTATGGATATAAAGAAAATAATTGTTTAAAGGATAGTGTTTCTTGAATTTTGATTTTTGGAAAATTACACAGTTTTCAGCATTTTTGCAAAATGAAATTTGACTTTTCTATGTTAAAGTATAGGAGGTGGAAACGCAAAAGACATTTTAACAGAAAAAAATTTTTTTAGAGTAGAATTAAATAGTATATAAGAAAGCAAGCTTCCCTCTTTGGACTAGTGTAGCCAGAATTAGGTTTTATGTTTTTCTTAATTAACTTTTTTAAAATTTTAAGTTCATTCTGAATTATTTTTTGGCGTAGTTAGGACTATCTCAAACAGATGGCACCACCATCGTTTGAAAAGCGAATTTATTCTTGGCTACGAATACTTATTTTTGGCGATATCTTTCTGAAATATAGTCGCCAGCTGAAATTATGGTAACTTGCAAATAGTGGACAATGGAAAAGGTTTATGATGTACAGAGATTTAACATCTCAAATCTGACGAACTTTCCGATTTAGGAAAGTTTTAAATATTTTCTGCATGTGTGCTTTAAAAAAATCGTTTATAATTATACTGCTTAGATTTTTTTCTTTGTCATTGAAGGAATGTCTGTAAGAATATTTAAATTCTGCGAAATGACTTAACGAAGAATGAAAGTATACTTACTTTTTATACTTGATCGAAAGTTGTGAATTAACTCACAATAAGAACACAAGTTACTACTCCTTACTCAAATTAAAATTTTAATCTAGTTATTGTAATGCAATTATTATTATTATATTATTATTTTTTCTTTTTAATTAACAAAAAAAAAATTCCCATCGATTTTATATTTGACGTAAAACTTTACCATAAACCATTGGAACAATTATTAACACAAAATATTGTTTTCTAATTTAATTAACAGAAACTTATTTTTTCAATTAATTATGTTCAGATTCTAAGCCGCACCCCAAATTCTCAGCACATTTTTGTGAAAAAAAATAGTGTAAAATATATTATCGATATATGATATATTTACGGAATGAAAAGTGGCTGCGATACCTAGTGGTCAAGGTAACGTACTCGTGGCTGGCGTATCATGAGTTCGAGCCTAGTACCGCTGAAATTCTGTCGTGTAGGGGAGCGATGAACGTTAAATCTGAGAGCTCAAACGTCCTCTCATTGGTGTGGTAGTTAGGAGATGGGAGGTGCAAGCTCAGGTGTCGTCCTCGTCACTTGACTATGGTTCAAAGTTACGAGGTCCGTCACCAAAAGCCCTCGTGTAGCTGATCAATATGACGTTTATATTCAATCATTAACTAAACGAAATAAAAAAAATAATAAAGGTGAATTAATAAAAAGTGAATAATTAATTTACTTTACCAGCATTAAAAATTTTTTCAGTCTTCGAATCTAAGCTACACCAGAATTTTTGTAACCTAAGCATCGGGAAAAAAGTGCGGCTTAGATTCGAATAAATATGGCAATATCGCGACTTTAAAGTCTCTCTATCTTTAAATTTTTGCCTTCTTTTCTATTAAAAAATACTGTCTGGCATTTTCTGTCATTGAACATTTTCAATAACTTGATCAAGTTCTTGACTAAATTTTTAACATAATAGAAGTTGGGATTTTTCTTTGCGCATTACATTTTACACATAAAATTTAGAATTAATGTTAATTCACATTTTATCCATTTTAGTTAAATGTATGATAAAAATTTTTAAGTAGTAAAATTTTATTATGAATTCTTTATGGAAAAAGAAATATGTTGGGCATTACGATATGAACATATATTTATTGCTCATTGGAGTTTTTATTTTATTACTATAATTAAAATATTGATTTTTATTACTAGTTCATTTTTGAATTAGAAAGTAAAGCATTCAGAAAAGATATATCTGCTGAATAAACTTTTAAAAACACTAATTTTTAAAAAAATTGAAACTTAATTTTCTAAATAATTAAAGGGTGTTTTCATTTTTAAACCCAAATAATTGTGGATCAAATTGCTCGATTTTCAAATGTTAAAAAAGTTTTACATTTCTTATTTTTTCCATTCATTTTCTCAGGAAATATCATAATCAGTTAAGAGCAATTTATACCTTTTTTTTCGGGGGAGATATTGAATCTATCCACTAGAAAACTTAAGTCAATCTAATTATTACAAAGCTATTTTACCATAAATTATTGTTTAAAAACAATCTGTTACTCAGTATAATCACTATGATAAATTACTTTGCCGTTTTGTCAGCCACAATACCGTTTAGCGTCCTTTCAAAGACATCTCGTCATGTCATGAGGTCAACATCTCATGGTATTTTTCAAGCACTTAATGCATTCTTTTAATTTTAAATTTTTATTTCTATTACTGTCCTTAAAAAATTTTTACTTTTAAGTACTATTATTTAAAAAAATGTAAGAGTCATAACAATCGAAATCCTAATGGCGAGAGGTTATAGCTCGGAAGAGCTAAGTACTCTGGTCATCCACCCCACGATGTATAATATCTCATGGGAATTTCACTTCAGAGGGGACCGGAAAACACTTGTTGGTCCGAAGTCTTTAGGAAAGAAAAGTACAAAAAGCAATAACAGTTTCCAATTTCTTTCCTATGTACTAAAACAGAAAGAGAGGAAGAATAATTTATTTGGATTCCTACATAGAATGAAACTATTATTTTGTTACCAAATATGCCCAAAAATTAAACAATAATGCAATTTTCTTTGATTTAAATATAATGTTAACTTCAAATTGAAAAATTGTTATTGACATATATTCATTAAATAAACATAAATTTCTTAGAAAAAATAAAGGCAATGTTTATATATTATATGCTTGATTAATTGTGCTTGATAATTAATTGCCAGCCTATTTTCTCTCCCTTATAATGATATTTTAATCATTCTCTAAAGTTACCAAAATAAATTTTAATTTCAAAATATCTTTCTTTCTTTCTTCCTTTTTTTTTTTTTTTTTTTTTTTTGCTGAACATGAAATAATTTTGTAATGCTTATTTTCATTTACGTACCATTTCTTATAAAAATATTTTTTGAATTTGAAAAATATTTTATATGTAAAATAATGGTCAAAACCATAATTAACCAGTTTTTTAATGAAATAGCTGCATACTATCTTAGAAAAATATCAAAATTGATAACCTTTAACTTTTTTAACATTTATATATATATATATAACTACTTTTTTAAAGAAAATTCTATTCAAAATTGTTTCCCTTAAACCTTTAATAATGTAATACAGGTGTAAGTGTATACCTAATTGGAAATTTCTGAAACATTTTTTTTTTGTACATAAGAACTTTATTTTTGTAATACTTTTTTTTAGAAACATTTATTATTCCATTATAAAAGAATATTAAATCGTTTTTCTTTTTATATGTAGTGCCTACTAGATTGTGAACATTCCATTGTTTACTGTACTGGGACCAACAAAACAAATTTATTCACGTTAATACATTGCTTTTGCACAACTAAATCGTTTTGTAATGGAAAATGAACTTTTTTTTATTTGTGGATAAAAACACCTATAATCAAGGAGAGCGAACAACTTATTGACATTTTAAAAGACATTTGACGGTAAAATCTATATTAAAACAAGAACAGCTCCTAAAATTTAGATTGCAAAATACATAGGATTTTTTCCATAGTTAGAAATGAATAAAGCATTCATAACAAATTATCAGAATCCATGAGTCGAAAAGTAAGAAAGCCATTTTAGATCTCTCTCATGGTCAAGATTCAACACTATTTTACTCCCCTCCCCCCAAAAGAACAAGTATTTTCGTTTCACAGTCGTAAAGACTGTGGCCCTCTTCCCCTTGCAGAGAAAGGGGAGGATTCTATTGAAGGAAGTGCGCTACACACACAGAGAGAAATTTTTTTTTTCTTGCCTTTTTCGGAATCAACCAAAGCGGAGAGCAGAGTGCACACGATCTTCTCTTTCAAACAATCAAATCTCACCAGCAATGACATCCAATAATTCACAAAATAGCTATAAATTTATGTTTCGAGATATCTTTCCGATTTTTTCGAAATTTCGCAATTGTCCATAATTCTGGAGATCTTCGTATAATAAGGACCATTATAAATTTATCATCTTCCATGCTCTCAATAATTGACACATTTGTTGAGTAATTCAGGGTACCACTGAGAATTGTACCTCTCGTGAAATAGGTTGCCAACCCCTGTTCTATTGTATAAAAGTAAAATTGTATCACTGTTTGTTCATTAAAACGTGAAATTTAATTTTTCATTGCTTTAAATCCACCTATTCTTCCTTTAAAAATCATTTGTTCAGGAAAAATTAAACAGTTTCGTTCTGTACATCATTTATCTAGAGAATTGATCGACAAACTGTGTTCCACGAGTCCCAATAAAAAAATGGGAAAGAAAAATTACAAATATGTATGCAAAATGGATTTATGTTCTCATGAAATTCGGTTAGCCACAATTATCTAAAGATCTTTTTAACTTTTATTGTAATATAATAAATGAATTTTAAAACTTTATTTTATGCAGTAGATTGTGAATATACTATTATTTGCTATCCCGAGTTCCACGAAGTAATTTTATACTAGTTAGAGTACAATATTTAGAAACCTTTTACATTTGTGGGGAAAAAAACACCTATAATGAAGAAGATAAAAAAATTTATCGACATATGAACAGATTCGATGCTAAAATTTAAATTTAAGCTAGAAGACCTATATCTTAGGTTACCAATTCATGCCATATACGCAGAATTTCTCACACAGCTATGAACATTTTCATGCCATTCACAAAAATGTATTTAGAAAGTGAAAAATATTTTTAACGCGATAGGCAACAAAAACAAAATACAAAAACGAATTGAACACGGAATATGAAATGCTACTGCAGATAATTTCAAAAGCTTATACGTCGATAGTTTGTGTAAAAAATTGTGAACACATATCTCAGTTACTAAGTATAATGCATGCGTAGGTGACATTTGGGTCACAAATTTATACTATCAATGAGTAAATAACATTAAAATTACATCATAAAATTTTTAATAAAAATATAATATTTTTTTAAAATTGTCTTTACATATAATATCAAAAATATGTTTATCTATATACTTTAAATATTATTTTAAGATATATTCCCTTCAGCGAGGAAGGGGATTCCTCGAAAACATGTTACAGTTCTAGGGATTCCAAGAGTTGAAAAAGTTTGACGATTGACCAATGTCCAGAAATGAAAAGTCTTTCATGGTCAAGATTCACTCTGCTGCTTTAACCCCCCCCCGAAAAGAAAAAAAGAGCTAACATTTATTTTACCAGTTTTACGACTGTCACCCCTCTCTTCGCCCCCGCGTGTTCCCTTTCGCTGAAGGGGAGAATTTCGTGAAAAGGTTACCCGAGAGAGAAATTTATTGCCCCTCTTGGGAGTCTTGGGACAAATATTTGTGCCAAAAATTTCGCAATAGCCAACGCCATCTAGATGTCATGTAAGGTGTTAAACTAATGGCCCGCCATCACCTTAAGTTGACGCAAGGACATGTTGATTTTCGTAGTAAAAGTGTCTTTTTTTTTTACTGGAATTTTTAGTCTAATTTTTCTTCCCGATCGATTCGGTTTCGGATGCTTTCTAATTCACTACATTAATTATTATTATTTTTTTGAAAGAATGTTTCGTGAGTTTCTTAGCAAGTTTATTTCTGAAATATACAACTTTTGCAGACTCGTACTTTTTCTGTCTTGTTAGCGCATTCCTGTAAATTAGAAACTTTTCTCTCCTAGGCAACTTTTGAAACTTCCCAGACTAAATGGAATAAATAGTAAGATATGCTTAAAATGTAATTTGAATAGGAAATGGATTTTCCTAGGCAACTTTTGAAACTTCCCAGACTATATGGAATAAATTGTAAGATATGCTTAAAATGTAACTTGAATAGGAAATGGATTTTTGAAATTCTCGTAATTCTGTTTAAAACAATGTTAATAGAAATGAATTGAAAAACCTGAATGGCAATATTTCTAAGTCCTCGCGTAGGCGTGGTGTGGAAAATAGGAGAGAGGTGCCAGCCCAGGTATCGTTGTTACTTGAATGAAGTTCAGAATTATGAGGTCCATCGCGAAAAGCCCAGCGTTAATTTAAGGTGCGACGTTAATAAAAAATCCGAATCAAAATCACGAAGTCTGTCATGTTGGATGTAAGGCTTAAGTTCGGACCTACCATTGTCCTCGACTTTTTTTAATTATAATCCTATGTATACAGTATGTAAAATTTAATTAAATATTTATGAATAATTTCTTAATTAAAGCTAATTATTCATTCAATAATTTATTTAATGTTTTTTGTTCTCGACCAATGGAGTACACAGGAATTTTTCAGGGGGAGGGGGTGTCCACAGGGTCGAAAGTCCACCATTCTCGCGCGCGCGCGTATCATGCTCCAATACGCCGCCCAACATATTCTTTGGGTTTTGTCGATTTTCGGGAACAAAACTGTAAAAAAAATTAATCATTGAACAAATAATTAGCTTTAATAAAATTAAGCATTTGTTAATTTTTTACGTACTGTATACATAGGATTATAATAAAAGAATCAAGGGCTATGGGGCTCCGGACCAGGGGGCATACCTTCCCCCCCTTGTGTGCGCCACTCTTCCCGACAATATTCAAAATCAAAAGAATTTCTTTGGCTGCGTGTTGAAGTATGATACGATAGTGGCGGACTTCCGACCCTGGACCCCCGAAAAATTCCTGTGTGCTACTGCGACGTTTATCAGTTTTAACCAATCGAATAAGTGACATCTATATCTATCAGTATCTTAGTGCCGACATTTAAAGATCAACGCGCCTAAAAAAAATTCTACCCAAATTACCAAATTGGGTCATTTACAGTTTCCTTTGTTGTGTACAATTTTTTACAGAAATGGGAATGAGTAAAATTTAGTTTCATAAAGTTTTGTTGAAGTTGAATAACATAAAACCACATCGGCTAGTTTTCCGTATTTGTGTGTGTGTGTGTGGGGGGGATTGTGATTCTTTTTTTCCCTATGGGAAATTTGTGTTGATGGTTTTGATGATTCGAAATTCATTTACATTTATGAAAACATTTTATAATTAATATGCACATATTTTTTTGATTTTGGTTTGGCGTCGGTTATTTTCTATTGTATCTGATTTTTTTTTTATTTATAGTATTTAAACTAGCTGTTATAACCATTCTTCGCACGGGTGAATTGAAAAATTAAACAATACAGATTGAAGGATAAAGAAGTTTTTAATGAGTTAATTTTACATGAATTGCAAATTAAACAAAAAAAATCCTGTTTGTTAAATTTTAAATCTGTAGATCTAATGGCTGATAAAAAGGATTATTTTTTATCTATAACTCCCCGTAACTTTCTTGTGGGTCGATTTTTGAAAACACCTTCCTAAGCTGATCTCTGCTCAGCAAAAGTAGCACATTGCTACAAATTTTATGTAATGAACGCTTAAAATAGTATAAATTATATCTGGTAGTGTAATCTAATGTATATTATAAATGCGAAAGTTTGTGAGGATCTTTGTGGGTCTTTCACGCAAAAACAACTGAATGGATTTTAACGAAACTTTACAGTAATATAGCTTAGACATCAGAATAGAGAGCACATAGGCTATAATTTATAGCATAGGCTATAATTTATAAAGATATTGTATGAAGTGTCCAAAATATAACGATATTTGTCAAGTAAGTAGGAAAAAATTCTGCCATCTGCGAGCAATTCTGGCTTGCGCTGCAGAAAAGTCCACGTCAACATATATCTATCTTTTGTTTGTGAAAGAACTTTTTTTGTTTTGGCTACGCAAGGTGCTCGCTTCTAATTAATTCCTGTGATCAGAATAATGTCCATTTTTTTTTATTTCAAAATAAAACTAAGTTTTGAAAGGAGAGGTTGTTATAAATCTCTTTATTTTAATGTTTTTTTATGATTTTATTATGCATATTTAGTAGTAAGAAGTTGATCTTTTTTCAAAATAAATGCTTTTATCGGTTCTGGTACTTAAAGTAAATAAACTTTCTCTTTCACACAGCATCATTTGGACAAATTTTCAAAATTTGTTTGTGGTTAGTAGTTAATTATAACGCTATAATTTTAATTGAATAGGCAGATATAATTATTTTTACACTTAAAAACGCAATAACTACTGTACTGTATTTTTTGGAGTGTGAGAGTGAGTGAATATTAATGTCGCACTGTTCAGCTACACGAGGGCTTTTGGCAACGGATCACGTAATTTTGAACCATAGTCAAGTAACGTGGACGACATCTGAGCTGGCACCCCTTCTCCTAACTACCACACCACACCAACTTAGAAGGAATATTCTACCAATAATTAGCAGGAATATTCTTTGAAATCCACTTTTCCAAGATATATGGCAGCACGGGTTCTATGATGAGTATTTTAGCGGAAAAAATAGTTTGTCAAAATTTAAGTGTCTTATGTTTTTGTATGTTAATGAAGACCTTCGAAAATTATTTGACTAATTTTAGGTGAACGGTATATATAAGTAATTTTACAGTGGAATATCTTAAATTAATTTATTAGCTCTAACAGATTAAATTTTCAAAAGCGGAGTATTTTGTTTATGTATATCCCTTAATTTTAAATGTAGCGATCCAAAAAAAATATTGTATGAAAAAAAAAACTGCAGTAAATCATAATGCGGTTGGATAAAGTATTGACGTGCATCGCTCCCCTACTCGGCGGGTCTTACAAAGCTCTAATAAAGCTCGAGTTATGAAAGTAGCTAGGCATTTGCCAACTTTACTCTATCGTTAACATTTCTGTTTTTTATTGAATCGTCATTATAATTTAAGAAACGGCGTTGCTTGCGAATATTACTATTTTAACATAAAATAAATACTACAGAAAGTAGTATTATACTTTCAGATAAAAATTATTTACACTATTTTAAGCGTTCATTACTCAAAACTTTTAACAATGTGTTATTTTTGCTGAGCAGAGATCAGCTTAGGAAGGTATTTTCAAAAATCGACCCTCAAGAGTGTTACTTGGTGTGGTGTGGTAGTTAGGAGAGGGGGGTGCCAGCTCAGGTGTCGTCCACGTCACTTGACCATGGTTCAAAATTACGTGGTCCGTCGCCAAAAGCCCTCGTGTAGCTGAACAGTGCGACGTTAATATTAACTCACTCACTCACTCACTCAAGGGTGTTACGGGGAGTTATAAATAAAAAAAATCCTTTTTATCAGCTATTAGATCTACATACTTAAAATTTAACAAATGTGTTTTATTTCTCTCTCTCTCTCTCTCTCTTTTTTTTTTTTTTTTTTTTTGTTTAGCTGAGCTACGCAAAAAGCTTTTTTTTTTGTTTTGTTTAATTTGAAATTCACGTAGAATTAACTCATTAAAAACTTCTTTATCCTTCAATCTGTGTTTAATTTTTCAGTTCACCCGTGCGAAGAATGGGTATACCAGCTAGTACGTTAATATTTCTTTTTGTTGTATTTATTTTGTTAAAATTGTAATCAGCCTCACAACTCCGCCTGTTCCAGCTGTCGCAGTTTCTGGCGCCTGGGGTAGACAAAACAAAATGCAAAGTTTTGCTTCACACATAAGATAGATATATGCTGTCGCGGGCTTTTTTTTTTTTTTTTTTTTTTTTGTAAATGGCCGAATTTTTTCCTACTTTCTTTACAATTATCGTTGTATTTTGGACACTTCACATAATTTTATAAATTATAGCCAATGTGTTATTCTGATGTATAAGCTATATTATTGTAAAGTTTCATTAAAATCCATTCAGTTTTTACGTGAAAGAGTACCAAACATCCATACAAACTTTCACGTTTATAATATTAGTAAGGATTATATTGGAGTTAAGGATATATATAATTTAGAAGTGCTTGATTCGTAATTAAAATTTAATATAAAATTTGTACGCATAGCTTGCATAGAGAGATGGTTATTTGATCTGTAAAACAAAAGATTTCGAGATTGGTTTTCCTGGCTTTTTAATTGAAAACATATATAGTTTTGTAAATTCGATAATCATACGAGAAAATTTTTGACCTGTGTAAAAGCCGAATTAAGACGTTATTTTTGAAATTCATTTTTGTGTTGGAAGCAATTTCAGTTATCTTCATGATTTTTTTAATACAGCTTTAGTGATTCGGATTTATTTTGAATGGGGAAAATGCTTTAGTTATGAGAAAAAGAAAACTAACATGAAAATTGACTTAAGTAGAAGAGGTTTGATTTCAAAAGTTTTTCACGTGCTGCATACTATGTAATTCCAAGCTAAATAATTTTTTAAAAAAGTTTAAATTTCGTTTATTGTTGAAACTTTATTTTTAAGATTCATTGTATATTAACTTATAAATGCCTTCTATCCTTTCATGTTGGTGTGGTGCGGACGTTTGGAGAGTGAGAGGGCCAGCTTAGGTATCGCCCTCGTCACTTGACTGAGGTTCAAAATTACGTTGCTCGCGCGTCGCCAATAACCCACACTCGGCAACAAAGTGCGACAGTCAAATATTTTGTTTTGCGTTTTAGTTTCTGAAATTAATTGTTCATGTTTTAATAACCTTTTCGTAATAAATTCCGTTTTGAAATACGAGCTTTTACTCATTTCCTCTTCCTTCTCGTGTAATTATTTAACAGCTGCTTTTTTCATATCATAAATTATTTTATTTGACAGATTATCAACATCAAATGTAGACTCACCTAGGAAACATGATAAAGTTTGAATAGCTTAAAAAGAATATATATTGGTAAGATGAAAAGACTTTAAACGTATGGTTTTACTAGTGTTTGTACAATGTATCCGAATAGATCAAAAGAAAACGAAAATGTTATCTTGTTATCTTTACTTTATCTTTATAATGGCTTTTAGCTATATATAAAGAATGATCATCAGGAATATATTTTATTCAATAAATGAAGAAAAATCAGAAACTGTTTGATCTTTAAAATTTTTTATTTACCGTAAAATCCGACGTATAACGCGCACACTTATACTTTCAACCCTGCAAAATTCTTTAATACGTATGATCGTCAAAGCCATAAGATATATGCGTAATGACGACATACGTAATGCTCTTAAAATTAAAAGTTTCAAATCTCATATTCAGAATATAGCAATTAACTTTTTTTAACGATTTAGAAGCTACCAATAATATCAATATGCAAAATTTATCTCAATATACCCCTAATGACAATACAAAGAGACCAAGAAGAATTCTTCTCGACTCCTATAATCCCCCGTAATTCTATTTCCTCGTGCAATTTTTATTGCACACCATAATTACTAAAATTTAACTTTCTTTATTTTTGTCAATATTTTTCTCCTGCCCTCCCCACTGGACATGCTCCTCCCCATAATTTAGATCTCAGCCCCCGGGGCAGCCAATCGGAGTCAATGTTCACTGTACCCAACATCCAATCAGAGAGCAATCTCTTAGCTCTCAGCCAAGCCAAAAAAAAACTCAAACTTTCCACCCAGATGAAGAACCATAGCCACGCCTCCCGGATTCCATCGCTCGACCAATCGCCATCATGCCACTCAGCAGAATGGGAAAACACCACTTTTGCCATGCCCAACATCATAGACTCACCATATGGGATTGAGGACTGTTTTACAGTCCAGACGCCCAAAAGAAAACGCCTATTCAACTTATACTTTCAAGCTGCAATTTTTAAACTTGAGGTATATTCGCCGTATTACGCGCTCAGGTGTCGTCCACGTCACTTGACCATGGTTCAAAATTACGTGGTCCGTCTCCAAAAGCCCTCGTGTAGCTGAACAGTGCGATGTTAATATTAAATCAAATCGCCGTATTACGCGCATCCTCTTTTTTTACGAAGGAACCCGAGATATGTGTGAAATGATCTTATATTTTGAAATAATTTATTCTAGGGTTTTGATAAAAAATAGTATACTTGTAGAACAGGGGTGGGCAGACTTTTACATGGCACGGTCTACTTTTAATTTTTTCAAGGTGCTGCGGTCCACCTTGTGACGTAGGTGTAATGAGCAAAAAAAGCTCTATTTATATTATAACAATGAACACAGAATATGTGTACTTACCTACTTACCTACATAACTACAGTAGAAAACCTACTCTTTTAAAACTACGTTTTAAGTAAAACGCAAACATAATAATTACACCCATAAATTTAATAATATCA
The DNA here is from genome assembly GCA_019973935.1 of Trichonephila clavipes. Classification (NCBI taxonomy): domain Eukaryota; kingdom Metazoa; phylum Arthropoda; class Arachnida; order Araneae; family Nephilidae; genus Trichonephila; species Trichonephila clavipes. Next base: position 108,116 of record BMAU01019240.1, read on the forward strand.
AATGATGCAATTTCAAACAATTCACAATACATCAAAAAATAATTTTCACTTAAAATTAGTTCTCGTAGCTATAGTCTCAGAAGACTTCGTCTTCATATTATCCGCCCCAATCTTGAATACCTCGGTATATAATTACTAATTGCTAATCTTGCACTAGATTCTAAGTGGTCGTCTGTGAAACGAGTGTGATATGTTGTCTTAAGGTATTCGACTACTTGCGACAACTTTTTTTTTGAAAAAATGAAGATATGGGGATTTTTTTGTGATTTTTAGGTTTATTTAGTATATTTTAAGGAAAAAATCGTAAAATTGAAATTCGAAAAAAAGTTTATTAAAATGGGAAAAAACTGGTGAAAATGTACAAAAAATTACATAAACGGGGCCCGCTCTGTACAAAAATGTTTTGAACAAATTTTCAATTTTTCAGTTTTAATGTGTTACTTCGTTATTCATGTTTGAAATGACCTTCAGAATAGTAGATATTTAAATTTTTACAAAAACTAGAGCACTCTATCTTAGTGACTATATGAAATTGCTTAAAAAAACAGTGATTATATTCACATAAAGGACTGTAAATTTTGAAATAAAACAGTGATTGATAAATCTGAAGATCAAAACACTTCTACTGTTATACGAAACATTCACAAAAAATTTCAGCAAATTATAGTCAACTTTTTTAGCAATCGCTGTCCCCGTTTGAGTTTTTCGAAAAAACCACATTTCGAATAAAACGCATTTTAAAGTTTAGCATCTTGTGTAAAGTTATGTCATCTTCTTTTATTAAAACACTTGTAGTTTTTGTTCTAGTGAAAAGACGTTAAAAAGCTTGGTATTTTTATCAAGCTAATAAGATCTATAAAATAAAATCATAAAAAAAATTTGTCAATTTTTGAAAAAAATCATGATTTTAGGGTAGTCGGATACCTTAAATATATTCTTCGTTGAAAAAGTAGATTCACACAGATAGGTAGAGCGAAAGAAACTATGTAAGGAATAGCCCTATGAGCATGAAATTATAAAAACTGGAAGAGCAGTTAAAGAGGGATCGAATGAGCCATGTCCGAATGGACTGTGAGGCTCGGGTGTCGAGATATTGGCCAAAAAGCTGTAGAGGGGGTGGGAATGCACCGGGAGGGGATGCGTCCCAGCAGATCCTAACCATAACAAAAGTTATTACGATCCCCGAAATATCAGTCCCCTAGCACCAAAAAAGTGGCATATTTTTTCATTTCATCATTTCACAGTTTGGGGATTTAACTAATTCACTTACTTACAACAGGGAAAAGACATCTAAGAGACGTTATTTTAACATCTTGCGTGAATTGATCATGTCCTTTAGGGATTTGACGAAAGCACTACTTTCATCGTTTCCTTGCGACATCTATATTTACTCTTCCCTACAACAAGCTGCAAAGAATTTCCCAAACCCTACGTGGGCATTACTGTTTCTCTTGTTACTCTTACCCTACAACTGGGGGTTCAAACGTACATTTCTTCTTCCAAGGAATTTGGGAACAGTGCGACGTTAATATTCAATCAATCAATCAATCAATCCAAGGAATTTGGGGTGGACAATCGAAAATTGCAACAGTGCAGTCAGCTAAAATTTATATCGGAGGTCGAAATCTCAAGTTAAAACTAGCTACTTCAGATTTTTGCCCCTTGTCGTTCCCGGGAATGCAAAATATATAGAAATGTTATGATTTCCCTAGTTTTTATACCTAAATTATTTGATCATTTTTATTATATAAAGGACACTTAACAAATAAAAATCTATAAACATATTAATGTCAATTAATGAATATAATAAGTCCTAACTCTTGCTTTCAAATTTATGCTTTTAAAGGAGTTTTATTTTTGTAGCCCGAGTTCTTTCAACTTGCTAGGTAACTTCTCGTCCGTATATGTTCAAACCAAGCCTGTACTTCGAGTATTAATTCCCTTTGTGCCTTGAATCGTATAACGGGCTTTTGTATATTTAATAGAACCAAATCTCGAAATGTTTCCTTTGGTTTAGTGAGTGAAGTACCGGCTCAGGCGATCTTTTTATATGAACGTGTTTCAAAATTACTAGGTCCATCTTCAATAAATAGCCTTTGCATTACTTTCCAAACTACGGCCTGCGAACACCATCAATTTGGCAGGCCAATTTACTTTCATTACATTGTAAAGTTTACATTTTAAATAAATCATAAAAAAAACTAAAACACAACTGATGCGCATGAAATCGAACATTGTAACTGGTATTAATGATACAAGATTCATCTTAAAACAGCTTACAATAATGACGTTTAGGTAATTTATATAATGTAATTAAACATTTTAAAGATGATTAATGATATTTATGGTACTAACTTCCCGCTACTATTGTTTGCAGTCGAGGATAAAGTTTTCTGGTGGGCATTATCAAAAGCGATTTCAAATACTCGTTAGTTAATTATGATATAATTTTTTTTTGTATATTTTATTTTGGAGATGGTTTATTTTTATGGACATGTAGACCCGAAATTGGAGGGGGAAAAGAAAAGAAACCCTGCAAGTGTTTATGTAACTCTGAATGAAAGACACTTATAATGTTCCAGAAAAGATTAGTTTGAATATTTTGCTTTACAAAAATAATTTCACTGCTAATCAGTTATTTTAGTTTAAAGTTGTGGGGTAAGAGTTTTTCTATGTTTGCGTTGAAAGAATTTAAAAACAGTTCTGATGTCATTTGCAATGGTATCAAAATCTGAAAAATGACTCTTTTAAAGCATCCTAAGTTTCCCTTGCATCCGTCCTGACTTATGCATCAGAGACTTGGGCATTGACTTTATGTTGATGAAGTTTTGGGAATTTTCGAGAGAAAGATCTTGCATTGTATTGGTGGGATTCAAGTGAATGGATAATGGAGAAGATCTAATTTAGAACTCCATAAAATATACAACCCGATATAGTAAAATTTGTCAAATTACAGAGATTTAACCCTCTGACCTTCAAGGAAAATCTTTCTGGCAATGCCCATGGGAAATGGAGCTCGGAGTAAACCCCGCTAAGATTGTGTTGAAAAAGATATCAATATTTTAAAAGTCAAACTGGAAAACAGTTACCATTTGTAGAGATGCACGGAAAAGATTTTTGGAGAAGGCCAGGACCCACCCAGGGTTGTTGAACCATTGAAGCTTCACTTGCTAATCTACCAGAAATGTATCTCAGTTTGCTGACTGAATTTTTTTGGAATGTATGAACCCTTTAATTTATAACAATTCTTTTTTTTTTGTGTAAAATAGTGTACAAAATTTCCAATTTTTTTTTTTTCTATTGCTGAATTTTAGACTTTATTATAAATATACATTAATACATATATCCATTATAATAGATTATAGATCATTTTGAATATAGATATTGTCAAGTTTACATGAATATTCTCTTGGGTTTTTTTTTAAAACTTAGGGATTAAAATACCAGACATTTTTTTTTCAATTGGAATTGAAATGAAACAATGTTTTTCTCTAAAAGGGCGTAATACGAGTGTATTATAGTTGAAAGCTGGTTTTTCTCCTAGTAATTTTAAATTACGGTCATTCATATGTTTAGTTAAATCTATACCAAAATAACTTGCATAACCATTTATATATATTGCTTTGTAACTCAGCCAGAGTACGTTTTCTTTCTTTCAAGAAAAATTTTGGTTATTACCCTATGCTCAAAAAGGGCGTTAGAACTTTTCTGCAGCTAATCTAGTGTAATGTAATGTGGTAAGTCATTTTCTCCTACCTCTTCAATAAACTCATGGAATTAATAATGAATGAGGGCACATGTGATAATATATAAAAAAACAGCTGACATGATTATCTTTAAAATATATCCGACATATCCAAGTATTTTCCGCTCAAAGATGTGGCCGCGGTAGCAGAGTGGTATAGGTATCGGACCGTGGCTTGCCTTGCCTTGTCACGAGTTCGAGCCCAGTACCACTAAAGACCCGCCGTGTAGGGCAGCGATGCACGTTAAATCTGTCGAGAGCTGAAATGTCCTCCCGTTGGTGTGGTGTGGTAGTTAGGAGAGGGGGTGCCAGCTCAGGTGTCGTCCACGTCACTTGACCATGGTTCAAAATTACGTGGACCGTCGCCAAAAGCCCTCGTGTAGCTGAACAGTGTGACGTTAATATTCAATCAATCCGCTCAAAGATTGTTGATAAATGATGCAATGTACGATTAATGGGTTTTAATTATTACACCTTTTTGCACACTTGTTTTTGCTGTCATCAGTAAGCTAAATTTTTCCACTAAGCTTTTAGTACCCTTCATAATTTATATTCCCTCGAATAAAATTAACATCTTAGCATTGTCTGAAATATCTGTCAACTCATCCAGAATCCAAGAGAATTGCTAAAGCAGTCGAATTTTGTTAGGTAATTGTGTTAATATATTCTGTATCATCTACTCTTTGAGATTCGATGTTTGCTGACTGACGTTTTTAAATAGGCTTTTTCTGGACACATTTCTTCTGTAGTTGCGACCATTGATTAATTTGCTGTTTGTGAACGGTCTTCCGTCTTTAAATGAGCTATTTGGAAAACTAGCATGTGGGTTGGTGTTTCTTATCCAGCAATTTTCTTCTCCGTTTACTTAATTGCTTAAATTTCATCCCACGTTTCAAAGATTCACGTTTCTAACCGAAGACTTCCTTCAAATTTGAAGTAATTCAATGGGAATGTTTTAATATGTTTTTATATATATATATATATATATATATATATATATATATATATATAATATATCGTTATGACGTTTTTATTTGTATTCTTTGTGGACTGTTATTGTTTAATTACAAACTATACATATTGATTTATTTTGACGAATTGAAGACGGATGGTCGCATATACAAAAATGATTTGATTCAAAATCAGTTTGTCAAAATTTATTTGAAATATTCTTTATAAATTCGACGTTAGATATTTATACATGGGCTGTTATTTTTTGTTTTATTTTCAAATGGGGTCGTGGGGAAGCGACATTACATTATAGCTAGAATTTTTTTGGAGATGCAGTTGTATTGGGAATTTTTGTGTTTTTAGGGGAAGAGGAAGGGAATAGTTTTTTCCTTGTAGAGCAGTGGTCTTTAAACTGTTCCAAGGAACCCTGGGGTTTCACGAGGCATACCCACGGTCTCCATGAGTCACAAAAAATCGGAAAGAAAATTCAAAATGGGTATGCAAAATGCATTCACGTTCTCTATGAAGTTTGTATAAACACAAATATCTAAAACTCATCCCAGTCATTAAAAAAAAATAACTACAAATTTTATTTATACATAATCTTATTTTGAAATACTTAACTTTTTTATAATGTAACAAAAAAACTAATTGAAAATTTTTTTTGTGCGTTTGTTTGCGTTACCTACTAGATTGAGTACATTCTGTTGTTTATTATCCCGGGTTCCACGAAATAATTTTATACTCACAGCTATAAACATTTTAATGCCATTCGTAACAATGTATTAAAGTGAAAAAAGCAATTTCTTTCAAAGTATGTGGCAACAAAATATAAAAAATAAACAAATGCAGAATATTAAAATGCGACTGCAGATCATTTCAATAGACCCCGACTTGAACAGTTTGCATACAAAAATGTAAGCACATATCCCAGTTACTAAATATAATGCATGGGTATTTGATACTTGAATCTCAAATTAATATTACCGTTCCTGAGTAAACTATATTAAAATTACATTAGTTTTTTAGTGAAAAACGCAATGCTTTTTTAAATTGTCTGTACATAAAGTCCCTATAATAAATTGATCTATTTTTAAGATATGTTCTTAAAGTGTTTTTTTCTCCAGGTATAGAAGTTTAAGTTGGCATTACTTTCCAAGATGGCGACCGATTTAACAGCTGTCAAGTGATTTATTCTCGGTCTGGTTTGGCAATTCATCAAAACGATCATCAAGCAAGGCGTAGATTCGTCGAATGGGCCCAAAACGAGATTACCGTTGTTCCCGATTTTCATAAGCGAATTTTGTTTAGCGATGAAGCGCACTTCTGGTTGAATGGCTACGTCAACAAACAAAACTGCCGCATTTGGAGTGAAGCTAATCCACAAGTGTATGTCGAAACACCGTTACATCCAGAAAAACTGACTGTTTGGTGCGCTTTATGGGCTGGTGGAATCATTGGTCCGTTCTTCAAAAACGATGGCCACAACGTTGCAGTCAATGGTGATCGGTATAGAGCCATGATTACTAACTTTTTCATCCCTGAATTGAACAATCATGATGTCCAGGAGCTGTGGTTCCAACAAGACGGCGCAACATGTCACACAGCTCGTGCCACAATCGATTTATTGAAAGACACGTTTGGTGACCGCCTAATTTCACGTTTTGTACCTGTGAATGGCCTCCAAGATCTTGCGATTTAACACCGCTAGACTTTTCTGTGGGGCTACGTAAAGTCATTGGTCTATGCGGATAGGCCACAAACGCTTGACCATTTGGAAGACAACATTCGCCGTGTTATTGCCGATATACGGCCACAAATGGTGGAAAAAGTCATCGAAAATTAGACGTCCAGATTGGACTACATCCGAGCCAGCCGTGGCAGTCATATGCCAGAAATCATATTTAAAATGTAATGCCACAAGATTATCTTTCGAATAAAAAAAATTCATGTCAATCGAATAATCCATCGTTGTTTTATTGCAATTTAAAGTTCTCTACCTCTAAAAAAACACCCTTTATAAGAGTGGAATGGGGTTCCCCACGAAAACCTTTTTATAGTTCTAAGGGTTCTGTGGTTCGAAAAAGTTTGAAGACCATTGCTGTAGAGAATAGATGGCTGTGATTGTTGGAGCTGGTCTAGGCTGTTTTGGAATGGCGACCATCTTTGTTTAACCATGCGTAGGTCATTAAGATCCTTATTTTGCCTTTGTCTGACCCGCCGGTCAGAGGTTCGCCGTTTAGAGCAACGTTAAATCTAATCAGCCAAACGGAACTCTGCGAATGACTAGAATGTATGAAGATGTTTACTACAAGCTTTTTTTCCGTTGCTGGAGGATTTATAATCATTTGTACTTGCGCATTTACTTTGAGCATTCCAGTCTTTCCTATTTCGACTGATGCCAATCTTTTCATAGCATTAAGTTTGCGTTTAGAAAACCTTGATTTGCGTTTTGTTTTTTGCTTGGTTTCAAAAACAGAAGTATAACCCGAAAAAGCGAATTTATTTTAAAACATCAGTTTATAACTATTGTGGCTTGAAGAGGAAATATTATTGCAAAAAATGTTTATATGTTTATATATCGTAAAATCCCCTGCTTATAACGCGAGCCTCTGCAATTTTTAATTTTTATTTCAAATATTTCCAGCGTATAACGTGCACCCTTTTTAATTTACGAAGAAACCTGAAATGTACATTTTCAATTCTCTTGTTTTGAAGTAATTTATTCGAGGTATTATTCAAAGCTTTAGAAAAAATAGTGTACTTCTAGAAGTACAACACTAAGTTCTCATAAGAAATGACATTCCTTTTTAAGTAAACAGTATTTCCATAAATGTGGAAGTTTAATTTTTTCTATACTTGTCCTTTTATTATTATTTATTTTTAAAGCTATCATTTTTATACCCGGCGTATTACACGCACCCGTAAATTTCAAAATACGCCGGATTTTACAGTAACTCTATTTTCTGACAAACCAACGCTTAGAGTGTCTTTCCCCCCTGGATAAGTCAACAGCTGTTTCAGATACTGTTCACAATTTTTATGTGCAATTCGAATAAAAATACGTGGTGTGTGTGTGTGTGAAGAGCTTTTATTTGCTTTCGTAGCATTCGCAGCCTAACCACTTGAATTTTGCAGGAGTTAAAAAATGCTGTTCACAAAAACAATCCTCAATGGTAAAAATTTCATGTATTTCTATTCCTAAATATCTTGTCTGCACTCGAATTTTATTCAGCGACGCCAGCTAAGAGTCATCTCGTTGTGGTATTTCATTTTCGAATTACTGCAAATGCCATTTCAGCTCTATATCTGTAACTTTGTGTTAGATTTTATGAAATTTCATGCTTCCTTTAAAATAAAATCTTGGCACTCAGGGCAAGATGCATTAAATTGCCTGGCAGTGAATGGATTAAATATTATGCGCGGTTTTTAATTCGAATGAAAAAATGTGAATCGTTATTATCGATACATTTAAACAGCTGTATATGAATAAGGAAATATAGGAGGAAAAGAAGCGACCAAGACATTAGAATGTAATATACGAGTAAACAAAGCACTTATTAGTTGATTACTCATTACGGAGCTCGATCTTTCCGAAACTTTTATTAATCTAACTAGTTTTTTTTTTAAAAATGCCTATACATTTGAAAGTACTTTTGTAGCCTTATAGTGAAAATTTCTCAAATTTTTTATGATTGTTGCAGTAATTTTGTTTCAAAACTAAGTGTATTTCTGAAATTCATTAAGTTTTTGTGTAGACAGTTTTACAAAAACTTGATTTTTTTTAAAAAAATTTTTTATTGTTAAAAATAACTTTCATGCGTACTCTCAAAAAGTTAGTTATATTAAGAATTTTTTTGTTAGAATTGTAGACGGTTGTAGTTGTATTATTGTATTGGTATTTTTGTATTTGTTGATATTTGAAATTGAATGTAGTCTGGGTATCAAACGTGCATTGTTTCACCCTATATTCATAAGCAAAGCGAAATCTTGAACCCAATATTTTTATTAACTTTGTTTATTTTCATTGTACTCGATTTCTTTAAGCTTTTGATAACGTTTGTTTGGATAGTTAATTGTTACTGTTAATTTCTTAAAATTAAGCTTTTTGGAATTCCTTTCATATTGAGCTCAAAATTCAAGCGGAGTTTGGTTCTGCGTTTTTCAATGTTTCATTTTATGCTCTTCTCAATCTGTACTACTTTATAGAGTGGTTTTGAAAGACTTCCATTTAGCAATTTTCTGCAACTCATTTCTTGTAAATAATTAGTTTTGATTGACGGTTTCCTATTTGAATCAAGGTGTATCGACAACTTATTTTTGTATTGCATTTTTTTTAAAGTCTGCCATTTAGTTATAACTGAAGTGTTTTTCTAAACTTTAACGGAGTTATTAGGTTCATTTAATATTAATGATCTTATTAAATCGTGTTATTCAAAATCTTTTTACGAGGCTGTTCAAAAATCATTCAGAATAAATTCCAGTATCATTAAGCACGATATTTTTTAGAACTGTGACTATGAGATGCAATATTTTTTTCCATTTGTTTTCAGAAATTATCTTCTGACTCTGTTAATTTTTATTTATGACTATATATTTGAGATTTTTATCATGTTTGAGTTTTAAAACTTCATTCAAGATTGTGCGCATCTCATATTTTGCAAAACAGAACGCTGTACTAAAAGTTACGAAATCAAGGAAAGAAAGTGTGTACTGGTGTGTGTGGAATGGAGTGAAATTGAAAGGTGACGAGGCTTTTTAATGTCCTTCAGCCGAATAAATGCAAATATCATTCACTACAGTTTGCGAAAATTGTTGCGAAAAGGCATGGGAAATCGATACATTGAATTGCGGAAACTGCAATGAAGCAGACACTTTGAAGTATAATTTTCTGCAGTTAAGGTCATGCATTAGAATAATAAAGAGGATGTTTGTTGTGTGTGTTTTCTTTGGTTTTGTCGTTCATTGAGACAATGTCTAGCGTAGAAGTATGTAAAATATAAAATTCAAAAATATACGCGATAAAATTATTAACTGTCATTCGGTTTCAGTTTCCTTGCTTTGTCTTTCTCATTGAATTTTTACTGTCCTTGTGTTGCTTCGAAGTGGGATGTTAATAAACGATCGATCTTTCAGTTGCTAAATTCTTGCTATTTTTGACGGAACTATTTTTGATACAAAATTTTCTATACATTTATATTTAACCACTTAACTGTTTTTTTTTTGTCATATGTCAAAAAATAAGCATATATTTTGTAAACATTTTTTAAGATGAAATCAACTATATAAACTCAAATCAGCTATCAGAAATGTTACAAATATTGAACTTAAAGAATTATGCTAATTTTTATTTTCATTGAAAAAACATATTTTTCCTTAAAGTTGGCTTTCTTTCTAATAAATAAGGGAACTGGAGACTTAACTCCACTTAATACACTTTACAAAAATATAAATTAGATTTAACAAGATAGTATTGTACTTACAGTTAATAATTTTCTTAAAATTCTGTTTTTATGTGGTAAATTCTAAAACAGGGAGACAAGCGTAGTCCAGCATCGCAATCGGGACAAAAATTTTGTTTCTTTTTCACCTGTTTTCCAAAATCTTTTCTTTCCAACCAACATACAGAAAAATGACTTGTTGGTCTCAATTTTTTTGTCGATGTGAGAAAACTTCTAAAAAAAATTTTTCTGTCAATTGTAAGAGACTGACTGGGCAAAATTCTTGTTCGTCCCTTTTTTTTTCTCGTTTACCGCCCAATGTCTTTTTATAAGGTTATCTACAATATTAAGCCTGAAATTCAAATGAGATAATTTTCCTCCCAATTTCTGATATAAAACAAAAGCATTCCAAAATGATGCATGTAAAAGATGAAAGAATATTTTTGATGTGTAACATCTTTCCTCTCAGTTACCGAATTTTATTGGAGTGATTTCGTCAAAAGGGACGGGTGTGGGTAACGGAAGTGACGTAAGCGCGAACTATTTGATTTGACCAATGAGCGCGTGATGGTCTTTTCACTACTCTCGCATCGGGTCCAACTCTAGTAGTTGTTTTTTTTATATTGTTAGATCCCATATTAATCAAATTGATGTTTTGAGAAGCTTCATCCTTCGTCAAATCTTAAATGCTCGATGGTTCATGAGGAACACTGACCTCAGAGCCGCAAGTAAAATGCTGTCAATTAGACAGTTTATTAAAAAGGTTGCAACAAACTTCTTTCATAATATTATTAATTCTAGTAATCTCTCTATCTTGGATATTGAAGAATAAATCCCTGATCCTAATTTCAGTAGGCCTAGAGATATTCTCTCAGACCCCTCTTCATGTAATTATTTTTCTCTTTTCAAATTTCGCTTATTTCACCTCTTTCCACAAGTCCCCTGGGGTCTAATGGCCAGACTCTCGCTCCCAATGCTTTGTATTGGGTTCGATTCCCAGATTCTCTCCTTTTTCAATTTTACTATTTACTCTTTAATTTTCCTCGGGAAATTATTCCGACAGATCTTTTTTTTTATTTTAATGTTCCTCTGCTATTTTTATTCATGATAGTATTTTTTAATAGCTTTTAAAAAAAGCTGTTTTTCTTCAACCATTTTTCGTGATTCTAGCTGCATTCCCATTGGTCGGTTTCGCCCCGCCCACCCAAGATCGAAATTCTAACTTCATTTTCGGTGCTTTGTGCCGACTTTGAAGCTTTTCTCAATTTTAATGTATTTTTAATTTTTTATTTTCCCAAAATCTCCAGTATTTTTATTATATATTTTTAAAGCACTTAATCTCGGCAAAGGTCAATCATTTGCAGTCACTCAAATACCCACTGATGAGGTTGTAGCTCGAAAGAGCTGGGTACTGAAATCATCCACCCTACAATATATTGTTAAAGTTAGCATTTCAAAAGATTCGAATTCTTATTTAGGATAAACTTACGATCCTTACGCTCAATTGTCAAAGTCTCGGGACTCGTGTAAGAAATCTGAGGTTAATTTATATGTGTAAATTATTAATAATTATATTTACTGGTAAGTGTTTGAAAAAGTTCAACATTCTTAAGAATATATGTGTAAGTAATATGTAATTATTTGAATAAATATTTTAGTGCGTATCTTTTTTTTTCATACTTTGCTATTGATAGCGACAGGAATTAACATCAAACAGAACTCGCATGTTGAGACTCCTCACATGGACATTATTTATCGTCAAACAAGTGGACTGGGTATGACTAGTCAAGATATTGGAGACATGTGTGGCAGAATGCATATTTGAAAATGGACAAACGGTGATTTTGGTGACCGTATACATTTCTCCGAATCAAACGGTTAAAAAAATTAAAAATTTCCAGTATTTTGCACTTTTACCAGTATTTTGCACTTACATACACTTTTACACATTTTTTTGTTGGATAATGTGAGATGCCGATTCATTCTATCTTACACCACAAGAGAAGTCCGATAGTAAACTTTCATTACTTTCAGAATCGTTTACAGAAATTTCACACTCGCTATCTGAGTCAATATCAGAATTATTTTCTGTTAGGCCTCTCAATCACTCATTTGTCTTCTATTTTAAGCTCCTAATATAAAAGAAACGGTGTTCGTAGCTTGTTGCGAATTTCGCACATAGTAGGTATAAATTTTTACTCGTCTGTCTGTGGTGTGTATGCATGGTTTTTATTTTTTTTGCCGAGAATGTCGCATGTTAATTTTATAATCGTGTGATATCGATACAGACGAATCACTGTCGTTTGTATATACAACTATAGCAAGAAAAGATGGTCATGTAAGCAAAATAAAGAGTCAAAGTCTTGATTAAGCGACTCAATTTTGTTAAATCAAAGTTTGAATCAAGGTCGGAATAGTTTGAGGTTACCACAAGTGCTTTAAAAAGGACTTCGCAATATGCTCGATGTGCGATGCGTATTAAAATGGAACATTAATTTTTAGTGCTTTTTTCCCATAAAAGCTATTCGCACGCATACTGTTACGTGTTCTATATTTGTATGGGATGCAAAGAAAGTTTATACTTTTTCTATAAAAATATGCAGATTTCAGGAAGCTATACTATAAAATTGAATAATTATTTTGCTTACGAAATTGCTATATTGATTTGTTGGACAAAAAAAAAAAAAATATATATACGCGAGCACTGATTTTCCCATTCTGGGATTCAATTAATTTTTTTGGATTTGTTTAGGGCTCACACACACACATTTTCGTTTTCCTCAAGATCTTTAATCACTCAACGTTGTTAGAAATTTTCTTACTAGCTTCAAGAATAGTGTTTCCTCGTTGCGTTTACAGAGCAATTTGCAAATAGAAATGTGTGTGCCATTCATCGGATTTTTTCCCCAGCCTTCGGGTTGTTTTAGAGTGACAATAATAATAAACAAATCAGACACACACAAATCAATCAGATTTTTCTCCGTTAAATCATGAGGAACCAGTTTATTAAAATGGTTTATGTAACCAAGTTTCACACAAAATGCTCGTGGATGGTTGGTTTTGATTTTTTTTTAACTTTCTCGATCAATGCTTTAAACCGATCTGTGTAGTGAAGGGATCTGCCTACCTGGGCGTTTCTTACCTTCAAGATTGAAAATCACGAGTTTTAAGCCTTGCAAACTACTCATCCACAGTTCCTATATGCTACTTGTGTGGTACCTTCGCCTTCCCAGTAAAAGAAAAGCATTTAATGTCTTTAGTGCGCTTTTTGTTTAACGTGTATAAAACTGACAACAAACGTATCGAAACCAAACTTTTTTTTTCAAATATGCCTAAAGTACCATCTTTTAGAATATATACAGTACGCATGTCATTTGTTTTCAATCATTCTGATATATTTAGAACTGTCCTTGTGCCACGTACCCGAAATCGACTCGCATATTCCAGACGACCCAATATGAATTTTAGTCTTGAATTCTTTCATAAATGCAGAGATCTATTGAATAATTACAATATTTATATATATTGCATTTGTGTAATGTTTAAATTTTTAATGTCATTAATCACTTTTAAATGTGACTAATGTGCGGTTGATTAAAAATTGATTCTATTCTACAGTAGTGAAAATGGTGATTATCATTGAATAATTCTTTTTAATCTTGTTTCTGATTTGACAGAAAAATTTCAAATTTTAATAGTCTTTTTTTTTTTTTTTTTTATTCTACTAATTTTCATTTCAGATCTTTTAATGCTTTTGTCTTATTTACTTCAGTTTCTGGATATTAATCACTTGTTTAATAAATGTCATAAATATATAACATTTCTTTGTTTCGTCTAAAATGGCCTTTCCACTATTTTGAACAATTTTATGTAAATCAGATTGGATTATTATTAATATATAAATGAGATTTTTTAATTGGAATTTTACAACCCAAAATACAATATCTTTCTCTATTTTCGATCCTTCTCAATGTCGTGCCCCCGCCCGACTTGAATTTATTGAGCAAAATCTAAATTAAAATATACCTTTATCCGTAAATTAACGTGTGTGGTCAAATTCCCTTGTTCCAATAAAATCAACCAACCTTGCATTTGTGAATTGAATTTTTGTAATTATGTATCGTACATTTTTTTCAGTAAGATACGAGTTCTCTTCTGGATTTAATTGATCAAATTTTTTTTACTATATGCGTTTGTGGCACATTGAGAAGTTTATATTATGCTGGAATTATCATCTGATAGCATGTTTCTTTCATCACGCCATCATGAATTCATCCAATCTCTTTCTCATTGATGTTCTGTTGCCTCGGTCACAATCGGTAAATTGCGATTAAGATATTCTTTTTAATGCAGTTTGTTTTGTTTGTTATTTTGTTCTTTGATAATTTAAATATTCTCGACCGCGAATGAGCTTTGTCCTTGATAAAAACGATCGTTCCTATTGTGTTTCTGTAATGAAGAGGCCGCCGAATGAAACTGTTAAATACAAACAATGGTTGAACGGAATTAGACTGCTGTATATTTTTAGAAATTCGACGTATTCGGGAAATTTTTTTAACAGAATGACATTTTTCTTAAAATGTTACTAAAAATCGTGAACAACTGGTGTTTGAATAATGTGATAATTTTCACGTCTTATTTAAATGCTCTTTTAACTTCAGTTTTAGCTATATTAATACTTTTTCATTTGAATTTGATCAACTAGGTACACTTCACGAATTACGTAGTTGTTGACAATACGTTTGCTTGGTTCAAATTAGATTATAATAGCGCAGGCGTATTCGATAGTTAATGGTTCAACCGCGATATATTAGATATTTCAGAATTACGTAAAATAATGGAGATTTGCTATGCACACATTCAACTGGATTTAATAGAGTTTTTTTTAAAAGAGAACGACGAAAAAATTAAATTCATTTTCAATCAGTAATTCTTCCTCTGGCAAATTAAACTCCAATAGTCAATTTCAAACCGTAAATGGAACGGGCTGAGGCACAATTGGAAAATATTGGGTTAAAGTCTACTTGGCATTTGAATCATAAGTGTAAACATGCCTATAGGCTGATACTTGATAAGTATCTGATAGTTTATATCTAAAAAAGACGGCGTGCAAAGTTGGGTTGGGTGAGGCAGAACATTTTGTATCGTAAAAATACGTTCTTTGTCACCGAACGAAACTTGGCTGAAGAAATGGACAGTTTTTACTTGTTGCTTCCGTAATCGAATGATTAAATCTTGAATCAAAATAAAAAAAAGACGCCAGCTGAGGGTTAAAGTCCCATTCAAAGTGGATCAACCCACTAAAGATAATTGCATTAAATGAAACCTTTAGGTCTCTTATGCGTTGGGATTGAAATTTGTTCTTTTAGTTAAATTGTTATTCGTTCATTTTTTTAGGTACAGTAGAACCTGGTTTTTGTGCGATCTTTTTTTTTTTTTTTTTTTTTTTTTTTTTTTTTTTTTTTTTTTTTTTGCGGTATATGAATTTCAACGGCTTTGGCGCCTCTGTAATGTTTTCTATCAATGCACATATATACACTTCAAGGCACCCTGTTCATTTATTATAAACAATCTCTCTACAATTATTTATTCAATTGTTTTCTCTCCACGCGTTAGCAGCACGATTGAAGACTAGATTTTCAATGACAGTGACATTATCCATAATTTGATAGATTATGAAGACGGATAAAAAAAACCCGGATTTTTTGAGAGCTGAAATATATGGAGGGATCCAGCTTTCCAACAAATCGGGAAAGCACTTTTTTAAAATTGATACCAATCCCGAAAGGAATTTGAAATTCCAAAAAGAGCTTTGACCATTCATATCTGGTTGTCGTGACGTTTTCTAGCAACTGACTGACCGACAGTTGTCGCAAAAGCTTATCACTTACTTATGGGGGCAAAAAATAAATTGAAATTGTATGTTCAAGAGTGTCGAAAGCGATTTTGAACTAATTCATCACAAGATGCGCATTTTGGATTATGATGAGTGGCAGTGAATTATGTATGTGCATTTTGAAAACTTTGCCATGTATACAATGAGAAATTAAATGTTCCCATCTTTAATTTATTTTGTTTTGAAGTACTTTCTCAAATTTCGTAAATAATTGACATATTTTTAAGTGCGACTTTTTTATGCGATCCCTCCCCATCGCATAAAAAAAATTTGTCTAATGTCGACTAATTTTTTTTTTGTAATATATATGTATTCATGAAATTTTCGGATATTTTTTTGTGCGTTTTATGTGGTTCCTATCTATACCGCACAAAATCAGGTTTTACTGTACTATTCTGCAACCCTTGAACGCGAACAGGATTTTAACACTGCAGAATAATTATGTGCAGTTTACACCTATTCGATTACTTCATATTTGAGGGGAAAATCGGTTGAATTTTTTAAAAAACCGTATTGAAAAAAAATTTCTCGGAAAAAATTATGTATAAAAAAAAAGCTCTTCCTATACTTAAGTATACAATGCATGTACAAAGTAGTAAAACTTACAAAAGTAATGTTTTGTTTTTGATTACCTTATTTTAAACTGTTAAATATTTTAAGCATTAACTTGTTGAATTCTTTATATTTTTAGTAAAAAAGAAAAAATTTCTGTCTGATAAAGTAAACTTTTGTTTATTTCAAATCTCAAAATAAAACGAGTATAAGATATTTCATTGTCTCTCTGACGTCACAATTAGAATTAAATTTCTCGTAATTCAAATTTTTTTTTTTTTTTAGAAATTAAACTGCCTTCATTGCTTTCGCAAGAAAAAAAGCACCAGAACTTGCATGTGATTGTTGTATTAATCATTTTTACATATAAATGTAAATTTATACTGTAAAATATTGTCTATTTTAAAAGAAAAGGCTTGAGTGGTTTCTTTATGGAAAAAACTGAATGGAAATTATTAATCGATAAAAAGAATTGTGCCTAGGTAAATGTAAAGTTGCTTGCGTGCGTGTGCACAAAACTGTGAGTGTAGGGTAATTCTGAAGATTATTTTATTTGTAGATTTAAAATTATGTAAATTAACATCTTTCGATAATTATTGGGTTCCTGATTGCAATGACCTAAAGTATTGTGAAAAGAATATAAAATGAATAAGATACTTTAAAAAGACTGAAAATAACATTGAAAATATTAACAAATGAAATAATTCTCTCCGAAGTTTTAGGACTGATAAAATTCTCGACTCTAGTGGCAATAAGTGATTAAACTGAGTACCACTCAACTGAGTTTTTTTAAAGTAATTGCCAATAAAATCGCCCATACGCACACAAAAATCACTTTTGGGACATGTTTAACTTGAGGATTAAATTAAACATGTCTCAAAAGTGGATTTTTTTTTTTTAAGTTAAAGAAACCTAGATGGTTCAATCGGAATTTATACACAAGCAATGAATGATGTTTGCAATGGATCATTTAAAATATTAACTTGAAAAGCTAACTAGAAATTGCGTAGAATTTATTCTGAATTTAAATGTATGTTAAATTGTAATTATAAAATTGTAATTAGTTAACTAAATAAACACATTGCAAATTTCGCAGTCTTTTATAACTGAAATAACTGCATATATATGTGCACAGAATATTCGTAGATTTTATGCGTAATATGTTAGGTTTATTTTTGCTGCACAATTGCGTTTACTCACGAACTAATCTTAAGTTTCAATGGCATATTATAGTCGTGATGTTACAATCATGCAATCAATATTGATTTCTAAGTATGATTTTTATATTTCTGATCAAAGGGACGATATAGAACACTGATCACTCGTGTGTTGAATGTTTTCTATTAGACGAGGGGAAATTGCGGTGACACGTGACAATGGTGTTGAATGGGTACAGTAATACCCCGAAGTTACGTGATTGGTGGAACTGAGTGAAAACCGCGTGAGTCGGGATATGATTTTACATCTAAATTCATATAAATTATTTTTAGTTTGGGCCGGAAATGGAAGAAAATAATTTACTAAATGTTTAATAAAAAAATACAAAATCGCAAACCGAAGTTATTTTGATGTAGAAGGTTTCGTATAATCTAACAAAGTAGTCTACCGGCTCAGATTTTTTTTCTTCCGTAAAATGTCCTCGTAGCATGCTAATTTTTTTTATTTCTTGTTTTGTTGAAAAAATACGCTCTTCGTTGGAGTCTGTATTTTCTAAAATTTGTAACACTTTTTCAATTAAACAGAGGCCTTCTGTCAAATTCCCAACCGTCATTCGATTTTCCTATTGAACTGGGTCTAAAGACTCAACGTCTTCAATATTTTGTTCATGCATGTCTATGAGCTCATCAATTGTCAGCTCTTGATTGGGGGAATCCAGCAGTTCTTGAAGTTCGTTACTATCCACTTAATTTCTTTGCCTTACAAGATCGGCAACTTGTTCAATCACATTACCTGTTTCATCAGACACTGATTACGCCTGAATTTGTGATTTGTGGGGGGAGGGGGTAAGACTAATCGACAAGATTTGAAAATCGCTTAACTTCAGGTTAGCCAAGTCTATCAATGTATATGAAAATGTCAGAATAAGGGTTTGAATGCGTTGATTAATGTTTCAAAATTGATTTGAACTGGTGAAGAATTGACTGTTTATTTTGCATTTATGGAAATTAAGAATAATTGTGTCTGATTTATTATGAAATTCTCCTTCCAGGTTTATAGTTTTAAAAAATCTTTTTCGAAAGTCATTTTTGAATGTATTTTTTTCCCAAGAAACTATTTTCCCTCTCGATACTACTAAATTATCTTTATTTTCATTCGTGGAAAAAGTCGACCTGGCGGATTTTTTTTAAAAAAAAATTTTGAGTCCTCAAATCTTTCTTTTTTTCCGAAAAAAGTAGCTTAAACGGAGAAATTCTTTTTGTAGTAAAATGTCGATTGTACCTTTTTGTCGTATGTTTTTTATCTCCAAATGGGTCATTTAAAATATTGAAAAAATAACTCTCTTTTGAATCTGAATTGAAAAATTAATGAAAACACTAAACTAATATTTACACGTTATAACAACTTCTGTCGCGTTTTGAAATAAGGAAGAAAATCGATTGTTTCTAGGGTCCGTTAAAATGTCTTTCTAGGAAACAATGAATTATTCATTCGTTAGAATTGTTAAAAGCAAAATAATTTTTCTTTAATACTTCAATTATTTTGGATTTTTAGAATAAAGTAGTAGCGTAATAAAGCTCCTTATTGTATGAGGAATTAATTGTATTGGCATATTACTGTATCTCTCATCATGAGTTTGAAATATATTTTCTTTGAAATTTTGAATACAGTTCTTTTTATGGTCGATTCGAGAATGTACATAATTTAATTTTTTATCGTTTGCAACTATATAGCCACTACTACAACGTAATATTTATAAAGAAGCATGTGCAGAGATTAAGAACCGATTCATAGCGTGCTAATATTAATATCGCAACGATTGCATTTAAATCACCCATTTAAATCAGCCATGTGTTAGGAATCGGGGAGGGGGCTCAGAATCTTCGGAGGGGGGACAGACTTGTACATAAAAGGGGGCCTCGGGAATCTTAAGTTTAAGGTATCCTACGTTCGAGTCTTTTTTTTTTTTTTTTTTTAAGTTTTCAAAAAGTCCCTAATATTTTTACATTTTTAGTTTCACTTTTATACACACACACACAATAATAAAAAGTACAGTTAGAAATATATGTACATAAAAATTTGCAAAAATCTAAATTTTTAAAGAAATTTTAATCAAATTTTGGAATTTTTTCAAACACTCTATTTTTTAAAATATTTCATATTTTCCATAAAATATTGCTGCAATACCTTTTTAAAACACATTTCTAGAGAATGACCTACAAGTGTTAAATTACTTCTTTTGAATCAAAAGTTATGGCCAGTCGAGCTTGCTAACTAGGAAATTCAATCAAATTATCGTAACTTTCAGAAAGAAATACAACTATAAAATAACTAAAAATTGTTCAATTTCTTAGCTTGTAGGTCATTCTCTAGATAATACCAATAATAACATTTGTGTAAAATTTCATACAAGTATCTCTAATAGTTTTTTAGATATCATGTTTGAAATATCATGGAATTTACAAAAAATGGTTTTGAGAAAAATGCATTTAAACTTTATAAAATCAATTTCAAAACAAAATATGACAAGTATATTACTAAAACTCTCCTGATTTATAATTAACACTCCCACTCTTTGGAAGTTTGTTAAATTTTTTCTTTCTTTGGGCCTCCTTTTTTTTTTCTGGTTGATTTTATAAAAGGCAAAGAATGTTTTGAGTCACCGACATGAAGGATGTCAACAAATCTCTCATCACGCAGTATATAATTCCCTGCATTTATGCCAAATGCTTTCAAAATACCTAACACATCAATGAAAGCTTTTTTAAAAATAATATATGGCGCGCGCGGTAATATATGGGTACCCAAAGAAAATGCTTTTAGCTCGATAAAAGTTTCTTCCAAAATGATTTGCCACAAACAGGCGTTAAATGATACATTTTTATTTGTGTCTTATCGTGGAGGCAATTTTATAATAACTGCTTATCACTCTGCTTTGTGTACACAGGTTTAACAATATTTTAAAGTTTCACAGAAATACATACAATATTTTTTCTGTTTATTGTTTTCTGGTATCGTTTCCTCGTTGATAGTCACACCAGTTCTCAGCTCAAATCGGGCATGGCCCATATATGGGTTTCTCCCTGCTGGAGCAACAGTGAAAAAATACTGCTATTGTAGCACTTAGCATAGCTTTGGCGTGATTGGTGTTAGTGCTAAAACAGTGTAGAATTTTATTAAACATAACATTGATAAGTTTTTCCTTCTCACCGAGGTTTTTCTCGCCGTTTTTAAAAATTTTCTTTTCCGACTACTCAATCTTTCTTAGAAGTATCTTATGCACTCATATGATGACATTGTTGACACCATACACATCTTTAACAGAAAGGTATCCTTGGAATCACCATCACAAAAGAAATACATATTTTTAAGATTTCGTAGTGCAAAAACATACAAAGATTTTGTACGCACTATGTTTGAAGTAAATCCCACAGATGATTGCAGGAACACGCATGTATGACTGGACTTATAGAATTCTAAAAAACTTTGATAACATTTCCAAATATAGAATTTCCCAGTGTCAATGTATAAAGTTTCTATAGAAATTACATTTAGCGATGAATGTCCATGTGTCTCTGCCGTCAACGGATATTCCACATCCTTCAACTGACATTTTGAAACATTTTATAATGCTTTTTGCTTAAAAAGCAGTGTCGTTCTTGGCATCTTTAGCCGTTGGTGTATCAGCACAGACAAGACTTTCTTTCACAAAGTCTAAATGTTCCTTTTGTCATAGAAGGCCAGTTCAGCTTAGCACATAGCTTTTTCACAGGTAAATATCATCTTTCAATCACTCACCTTCTAAAAATAGGTTGCAAATTAATAACACTTTGCCTTTTTAGCTTTTCAGTAGCAGGAAAAAGGACGATAAAACTTTAATCGGAGCATTTTTGAAGTCACATTAGAGAAGTCAGTCCAAACATGTAATCTTCATGCAGGTACAGATTGTTCTCAAAACAATTGGAGAAACACAAACTCTTGAAAACACACTTCCCAATTTAAATAAAATATTCTATTACCTCTTAATGTTCCACTAAAACATTCTTTGTTCTGTGAAAATACCTTTACTTATCCCAGTTTTCGTTCATTACAAGTTTGAGCACTTCAAGTCAAGAACATTACAAGTCAACACTTCCACTGTTTTTGTAGTGGCCGCGGTAGCCGAGTGGTATAGGTATCGGATCGTGGCTTGCCTGGTCACGAGTTCTATCCCAGTACCACTAAAGACCCGCCGTGTAGGGCAGCGATGCACGTTAAATCTGTCGAGAGCTGAAACGTCCTCCCGTTGGTGTGGTAGTTAGGAGAGGGGGTGCCAGCTCACACAGGTGTCGTCCACGTCACTTGACCATGGTTCAAAATTACGTGGTCCGTCGCCAAAAGCCCTCGTGTTGCTGAACAGTGCGACGTTAATATTCAATCAATCAACCACTGTTTTTGTAAATGTCTCACCAGCATAGTTGCGATTTCAAGAGGTTAATTTGATTCATTTTTTAACCCTTATAAGCAGATAATATCAAAAGCAGAATGTTCAGAAACAATTAACAATTAAAAATTATACAATTAAAGCAAAAAAAATCAGGTTTTTGAAGAAATTTGCGAGCAACATTCGAAAGATTCAAATCAAAACAAAAACATGTGAGGTCAGAAAAAACAGATGTTGCCAATCGCAAAAGTCCAATTAAAAGATTGAAATTGTTGCCTATCAATAAAATAGGTTTTAAAAAATGTCAGAAATTGCAATTTCAACCCATTATAATTCTAAAAACAAAAAT
The DNA here is from genome assembly GCA_019973935.1 of Trichonephila clavipes. Classification (NCBI taxonomy): domain Eukaryota; kingdom Metazoa; phylum Arthropoda; class Arachnida; order Araneae; family Nephilidae; genus Trichonephila; species Trichonephila clavipes. Next base: position 130,631 of record BMAU01019240.1, read on the forward strand.
TATGGGTAAAAAGCATGTTAAGCAGTCAACTTCCGGTTTCGATTTCACCTCTTCCGGTTTCAATTCCACCGCTGTAATAATATTTTAAACACCTGTAACTTTTTTTCTAATTATCGCACAGACAAAACAAAGGCAGATTTAGAAAGATAATTGTTTGAATTTTAAAAATATCAAATAAAAAGAATGTGATTTTTGACCGAAAATGACGTTTTCAACGTAGTCGGATACCTTAAGAACCGCTGCTGTAGAGTAAAATAGATAATTTAAAGTTTGGAATCAAAGCGATGGATGCTGCATTACTTATAAAAAAATATTGCAGATCGAACTATTTTTTTTTCAAGTGGGGTGTACGATATTTTTATGGCTAGCCAACCTTTTCTTTTTTATTAATGAGCGAAATTCCAAGGAATGTAATAGATATAAATTTTGAATCTATATTAAGAAAAAAGTTACATACTCTAAAAAGGTGTATGTGGGGGAAGAGGACAGAAAATTATTGGATCGCGCACAAATCTCGGAACTATTGACTAGTTTATTGTTTCAAAGCTTTAAACAATAAAGGCCTTTTAATAGCAAAATTAATAATGGCAAAAAAAAGTTTTGCTAAAAATAATAAATTAGCATTAACTAAAACTGAAATTAAATCAAAATTTAAGAATATTTTTGTAATTTTCTATATTATATTATCTAGTTATAAGTATTTCTATGAGCTGTAGTAGGGGGTCGGCAACCTTGTAGCTGTGGTGGGCCAAACCAATTTATCAATATGATTTAGGAAACATTTGAAACTATTCGATTCCAAAGACAAGGCATGCCGAGTTAGGGAATAGAGGTGTGACGGAATGTTTCGTATAATTACGTTAATTTTTCCTTTCTATAATTCTGAAGGTGTTAGTTCACAAAAAGCTCCATTTCAAAATTTTCAATTTCCATCCACTCCAAAAAATTTCTAGAGTGTTCAGAGATTTGTACCACGTGCCAAAGCTGACACGCTTGCCTTGGTTTCCGATGTCTGAGCTATAGTATTGTCATCTATTTGAGAAGAGGTTTTTAAATGCTGAGAATTTTTAGAACTTAGCATCCTATTAGTATAAATTATCTATTGATAGATTATCTAGAAAGAACTATTTAATCTTTATAATTTTACATTTCTTTGTGAAGATGAATGTTATAAAATTAATTGGGTATGTCTGTTCTAAACAGTGTTAAATGAGATTATTATAATTTATTTTTTCTAACTTACGTGAAACTTCCAATCTATTACGTTTAAAGTAATTTTTAATGTTTCTGAAGATGTGTATTATTAGCACAGTATGTTACTTTAATAATATTGAAGTTAAAAGTGTTTCTTGTCATAAATATTAGAGTATATTAAATTATCTTATAACTGTACAGTTGAACCTGTTCTTGTGCAGTAGATAGACTGCATAAAAATAAACACACAAAAACAAAATATTCGAAAATTCCATAAATCTTTACATACAACAAATTAATTCATGGAAATGCTACATTAATTTTTTTAATGCAGTAGATAGGGACCACATAAAAAGTCGCATTTATAAAATGTGCCAATTATTTACGAAATTTATGTATAAGAGTATTTCCATAAAAAAATAAATAATTCAATGTTGCACATGGAAACAGTTTTAAAACATGTAGTTTCTCATTGCATACATGGAGAAGTTTTCAAAATGCACATACATTCACTGCTACTCATCATAATCCAAAGCGCTCATCTCCCTGGGATGAATAAGTTCAAAATCGCTTTCATTATTGAAGGTATAACTTCAATTGATTTACTTTTTGGTAACATAAGGCAAGAGAAGTTTTTGTGATGAAGGTCGGGTAGTCGGTTGCTTGTAAATGTCACGTTAACACCAGATATACATGATTGAAGCTCTTTTGGGAATTTTATACTCCTTTCTTAATTGGTATCCCTTTTTAAAAAAATGGTTTTCAAATTCGTTAGAAAGCTGGATCCCTGCATATTTTATCTGCTCTCAAAGAATCCAGTTCTTGTCCATTTTCGTAATCTATCAAATTATTGATAATGTCACTGTCATTGAAAGTTTCATCTTCAATCAAATGCGGGCTGTTGGAGCGTTGAGAGAAGGCAGCTGAACTCTCATTGTCGAGACTGTTTATAACAAATTAACAGTGTCTTAAAGTGTCTATGTTCATTTCAGTGGCATAACGTACACCCCCGCATCACGGGGGCAGGGCTTTAGAGGGGCCCAAGGCCTGACTAACACTAAACATGTATTTACCCAATTTATAAAAATATTAAAGGCAAAACCTGACTTTTTCAGGAGAAGAGCTCTAATATTCTCAGTTACGCCACTGGTAAATAGATAGAAAACATTATATTGGTACCAAAGCCATTGAAATTCAAATGCCGCATAAGAAAAGATTGCACAAACAATCACACAAAAATAAAATCTCATTAAAAAAAAATTAAAAAAAGGACCGCACAAAAACAAGTTCTACTGTATCTGTGTGAATATCCAGGACAATTAGCTTGATAAGTGTTAATTATGTCTGCATGAATCAAATCTGGATAAAAAATTACATTTGATTTTAAATGCTTATTCTCTCGAAAACCCCAAGCATGTCAATATAAAAACATTTTCTATGTAACAATTTTTAAGAGTGTAAATGTGTGAGCATAAATATTTCTAGCTAGTCTGCCTTCTGGTAAGCCTTTAATTTATCGATTCCTATTATAATACAAGAAATTGTCTTGCAGAACTATTCAGAGTTAAAATTATGCCCAGTACGTTATGGGAAGTAGGGGATTGCCTGTCATATGACTAAGTGTAATCTCCATAGGTTAGACCATTAAAAAAAATTTGAAATTCAGGCTTTGGTGGTTCTGATGAAATGGGAGTAATGTGTGCAATTACCAAAATTATGGAAGCAAGAGTATCTGACTTGTCTCCTGCTATGGAGAGATTCCAAGAAATATTCGCTTTGCCTCTAAATTCATCTCTTGTGTTTTGACATACCTAAATTCATCCATAATGTAAATTTTTATAACACAAGCCATCAACTGAGTGTTTTAAATTGAATACAACTGAATATTGATATACATCGGACCTCCATTTAACAAATTCATTGGTATCGAACAAATTATTCAGGGTCCAAAAACAATTTTTTTTCTTTTTGGAAATTCCATAAGCAACTACACGAATTATATCCATAGTTAGAAATTACACTATTTATTCAGCAGCTAAAAATACTATTGTCAAATTATTACGTACCAATTGGTTGAAAATTTTAAAATGTTGACTAATAGATGTTTGAAAACTTTTTGATTCTTGACTCGAAAGAATTCTTTTTCGACTTTATGCAAAGAAATTACTATGTCCTTTACATCCTGTTGCATAAGGTATGTTTTTACAATTTGCAAACAATGTAAGGAATTAGAAATTTAAGTTTTGATATGAGTTTCATTATCAATTTCTGCGTACAAATCACTATGCATTTGGTTTCGACAATCTAAAATGCTTAACAAATTTTCAAACAAGTTTTTCTATAAAACCATATGTTATAATAAACTTCACTTCTCTCTGGAAAGAGTGTAAATTGTAAAATCTCTTAAAATATCCCCTGTGTAGTAGAGTAAGATGAAAGAAAGCAATTTCCTATCCTATTCAAAATTCATACAGTAGTTTACACTAATGATTCTTCTACACCTGTGAAGTCTAATAATGGGCTACAGCCTTTGCTGTCAAAATTTGCTACTTACGAGAAAAGTCAATCTATTCTGGGCAAAAAGAATGGCATTTGAAAAGTCCCATTTTTTCTAATCCAAACTGATAATTTTTTTTTCAGTTTAAATAATTGATTCGAGGTTTATTATTTGTTAAATAGGGGTTTTTTTTACCTACATTTTAATTGGAGAAAAGAAAATTCGTTAAATTACAAAATTTGTTAAATAGGGTTCGTTAAATTGGAGTCCGGCTGTACATAAATGAATATGCATATGAATTTTTTGTTCATGAAGAAAATACAAGGAAAACATCTTTGAAACATCTTTGCTGTGCTCATCCACAAAAGTATTCTGGGTATGGGAAGAGAAGTTAAAACAATTAAAAAACAATGTTGGTGATGTCCTATCGAACTATCCTAAAAAGAGAAAGCTGAACAAATATTAAAACCCTTGATGCCATTGAAGACCTGCTGTGTGGAGGAGCTGATGCATGTTATACCTGTTGTGGCTTAGTTCTCACTTTAGAGTTGTGTACAAGTTGAGATGCCAACTTGGTTGTCTTTATTATTTGACCACTAGTCAAAATTACCAAGGCCCATCCCCAATGGCCCTTATGTTGCTCTAGAGTGCTGCCTAAATAAACATTTGCTATTAGGTACCAAAAATGTTCTTGGAAACCTTTATAAACAAAAATATTAGTTCTGTCCTAATGAGTATTTGTAATGATGGTCAGATTCACCTTACTGAGTATATAAAAGCACATGATCTGAACATTCAATGTGCACCTACATTCCCCAGTTCTATAAAAAAAATTTCTAATTCGACCTACTCAATCTGTCCTTTTACCCCTTTCATTCTGTTATCACTTGCTGAGGAAATGAAGCTTATATATTGCTCTGCTGCTGGCCCAAACAGTGGAAACTGCAAATTGCAACTGATCTGTGTAAATTATGGAGAAAAGCACCCTACATATGGAAAGTGCTGCCACTGGGTGGAAGACCAATGCCATGCAAAAATTAAAAAGTTATAGTTAGGGATTTTTCCAACCAGGCCAATCAAAACACAGTGGGAGTTAGTTCATTGCAAGAGTTGCATTGGTGTCACAGGAGTGATCATATTCCATATTAAACCCTTTTCAAGTGCCATCTTGTTACATCATTGTTAGGTTATCATACTTTCATGAACTTATACCATGATCATGGGGCAAGTAGTATTAATTTATCCTTTTAGTACTACTTTTGAGTATTTTCTTACTAAATTTCATATAAAAAAGGTATAATAGTTTTTGAAAAATCTGCAAAGAGGTGTTTGCACACCAATATATGATTTATTTGGACATGAAATACCAGAAAAAAATATTGATTAAAAACTAATTTTGGGTGGGTGGGTGTGTGTGTGTGGGTTTTAATGCAACTTTTGAATGAGAAGCAATGTTTTTTAAAAAATAGTTTTTAATTTCAAATTTCTTGATGATATTCATTTTTATATTTTGACTCTTTAGAAACACTTGGTAAACATTTGAAGATAGTGTTACAATATTGAGATTCTTTATTATACAATTGTTATTCCTTTTTTGTTTGTCAATGTATTTTGTGACTTAAGTTGAGAGTTGTGTATTTTACTAACATTTTTTGTAGCACTTTTTCATTACATTATTTTTCCTCTTTTACAGTACAGTGCAATTGATACCAGTCCTCTGAGTAATTATGTTATGCACCCATTTTGGAATCTCGTTGTGAAAGTAAGTGATTATATATAATGTAAACATTTTCCTCTTTTTAATTTACACCATCAAGCCAACACATGAACCTCCACGTTTTTCAATTAACTCTTCGGGATGATGAGAAACCTATGTAAATTAATAGAGAATGGTATGTGTGTGTAACTGCTGCTGGAGAAGGTAAATTATCATTCTTGCTCTTTTGCAAGTGAAGGGGAGGGTGGCTAGTCTAGGCAAATTTGAAAGAGGGCAAATTGTAATGGAGCCTGAAGACTCGGAACAAGTAACTCCAAAACAGCATGACTTTTAGGTTGTTCGTGTTCTGCTGTTTTTAGTATTTATGCAAAGTGGATAAATAACTGCGAAATCAGAAGTAGACGCCTAGCTGTTGTACGTCCACGTGTCATAAAAAAAAGGATGTTGGAAATTGTCCTGCTTTGTAAAACAAAATTAGCACCAGACAATGACTCGGCTGACAAACCAATGCATTACACATGCAAGTGTGTTTTGGAATACACAGTTCAGTGGACACTGTTTGATATGGGGCTACACAGCAAATGTTCTACTTTTGGGCCTCTGTTGACCTAGCATTATTGCCAACTACCCCTAGAGTAGGCTCAGAAATATTGAGACTTGACCATAAATAAGTAGGGAGTTTCTAGGGGTTGGATGAATCACTATTTCTCATTCATGTGTTGGTTGCTGCACTTGGAACAGTTGCTCCATCCATGAACATAGACTGGTGATGGCTGCATTATGCTGCTGCTCATGGGTGACTGGGGAGCCTTGGTTCTAGTAGAAGGTACCATGAGAGTTGTAGACTATCTGAGCATATTTGCGGATCAGTTGCACCCTTATATGGTGTCTGTTATCCCAATTAGGAATGGAACCTTCCAGTAGGACAGTATTCAAAAGGCTAGAATTGTGTTAGAAGGGTTCAAGGGCATAAAGATGAATTCCAATTAATATCCCTGGTCACCTAATTCAGTGTATTTTAATCTGATAGAGCACATTTGGGTTTTCATAGAAGGGCAGCTCGGAGATCAAACATCTTCATGTTGGAATATCTTGAATTTACGTGGCCACTGCTTAGGCAATTAGTACAACAGTCTCCAGAGTCATCTACCAAAAACTTGTGTTATCCATGCCAAGACAAGTTGCACTGTCTTGCAGGCAGAAAATAGTGTAATGTGTTATTGAGTAGGTGTTCATATAATGTTTTGGCTCTTTGGTGTATTTGTAATGGTAGCAATACGAGAAATTTTTTAATGTAAAAGGTTAGCTCTAGAAAAAATACATATATGTATCATAATTTAGTTGTTCAATGCATGTGTACAGTATTAAATTTTTTTTTACCATTTAAGTAAAATTATAATTATGTGTCAAATATATTTGCTTTTGTATTTTAATTGCTTTGAAAACTTCATGATAATGTATATTTTGTTATAAGCAGTTTTGTATTTTTATAATCTGCTTTAAAGTTTGTTTCAGATCCTCACTGAACTTCAGTAGTATTCAACACATTCATTAACAGTATATTTTAAGGAATTTTTTAATGTTTATATATTGTTTTACCATTTCCATTCAAATGAGTATTTTTTCTTGAAAAATAAAGACTTTTCAAACTGCCTTATTCTGATTTAACTTGTGAGTATCAATGATATTCTGAAAAAATGAATTTGGTGTATTTTTAAAATTAATCATACACATGCTATTTGAATTCCTCCACACACACTAAAAAAAAATTAAAAGGGTATTAGTTTTTGTAAATATTGGGAGGTAAAATACGTTTCAATACTATGAAATTTTTCTTTTTCCTTCATTGTACCTTAGAAAAATTGCCTTGCATCTAATTAACAAGAAATCAATAAATTTCTTTCACTTATACCAATGCACTTCATAACATTTTACTTTTTGTTTAAATTTTACAGTTACTTAACTTACCGATTTTGTAGCATTATTCTAAATGTGAAGCATGAGATATATGAGAAGCAGGAAAAAGCCTTATCTGTGTGTGGGCTTCAGTGCCACACACTTTTCAAAATTGGGTATGATTGAGAAATTTTGGGAATCTTGCACTATTACATTGAAGGGCAGGTAATGTAATCACCCAACAGTCAGACTCAATAATGATCTTGCTAACCATTGATGTTTTTATGTTCTTATTTGTTGTGATTTTTTTTTTAGTGCCATTGTGAAGGCTTGAGCTGATCATCTCTATCAATATTAGAGATATCAACTTCTATGTATTTGTATTTATTTGGTTTCAGTATGTCCTGGTTAATAGGTCTCCAGAAATCCTAGATGGTTATTAAAAGTACTTTGATGGGTTCCTTTGCTATCTGTTTTTCTTTCAAGCCTCTTAGCTCACAATAGGATATCTTTCATGAATGAAGATTTGTTTATGCTTGAATGGCAGGATTTTTTTAAATTTATAATAACTGTTATGGTACGTAATAATTATGTGTACTATCTTGTAGTCAAAAATGACATTGATAGAAGCCTTTTTGTATAAATCCATTTTTTAAGCCACCATTTCAGTTAATTTAAAACTTTCCTATTAGTTGTTAGAGAGTAGTGACATATCATATCCGTATAGGAAGCAGCACATTATGGTATCTTTTTGAGAAAGCTTTTTTTGGGGGGGAAGGCACTTATATAGATCAGTGAACATTAAAAAACTCAATCTTTTCTATAGTAACAATTTTACTACACTTGCCATTTTTGCCAAATTTGGTAGTTAACTCTATACATTAAAAATGTATGAAAACATTAGTTATTGTTAAAAAATTGGCACATTACCATCTATTGGCAATTGACTGAAAGTCGAAATAATTTGGTGAATGTGTAAATACTTCCTATCCATGGAACTTGAATATGACTCATGTCAGTGACCAGTGGCATACATAGGAATGGGGTTTGAGGGTTCAAACCCCTCCCTTAGACCAACAGATTTTTATTTTTTACCATAAAAATTGTCATGGTGCTTTCATCTTTTTTTTTTCTACCCCTCCCATGAAAGTAGTCTGTGCTACTGTCAGTCATGGCTAGTCAAGTAAAAGAAGCTGGATGTGAAACACACAAACTGCTAATAATGTTCTGTCATTCAGGCCTCCTAGTATGGATTTTCTTAGAGATCTAACTTTAAAGATCATTCTATAAAAAAGTGGATATGAGGTTATTTAAGGTTTGTTTATTAAAGTTTAAAAAGGCAAGTTAAAAAAAACAAACTACAAAATATTTTTTCAATAAAATGTTTTGGGCACTTTTTGCACATGAACAATAAACATTTTGAATTTATAGGCTTTAATTATTATTATTATTTTTTTTTATATTTCAAACTAAATACTTAATTGATCATCCTAAAAACATCATTGGTCTGTGATCGCTAAGGAAATCTGATCACAAGTTTTGATTGGCATTGTGTCCTTCAATGTTATGGTGTAATAAAAGTCTTAGATTACCAAAGCTTCCCCATCATACACAAGTAAAATGCTGTGTCAAGCTTAACCCCTTAAGCAGTAAACTTTTTTTGTCCAAAATATTCCAAAGAAAGGGCACATTTTTTTATTGCATATAACTAAGCATAATACTTAACAAATTGCAAAAATGGAAGAATATTTAATTTTCAATTTTTAAATGTTAACTTTTTATAAGTACACTCTGTGCATGCTACAAAGAGTTTCATATATCTTAAAATTTCTCTCATACTTATAAAAAAAATCATGTTTTTACCTCCTTTTTCAAACAGTTGAAGATCTTGTGTGTTTGCAAATATATATGCCCATGCAATTTGAAGTATGGTGTAATACTAGTCTTGCATTACAATGGGGACAGAGATAATACCTTTTTTGAATTATCTTTCCATTTTCATTTCTTCTCAAGCAACAAATTGTATATTGCCTTGCCAACCCCTGTTCTTTATCGAATATTTTCAGGAATCTAAATTCCTGCCTTCAATGAAAAACTTCATCTCCTTAAAAATACTAGCACTAATAGTCTCTTTATTCAATACAAGAATTAAAAATATGCACAAATTAAAGATAGAAAGAAAACATCAGTGTGCTCATACAGTGTGCAGGTAAATCGTTTGTGGCCAGCTTTTGGTAGGCCATATGGTGTACAGGCAAACCGGTTAAGGGGTTAAAATAGAATTTCGGAAAGTGTTAAATGCTGAAGCAAGAGAAGGCATCAAAATAACAAATTTTCCTCAATTTTTACTTCAAATTAATTTATTTGAATAAAAACATAAGAGAATTTAATAAACTAAGCTTCCTATTAGATTGGCATAGTGTTAAAATATTAAAAATGTTAAATATATGTGCCATTTAAGTTATATAACTTTTCACTTTTATTAAACTAAAGTCAAATGAAATTGTTATTTGCTAGTTTTACAAAATGTTTTTGAATTCTTTTGCTTGTAAAACATTTTGAATTTATAGGTATTTTCTTTTCTGCTCCTCGTATCCAAAGCTTTAAATTTAGAACAATGTTATGACATGGGTAAATTAAATAATTATAAAAAAAATTATGACAAAAAATAAAATAAAAAATTTCTCAAATTGCTTGAGTGTAAAATATTTCCAGATTTGAATTGTTTTTCTTGTCATTTTACATAGCTAGTGATAAGGCAGTTTTTTTTTAAGATGTAATGAAAGGAAGGAAAGGGGGGGCAGAGCAGCTATCCAAATATGTATATTTTGTTTGCTTGTTTATTAATGTTGCACTCAGAAGTTACATGTTGGCCTTTGGCAAAATCTTCATAATTTTGAACCTCGGTCAAGTGACGACACCCGAGCTGACACACCACTCTCAATTACTGCACCACACCAATGTAAAGACTACGATTCTTCACAGTGTGCATCGGCCCACTACATGTCAACTTTTTAGTGGATTCTGGGAGTTCTATTTGTAGTTTCAATGTTTTCAAATGATTTCCTTTACTTGTCTATACGAATAAATTTCAGGAATTTTGTGGCCATTTTCTTATTTGGTCATGATACAACCACACATCATATACAACTAAACATAACTGTTAAAAACAAATACTCTATCCATTAACTTTTTATTTCACACAATTTTTATCTTGGTCTCTTCTGTTCGTTAACATTCTTCCTTCTCCCTTCATTGTAAAATACTTTTTTAGGTGGATGGCAGCACCACCTATACAGTTTTTGGCTTACACTGGGCTTTTTTTTTATTGAAACCATGCCAATAGCATTCTAGTGGCCATAACCATCTGATTACTGTGGCTGCCTGTACAGTATTGTTGGGGTTTTTAAGGAATACCGTTTTTTAATTTCATCAGTCATTAAAAAAAAAAACAATTTGCAAGTCAGTTCTATAATGTTACAATCCTTTTGTTGAAGACAAAGCATTAGAGATGAAAGGTTTTAGAGGTTTTCCTGAACTTCTACTCAGAGATTCACATTCATCTGCTTTTTGCTTAAATAGTCTATAATTTTTTCTGATTATTTCTGAGTTCATTATTGTTGGGATACTAGTGCAGAAAATGATTGATTGTGCATTAGAGAACAAACTCCTTAAACATATAAAGAAACGGGTAAAATATGAAGATTTATTATAGCTAGTTTGGGAAGGATCTGGAAGCATTTCCAGGAAACAGGAAATTTAAAAAAACCAGAAAAAGTAACTTCTAATTGAAACATTCTTTAATACATCAATGAAGTATAAAAATCATTGTTGAATTGGTTTTGGTATGTCTAAACTTTTTTGTGAGCAGTGGCTGTTAATAGTACTTCAGAAAAAGTCTGATACAGGTTATTAGAACACATGTAAACCACACAAGAAGCACTTCTAGATGACTCGCATGAAGAAGCAAAAAAAGAATGGAATTAGCTCACAAAATACATGTGTTGGATTGAAAATTACTGTAAAGAGTTAAATTTTTCTGATGAAACATGTGACATTGGTTGCACAGTAGTCATAGTCATTAGCTCGTGGCCAGTATGTCATGAATTCGAGCCCTACTGCCGCTGAAGACCTGCAGTGTAAAGAAGTTGATGCAGGTTGAATCTGTTGTGGCTCACAGTCCTCCATTTACTGTGGTGTGGTAGTTTTAAGGTGGGTTCAAGCTTGGGTGTCATCCGCATCATTTGATCATGATTCAAAATTACGAGGTCTGTCACAAATAGCCCTTGTATTGCTTTATAATGTACCATTAAAGGAACTCATTCACTGATGAAACACACTTTTGTGGTTTGGGGATTTGCCGTATTTACTCAAACCTAAGCTGCACCCCCAATTCTTGTGTTTTTGAGAGAAAAATTAAAAAACAAAATTTGTTAAAGGTTCATTTATATCCTATACTTAAGAAATGCTAAAGCATAAATTTGAAAGACTTTAAAATACTTACATGTATCTTTAATTACTGTAACCATTAGTACCATGTTTCGAAAATGGTTCATCACTCCCATTGTCACAGCTGACTTTGGATTTGGTGCCATGTCGCCATTTTAAGACATAACAATTGCACTGGATGGCACAGAAGATGATATGCAATGTTTCTTTGAAAGAATGTATTATAGAAGGATATAAAAGAGTTTTTAGACTGTTGAACATTTGCAAGCAAAAATTATTCATTTAGCTCACGCCATCGATGTATATTTGTTTCATCCATGTCAAATTTTTAGTGGCTCACTGCTCTGTTTCATTGAGCTCTCCCTGATGCTATTAAATATATATTCGATGTTAAGATGATTAAAAGATAAAAGAATTTTCCTAAATACAAGCAAATGATGTTTAGGATAAACTGAACACTGGAAATAAGCTGTGGAATGGGATAAGTCATTGGTCCAAGTTGTCAGAATGTATGGTTACATGTTTCTTTTTAAAAGGGAGTAAAATTTCGATTCCCCCTTCCAACAATTGTTTTGCCTTCGATTCTAAGTCGCACCCGATTTTCAGTAGTATTAACACTGGGAAAATAGAACGGCTTGGATTCGAGTAAATACAGTAATTACAACTTTGTAAAATTGAGCAATGGAGAACCTTTTAATTAGCTCCACATTATCAAGCAACCAAGCATCCACAAAGATGTTTTGGGGATTTTCCAGAATTTTTGGGACATTCTCATTCTTGTAGAAGGAGTAATGAATAGTTTTAATTATAAAGTCATATTAAATAGAAAAGTTCTTTAGATTCAATAGGCGGTCTTTAAAAGTTGGAATGGCCTTGAAATTCACCAGACTTGAAAATCATAAAAAAACAAACATTATGGTCTATTGTGAAATAAAGATTGAAAAAAGGACTGTGTGGTAGGTCTCCCTTTCAAATGAATTTGTTATAGATCCCATTGGTTTCCAAAGTGAGTCTAATGTGTGTGGTTGCTTGATTTCCTGTCGGAAAGTGCCCAGAATAAGACCGTTCCCACACATATAAATTGTGGCAAAGGTTAACATTTGACCTAATGTGGGTCAAGGAGTATTAGAAATAGGACAAGGTTTTTACCTGAAATCCTCAGTATCTGACATCAATGGATGAATTGTGATTTCAGCTTATGTTCAATAGCAAATATTCTAAATCAAGTGTCTTTCTTTGAAGATGTGACTTAATCAACTTTTGAGACAAAGCATAAACAGACTTTCAATGTTTTTCAGACCAGCAAGACTCATTTAGTGATACCATTGGTGATATGAACGTGATTTGAACTCAACCTTCTAAGATATGCACTTTGCACAAGTAACAATTGGTCCCAACCCAAGAGGAATTCCTTTAAGCACAAGTCTTCTTACCAGAAGAGGGACAGTTCAAATCCTGTCCTAGAGGAATGTCCAAGGTAATACTGGGAGAAAGGAGGTTGACACCTGCGTTAGCACTCTGCTCTCCTAGCTTTCACATCATGCTAGTAAGGGGACTTTGAGCTTTGAAGCATTTAAGGAGGTCCATCACCAATAGCCGTTGTGATGCTTTAGAGTACGACATTAATAAAAAAAAATCAAATCCAAACACATTAAAAGTACATCAGCCCTGTTACACAACTATTATAATGCCTGGAGTAGTATACCCAAATAATAAATTTACTGCTAGGTGGTACAATATCTCAAATGTTTGTATTGGAGAATATGCATCATGAAACTTATACTGGAACATAAAGGGACAGCAACACACACAAACACATTGAAACAAGGAAAACGTGTGTAGCTTGTTAAGCTTCAGATTTACATCTGAGAACGAAACAGGTTTTCCTTATTAATTTTCCCAGAGGGATTAACACTCGAATGCACAACAAACCATCAAAATATCTTTAAGTTTTATAAGCCTTTGATAGTCAAAAGTTTTCTTTAGGCGGATAATAAATGCATATGAGCCAAATATTTATGCATTAAGAGGGTTTGGCACGTCCATAGGAGCCCATGTTAAATTGTGCAAGTTAAGTAGTTTTTGAGAAAAAGATATATTACTTCTTATAGATAAAATTTTTACAGTAGGTTATGTGCACTATTCATTAAAAACTTTAGTGAAGGGTTTTGTTTTTTTTTATTGAAAATTAGAGTAATTATGAGTTTTTCAAAAAATGTCTAGTTTTCCCCCTAAAATTTAGTTCAAAAGAGTCTTTATCTATAAAAGTTTGCTAGATATAAGATTCCCTCCATTAAAATGCGTAACCCTGTTAAAAGTATACTCACTGAAAATTTGAGGATTATATAATTAGTAGTTTTTGAGGAAAAAGGTACATAAAGTGAAAAATATTAGATTTTGAGAAAGCAGGCTTTAAAGTAAATTTGTCATTTTTGAGCATTTACTTTTTTAGTGCTTTCCAGAAGTGCATGAAACATTTTCTTTATCCTCTGCTCCTACACTCTTCTAATTTTCTTTTTTCATTATTTTTAACAATTTAGCCTTTTTTTTTGGGGGTTCTCAAGATGCTTTCATTCGGCTACTCGAATCTTACATGCATCTAATTTTTTTTGAAGCATGGCACACAATAATAACTTGGTTCAATATCACAATGTTTTAAGATCATTAATTTTGTTACATGACTCGTATTGAACTGTGCAATAGCCATATATATATATATATATATATATATATATATATATATATATATATATATACACACACTTCAGTTTTAGCGTTTTTAATTCCACAAATGTAGATTTTGGAATCATTGGTATATGGTGTTATGAACTGACTCATTTGAACAAGACATGTACCCATACACTTTTGGATATGTACAGTACATTCTGGTTTTCCCATTTGAACATCATATGGATTTGTGCTCATCTGAGCCTTATGCAAGGGAAAACACAGGTGCTTTTTAGCAGAAATAATTTGATCCGCCTCAAGGAGTAGCTTCATTTAAAAAATAAAAATACTTCTAACCATCAGATATCCTCATATCGTATGATTTTAAGCAGAAATATTTAAACTCTTAATTATAAAAGTGAAAATCGCTAATTTTGCGAAAATTTATGTCCCGAACCCCCTTAATACTCTTGCATCATAAATAACTAAAATGTGAGATTTTAAAATTAGTTCATTGTTATAAAAAATCATTCTAAAGTGAATAGAATTAGATTATAAATGCTAAACTGAAAATATATTTAGAAGAAACTTATGAATATGTGGTGAGCATGTAACCTAGTGTATGTGGATGGACAGTACAAGAATTGGAAAGGAATTTGACTTGTCTGCTGATTCATCTGCTTATATTTCAGCAAGGGAATTCGGTTGGGACTGGAAAGCCCTCGTGTAGCTGAACAGTGCGACGTTAATATTCACTCACTCAGTTGGGACTGGAAGGGACGATTCGCCTAGTGAGTTTTTTGACCTTTGCTTTGAGGGGAAGTAGTTTGGGAACTGGAAAGTGAACTAAAGACTAGTCTGTGGATTCTTTTGCATTTCAAAGTAATAAATAGATTTGGGACCAGAAAAGAATTGAAGAAACTTATCTCCCATGTCTTTTCTAGGCAATGAGAAGTAATTTGGAACAACAGAGAATAGGTTTGTGTTGGAATAAGGACTTTTAGTATTTTTACTTGGAGGAATAGGTTCATAAGAATAGGTTGTTCTTTTGATGTCCCACCTGCCTAAAAGTGATTTGGCACTTTCAACGCTAAAAGAAATGGTTCTCTATTTACAATAAAATGTGGTATTTCATAGTAAGATTTTTTAATGGTATCTAATTCTATTTCTTACAAAACTATGAAGTATTTCAAATACAAAATAAAATTTTATTTCTTAAAAAAAATCAAGAAGCAAAGGGATTTGTAGAGAAAAAAATCATATGCAAGTTTTTGCTGTTTTGTCATCTTTTAATTGGCTGTAGGTTGTTACTCTATGCAAATACCTTTTTCCATACAAATTTCCTTTTTTCATTTATTAATTAGATTATACACATGTCCCAAAATGTTTAATTACCTATTTTATTAAATTCAAAGTCTATAAAAGCCTGATCAGAAATCTAGTGTTGAACTGAATTAAGTATTTTTTCCTTGTGTGGAAATTGATTAGCTTGATACCCTTTTTAAAATTCATTGTTACTTTTTTATGTATTCATTGCTGTTTTTGGAAAATATTTTTTAATTTTATTTTTCCTATGGTGATGTATGTAGAAGGGCTAAAGCAGTGATAAAATTAAAAAATTCTGTATGGGAAAATGTCTATAAGAACATGAATTGTGTTTTTATAATTTTGCTGAATGTTAAGTAATTTGAATGAAGGTTGTAAACATTAACTTTAAAGCTCTGGATTTTTTTTTATTCATATTATGTAATTGTTTAAAATATTGTTTTTTCCCAATGTTATGTTATATAATTAAAATATTGAAGTTTTCTTGTAGATAGTAACTTTTGTTGTTGATGCATGCTTTCATCTGCATGAGTTTCAAGAATCAAAGTTATAAGAATTAAAAGTAATTTAGAACTGCATTTAAACAGAAATTATGATATTGATTTATAAAATGTTATTTTACTAAGATAAGTTATTGTACTTGTCTTGAAATAGTTTTTACTTGGTAGTTAATAAGTGATTTTTTTTTTCTTTCAGTTGGTGCCAACATGGCTTGCTCCTAATGTATTAACTTTCACAGGATTTCTCTTAACGTTACTAAATGCCATTCTTCTCTCAGTATATGACTATAATTTCTGTGCTTCCAGTGATTCAGTTCAAAATATACCTCCAGTCCCTAAATGGGTTTGGTTAGTTTGTGCTATAAATCATTTTCTTGCACATACCTTAGGTAAGATTTTATTTAAAAAGTTTATATTGCTATTTTATAACTATAAATACATTGGAATTGCATACAGTTTTGGTATAAACATCTAAGCTTTTTTAAAAAGCTTAAAAGTTAAAGGAATGCGCCGCTGTTTGTTATAAGAAATTTCCTAGAGTGTTTTTTGTTTAGTTTCAGCTCTTAGAATCGTATCATTTGAATTTATATTTTAGTAGATCCAAGTTTTGCTATTCTTATCTTTGAGTAAAAATGTTTTTTGGGGGGAAGTAAGATACCGTAGCTTAATGTAATGCATAATTCATGCACTACACTGCTGAATTTTTCTGTAATTGGTATTGATTACTGTAACATTGAATGTTTTAACTATCCCAAGTTGCTACTTTTAAATCATTTGCATAAATGTGAATCCAAAAGGTGATGGCAAGTAATTTATTTCTATCAATTATATACTTTAATGCCTTGTAACTTAATAAACATTGTCACTCTGGTTAATGAACTTAAGCATGTTGTAACATTTTTGATTTTTTTTGACTCGCCCAGCAATGGCTTAAATCTTCTGATATTTTTTTGGCCCATATATGATTATTTGATTTCAAAATTAATAAATGAAAATTAATGCTAAAAATGTTTATCTTGGATTTCAATTATCTGCAAGTATTCATTCATATAAGTTAGTTTTTGCTAATATCATAATTGGATATTTTGGTTTTAGATCTTTAGTCAATATTCATGATGTGAATACTATTGAATTGTTTATGTATTGAATATATGAATTAAAATATTCATGTTTCAACTACTGAAGCAAATTTTATACATTTATGATTAAAGAAACTGCTTCATTCCTTTTCCATAATGTTTTACTTTTCATAAAAAATATTCAAATTTTATTAATGAGAACTAATTAGCATAATTGGTGTGAAACTATCTTGATGCTCAACTTGCATGAGATAAATATAGGAACTGGGTCAGCTATAAAGGTCTTCCCCATGTAGCCCATTTAGAATGCTCTTTTTTCCTCTAAGACTTGTGTAGATTGTTTATAAAGGTATGTGTGAGCAATACAGGTATAGATCCCTGGTAGAATAATAAAAACATTTTCGATTTTAAAGAGCCTTGGGGGGGGGGAGTTGTATGAAGTCTACACTGGCATTAAATAATGTCCCTGGTGAAGTAGGTAAAAGTTTTGCTTTTACACCTTTGTCAATAGTTTTACATGCAAAGTATCAAACAAATTTAAATACAATTTTAAATGTAACCAATTGGCTTGTGAAGATAAATAATGATGGAACATCCTAGAATTTGAACTAGTTCGGGTTTTGGGATGGAAGAGAGAATGCTTGTATCCATCCTAAGCTTCACTTGCACCTTTCCATGTTTTGTGAATGTATTGCTCTTGTGTATATATGTATATGTACAGTCAGACCTCTAAATAACGAATTTGTTAAACCCCGAAAAAAGTTTGTTATATTGGAAAATTTGTTATATAGAGGTTCGTCTTTCAATTTTTTCTTTATAAACCACATAAAACAAATTTTAAATTCATAAACACTATATTAAAAAGTAATTATCCACACCTTTTTGTAAATTAATATATATTTTATATATCTTACCTGTGAAAAAATAACTGCAAGAAAGTTTCCACTTGATTCACTTCCTAAAGAATTAATTATTTTTCTTTGATGCTCAAGCTCTTACCTTTTCAAGCTACAAGAAACTTAAGTTACGAGTATGACTGATCAACACTACAAATGAATGGAGACTAGTTGAAGGACACCAGGACACAAAAGGCAACTCCACTGAAGGTGAAAGGGGATATCGAAAATGTTTCCAGTGAACTGGACAATGGGAGTTAAAGGTTGAACTTGAATGAAATGCCCAGAATTATATTGCTCTTGATAAGTTAGGCACCTAATAAGAAGACAGTTCAATATTTACGACCACCATAAAATATGTTCACAGAACAACTTAATGTCTAGAAATACTTCAAAAATAGAGAAAAAAATTGAATCATAAGAGAAAAAGTTTGTTCAATGGAAAATGTTCATTTCGCTATTGGGAGGTTATTTTATGAAGAAAATTGTGAAATGTACTTAGTTCCTGGAAAAGTTCACTATATAGAAAAATTTGCAGCATAGAGGTTCGTAATATGGAGGTTTGACTGTATATATGGAGAGTTATGGCATGATATGCACATCTTGGGCACATAAAAGATGATACTGTCTTTTGCTAAAAACATTAACGTTTAATGACGAATAGTTAACAAAGGTCTGCACAATCATACATGTAGATATACTGAAGACTTGAACACTTCTGATACTCAACATTGGTAACATAGCTCTTAAATTACTGGCTCGGTCCTAACTCAACAGTACAGTTGGTGAGTGTGGCCTATACATCACTCCCTCTTTTCTTACAGCGGATAGTTAGGCATCTTCTCGTCCAGTTCCTTCTTCAATGGCTCGACAGCCCTGGCCCTTCTCCAGAAGTCTCCGGGCATCCCTACTTTTGGCAACTGTTTTCCAGTTTTTGACATTTAAAACTTATAAGTCTTTTTCAGCACAGTCAATCCATCTTAATTGGGCTTTGCCACAATGATTTTCCTGCAGCAACGATTTTCATTCATTCTAGCCAGACAACCAGCCCATTTAAGTCTCTGTAATTTGACAAATTTTACAATATCTGGTTGTTTGTAAATTTAGTAGAGTTCTAAGTTAGATCTTTTCCATGATCCATTCACTTGGATCCCACCAAGAATGCAGCTTAAGATCTTTCTCTCGAAAAATCCCAACTTCCTCATTATGTAAAGTCAATGGTAGAGTCTCGGATGCACAAGTCAGGACGGATCTTATAAAAACTTTTGTAAAGAAGCAATTTAGCTCTTAATTTGAGAACTGGATTTTAAATAACTCATCAAGGAATAAAAACATCTATTTGCAGCAATTATTCTTTTATAAATTTTGGGGGCCAGCTCATTTTTATTATTTATCTCCATTCCCAAATAAGCAACTCTGTTAACTTCTCAAATTTATAATTGCTAATTTCTATGTGACTAAGTTGTAAGTTGGACTTTAAAGCAAGGTAAATATTTAGTGTTATTCTTGTGTACAGATAAATCTTTTAGCACTTTGTTCTAATGCCATAAATGCCTTTTAACGAGCTGGTGCTGTTCAGGCAATAATGCTAATGACATCAACACGAGCTAGTATTTGAACTGACTTATTAAAAATATTTCTCCTAATATTGATATTTGAGTCTATAATAACTTTTTCAAGTGCTTTATTAAACAGGAAGCATGCCAATGCATTTCCCTGTCACACTCCATTTTTCACCTCAAGCAGTTCGGTGAAATCACTTTGTATGCAAACTTGAACTTTCGTTTCTTTGAGAGTCAAAGATAAAAGTGCAACTAGCTTTTCTGGAATTTTCAATTCATGCATAGCTTTTATGAGTGTTAATGCATTCATATGCTGTTCTGAATTCTATAAAAAGATTGAGTCTCAATTCCAAATTCTCTACATTTTTCAAGAATATGTTTTAAGTTCACAGAATTTTATAGGATGTGCAAAAAAGACTGATTCATCTATAATTACTACAGCCAAGCATGGCACCTCTTTGTGTATCATGCAAATGGTACTCACAAGGGGAGGGCATGACTAAGGAAATTCATTTGGGGTCGAGACGTGGTGTAATACTCCTTTATGGTGTTCAACCCTCGATGTGATTCTGCTGAATGGTCAGTCAATTCAGAGAAAATAGCCTTCAAAATTCATGCTTGGCTTTTATACAATTTTTAATTTTCTCCAATGACTCAGTAGCATGCTTGGGAGAGTGCTTGCTTACTATGCTGGAGGATAGGGTTCGATTCACACGATCAACTTTTTTTTTCAATTCATTTAATTTTTTAAAATTAAATAAATTTATTTATAGAAGGTTTATTAAATATTAAATGATATTTTTTATGTAACTTTTGTATTTTATAAAGTAAAAAAAATAGATAAATTTTAAGTTATTTATTATTAAAATTATTTAAAATCACCATTAATTAAAATCATCAGTTAAAATTACATAAATTTATTAAAATAAAATTTTAAGGACTTATTCAATCTAGATATATATTATAAAAGCAAAAGTTTGTGAGGAGGTTTGGGAGTCTTTCATGCAAAAACTGAATGGATTTTAATGAAAATTTACAGTAATATAGTTTATACATCAGAATAGCACATAGGCTGTAATTTATAAAGATATTGTGAGTAGTGTCCAAAATATAACAATACTTGTCAAGTAAGTAGGAAAAAATTCTGCCATTTGCAAGCAATTCTGGCGTGCGCTGCAAAAAAGCCCACGTCAGCATATATCTATCTTTTGTTTGTGAAAGAATCCTTTTTATTTTGGCTACGCAAGGCGCTCGCTTCTAATTAATTCCTGTGAACAGCATAATCCCTAATCTTTTTTATTTCAGAACAAAACTAAGTTTTGAAGGGAGAGGTTGTTATAAATCTTTCTTTATTTGAATGTTTTTTTAATGATTTTATTATGCACATTTGGTGGTGAGAAATTGGTCTTTTTTTCAAAATAAATACTCTTATTGCTACTGGTACTTACAGTAGATAAACTTTGTCTTTCACACTACATCATTTAGACATATTTGCATAGTTTGTTTGTGGTTAGTAGTTAATTATAATGCTATAATTTTAATTGAATAAGCGGATATTGCATTTTTAAGTATTAAAATAATTATAACTACTGTACTGTATTTTTTGGAGTGAGTGAATATTAACGTCGCTGTTCAGCTACACGAGGGCTTTTGGCAACAGACCACGTAATTTTCAACCATAGTCAAGTGAAGTGGACGACATCTTAGCTGGCACCCCCTTCTAACTACCACACCAACTTAGAAGGAATATTCTTTGAAATCCACTCTTCTCCAAGATATATGGCAGCACGGATTCTATGATGAGTATTTTAGAGGGGAAGGAGAATAGTTTTGCAACTATTTATTTTTAGTGAACAGCGTATATAATTTTACAGTGAAATATCTTTAATTTATTATCTCTAACGGATTAAATTTCCCAAAGTGGAGTATTTCGTTTATGTTTATTCCTTAATTTTCAATGTAGTTATCCAAAAAAATATTGCTCGAAAAAACTGCAGTAAATCATAATGTGGTAGATAAAGCATTAACGTGCATTGCTCCCCTACACGGCGGGTCTTACAAAGCTCTAATAAAGTTCGAGCTATGAAAGTAGCTAGACATTTGCCACCTTGAGTATCGTTATCATTTCGCTGTGTTTTTCATTGAATCGCCATTATAGCCATTATAATTTAAGAAACGGCGTTGCTTGTGAATATTACAATTTTAACATAAAATAAATACAATAGAAAGTAATATTATACTTTTAGATATAAATTATTTATACTATTTTAAGCATTCATTATGCAAAACTTTTAACAATGTGTTACTTTTTGCTGAGCAGAGATCAGCTTAGAGAGGTATTTTCAAAAATCAACCCTCAAGAGTGTTATGGAAATTATAAATAAAAAAAATCTTTTTATCAGCTATTAGATCTACATACTTAAAATTTAACAAAGGTGTTTTTTTTTCCTTTTGTTTAGCTGGTATATGCAAAAAGCTTTTTTTTTTTTTTTTGTTTAATTTGCAATTCACATAAAACTAACTCATTAAAAATTTTCTTTCATTCTGTGTTTAATTTTTCAGTTCACCCATGCAAATAACGGGTATAACAGCCAGTATTTTATAAAATTTAATAATATATTTTATATCATATATACAGTCGACTCTCGATAATACGAACCTCTCGCTAATTCGAAGTATATGCTCCCCACACACACACACACACACAGCCCCTAGAAAAGCTCTTGATATTTCGAACTAAAACTATACGTTTTGATACTCTCAATATTTTGAAGTAAAATTTGTGGTTGGCCAGACTACAGCACGCGATAATTCGAAGTAATCCTGTAAAACTCTCAATAATTCGAACCTTCAATATTATGAAGTTAGATTCACTTCCTGTACATAATTATCCCACGAGCGGTTTTTTTTACTGAACTTATTTTCAGTCTAAATTGTGCATGTTGATAGAATAACTACTTTGTTTATTATATTTCTGGTATTTGCTAAGCAGAATTTTGATTTATTCCTAAGCTATCTGTTTTTTCTTTTTCCGTTGATACCCAAGCTTTAGATGGATAAAGGAAAAACTGCTTTCTTTTTTATTCACTGTACATAAATGAGTGATGCTTCCTTTTACAAGTATTGCACAATAATTTTGATTTCTGTTGAGTATTTATTACACACTAATAATGAGTCACACTTAAACAGACGTTTTTTTTTTAAACAAAGCACTCAAACTACATCCAAGATAATTCAGCAGAATCGTTTTATGGCAGAGAATTGAAAGCGAGAAATAAAACCTTTATATAAAAATGTACGAGGCAAATACAGGAGAGACAGGTATTGAACTTTATTTTTTTCTTAAAAAAAAAAGAGCGGTAATGTGCCACTAAGAATTGCTCCATGTGCTATAGTTGTCGACCCATGTTATTAAGTATACCCCGTAGCTGAGTGAGAACTGTGAATACGCCTTGTGTTCATTTTAGATTCAAAATTTTAAATTAAAAATATTATTTTACTAAAGTCGTGGTGATTTACGTTTCTTACCTGTTAATTTCGATAAACTATAGACCACTTCTCAGGTCAGGAACTCAAGGACATACAATGAATGGATACAATGAAATTTAAATTAAAGGAAATAAATGATTTTGCAACATTAAAGAAATTTAATTTTTGTTAGAAATGAATAATGTGGTTCAAAATAAAGAGTCGCAATAATCGTAAGGTTGAGGAAAACCATTTGGAATAATATGTCCATTTTTTAAAAAAATTTTACTTTTATGTTTGATAAAATGAATGGGAAAAGTAATCGTACATTTTCTTTAACAAAATTTTAATGCAATAATAGTTAGAGGATAAATTGTTTTAGATGCTTTGTGTTTTCTGTTTCCTTACAAAATTTAGCAGCATTTTTAATCATGTATCAATCGAACATTTCTGGTGATGAGAAAAAATATTTGTTTATGAAAATGTTTGTGTGTATTTTTTAATTAATAAAAAACTATATTCACACACAAATATGAACACACACATTTTAATAGCAATAGCTTTTTATAGAGTAGAAGTATATTATTGTACTTTTAAAAATTAATAAAATATTTCAATTGTGTTAACGTATGAGAATATTTCCTATATTGACAAACTCATACAAAATGAAATTCTACAAAAAAGACAACTTGTACACATTACAGTACATAAAAAGACAATACGGGTAAATTTTTAGTTGTATTATATTAGTTTTTCCCTAAAAATGAGTTTCTTTCTAAAAAGTGAGAATAATTGTTATCATCAAATGTTCTTTTTTATCCTTTTTGAAAAAATGAAATAATTATCAATATTACATATATGTAGACTAAAAACTAAATCAAATTCAAAAACTATAAAATATTTCTTAATTATACATAAATGGTTCTTAATTATTTAACCTTGTTCAAATTCCAAAATTTTTAACTCGATACAAATTTTGATTACATATATATTTAAAAATAAAAAGCCATCTTAATTTTCAATATTTTATAATTACTACTTTTAAAGATTTTAATATATAGTTTATCTAAAAAAAGTCGCCAAATCCTAAAAAGTTCTTAAAGTAGAAAATTCTGTACAGCAATTCATCTTTCTCAATAATATATACTTTATAAACTAGTTCCAGGTAAAAGTATAGGTAGTAGTTTTCATGATATACAGGTCCACCTGTAATTCAATATTTCTATATATATATATATATATATATATATATATATATATATATATATATATATTTATAAAAAAACCTTACTTATGTCAGAAAAAGCTAATTATATATATATATATATATATATATATATATATATATATATATATATACATATATATAAAGTATTTTAATATAGTTTACTTCACACTCAAGATCTATGAATTTCTTTTTACTCGAAAACAAATGTCAACACTCAATGGAGAAAAATAATTTTCAAGTTTTGAAGGCTAAACCTAAAATATTGCATTAATTGTAACAAATATTATCATTTAGATAAAATGAACTTATTTGCAGCAGGATTAATCCTAGGTTAGATACTATGAAGTAAATATTTAAATGTAAACTGGAATGAAAGTTTTCAGTATGTGTCATATTCAATGGCATAATGTACACCCCTATATTGTGGGGGTGGGGCCCAAAGCCTTACTTTGCAGGGAGGCCCTAATATTCTACGTTTCCCCACTGGTCATACTTCTCATAAATTTGTTTCCAGATTTATGTATGTTATTTAAGTTTATATATGCATTGGTACTTAGTGATTATAGGGACCATGAGGCCAAACAGAATAAAGAATAGGTGAAGTTCTCTTCTGATACAATGTTTGTAGTGAGTGTATCCTTTTGGATATTGCCAAAGTCTGTTATCAGCAGCTCGGAAAAGCTGTCACAAACCCATTATCTGGATATCCAGTAAATACCAATGTATATTATGTACACACATATAGAAAAGTGAAATGATTAACCTGAGCCAATAAAAAATTCAATTTTATCTTTGCCCGTTAAATATAATATATTTTTCAAGTATTGTGAATAAATGTTTTCAATATGCAAGTACCCACATTTTTGTTGTAGTTGTAGGAAAATCCATTTTTTTATTGTAACATTAATGTAAAAGGGATAAAACATGTTTCATTTTTCATAACATGGTCGTAATTTCTAATATATAGGTACAAAATTAATAATATTTCTAATATATTCATTTCTAATATATGATATATGAACCATTATATATAGATTTCTTTTTGAACTATGAATATATTGTTTCAAGAAGCATTCTAGAATATTCTTGTTTGAAATTAAAGTGTAAGATTAAAATAAATTGTTCAGTACAACTGTTAGATACTTCTGTGTATAACTGATGAAACACTTTTCTTGTTAGCACTAAGCAAAAGTTAAATCAGGATCTTGTGATATGTTGACTTGTTAAAATTTCATTTAATAATTTATTCTAAGATCAATCTAAGGAGAATTCAAAAAATTAAACTATAATCACATAGTTAATATGTAAATTGAAAAATACCCATGAATATTATTAATGTACAAAATGCCCACTAAACATATACATATAGTTTAACATTTTATAATGTATATTAATGAACAGGGAATTACTTTATACAGATTACATATAAGTTATAAAACAGCTTATTATGTATTACATTTGTATAATATATTTAAAGTTTTTCTACTATTAAAACAAAAAAAGAAGAAAAAAACATTGTGGTATAAACTTTTATGGAGTGAGTGTGGTGTAAAGTATAAATAACACTTTTAGGTATTAATTTCAAAATAAATGTTATTGAAGTTTTGCAGAAACGTTTAATGTAAAAATATTTGTTGTCTTGAAGTGTCATAATAATTATAAGGATATTTGTTTTGTTTCATATAAAATAAAATTTTTAGTATGTTAAATACCTGGATATGTGAAACTGTGGCAAATAAACCTCTGCTGGAGAAGTACATACACTTCTCCAGTAGCATCTATTGAATTAAAGGTGGAGACCAATGGCAAACAATATATATAGATGTTTAATACCCCGCCAAACATTTTGTGAAAAGGCAAAAAAGTATTATATAGCCCTGCCAATAAGTCCAAAGAAACACCTGTTGATCCTTGAATATTAACTCTAGGTGCATTGATAATATTAATCCACGTTAATATATATACATGGGTTTGTAAATTGTGAAATGCACACACACACATAACATAACTCCTGTAAGCCATTCATTCCTTCGTAGAAGCAAAAATATTTGGAAGGGGTATACAATGAATTAAATAAAATACTCTTAAGATATACATGGGACTACCACTAATATATTGATGTAGTGGATTGTAAAGCTTGTATTTTTCTTATAAATAATGTTTCAATAAACAATTTTTTCTTTTGCCCTACACCATTTTAACATATAACGACAATCGGAACTTTTCTTAATTTCAGTCTAACTGAAAACAATAAATCGAATTATTTAACAATTTGCATTTTGTAGAACTCTTGATCCCCAATTCAGTGGTAATTGTTGAAAATATGGACAGTTATGTTCCAGTAGAAACTGGGAATATTTGTGTGTGCGTGCATTAAATACAGAACACACATTTATTTTTTGCAGTTCCATAACTTTTCCTCATAATTGCAAAATTATTTTAAAAATACTTTATCATTTTTCCCATAAAAAAAAATTCTTTAGATTGAAGGGTTTTATTGTTACAAAAATGTTATAAATTATTTTTCAATCAATATTTTGATTTAAAAATCAGATAGTTTAATTACATGTTGTATGTTAGGGCTGTCAATTACACAGAGCTTGAAATTTCTGTTCTTTTTTACATGGATTGTTTGTGCATGTTAAATGGGTGTTCTTCAGATAATAATTTGTTAAATTAAATTACTTAAACCTCTGAAAGATGCACTTATTTCAGTTTTCAACTTAACCAAATTATTTTACTTTGTTCATATCAGAAATTGGTAGCTGTGTATTATACCATTGACCAATTCCCAAATCAAAAGATGGCTAAGATTTGCTAAAGCTTAAATTTGAAACACTGTTGTTACATACAGCTTTATTGAAAGGATCAACCAAATATATAAAACAGCTCAAATTTCACACAACAAATTTTTTTAAAAAAACAACAACAAAGATTTAAAGAACCAGGACAAATTAACATGGGAACAAAACAAAAAAAGGTTCATGAAAATTCTGGCATTCAAGTAGTTTGCTTATATCACCATGTTTTTGTGACTATCTAGTTCTGGGCAAAATGCTTTGCATTCATGATGTTAAACTTAAAATTTGGCATATACTAGATGGAAGGATGCTTATATATATATATTTTATTAAAATACAATGTGCCATGCAATCATGGCCTATTTGAAGTTTGCCACAGCCTCTTTACGGGGCTTTTGACAAAACTTTTTCTAAGTGTCTGGAATGTTTGCCTATTGATTTTGCTGCCTAGTCAGATTTAAGAGTATTAAATTTAAAACACTAATTTCCTGTATTTTACTATCTGGTTCTATACATAAATTTTGAAATCTCAATTAAATATTTAACTCTTCTTGCCATGGTGATTAAAATAAAATACTCCACTATCGTGTTAATCATTCCTAAGGATACGTGTCCCAAATTCTCATCTTTTTTTCTCAACAAAATAAAAGATAAATTCAAAATATTTTCATGCGTACACAATCATGTGCAATGAATAAATTATAAGACAAATAAAAATGGTATGCTTGTTGAATGGCTAATTTCAAAGCATTTAGCCACTTTAATTTTTAAAAAATGATGAATGAGTTGTAACTTAAATATTTTTTAGTCGCTAAATCTTGAACTGGTATACGAAATTAGTCACCAAATCTGAAATAGTTAATCCTGATCTGACAATAGAACAAAATTATGAAATTTTATTGTCATTGGTCTTTGATTTTTACCTTCTGCAAATTGATTTTTAAATAACTATTCTTTTACTCGCCCAGTACCCTGGTCTCAAAGCACGAAATACCTCGGTGTCATTTTAGATAAAAAAAACCTCACATTCCGACAGCACATTACTGAAATTAAAGACAAGTTCCAAAAAAGTATTGTGTAGTCTTCACCCCCCTAATTTCTCGAACTCAAATTTATCTATAAAAACAAGATGCTTATCTATACTCTCATTATTAGACCAGTGATCGCTTACGCCTCACCAGTCTGGGGTCATGCTGCAATCTCCAATATTACTCTGCAAACATTAATGTCATTTCTTCTTAAATTAAAAATTCTTAAGGGGAATGATATTGCAAAAGGTAATTTTTAGAAATGATTAATTTAAATTTGATTATTTTTTATTATCTTATTTTCTTTTTAAGTACATGTTTAACTTGTAACAAAATTTATTTCTTGAAGCCAGTGTAATATGAAAATTTTGATGTAGAGAAATGTCTCTATATCGATTGCTTTTAATCTCAGTAGCTAATTATTCAACATTGGCTACTCAACAAGTAATTATTTTTTCCATGATATAGCTTTTTAATTTTTTCTTCTGTATTTGGTATTTTGCATAATTCATAAAATAGTTTAATTTCTGAAAACTCGGTTTTATGCGTGTAAAGATAATTATGGATATGAGTTTATGATTTGTAGATATTATAGATTTATATATGTTTTAAAATCTTAAGCTTTTTAAAGCAATTTTGTACATAAAATACTAGAGTTGATATGGAAGGTATTTGAAGAAATTTTGTAATAAGATAACAATCAATATGTTTGACATTTTTTAATTATCATTTACAAATGTTTGATTTTTTTTTTTTTTAGAAATGACTGTCTCCAAAGTTTAAAAAAGAAAAGTAAATACTCTTTTCACCAATAAGTTAAAGAATTGAATTATATTAGTGATTAAATTTTATTTGCTTATCCTTTATTTTGAGTTATTGATTTATTTGAGTTATTGAATAATTTGTGATTTATTTATTCTAAACCATCTAAAAAATAGTATATTTTTCTTTGATTTTTAATGTTTCAGAATATTAATGTATCTTTTCTAAAAGTATTATACAATCTTCTGGGAAGTATTAGAAAAGACATAATAATTTTTAGAAGTTCATGTCAATTATTCGTTATACATATATTTCTTTTCTCATTGAATTACATGGAAAAATTATAGGATGATTTACCAATATAATATAGATGGTTCTAAAATATAACTAAAACTTACCGAAAATTTTTACAATCTACCTTTTTATGCCAATGTGTATTAAATATTAGAGTGAATTAATATGAAAGTTTTTGATTAACAATTAAGATTCTTTGATGAAAGTAAGTTTTTATTTTTACAACACAAATAAATTATGACAGTGTTCACAACATATTGAATACAAAGATACTGTTAAATAAAATGTTTTCAGGAACAAATTCTTTTTTTGGGAAGGGTTGCTTTTAAGTCTTTTAGCTAGCAAATCAATCGCCAAAAGAACTTGTCTGTGTCCTCGCGCTTGCTGTACTGGTCTCCACTTCTCTAGGGTTAAAAAGAAAACATGTACAATATTGTCTTGCGTATGACATTTTTTTGATAGAATACCATAATACATTTATTACTTACTGAAAATTAACGTGCACACAATGCAATGGTACTTATGTATTACAGCACCACGTTAATTGTACCTTGATATCACACACACACACAAAACTTTAAAGATTTTAATGCATTTTAAATGAAAAATGGCCAACGAGTCAATTCAAACACCTGTTTGACCACGACTCTTTGTTTACATCTATCAAAACTGCAGCTTGCAACAGCTGCAGAATTAAGCTTCTGTATTATTTTTTTTTATTCATTTTGAATGATACTTTTATTTACTTCATGTTATTTTATTACTCTACATATGAATTTTATATTTTTCTAAAATTTGGCAAGATGAAAATAACTAACTCAAACTGCTTGGTATAAAATTTGTTTACTATTTGTTTACGGGCAGAAACAGGGTAGTTTGACTGAAGCATCTATTACTAAATTACAGAACTCTTATAGGAAAGTGATTGTCAACAATGTTCCAGAAGTTGGTAAGATATATGAAAACATGAATTTTAGCAGCTTTTTTTCATTGCATGTACAACTGATGCTAAGCCAATGAACAGCAAATGTTCAGAAGAAAAACTATCCTGTTGCTTTTATAATAGAGCTAAGACAGATAGTATAATTCCAGGTAGTCATAGAAGTATAAAAACAAAACTGTCAGAAGTAGTAGCTAAAATTATGCCAATGTACCAGCTCCTTACCTTGAATGAAATTCCTCTTTGCTGTGTTTCTGGCAAAACACAAAATGTCAATGAAAGTTTGCATAGTTGTACTTGGAGGAAATGTCCTAAAGATGCATTTGAGTCGAAGAACGGTACAGTAGGCACTGCACTCAAAATTGCCCACAGATGCGATAATCGGAGGTTGTCGCAAAGAAAGCAAAGAGTTATAGAATAATATTAAAAAAGAGAAAAAATGTGCAAATATAAAAAAAAAACATAAGGAAAAGAATGACCTCAGTTTATTGGAGCTGGAAATTTTTAGTACTCTCTCTTTTTTAATTTAATTTGAAATCTTTGTTCTCTTACAATGGTAAGTTATTCATAAATAAAAGTAGTAATTCTGTGATCAAGCAGACATGTTTTATTATTTAACATTTGGATATGTTGTATATAAAGTACTAGGGTTTGTTTGAATTTAAAATACATTTTCAGTCATATTTTCAATGATTACATCAAAATATTAAATTTTTCATTTCCAACTGGAAGTTTGTTTATTGCTGAAAATTAGGTATATTTATTACAATGACATGAAGAAAATAAGTTATAAACAATATAGTATTCCTTAATTATAGCAATAATTGCCTTTATCAAATGTAGTTGAATACTTATAATCACCATATACATTAAACTTTTTTTAAGGAAAATATAAATTCTGTCGTTTCTCAATAACTAAAATGTTCCCTATGCAACACATTTTTCTCTATTGCAGTGAAAAGGTGTATAAATATATGCATTTTTTATTTAAATAATAAAGAATGTGAATAATAAAAATCAGACGACATAAAGTTAGCTTTTAAGGAAAAAAATGGAAGATTTTAACATACATAATGTTTTAATTTTTTTAAAAAAAAGAAGTATGAAAAAAAACTTCTGTTTTATTTTTATGTATAAAATGAACATTATGTGCGAATATTAACAGCTTAGACTGAATCTAGTTGCATATGGAGTTTTTGAAATGTATTAAGTTATTCAGCACAATTAAAAATTTAATATCACAGAAACCATTAGATATTTTCATTAAATTTTGTACATTTATATCTGTAACATTACATATTTCCCTTAAATTTGAAAAAAAATTCATAGGCAATTTAAAACAAAATTGCTTTTGAAACTCAATTGTACCCTGAAATAAAGTAAAAATATTGATGAAAATTTTTACATTCGCAGTTTTAATTTTGACAAGTTCTGCAAGAAATACACGTATCTTTCAGCTATGCATTTCAAGAACCACAATGACATGAAATGATGCAAGAGTGAATGCTTATAAAGTCTACTTACATAACATTGGCTAGCTTCTGCTTGTTTAAAGGTCTGGAATTTTTCTTTGCCGCTGTTTAATGATATACCTATTGGCTGGAAAATTTTCAATACTTTGTAGAGATGAGCCAAATTCTGAATAGCCCATATGCTTCATCAAGTCTTCTAGACATTGATCTAAATGTTTCATTTCTTCTGTGCTTGCAACACTTGCTGCAGTGTTTCTAAATTGCGTACGTCTCCTTATTCGTTCGTAAACTAACTCTGCACGTTCCTCACACACAACAGACTTTTCCTTTTCTCTTAAATTTGCTTCTCTTTCTTTTTCTCTCCTTAAATGATTTGAATCTTCATCTATCGTTAGTATGGTTTCATTACTAACATTTTCAACTGTATATGGAAATTTCTGACAAATATAGTGAATATGTTTACAAATAGTAAACTTTACAGCTTAATCTACACAATTGTGCAATTGAATGAATACATATATTGCATGTGATGCAACGGATCGGACAATCGCAGTCGTTTACTTTGTTTATTTCATATGTATAAATTGCATTCCCTATGCTTTTACATACAATTCATTTTGCTGGTTCGAGTTGTTCAACCGAATAATTTTCCATTTCTGAACAACTTTTCTGATGTCGTGTCCTTATTGTAGATATTTTAGATGTTAGTTTTCCCCTTTCCATGGTAATTATTCGGCTCGTCAATTTTTTCGAAAGTGCATTCAGAACCATCGAAAGAGATTTATCTAATCGTTTGATGGTTTTACCATTGCCTTCTTCATATTTTAACAATCTGTGCCACCTTTCTAATTTCATGTTAGCGTTTATTCCACATCCAATTCTGTGGCAATATGCCCACTTTTCTTTCCTTCCTCCATAATTTTTAACAAAGTATTCTACAAAATTTTTTGATTCTTCATTTTTTTGTATAATTTTGTAGAAAATCATCATAAATGCGTTCAAAAGTTGATTCGTCAATTTCAGACACCAATGTATTCAATTTATTTTTCATCTCTTTTCTTAATTCGGGGTCTCTCTTACTTTAGAACTAAGATTCCTATTCCAGCTTCGTGATACATACCAACTGCATAGCAAGTTGTATTTAACATCTCCAAATACTCTTTGCCAAGCATTCCAAAAAGCAGGATCATCATCTGACATAAAAACTTTTGGCTGTAAATGAGTCAGCCTGTTTCTTATTTTCTCAAAAAATGGTTCAAGTATAATGCTACATACTATATTGGAATAGCAAATTGCTACTGGTAATCCTTCATGATTATCGTCGCATACCATTACGGTTGTCAGAAGATAACTGTATTGATTACTGCCATGAGTAGAGTCCATCATAATAATATTTTTGCCATATTTTTCCAGCAGTTCCAACTGCGCTTCCATCATTATGCAGAGAATGAAATCCTGTTTTTTGATCAGTGGATTATTTGTGAGAGCAGAACCAACTGGTTTGTACACTAAAATAGCATGCTAAAATGCATTTTTTTAACCTGCAAATCAACAGATATTGAATCTTCAGAATGTAAAACTGTTTTATCTAATTTAAAACTGTGACTTACATTATGAAGATCCTTTTTAGTTAATAGTCCTAATCTTTCAGTAGGTAGACATTTATTTTGAATATCTTCTATAATTTTTGTAGATGGTACCCCTGCTTTCAGAAGAGCAGCTAAATTTCTTCTATCATCTCCATGAAGATTAAGTTTACCTACCTCCATTTCATGACCAGCATGCACAGATTGATACTCAACTGTTATTTTAATAGCTTCTTGTTGTTCTCGGATAGACGTCGTAAAAGCTGGACATGTCTTTCTACATTTGATAGATCCTCCTATCTTCTCATGGTGTTTTCTTTCTGATTTAATAATTGCAATAACACTCCTATGACACATATAATAAGTTGCTTGTTTGTTACTTTCTTGGCGCCTCCACGTTTCACAAAAGACGACTTCGTTCTTATTTCTTCCTTTTTCCACTCTTCAAAACCTTCATCTGTGTTAAATACGTGTTTTTCATGTTTCAGTTCGTAATCATCATGGTATTCTATGTAGTGTTTTTTTAATTCTCTCATCGTTCGAAATTTCTCATCACATAATGCGCAAAGCCGTTTTAACTTCTCAGATAGCCCTGAAAAGGGATGTTGTTCTTTCAAATGCTTATCAGCCATTTTTTTAAAAATTCAATTGAAAACGAAATCAGCAAACGGAAAAAGGGCGAACTAAATCAACTACGTTAACGGTTATTCAACATTCGCGGTTGTTTCCCTAATCCCTTCTTTTCCCTGCTAACGCTCACTTCTCCCTGCTAACTTTTTCCTTCCACCTTCTCTTCAGTAGACTAGTCGTGGCCGCGGTAGCCGAGTGGTATAGGTATCGGATCGTGGCTTGCCTGGTCACGAGTTCTATCCCAGTACCACTAAAGACCCGCCGTGTAGGGCAGCGATGCACGTTAAATCTGTCGAGAGCTGAAACGTCCTCCCGTTGTTGTGGTGTGGTAATTAGGGGAGGGGGGTGCCAGCTCAGGTGTCGTCCACGTCACTTGACCATGGTTCAAAATTACGTGGTCCGTCGCCAAAAGCCCTCGTGTAGCTGAACAGTGCGACGTTAATATTAAATCAATCAATCAGTAGACTAGTCCCTTCCCTATTGTTTGGATTCGCGCGATGCAGACGCTTCTCAGTATATACATGTGTACTCTAAAGATCCATTGGATTAAAATTTAATTTTGTAATTGCATCAGAGTTATTTCATCACCAGTCCTTACAAGTAATACAATATCATCTATCTATATATATTTATAAAGAAAGATGACACTTATGAAATACACACAATTTGGCCATTATAATCTTTTAAATTAAGTCCTTCAAGAATGGTATGAATTTTATGGAACCATTCTCTTCCCGATTGATGGGTAGCAGAGTGGTCATGGTCTTCACCTTGTGGTCTCTGGTTTGATATCTAGTGCCACTGAAATCTTTTAATGTAGTTGGCTGATTCTTATTAAATCAGTCACACACAAGTTTCAAAGTCTTCCTGTGGGCAAGTCAAGGCAAAGTTCTGTCTTTGTGCTTCCTTTCTTGCAAGTTTGTCGTATTAGTAGTGAATCGTCATGTATATATATATATATATATATAGTTTATTACTATAAATTTACATATTTTATAATTATAGTTACCTCCATATTCTATTATTAGATAAAATTACTTATTAATTCATATATACTCTAGTGTCACTAAAGTTATGGTAATTTGTAACTCTTATTAATTTTTATTTCTATTCTTTTTACACTTTTGTTAAATGCTACATTTCGGCCATTCACATGCTTTGAATCTGCATTAGGATCCAGAATCTGATAATAACTTATTTATTGCACTCACACAGATTTAGCACAGGCTCTGCATTTTTAAGTGAAATTTTTAGGTAAGTTACCTCTATCTTGTAATGGATTTAGATATTCCTATCCATTACTTTCAATTGGTTTTTGCTCAGTATTATTTACATAAAGGGGGAAGGTTGGCTGGCCAAAAAGCATGTTCAACCCCATTTTTATATAAATTATTTTATATATTAGCTGTCCTAAGTCAGCAATGTTTATAATAATGCAGCATTCATTTTGTAATTTTTAATCTCGGTTGCTTTAATCCAAGTGCGATAGTTTTCATTGTAATTATAATTAGCTAAAAGCTCCTGCCCTGATTACTGAAGATTTAAATATGTAAAGTTTATTAAAGTTTTGAGTATAAAATATGAAAAATGCATCATAAATAAGTATATTATATTTATATACAATCTACTTATTCCAAGCAAATTTAAATCCTTTTAATTTCAGCAGTTTTGTATTTGGTTTTTTTTTCTTGTCTTATTTAATTAAATTTTTCTTTAACTTAAGTAAAATGCATTTTTTAAGTATGAGCAAATGTACTTTTCAATTAAAAAATTTTTGTTCGTATTTGAAACAAAAAAAATATAGAAAAACTAAAACAATTTCAATGTGTTGCTGAAGTGTAAATTTATTGGACATTGCCGAGGAAAACTCTTTTTAAAGAAATCATTTAATTTAAAGGGCATAACCTTGAAACATAGTGTTAATTTAAGTATAGGATGCCAATATATGAAATGGCCTATCTTAATGTTTAATCTGAGCATTTTGTGTTTTTACAATATCTGGAAATTGTAAGCAAACATCTTTTTGTATTCCACTGTTAAAGATGTGCATTTCTAAAATATTTCTTTGTGTTGATGTAGTAATTTAATATTAC
Organism: Trichonephila clavipes; assembly: GCA_019973935.1. Classification (NCBI taxonomy): domain Eukaryota; kingdom Metazoa; phylum Arthropoda; class Arachnida; order Araneae; family Nephilidae; genus Trichonephila; species Trichonephila clavipes. Next base: position 166,716 of record BMAU01019240.1, read on the forward strand.
ATATGTTTAAAAAATTTGCTTTTAATTACAGTTCATCTTAACAGAATATAAACAATAGTATCAAATACATTTTTTTTTTGTTAAACTCATTTCCATTATTTTGTAATAATACTTTGAAAAATACAAAAGAGGGTTCTTTAAATATATTTTTAAAATTAAGAGTTTACAGTTATCTGTTAGAGGTGGAAGTTATGAATATAAAATAGTTTTTGTGGAAACATTAAACCAAATTATAAGTTACTGCACAAGTAACATAAAATAAATTTTTTAATGAAATCTATTAAAATATTCACCAAACACAAATTCAAATTCTTAAAAATATGTATTGTTTGTTATTCTTAGAAAACATATTTATTTTACAGTGTCCACGCACAAAATTTGAATTATTATTCTTTAACGAATTATTATAAAAATGACAAAATTTGGTCTTTTTTCAGTGTCAGTAGATGTAGTTGATTTATACTATGATATTGACCTATATATATATATATATATATATATATATATATATATTGAAATTTTATGTTTGAAAAGATTTTCTCTTGCATCTTGAAGTATATTTAAAAGCTTTGATTTTTATAAATCGGTGTTTTAAACATAAAAAGGGTGCTTATCTTTGTATTCTAAGATATGTAAAATACAATGGGCCATCATTCCTATACCTTCTGATGTTGTATGGACTCGATCAAGTTATATTAAAGGTGCTTTTCATTCTGAATGGTATTGATGCATTTACAGAGATGTGGTCAGTATAGAAAGTTAATCTTGCAGAGAGTATCAAATAGTCTTCTTTCAGGCAGGAATTACAAAAATTAAATAATTTTAGTAGATAAACTTCAGAGATTCTGATTATACCAAAAGACATTGAAACATTTTTAACTGATCAAATTCATGAATTTTATGAATACAACATTAATATACAGCTAAATTAGTTTTCTTCAATGATTCCAAGGTAAATAAATTATTGGGAAGTAGGAAAATAAAATGAACACATGTATATGTGTAGCTGTTATTGTTCGACATTGTTTGTAAATTTAAAAATATGCCGGTTAAGTTGCCTTTAAAATGTTTATATTGGTTGGCAAAGTGAGTATCTTACATATATCCCCAAACTTGTGATTAGATTATATCTGTATGTAAATATTAATCAAAACAATGTGATTTTTATTTTTTTTATATTTATATATATATATATATATATATATATATATATATATATATATATATATTATATATTATATATATATATATATATATATATATATATATATATAAGCTTTCTTGAGACTGCACATATTCTTTTTGTAAGTCTGGCTTTCTTCTTGATCCTGCCCTTTTCTCTTGGACACTCAACCTCACAATCTGAGGGAGGCAGAACTATTTCTGGTTTTCTTGTTTGTTTGATGTTTCTGCTGCAGACTCCTTTTCTTGTAGATAAATTTTTTTCATGAAGAAAAAGTTTTGTTTCATGACACTCCTTCTAATTAGCGAGCTTTCTAATTTCAAACAATTATTTTTGTGAGGAAAATTTGAATTTTTTTTTTTCTTTTTCTAAATAGTACTTTCAAATTTTATTAAAGTTCTGATAAATCTCTAGTACAAAAATTATTTAAATTATATGGAAAGGAATAACATACTTTTTCCTTTTGGCTAAAATTATAAATTGTAATAAACCTGTTATATCAACATATTGACAATTATTTCTGTATTTGTTTTAAATATGGCTAGTTGACTCACGCCAAACTATGGATACAGCAGACTGCCTTGTACGTTTTTTTCCAAACCAGCCACTTTTGCAGTCTCACAGCCCGTTGGTGTGGTGTGGTAGTTAGGAGAGGGGGGTGCCAGCTCAGGTGTCGTCCACGTCACTTGACCATGGTTCAAAATTACGTGGTCCGTCGCCAAAAGCCCTCGTGTAGCTGAACAGTGCGACGTTAATCTTCACTCACTCATTTGCAGTCTCACTCAACAAGAGATACAACATACTCGTAGGGCCCATGGTTTATCCTGCTCACCTACTTTCACTCAGAATGAAGTAAGTAAGCTATCTTTACAACTGGTTCTCTTCTGGGCTGTGCTAGAGTCATTTCACCAAAACGTAACAAAAGCTGTCAGTTATTAGCACAGTTCTGTGGCATTATGAATGTAGAAAATGAAAAAATTTAGGTGATCTATTTAATTGAAACTGCTTTTTAACACTTTCTGGTACAACGTAGTTCTGCGTGACTGGTACAGTCTTTCAAACCTAAATATAGTTGAACTGATTTACCTTGAGTTTTTTTCTCAAAAAATAGAGAATGTCACTTGAATCTGGCACTATTGCTTGTTGTTTCTAATGCCATCTGTCTGACGTAATCAGATCGAGGCCCACGAAAATCATCGTGGCAAGGGGCTAGAAGTACGCCTGTCTTTGGCCTTGAGCACCATACAGGCGACAGTACGATTTAGCTCGGCGAAATTCTCCGAAGGGACGATAGATGATGATACCACATATCTCCTCCTCCACAAATTCTGCGTGGAACTGAAGGAGAGGGAAATATTCTCCAGTCCCTGCGCTCGTGACTCAGCCCACAAGACTTCGGACCCACTGATTTAACGAGCACGTTACTCCGTGTGTATTCGGAGGGTATTTGGTGGCATCGGGCAACGAACCCAGGCCTTCCGGTCTGGAGTCAGATGCTCTAACCACTAGGCTACCCACGGCCACTATTGCTTGTTCTTTGTTCTACTGATGCCCTAGATTTCACTAAAAACACGCCTTTCGTAGAATTAAAAAATTGATCCTGAGGCATCTACCTGCTCAAATGGATTGCGATGGATTGGATGGCACGCTCGCATTACCTCTCCTGCCTAGACTTCTACCTCTGGGGCCATATGAAGAGTCTTGTTTACGCAAGCCCTGTCGACTCCGACGAGGCCCTGGTGGCGAGGATTGCCGTCGTAGCTGGCGAAATCCGGAAGATGCCCGGGGTATTTGCTAATGTTCGACATTCCCTCCGCCGGCGGTGTGAGGGCTGCATCTTTGCGCTGGTGGGCGCTTTTTGAAGCAGTTTTTGTGATTCCGCAAGAAAATCATGCGTGTACCATTTTCTACGTGTCATTCATTCAACCTTCATTTATACGTGCGTACATCAAATTGTTTATTTTTATTTTGAGCAGAAGTTACTCATGTCTATTATGAATAATTTTTTAAAAATTTTGTCATCCTTCTCTCGTTTACCTTGCGTGTAGGAGGTAGTAGTTGCTACCTGGTCTACGACACCAAGATCGGGAATAACTGAATTCTGTTGAGAGGGAAGGGAGTTTCAAATTTCACCTCCTAAACACAATTCCCTTTGCGCTACTTAACCACCCAAAACTATTCAAATTTTGAGCTCAAAATTTAAGTTTAAATCTCAGCTTTTGAAAGCATTCAATGTGATACAGAAAAATAACAGTAAAAAATAGTTGTTCGTTATTCCAAAGCTTTAGGAGCCCTCTATCGACATTTTTTTAACTTTATCTTTAAAATTTATTTTTCAAGAAAATACTGACAAAAAGAATAAATTTAGCGAAAGCCGCTAACGAACCGACCCATTTTCCCGGGTTTTTTTTATAATCATTTGAAATTTCGGACCCTAAACTTTAATGGCACCTATCTCCTTCGGAAACCGTTTTGGACCCTAAGTTTCCTATTTACTATTGTTTTTCTTGATGTGTACTATCAATCCTTAAAGTTTTGCCGCAGAGTTTAGATACACCCTGTATAAGTGCTTTCATGATTCCCTTAATCCAATTTTTCTGGCATCCAAATTTCTAACAAAGTAACCATTGTAAATGGCGTAATAATATGCACAGATACAAAAGTGATAAAAATGGTTCTCTCATTGTAAAGTTCTTCAATAATATAAACATTATGCATGAAATAATGACAAATATTTAATATTCAGCTTTGAAAGCATTTTATTTTTAACTGCCATTTCATGGGCCCTTTCCCTCAAATCGTTTGCTTTACTTGTTCTTTGACTGAAATCACGGGTTTTTTACAAATTTTTTAAAATTTATTTTTGTAAATTTGAGACAATAGATATCTATTCTAAAATATCTCCCTTGATTCTGTTGATTTCCGATAAGAGACAAGGATTGTCTGCCACTTTAGGGGGATTTTGCAAAAGAAATTAATGTGAATATATAAGTTTTTAAAAACTTTATTCTGAGGAATTTGGAATTTAAGATTGATAATTAAGTGTATTCAAAACTCGCGTGAAACTTTTAAGTTCGGTTTTTAAATGTTTAGCTAGTGTGCTCAATGTTTTTGCTAGAGCTTTTTAAGGTGAAAAAGTAGTGTTTACATGTTTAGTTTTGATAAACTCATCATCATTTATTGTGAAACCTTAATGGCTCTTTTGTTACAAATGTAAATAAATATTTGTTTTAAAAGTTAAAGTTGAGTGTAAAATTATGAAATTTTCTTTTTCATATACGTTTGAGCTATTAAATATAACTGATTTTTTTTTTTAAAAGAAAACAATGACAGTTATTGTAATTTCTTTGGTAATGAGATTATCTCTTTTGTTGGTCTATAAAACAAAATGTCTGTTGTACTAAGTTTTGAGTAATATTTGTGGTCTGTTTTTAAATGTTACTAACAAGGCATAGATGTAGGAATATTTGTTAAAAGGTTACTTTTCCACAATTTCTCGTTTATAATAAATTCGTTTACATATGTGATTATCAGTCATTTTATTTTGCTGAAACTAATTACATATAAAATCTTTGCAGTAATAAGAAATTATTGATAATTGTAAACCACTAGAACCATCTTTAATTCATTTTTGAAGTTGCTTTATTAAACTTTTCAAAAATTTCTTAAGATCCCCCTTTTCCAAACAATTTTTATTTCAAGTTGATTACTCATCTGCTTATCAAATAATAGAAATAGTGTGCAATTTCATCATAATTCCAGACTGATTCAATATATGTGTACTGTGACTGTTCTTTTAACTTTTTTATAGTAGAAAATTTGCACTTTAATAATTCAGTTTTTTTTATTTTTTTTTTTATTTTGTAGCTTTCATTAGACAGAGGATAACATAACATTTGGGAAATATCAATAAGTTTATTCCTACATTGAATTTTAAATTCAGTGACTGTACAAAAAGTAATTTTTATCTCGAATCTACAATGTTTTGTAGTCATTATCTTGGATGTCATAAATTATTTAATCACTAAAATGTTTCTAGAGAAACAACTGTATGTAAAATGACTATTATGAGTTTTATTTATTTCTAACTTTTATTCACATTTTTTAAAAATAAAATATACAAAGAGTTATTTTTGTTCTATCCTAATAGGTATTGTACTTACAAATCCAAATTGAACTGAAATCAGTATTTTAAAATCCAAGTAGCTATTCATAAACTAATTTTTTAAATTAACATATAAAGGTTTTTTTTTTGTATGTATTAAATTCTTTCGACTAAAATGCATTAGGGAATCTAGTACGGAAATCTGGAAATTAATTCAATAATTTGTGTGAAGTATAACCATTTAAAATACGACTAATGTGATTTACATTCGTTGATTTTAAAAAAGTTTCATGAAGTTATCCCATTGAGAAATTTTTCCTTTTTAGTATATTAACTATTTTTTTCCTTAAATTTTTTTAGATGGCATTGATGGAAAGCATGCTCGTCGTACAAAATCATCTGGGCCTTTGGGAGAGTTGATGGATCATGGACTTGACAGTTGGGCAGCCTTATTTATGCCTACTTGTATGTATTCTGTGTTTGGATGTGCAGAATTCAGTTGCACTCAACTTAGAGTATTTTTCATTTTGTGGAGTGTTCATTTATGTTTTATATTTTCACATTGGGAGAAATATAATACTGGTGTGCTCTACCTTCCTTGGGGTTATGATATTTCACAAATGGTAAGTTTTATAGTGTTTGAATTATACATCGATTTATATAGTTTTTAAATTTGATAAAAACAAGAACAAAGTGGATATTGAATGAAAGCTGCCAAAATTATTGCGTAATAAAGAAAAAATTCAACTTTTAATTTGTTCCAGCCAATAATTAACACTATAACATTTTTGTCTCTGTGGCGACCATTAGTGCTGATTTGATACCAGTATACCTAATACACACACAAGAAAATTAAACCAGAGGTCAGATCATGTGTAAAAAAAATCTATAATTGCTCATTTTTTTTTATCAAAATACTCTTTTACATTTTATGTGTGCAATATGAAATTTTACGAATCCTACACCCCTTAAAATTTCATAAAGTGTGTTCCAAGTTGCAAACATTGAACTGTTTTTATGAAATATTTAAAACATTAAAATGAATAAAATCTATTTTGGAGGGAAAAATAGGAAGGCACACTTTATTGCATTAAAGTTATAGTTGTTGATTGATGCATGCAAAGATAATTTGCAGGAAAAATAAGTTTTTCTTTTAAATTTTTAATTTGTCTTTTTTAGGAAATCATTATTTCTTATTTATTTACAAATTAAGGAGAGACTGGATAACACAATAAGTACCAATTATTATTTACCTTATGCATTCAATCAATCAAACATTCAATGCATTTATGGTTAAAATTAATCTTTTATTACTTTTTTAAAAAAAAGATTTCACATTTTCCCATTTAGTGCAATGTTATTAATTTGTCCACCGAGGAATTATCCAGTGAACATTTAAATAGATTAACATCCAAATAAGAGAAATTCTTAACCACACTTTTGCATTCAAAGTATTTTGTATGAACTGGATTATTTGATCCTTAATATCAACTCTGAATTCAACATAATTATAAAAATCAATAAATTCTTGTATGTTTTTAGTGGTACTTGATGTATTCATTCTTAAAAAAATGCAATATTTAAAAATTTAAGTTTTTTCCATTTTCATTATTTTTGTGGATTCTAACCGATAGTGTTTAAATCTTCACATGAATAATTGCTTTTAATCTATTTTTATTGGTAATTCTCACTAAGCTTATGCATTTCCTTTTTCTTTTGTTGATTTGTCTACAAATTATTGTTCCAGTATTGTTACTTGTGCTATTTCTAGATTTTTCGTCAGAGATTAATTATTTCAGGAGAAATATATTGTAAGACACAGCATCTATTTTAGAAAATTGTATTCTCCGATTTATTATCGGATAATTTTTTCATTGGTTTTAAAATATTATTCTCGGAACTTTAAATAAAGTCTTTTGTAAAAATACTTATGCAAATATGGTGGCTGGATCAATTTTGCATCTGAATACTAGAAGCGTGGTTTGACCATTTTTATTCGTAAACCTCGTATCATACACTGCTGGACAATTGCTAAGGACGGATCACAAATTGCTATGTAGCATAACATTAAGCGAGACATGAGGCCTAGTAGGATAAAATATAGTTGCCACACTGTTCAGACATTAGAATAAAGAATATTTATTGTTCTGGAAAGTACAAAAGCTGTGAAACATAAGAAAGAAAAAAAAATGTTCATTTGATCTGCGTACGGAGAAATGGAACAATGCATCTAAAAGTCAGCAGGCACCTTAAAGAAAGGTATCAGTACGGGATATGTCCACCGTGGAGTGTGATTCAACATTCCACACGTCGTACCATACTTTGCACAACATTATCCAGCAGCTGTTAAGGCAATTTATCCCATTCCTCTGCGAGTGCACGGATGAGGGTGTTCTTGTTTGTCGGAGGATAGTTTCCACCAGCAACTTGCCTCCCCAAAGCATCCCACACATTTTCAATGGGGTTTAGATCTGGAGAAAGCGCTCGCGCCATACGAGACGTTGAATACCCTCGCTGTCTAGACAATCCTGAACAGCGAGTGTTCGATGATATGTTGCGTTGTCGTCCATAAAAACAAATTTATCACCGACAGCACCACGGGAAAGACGAACATGAGGAAGTAGAACTTCATCAATGTATCGTTGGCCCGTCATAGTCCCATTCGCAACCACATGTAGGCGCGTGCGGCCATTGATCATGAACCGGCCCACACTATGATACTGCATGTCTGATATCGGTCCTTTTCCTGGATATTTTCTGGACGATAAGCAGTACCACTCTCGCACCAGATCAGTTGGCGTCTACAATCCGATGACAGACTGAACCTACTCTCATCTGAGAATAGTACGCATGCCCAGTCCTGTTCAGTCCAATTGTGATGCTCACGACACCATTGCAAACGGGCAGTATGGTGCTGTCTGGTCAATGGGACACACACAACAGGTCTGCATGCGTATAGTCCTCCTCCCCTCAAACATCTAGCAACAGTTTTTCGGGAGATCTGCTTTCCTGAGGCAGCAAGAAACTGATTTGCCATCTGCTGAGCTGTGGTGCACCTGTTCCTTTTTGCTGATAGGACGATATGTCTTTTGCAGGCATCGTATTTCTAACACGACCTCCCCTGTGCCGTCTACTACACATTCCAGTAGTTTTAAATGACTTCCACAGCCGTGAAACAACGCTGTGAGCAATGTCGAACTCCCTGGCAACATCTGTTATTTTTCGCCCTTCGATCTTTCCAATAATTCGGCCGCGCATAAAATCATCTATGTGATGTCGGGAAGACATGCCAAAAATTTTAAGTTCGTCTATTAAATCTTTCCTGTAAAACTTTGACTTGAAACAACAACTGTCCACATGCGTCAAAACCTTTAAAGCTCTTATGAACGCTATCACGTGATGAACAGACGTGGAAAAAAGTTTGCATACTCATACTTCTTCTTACTAATATCCGCACTTATTCTAATTTTACACATCTTGCTTCCTTTCATTTTGTGGTTGCTATGGATGATAGTGTTATCCGTCCTTAGCAATTGTCCAGCATTGTATATGGATATAAAAATCAGTATGTAATTTCACCCTTTGTTTTATGATTTCTAAGCAAATGCCATGCAATGGAACAAATAAAAATTCCAATTTCATTAGTATTTGTAGGATGGGGTGTTGGGAGATTCTAGACAAGTGTGTATAATAAAGTGTAATGTATTAATTATACTTATGAAAAAAGAATTAAATTCTTGGAAACCTAAAATCCCTTCTCAAAAATTAATACTTATTTCTTTTAGTTTCAAAATGGGATAGTTTCAAAATGGGATCACATCCAACATCTCTTTTCATTAATATGCTTTAAGCACCTTTTTATTTAAACTAAACAATACTTCCAGAGGAATTAAAAAATTAAACAAATGTTCTGTATACTTAAATTAAATACTTTGATTATTCAACTCTCAAATGCAGACTTCTCTGTTGTTCATAATTGTAATAGCCTTTGATGTAAGCACTTATGTTGCTTCACAGTCTAATGTTAGTAACACAGTTAATCAACTCAAAAGGCTTCCATCATCTTATTTAAAACTATTGGCACTTCTGCATATATGTTCAAAATAAGTTTCTGATTAAACTGTTTTTTTTTTTTTATACTGGCATATAGTAATTTGTATTATGAGCAAGCTATTGCTTTAATATTTAGGAGTAAAATGTTACATAAATATGTAATACACATACTTGTGAGAGACTTAAAAAGGAGCATAGCAGCATTTCTAGAATATTCTTTGCAAGTGAAAATGGAATCATGTGTGAAATATTATTACAATAGAACCAACTGGACCATCCACCTTTACACATAATGGAATTCTTACAAAGGTCGCCTGTTTGCCCACAGTCACGGATAGCATCATGTCAATAGCACCATTTACAATGAGTAATGAGCACAGATAGTAAACAATGTCAGTGGAGTTTGTCCTTTGTACTAATGAAAGTTAATTCAGTCTGACAAAGAATTCTCAGCATCAGTTGATATGGAAAGTGATAAAACAAGTTTCCATTCCACTAGCATCAGGCAAAGAGATTGTTAGGATGCCTCTGGCATTCTTTGTGTTGTGAGGAATCCTGATGAATGGACAGTTTCACTTACCAGAGATTGTGATAAGATTTTTCTCTCCCACATGCATAAATTCTAACGTGTCATTGTTACAGACTTTGTTTTTATGAATGACAGTGCACTGTCCACATAGCTCTCATGCTATTCAATAGCTTCTAGAAAGTAAAGATATCCATGGAATGGAATTGGGCCAGTGTGCTCTGCTGATTTAATGTCTGGGAGGCTTTGGAGAAACTCCTGGTGGCATGATCGTATTCTCCTTAGAGCATCAGATAACTGATGGATGGGTTCACATTGAGGAATGGAAACTCTTACACACTGTTCAATAATCTGATGTTGAGTGTGAACTGGTGTTGCCACACAACAATTAGCTGTAACCAAATTAATTTTTGCTTACAATTTTGGAGAGTTGAAACTAAGCAAAAAAAACACAATTTTTTAAATTTTCATTTTATTAATATCTTATTTCAGTATATAGAGCATGAATTATTTACGAAGTTGTTAGTAACACATGAAGAATTAATATAAATCAGGTTAATAGTGTTGATTTTTAGCAATTTTTAATGTCTATTGGCAGCTGGAATGCTGCATTTGCAGTTTGTCCACCATTTAACAAAGTGGCAGCAATGCATGAAGATGCAATTGCCAATGCAATTTTCTGTTGATCGTATTTTTGCAAGGCTGCGCCTGAAAGTTTAGTAGCAATAGGGAATAAAAATATGGACGCGGGACTTGAATGCAAAGCCTTTTGACCTCATTCCGGCAATACCCAGAAAAATTGAAGGAGTTTCTGAAATCTCTCTGAATCCAGATTCTCGTTCTCCATCCCGAGACGCACCTGAGGCCCACTTCTGGCGCCTCTGATCCTGCAAGTTCCGTCCCTGAATGGGGTATTACGGCCGTCCGGCATTATCTGACAAAGTTTCGGGAGTTTCTAAATTCCCATTTCATATTCTTGTTCCGCACCCAGAAAAACACCAGGAAAGCACTTCTCGCACCCTAAGAATTTTAAGGCAAGCATCTGCCACGGATCGCTTAAAATGCGATCGTTTTGCATTACTTGACATAGTAACGGGAATTTCTCGAATTGGATTGAATATTCGGATAGGCCTTCTCAAAATACGTCAGGGACCCACTTTTTTCGTCCCTACGCCCATGCATATTACGGTATTCCGGCATTATTAGGTAAAAAGTTACCGGAATTCCTAAAATCCCATTTCAGATTATTCTTCCCCTCTCCGAAACGCACCTAAGACTGGTTTTCGATGCCCCAGCACGTGTAAATTCAGCCGCTAGAGAGAATGAAAATTCGTAAACGGGACTCGAACGCGAAGCCATTCCACCTAATTCCGGCAATATCCTGCAAATTTATGGGAGTTTCTGAAATATGATTTCAGATTCTTGTCTCCAACCCCTAGATGCAACTGGGGACTGCATTCGGACCCCGAGCCTGCAAGTTCAGTTACTGGAAAGGGGCATTACGACCGTCCGGCATTATTCGACAAAGTTACGTTAATTTCTAATATCCGATTTCGGATTCTCATTGACCATCTCGAAAATGACCACAAAAGTACTTTCCGCTCCAAGACTTCTGGGGAAAGCTCCTGTCACGGTCTGCATAATAGATTGTCGTCCAGAATTATCCAGCAAAGTTGCGACAGTTTCTTATATCAGTTTTCACGTTCAGATTGCCTATCTCAAAATACGTCAGGGACCAAGTTTTCGCGCTCCAAGGTTTTTAAGGTAAGTCCCTAGCATGGGTGTGTCAAAAATACGGTCGTGCGGCATTGTCTGGCAAAGTTACGGGTATTTTTGGAATTAAATACAAAATTCGGATTCCACGCCCCGAAGTACACCAGGCACCATCTTTACATGCTCCTTGATCTACAAAATCCACTTCCACAGGCACACACGCATTCCAATATTTTTTTGCGAATTTTCTCGGATTCTACGCATTTCCAACAATAAAAAAATGAGATCATTGAGATAAAAACTATCCTATATATTTTAAGTTGAACGAAATGACACACAATATGCAAAATTATGTTATGTATTTATGTTGAGTAGTTTCGGAGTCCATCGCGGACAAACACTGTGACACGTAATTTTTATATATATAAAGATAATCATCCTGTATCATCTTTAGTTAATTGTATCACTGAGCTAAAATAGGATGAGAAAGTACAGTTACAAATTTTTTTTAAAGCTAAAATTCTTAAAATCATAAAACCTCATAATCCTGTGGAATGAAACGGTAAACTATTTACTAAGAAAATGCAAGACATTTAAAAATGCATAAATGCTATCAAACTCAAAATGTGTAGTTAATGATTAAAAACAACCCAAGTAGTATACCAGCCTTTCCATAAATAGCCAAAAGCAATGGTGACCACAGGACAACATTTTCAGGTAAAATTGTTCATAAAAGTACTTTAAAAAAGCATCAGTATATGTATTTGGAAAATATGAAAGCCATATAAATTTTTTTAGAAAGGGAACATGTAGAAAATCAAATATAAAGTTATTTCTAAGTTCGAAAAGTACCTAATGTGCTAGCTCAGAGTGCCATGTATAATGTAACTGAAGGAAAACTTAAAACAATACCATTACATTTATAACAAGTCTATGCACATTACAAAAATTGTATATCCTCCCTCCATATACACATATGTACACTCGTAGGAATGATTTCAAATAAAATTTTGCAGATTATTCTAATGTAGAGTAAATTTTTAAATATACATGAAATATTGGTTGTATGTATGTTTTAAAATAGAAATATTTTTACCCCTAGTGGTATTAAAAATTATGCTTATAGTTATAATTTTTTTTACATCCATCTTATTTTTTAGGTATTGCTGGCAGCCTTTTTAGTAACATACTTTAAATCCTATCAGTTCTGGAAATTTTCCATTCCTCTATTAAATATTGGGAGTGGTGAAGTCATCGAAATTCTAATTTATGGTAAAGTATTTACTTGTATCCTCTTTGCTTCTTAAGTTTGTTTTTTTACATAAATTAATTAAAAGAAAATAGCTTATTAGCCATCTCTTTTCCATCTTGTATTATGTTTCAATTCATGTTGTAAATGTCTCGCTCGAAATTTCCATTAATTACCCCCTAAATTAAAAGTTGGTTAAATCTTTTTTGACCGTATGCTTTTAATTGGTTTACTTGTTTGAGGTCATAAAATAAATGGGAAATTAATGTGCATACTTTCAAGGTATAAGATTTTTTAGTATAGTTGACATGCCATAAAATTAAAACATTTTGCTGAAATCTGAAGATGGTGGTTGTTGAAAAAAAATAGACGACTTTTCTGCATACAAGAAAATAATCTTTCAAAGATATCCGATTCAGTGAAATAATCAGAAACTGCTTGAATTATAATTAATTCTAGTAGAGATAACTGACAAATATCTTGCCAAGAACTTCGTGGAACCTTCACACTTTGTTATATAGATAATTGCATATATTCTTACATAAAAGAAATCCATTTTTTTGTGTGTGTGTCATCTAATATAGTCAATAAAAATTTTCATCTGCAAGATGCTTTTGATTGAAATTTCTTGGACACTCCTATGTATAGCTTTTCTATCTGAATGAACACCAATTCAATAATTGTTTTGCTTTTTAATTACAAAATAACAAAGGCTCTTTTTAGAAAGCACAAAGCATGTATCCTTTAATTCACAGCTTAGTTACTATTTTAGAGGAAAATATATTGTTTGTTTTCGCTTGCATTCATCAAAACTGTACAAGTAAGATAGTCCTTTAAATTAAATATTGAATGAAAAGTTCTTAAATAGATTGCTAGTGGTAGAGACTATATGTACAGTGGTGGCAAAAAGTCCTGAACGCACTCATTTTTTAGCGTAATTTTTGTGTTTGACTTCATTTTTCGTTGTGAAATTATCACACTATCTTAAATATTGTTATTGATTTTAATGTATTTTTTTATGCTGATTTCAAATCTACTGCTAGTTTCTTAATGACTAAAATATTTTTTGTAGTAAAGCTGCCTGAACACAATGTGAAATATGTGCAGAATAAAACAATATAGAATAACATAATATGCAAAGAAAAATAACACGAAAATTGACAAATACAGTATATTTAATAAGCATTTTGAAAATGACATTGTTGTTACATGTTAGAAAATCAATATTTTATGGGCCAGTAGTTTGCTTTAATTACGGCTCTACATCTTTTTGACATGGAATGCACCAATTTTAAAAGATCTTTCGTGACAATATGGTTGAAGGAAAATATTAAAGCTTCAATTAATTCATGTTTGTTTGAAGGTTTTTTCTTTGAAATTTCATAACCAATTTTAAACCATAAGTTATCTATCGGATTAAGGTCGGGAGACTGTCCTGGTCAGTTCATTCTATTCACAGTATAGTCTTCCAACCATTTCTGGACTACCTTTGCTCGATGGCTAGGGGCATTATCGTCCTGAAAACTCCATGACTGATTCCCCAAAAGGTCTATCAGTTGGTAGAAATTTTGTAGTATTTCAATGTAATCCATGGCTTTCACTGTTTCGCTAACGATGTGAAGTCTTCCAACACCATGAGAAGACATGCAACCCCATACCATCACTTTTGTCGGGTACTTTACTGTGGGCTTCAGACACTAAGGGCTGAATTCCTCATGAGTGCGTTGTCTTACATAGGCACTACTTTGGTTGCCAGAAATACAAAACTGACTCTCGTCACTAAATATTACCTTTTCCCAGTCTTTAATAGTCCTTAATGAATGTTCCCTTGCCCACGTCAATCGCCTCTTACGTTGAAATTCAGTCAGTAATGGTTTTGGGCGCGATTTACAGCCACGTAACCCAATTTCCAGCAGTCTTCCTCTAACAGTTCTTGGACACACACTCACATTTGATGTCGAAGTCCATTGTTTCAAAATTTGCGAGGAATTAAGCTTTCTGTTTGAAAGCAATAACCTGTCTTCACGTAAAGATGTTTTTCTTGGTCGTCCTGATCTCCCCCTGTCCGCTATAAAATTTGTTTCAGAAAATCTTTTCAAAGTTCTCACAACAGTAGAAAGGCCACATGGTACTTTAGCAGCAATTTGGCGCATAGAATAACCTTCATCCTTCAAATGTATTATTTTGTACCTTTTATTCTCAGGCAGATATGAAAATTTAGCCATCATTCCAATATTTTCTACAAACGCGCTTCAAATTGCTTTCAATACAATATTTTCCACAAGCACACAACTGCATTCAATACAATAAACCATGTTTCACCTTTTTCTTTCAACCCTTTATTTCTACTGCTCTCTGATTGGTTGAAATAATGGAGCATTTGATTGGTGGAAAACACACTCACTCATTCTTACAGTGACCTTGTGCTTTCTTGTCAAGGTTTTTGCAACATATTAATGAAACTATTTACTTTAGATGAAATCTACAAACAGATTTGAAATCAGCATGAAAAAATACATTAAAATCAATAACAATATTTAAGATAGTGCGATAATTTCATACCGAAAAATGAAGTCAAACACAAAAATTATGGGGAAAAAATGAGTGTTCAGGACTTTTTGCCACCACTGTATGTAATATTGTGTTAGTAATTTTTTGGAAAATTTTAAGATATCTTGTATACTTAATAGTTTTTTAAATTTAATTATTTCATTCATTAGGAACTGGATAGTTTAATGTTGATTTTGTGTGTGAGCCTTTGCTTATATTTTGTATCATTTTAAAGAATTTGCAAAAATATTAGTGGTTTTTTATCTCTTCTGGACCATGATCACACAATTCTTTCTTCAGGGCTTGCAATATTATGTGATCAGAGTTTTGAAGCCTTATTTCACACCAGAGTGATTTCAAATCAGAATGTTTTATTAAAATTTTTAAATGACTAAGTACTAGTTGAAATTCATTATTTTTTAATGTTGCATTACAGAGCATTGACTTTTAATGTAATGTTTTGACTCCAGGGTTTTTTTACTGGATCAAGAGAAATTGAGCTAGAGTAAACAAGTGCATATGATCGAATCTTTTGAGAAGAATAGACATTTTAGGGCTTTATATGAATGGGAATAGTTTATTCAATTCATTAGACTTATGAAATTTGTTTGGAGTTATCTTGTGTAGTTTTACTAATTTGTTGAATTTATATATATAGAACTTTTATTAAAATGAATTCATTTTCTTTAGAATTCTCAATTTTTTTATAGTACAAAAAATTTTAGTACGTTGTATTCAGGTACTGTCAATTATAATAAACTGTAAATTTTAGTTTATTTAATTGAAATGATGTTTTTATATGAATTTTTAATTGAAATTAGGCTTTATGGGGAAAATTGCCTCGTTTCATGCTTGTGTATACTTTCTGAGGGTGTGGACTTGAGAAGCATCTCTTTTCTTTCACGTTCCTGAATGGGTTAAAAGTTTGTTTTATTCAAGCCATGTCTTCTTTTTTTTTTTTTTTTTTTTTTTTGAAGAAAATTCAATTCTTAAGGAATAAATATTTATAAAACATTAAAATATACATCAAAAGTTTTGAAAGCAAGAGTTTGCATATTACAAAGATATTTGTTTATGAAATTTTTAATATGTAGAAAGTTATTTTTATTGAATAATTTGAATTTAAAAGATAAATCAAAGAAATGACCTCAAATTTTCTCCTAGCATAGGACCCATGTACACTAGTAGATTGAACAAAATGTTGTCCTGCAACATTATCACATTAGTATTCGTGAATTGTATTTAAATTTATGGTTGGCCAGTGGCGCACACAAAAGTTTTTGTGGATGGAGGGTCCAGGGTCGAAAGTCTACCACCCTTCTCGTATCATACCTCAATACACCAATAATATTGTGTCCATTTTGGAAACAAAAAAAAAAAAAACAATGAAGAGTAAATTATTTAATTAACATTAATTAATAAAATTGGTAATAACAAATGCTTAATTTTTATGTACTATATACTTACAATTATCATCAATAGAAAAAAAATCAAGGACTATGGGGGAGTCCAGACTCGTGGACCCCCATCCTTGTGTGACCACTGTGGTCAGCCATTACTGAAAATCAGTAGATTAATGCAAAAAAGTGAATGAAAATATCAAGGCATTGTTAACTAATGTTATGTTGATCAGGATTTAAGGATTTTATGCAAATCAGCTGCAAAGAACAAGACGGTTCTTTAAGTGGGATAATTTATTGTTGCAAAAACAATTTTTAAAATACAGGATGCAGCAGCAATATTCAGATTAAATCTCAGCTCTTCACGCCTTCAACAGCACTTGGACACAATTATCAGTGTCTAAAATACATGTATGTAAAATATTATTCACAAGCATAGCCAAGCTAACTGGTAATCAGTCAAGGCTAGTTAAAACAATACTGACTTTTTTGGCAAGCATGTCTCTATTTATAGGCCTCGTGGATCATTCAAGAAAGATCGGCTTGCGTCATAGGTCTTGAATTTAGTTTATTTCTCCACTAATTTCTAGAAGAATCCAAAGGGCCCCGAACTCGCCAACTTGGCTCTATCGCCATTATAACATAAGAGATGGTGTTGCTTGCAAATATTACAATTTTAACAAAATAAATATAGAGTAATATAAATGCATTATACATCCAAATACAAATTATTTACACTATTTTATACAAAATTTGTAACATTAATGATTTTAAATAAACAGTTAATATACATGTAATATATACACGTCACAGGATTTCAATCTTTGAAAAATATCATTTTTGTATTTTCTTACTATGCTATAAACCTCTAAACAGCGAAAATAAAATGTATGAACATTATTCACTGTTCATTTATTTGCAAATTTTAATAAAACTATAAGACAGGTAAACTGTCAAATTAAGTCAGCTTCCTAAATTTTTTAAAAAAATTATGAATTATATGCAGTGGGAAGATGGTACATCACTCCCATATCAAAGTGCATTTATTTTTCTTTGTACTTTCCATGTTAGTATGATTAAACTTATGAGTTTTATTGATAATTTCCATTCATTAATCTAATTTTTCTACCATTCAAAAATATTTTTCCTGAAAAGTTACTGTTTTTATTAATTTGTAATACTGTGTTTAAATTTTTATTACAGCTTTTTTTCTCATACTTAAAGGCATCTTGGAAAAGAAACCACTTTGATTACTGTAGTGTAGAAATTTTGTTTATATATTATACTTTCTTTAGTTTTAAAAAATGTTTGAAGAGAGAAAGTAAATTAATGCTTCAGAACACCACTTAGAATTTTAATATAAATCTACAACTAAGCAGGTTAAGTTACACAGATAATTTAAAAAAAAAATTATCAAACTATTCAAAAGATGTATTGGATATTTGTAATTTTATGAGAATTTTTAAAAATAATTTTGGTATATTGTAACATACGATTTTTTCAGAAAATGTTTGAAAGTAGACAGGGATCCTATCTTTTGTTATTATTACAGTTCAAGTGGTGTTTGAGTGTTAACTTATAACAAATTTTATTTAAACTGAATCAATATAATTTTTATCAAACTTTATAAACTAATTTAATTTTTAGTTCAACGGTTTGCATGCTACCCATTTCTTTTTTAAGTAGTGGAAAGATTAGTTTCTGAAATTGTGATTCTCGAAACTAGAGCTATCTGTAGATTTCTTATCAGTTAGTAATGTAAGAGGTTTGATGTTTTTTTTTTTATCATTTTAAAGTTTCTTAAAATTTAAGAGCTTGAGGATTCATTAATTTTTTTATAGTAAAATATTCTTGCACAAGTACAAGAAATTCTTAAATAACAGCCACCTACTTTATTTAATTGTATTTTATATTTTTAATCATGTTTATAGTATCTTTGAATAATATGGTTCAATTAGGACAATTTTTCCATTTATCTTTATCCATTTTGTCAAACAAGGCTAATGTCTGATTCAGTGGCGTAACAGAGAACATTTGGGCCCCCTACAAAGTCTGGTTTTGGGCCCTCAAGTTGGATTTTACAAAGAGTAGGTACTTAGCAGCAGTCAAGCTTTGGGCCTCCAAGAACCCTCCCCCCCTCCCCGTGATGCAGGGGTGTATGTTACGCCACTGGTCTGATTGGTGGTACATTTGAGTAAAATTACATTAATTTGTTTTCACTTTTAGGTGGAACGTTTGCCATGTCACTACCTGTGAGTTTGTACAATATTCATTGGTTAGTATTGTGTTTGTTTTTTAAATGATTTTAGTGTATTGAACTTGGCTTTGGTTATTTAGAATTTACTCATAGTTAGGCTTGATGTAAATTGTCATTTAGGAAGTTTTTTAAAATTATAAACATAAGAGCTTGATATGTAAGAATTATATTTATACATGCTAAGTGCTCACAAATATTTTTGTTATATGCAATGAATGCTGCAGAAATGAAGGGGGGGGTGTTTTTCAGTGTACATATTTCAGTTTCTCTCTCCACCCTCCTGCTGTTATGAAGTGTTTATTCGCAGTACGATCCAAAAATTCGGGGACTGCGGCCATTGCAAAAGTAAGTACCTAAAGTTAAACCACTTGAAATGAATTTTCCCAACCCTTCCCTACCTGGCCAGGTTGGTTTAGTTCATGTCATGTTACCAAACTGCACTCATGTCTGTTCTCTTCTGAAGCTAGTTAGCTTTGTTCTGCGATGTAAGAAAGATGGCTTTTCTGGAACAGTGTTGAACATTAAATTCTGTCAGTGCTTGGATGAAACGCAAATGGTGACTTTGGAAATGCTAAGTAAGGTATATTGGGAATCTACCATGGTGATTCAAGGTTTATGAATGGTATCGGTGTTTTAAAGAGGGCTGATCATTCATCAAAGATGAACATGTTAGAGGACAGACTTAATGGAATATGGAAAATGCTATGCTCTGTGTCTGAATGTGTTCGAAAAGATCATCGTTACACACTTGCATAAATTGCTGAAGCTGCATACTTGAAGATGTCATTTAAAGGAATCCATTAGTCATAAACTGCCTCAGTTCTGGCAGAGTCACGACTGGTATCTTATGCATGACAACGCACCAGCACATTGATCCCAATGGGCTAAAGAGATCCTTTCCTAGACTTAGCCCCGTGGGACTTTTACATGTCCCATCAATGAAAAACATTTACAGGGACGCCGTTTTGTGTTATCAAATGAGGTGAAAAGAGCATTGCATGCCTTTCAGGAGGTTGCGAAAAATTGCTTCCAGCTGTGCTTCCAGAAGTTATATCAATGCTGGTAGAAATGTATTGGGGCCAAAGGGGACTACTTTGAAGTTGGATGTGCTTTGGTGCTGTGAACTATTCAGGATAAGGTTTTTTGCACCTTGGCCCCAAACTTTTGGATCATACTATGTACAAAAATGCTGCAGTTAAATTTCGTCTTCAATACCTGAATAGAGAATTCCACTGAAGAATTTTTTTTAATTGCAAAATCAATATTCTAAAATGCCGATTGAGATAGAGAACTGATCAGAGGTGTTTTTTTTTTTACATTTCTTCATGAAATTGAAATATTTATGAATTTGAAGAAAATGTTCCTGCAGAAATTGCTGCAGAATTGCAGCTATGAAATTATTTCATCAACTTAAAGCAATCGTTATTTATTATCTTATTTATAATGAAGAATATTTATATATAATATTCTAATACATCTACAACTTATGTTTGTGATAATAGTAATGATCATTGGCAGCATGGTTATCAAAATTAATGTATTGTGTAAAATGTCATGCATTTTTAATTGAAAATTTGCTTTTAAATTCTCTATTAGTATTTTGTACTCATTTGCAGCCTTTTTGCAACTGTTAATTTCGTAACGACTGCACATCACATCCAATAAATTTGGTACAAATTTTTATCAACTATTTTTTAATTTCTATATTTGTTTTTTCTATTTCAAGCATTTTAAAATTTGTTTATTACTGTGGAAAATCGTGGGACATTTTAGTCTTGTTCCTGATGTTTTGACCTATCTATAATTTAAAGTATTTTAATTTAAAAGTATTTGTGAATTTGTTAAGAAAATGTTAAGTGCATGTTCAACAAGTGATGAAAAAAAATTTAAAAACTTTTTATTAAAATATCTTATCTTGCTCCAAAATTGCAAATAATTTTTAAGTGTTTTGATAAGATGTATACTTTGTTTAGAAACAATAGTTATTTATTTTCTATATGTTAAAATCCATATATATATATATATATATATAATTGATGTTATATACCCAAATAAGTACATCAATTTTAAGCCCAAAATATAAGGTGCAATTATAAAATAGGGTTATATATTTGTTCTTTAATCAGTTTTGGAATGTTGTAGTTAATGTTAATTTTAAGAATTTTTCATAAAAAAAGTAAAGAAAGAAAATCTTGTTTTTATTACAGAATAATTGCTATCTTTCATTCAATACTTTGAAGAATAATCATACATTTTCTCTCATCGAAATGACAAAGCAAAAATTTTTTAGCAGTGCATAAACAGAAGCAATTGTATTATTGCAATTGTGTATGTTATTTTTCAATTCAACATTGTAAAAACATTCTTTCGTACATTAAAAAAAATATTAACTGAGATATGGTGATTGATGCATTCATTTTTAGGTTACCTTTTTAATTTTTGACAGTCATTAAATGCTGTGTAATAGGTAATATTGTAAGGCTATTGTGTTATTATTTAATAGGAACATGGAAAACGTACAAATCCTTCTCAAAAGGAATTACTGTTGCATCTAATTAAAATTTAAAGAGTACTAAAAGTATAAAAACTTCTGAAGTTTCTGCTACTGTTTAGAGGAAATGCTGTCTTGATACTCAGAGTATTATCGAGTTTTCAATATTGAGTGTGAAATGAGTTATCAATAGTTATATAAAAACAGTGCTGAATGGTCAGTTATTTGATTATAATTTGTTAACAGTTTTGCAGTTTTTTGAATAAAAAAATGTGGGACTCAGTGGTTCTAATTATGTTTTTAATCATGAATTTGACATCCCCCTTTATTACTTTGTCTTTAAATTGCATATATTATGCTTTTTCAGTGCATATAAAAAGGGAGAATTGAAACAAGCATCACTATGGGAAGCTATGCGTCCATTGGTGCCTATATTATTGCTGTTTTTAAGTACAACTATTTGGGCTGTTTATTCTCCTACAAATATCTTGTATAATGATCCAAGAGTATTTTACTGGCTGGTTGGAACTGTATTCTCCAATATTGCTGTAAGTTTTCACTTTATAAATAAAATGTATTTAAGAAAAACATTAATTAAAAAATATCCTCACTTTCTCAATATCTTAAATCTTTTTTTACACGAATTGAAGATCGAACCAATTTCATATCTGTTAGGCAAATAGAATGATAAAAAGTATTGCTTTTATTTTCATTAAAGGCTGAGTATTAAATTCTTCTGTATTTTTTAGCTCCACACAAATAATTTTAGGTGAAGTTTTTCTTATATTTTCAAAGATATAAGCTTGGATTTTAAACTTTTTAGTGTGAATAATCTTTTAAATTGTGTGTGTGCTCTGTTACTTGTTAATTATGTTTTTTGTTTAATGATCACTATTTTGTTTGCAGCCACTTAAAATGTTTAAAATATAAGTTGGATTGAAACTATTTTCTATAATTGTTTGTATGAAAAATTTGTTGTATTTTTTAAATGATTTAAAAGTCTTAAATTTAGGTAGACATATATTTTTTGGCTGCATATTGGCTTATCTGGAAAGTTCGTGCTGATTTTGAAGGCAAATTGAAGTGCAAGAGCTTTAAATTTTAGTATACATTTCTTGAATTATATATATGTCATTCTCTGTTCTACAACCTTTCTCCATCTTTCTGACAACTTGAAAATTTCGTCCTTCTAGATTCTACAGAGGGTTTCTGCGTGTTTTTTTTTTTTTTTTATCTTGAACAAAGAGTTGAAATTTTTCCCATCTAGAGTTCTTTGTAATGATCAAAATAGGTGAAACTCTGAGGGTGCAAGGTCTGATAAATTAGGTGGATGGAGTGGAACATCTAAACAAGATCAAACATCTTTTGTCGAGTTGTCAAAGATTCATGAAACATGCCCATCCAATTCGTTATTTCTGGACGTTTTTGTTCAATTTCTGTCTTTGATTCTTCTGATTAGGACAATTATCTGAATTTATCATTGCATTGTTTGATAAATCTCATAATGCAGCATTTCCTCTCTATTCACACCAAACATGGAGCATAACCAGCAACAGAAAAAATACCAACTTTTGGATTAGCTGAAGGTGGTGGCTGCATTCCCCTCCCCCCAAGGTTTTTGTTGCTCAACATTATTATGAATGATTCGTTTATCACCCCTTCCTCTTCCATCACTACTTGCTTCTAAACTGGTGTCCCCTGTGGCTCTTATGGAACAAATCACAAATAGAAATTTTATCTGTTGGATATTTTTCCTTTAAATCACAGGAACCCGCATATCAAAATGGTGTTTATGTAGCCAAGTGTCACAAAATAATTGTGGGTGTTAGATTTTGATATTTTAAATATTCTATCAGAATTTTTATCTTATCTTATCCTTATCTATGTGGTAGTTCTTGATCTTTAAGGCTGAAATCGTTAACTGTATGTGTGGCAAATCACTTCTACGCAGTTTTTTCAGCTACAGCATCTTTTCCATAAACAGTGCATATCTTGTTTGATGCTTGTGTGCTTAAAATAAATTTTTTTCCCCTTCCACATGAAAGATATATAAAATGTGGAACAATTAAAGTATAATAACCAAATTTTTTATTAAGTGCCTGAATTCCAGTCCTTAAAGATATGTATCAGTGTCATTTGTTTTCAGTCAGTCTGATGTATTCAGATTTTCTTATGCCACCTACTACAAATCAGTACAAACTTTTTGAACAACCCAATATATATCATAAAATGTGGATTTTTGTCATTTTGTAATCACATCCAAAATTGATTCAGAAAGTCATGAGGATGACACATTCAATTATTAATGATAAACATGCATTTTCCTTGGAAAGTGACATGTTTATGTAGGAGCTATAAATTCTCAAATTGTAAAGGCTGCAGTGACAACAGGAAAATGCGTGTGCGTAGTTTAGGATGGGGAAAAAAGCATTCTTAAAGTCCAAAAATGCTGCTTATTTAAACTTGAGAAACTTCAAGAACGCTTTATAGAATCGCCTTTTGGAGAGGCATATGATCAGGTTGTTCAATTGATACAATCTTGTGCAGTTCACCGATAAAAAAAATTGACAGCGAAATTTTGAAAACTAAGGTTGCAGTTAAATTTACTACTCCCTACGTTTGGAGCATTTACATGGAATTAAAGATAAAAGTGCAATGTCGGGGAAGGTTTAGTACTAAAATAAACTAAAGAAAATCTCTTGAGAGGATTGGAATAATATATATAATGGGTAGAGTAAACGTTTTCATATTTTGCTGTCCACCAGTGAGAAGTACTCCCAATTTTTTGGCCACTGAATGTGTGTGTATATTTGAACTTATTTTTTGAACTGTAAAATAAACTTTTTATAAAGCTATGTTTTAAATTTTAAGTTTTGAGAACTCTAAAAAATATAAGAATGCTAATCTTTAGAAACTATTTCAATATTTTTTTTAATCTTACTAGTATCTATATATGTAACTAATGTGATAAATTTTACGATGTAGTTTTTTCTTTTTTAATTTGTAGTGTCGACTGATTGTGAGTCAAATGAGTTCCACTAGATGTGAAATCTTTAATTGGCTCTTTTATCCCATTGGACTTGCTCTGCTTTACATTTTTTCATGTCCTCATCAAAGTAGTACTGAAGTTCATATAGCCTGGGCCTTACTGATTTTGTCTGTTGTAGCTCATATCCATTATGGGGTTTGTGTGGTAAGTATTTTATAGTATATATAAATGTCAGTGACATATGCAGAGGGGATATATGAGGACAGAGCTTAAAAATTAATAAATTTTGTCTTATAAGTATTTCTTAAGAAGTGAATATCAACTATTAAAAATATAGATCTGCTCCCCCGAATGAAATTTTTTTTACCCTGCTTAACATAATACTAAATAAAGCAAAACAGTAAGTTTAAACGGTTTAAAGCAAAGTAAAACTGCCACAGTAATACATTAGCAAACTCATAGATTTAAGTCTTTAATTGCAGCATAAATAAACTTTAAAGCACCAACCTTACTCTTTGTTTGCTCATAATATTGCATAGAAATGAAGTTTGAAAGAAAAAAATAATTAGAAATATTTATTTTTTTCTACTAAATTTCATCTAATGAAATTAAAACTGATTTCCATTTTTCGAGAATACTGAAAAGTATTCTAAATACTCATTGAATAGAACCAACTTGTACACACACAAAATCATAATGTTGCACATGTATAAAAGATTGTTTATTAATATATTTTTTTTATCAATATCAACATCTTACTTATAGAACAAATAAATTGTAAAATTCTAAAAAATTTAACAAGTGCTGAAAAAAAAAGCAAATATTGTAACAATCAGTCATTAAAACAAGTTAAAAACTGTAGAAACAGCTATGATTTAAGTATAGGGCCATGGGTAGCCTAGTCGTTAGGGCATCGGACTCCAGATCGGAAGGCCTGGGTACGATGCCCAATACCACCAAATACCCTCAGAGAACATGCTCGTTAAATCAGTATGTCGAAGGTCTTGTAGGCTGAATCACAAGTGCAGGGGACTGGAGAATATTTCCCTCCCCTTCAGTTCCATGCCTATAGGTGGAGATACGGGGGTCGCCATTTATCGTCCTTCGGGTAATTTCGTCGAGCTAATTCGTTCTGTCACTTGTATGGTGCTCAAGGCCAACAACAGGCGTACTTCTAGCCTCTTGCTACAATGAAATTCGTGGGCCTCATTCTGACTACATCAGACAGGTGGCATAAGAAACAACACATTTCCTGAAATTCATTCATAAAATATATTTATATTTCAAGAGAAATATATTTAAATTTGAAATAGAAGTTTGAAAAATTTTCAATCAAGTTGTCACTGCCGTTCCAATCGTGTTGTTCATCAGTGTCTGGAAGAGCTGTAGTACATGCCCCCCCTCACATTTCTTCCCAGGGGCTGTGGGTAGCCTAGTGATTAAGCATCAGACTCCAGACCGGAAAGCCTGGGTTCGATGCCTTATGTCACCAAATACCCTCAGAGTACACACGGAGTACATGCTCGTTAAATCAGTAGGTCCGAAAGTCTTGTGGGCTGAATCACGAGTGCATGGGACTGGAGAATATTTCCCTCCCCTTCAGTCACATGACAAAATTGTGGAGATGGGTGGTGGTGCCATCTATCGTTCCTTTGGGGAATTTTTCAGAGCTAAAACCAACTGTCACCTGTATGGAGCTCAAGGCCTAGGCCAATGACAGGCGTACTTCTCTAGCCCCTTGCCATGATGAATTTCGTGGGCCTCGTTCTGGCTACGTCAGACAGGTGGCATTAGCCACAACAACATGATTAAGTATTTAATATAAATGTTTTAAATCAAATCAAATCAAACCAAGATTAAAATTATTGCAAATGATTTGAGAAATTTAATAAGGTAATCCTGTTCTAAAAACAGTACTTTAATTTTTTTTCAAAATATATCTGTTATTACTAGGTTTATTGTATGATTGGCATTTTAAATAATTAAGAATGATATTTTTGTAAATAAATATGAATATTACTATTCCAGAAAGAAACTTTAATAATAAATTTTAAAGCACCCTCTTTTTTAAAAATAAGAATATTACTATTTAATTTACAGTTTATGATACCAGCATTGTCAAACCAATATCTGTGTGCACTTTTAGAGATTTCGACATTTTGACTATCATGACAAGTGTACTAACCAAATTTTCATATATAAAGACTACCATGCAACTCTAAACATATGGTGAGCTGTGGATGGTTATTAAGAAAATATGCTAAGTGCATAACTCAAAATATCAAATAAAAAAATATCTCAAAGTCATTCTTTTTGCACATAGCAGATATTGGTTTGTGACAATGACAATATGTAAAGTTGTAACTTGGTAATATGTTCTCACAAAGTTGGCTGTTGTTGAATTTAATAAGGCTTTAAATATTAGGATAAAAAGTAATATTTGGTCAATTTATACCAAAAATTATTAGATCATCAATATATCAAGAAATAATTATCAATACTAATTTAATGAAAAATTAAATTAGCTAAACTTTCATTAACATGTCTAGCCTGCGGGTAGGTCTTCAGTTTGTCTATATATCTTAGCATTAAAATGAATATAATTTTACTTAAGAACCTTTTAAATAAGTGTTAATGTTGAGGAAATTTGCAACATTATGTAGATTAATGTTTTCTTTGAAATTATGATAATTATAATTTCAATAATATGAGTTAAATTATCAAAATCATGACTTTATATAAATTTAATATCTTTACTATTTTTAACAATAGTTATATTACTAAAATACTGTATTACTGTAAAAATTTACCAGAGATATTAATGTAAGTTGAAAATCTGTAGTAGCTGTATGGAATTTTATTGGATACTTATGTAATTCAGGGGTTAAAAAGTGTGCTAATTTCTTTCTAGTAATATGCCTATTTTTTTATAAAACATGAGTGCCATAATAACTTTTTTTATCATTTAACTAAGATTTATCAAAGAATTATTGTACTCTATATATGCTTAGTGCACATAATGCTATAATAATATTAAAGAATACTGGCATAATTACTAGATACTTTATTTACATACTGTTATAAAATCTCCCCATAAATCTTTTTTAATCTTATTTTTAATATTCTTCAAAGTAACTTGCTTTTTATAATTTAAATATATATGTAATAAAATGAAAAATATTAAGGTCTGCCTTTAAATGTTAATGCTCTCTCTTAAATGTTACCAGAAAGATAGATGGATCTGAGTATTGTAAAAGAAATAGTTATAACTACAATATCTAGGAGTGATATCATAAGTGATTGCCTGTGAAACAGTAAAACCATGGAACCACATTGTCAGGGTCCAACTGTATAGTGGTGCCAGTAATTGTGTAGATCCTGTGAATTTTGTATTTTTCAACTTTTCCCTACCAATATCACATGAAATATTTTATGCCATGCAAGTATTTGTGTGTCATTTAAAAGTAACTTGAATTAAAACAAAGGTGAAATTCAAATACCAGCTCAAGTTTGAAATGCTTAGATTTTTTTAAGAAGTTACATTTGGTATTGTTGTATTACATTTGATATTTACTAAGCTTTCTGTGATGTTTTCTCAATTACTTTCTGAAACTTCGTAAATCAAACACAATTATCTCGACTATCACTGCAATCAAGCAAACACAATCGCTCGTATTAAAACACTCCCAAGAAACTATTCTGGGTACAGCAAACCACGCTCCATGTGTTGGTTCTCAATAAAAAAAATCACCTTAACACCAAATCGCGGGCAAGCGCTCCATGCTTCCAAAACACAAGGTTTTTCTCTCGCCTATAACCATTCTCCTCCAGGATCGGTTGCCTTCTCCCTCACAAAACGTCAACCCCTTCAACACAGATGCGAGTGGCCACGGTAGCCTACTGTTCAAGGTATCAGATTGTGGCTAGCTTGTCAGGAGTTCGAGCCCAGTACCACTAAAG
Source organism: Trichonephila clavipes (assembly GCA_019973935.1). NCBI lineage: Eukaryota > Metazoa > Arthropoda > Arachnida > Araneae > Nephilidae > Trichonephila > Trichonephila clavipes. The sequence goes on from BMAU01019240.1 coordinate 195,192, forward strand.
TTCCGCCTTCTAGGGGGAGTGATGTATATTAAATCTGTCAAGAGCTCAAATGTCCTCCTGTTGGTGTGGTAGTTAGGAGAGAGAGATGCCAGCTCAGGTGTCATCCTCGTCATTTGACCATGATTCAAAATTGTGAGGTCCATTGCCAAAAGCCCTCGTGTAGCTGAACAGTGCAACACTAATATTCACTCACTTACCCCCACAGATGCGGGAACCTTGCCAACTCTTAAAGAATCTACTGCCAAACAGTAGTCGGATACTATACTTTACTTCATTCTTAATTAGTTTCACAACATTTAATTGAAGTATTTTAAGTTCTTGATTTTTTTGTTATATATGTCAATATGCAATTATTGCCTCCAATACTTGTCTTTTATTTAATGAAAAATGCATTCTCGGTAGATTTTTTAAACAGTAGCAGATTTTTTAAAAACACATATCAATTTAAGTTAGGCATGTTTCTTGCTCAATATAATAGTTGAATTCTATTAGTATAAAGTTATTTTTTTTTTCTTGTATCTTGTGTGGTGAGGAAATGTATTCTGTTGAAAATGTGAATAACTTGTTTCCAGGGTTTTATCAATGTACTTTCTTGCATTAATAGTGCTGCCAAACTACTGGCACATGTCTGTATCATGAATTAGGATGTGATACTTGGCTATGCAATCTGGATGGAACTCCTTTCCTCTTTTTTACGTAATACAGATTTTGACCATTTTCAACTTAAGCTTTTTACTCTCATCAGACTAAATATACCAATTACCATTGGTCATCTGTTCAATATTTCACTTCCAAATTCTTTCTCTTTCCAATTTTTTTTTCTTTTTGGTTAGAGTAAGAAATTACCTTTTTCTAGAGGTTCTTCATGTTAAATTTTTCTATCCTCAAAGCAAATAATTTTTATCACTATCACTAACAGCTATAGTGCACTTCTTTCTTTCTTTCTTTCCCACCCTTTCCTTATAATGTAAATTTTATGTATTGCAGAACTAGTCGCACTTCCTTTTCCTCTTGTTTCTATTCCATCATTTGAAACTATTTTCTTGCAATTTGCAATAATCTAATGTCTAATCCTTTTTACTTCAGTTCAGTTTTATGCAATGAAAATGCGATTTAAATGTAAACATTTAAAAATTGCCAAGAACAACTTAATTTGTGTTACAACTACATTTCTTAACAGAACAAATTGAATGAAGTATACAATTGTATTTCAGAGAATGAATTCCTGCATTACTGCTGGTAGTTCACTGATCACCAAAACCATAATTACAATTAAGTTTTGCATTCCAGTTACTCGAAACTGTTTCAAACTTTTTCTTTTTAAGGAAAAGTTTAGTGTAAATTTTTTTAAATATTAGTTTTTGAATTTCTTTCTTTATTTTTCATTTTTTACAGCATTAAATTTTGTTTTAAATGATATATAAATATTTGTATTTCATGGAATAGTTGACTTTCTGTTTGCAAGCAAAGTTGAAAATATAAAATATTAAAACTACCCAATTTCGGCCTCTATTGCTGTTTATGTATCGTGTGTATATAACTTAGCTGATGGAGCGTTACTGAAGATAAATATTGTTGGTATCTTTTTTTAGAATACATTTAATGAATGAAATATTTCTATTCTCACTTTTATTAGCATTCGTTTAAAATGTATTTAGAAGTGATAGTTTCCAATGTGTATAAAAAAAATTGCAATAAAAAGCTTACTACTTTCATTTTAAAGATGGTGTGTGTGGCTCTGGATTTATCCCATAATTTCTTGTACAGTTTTATAATTGTAACAGTAAACACATAAAATGGGGACCTTAAACTTTTACCCATAATTTTAATAGTGTTTAGTGTATAATAGCTCATTTTAAAATTTTAGTTAATTCTTTGGAACATGTTAGGAATTTGAAAGTGATACATATTTGTAAGAATTACGGCATTACAAGTTTTATTTAATCAAAGGAAATATTTTTATGAAGAGATGAACATAAAAATTATTCATTATATTTTTTTAAAAAACCTCTGTCATTGAAAGTAACTTTTTAAAAAATGAAATGCTTCTTTAATTGTGGATATGTTGTCTGAAAATACATTTTTAGATTATTAGTTCTAAAAATATTTCCATTCTTTGTTTTTTCAGGTGCAGCAAATGTGCAAACATTTTAGAATACATTGCTTTACTTTGAGAAAAGATGAAAAAGATTGATAATTTTAAATTTTCTTTTGGATACTGATTTATATATGTATTTGTTAGCAACTGTTATTGCATAGAAATACTTTCTTAAATCAGAAGAAAGTACGATAATGTTTATCTGATTTATATGGAATTTATTGTCTTTACTGATAATAATGATTGATGATATCAAAGGGAAAGCAGTGCAAATTGACAGTCATATAGATATATATTTATTTTCACTGGCTTAAACTTTTATATTTAAATGAATTTTTCCAATGTGACTAAATTCCTATATTTCTAAATATTTAGTACCTTTTTATGTATATGAACTAAAATTTGACTTACTACATCAGATAAATGCAATTTTATTTTATTTTATGAAAATGTTCATTATATAGTTGAATTTTAATTTTCATATGCCATTCTTTCTGTATTTATTTGGTAGATTTATTTTTTAAATCTCTGATGAATTCAAATCTGAAATTATATATATATATATATTTATATACATTGCCACATTCATATTCAGCATGCAGCATCTTGCCACTTGAAATTTCTAAAGGTATGCATTTGTAAAACTATTATGTCTGTACTTATCAAATATTTGTATATTCTCTATATATTCATGGATTTCATTTCAGCTTTTGAAGCGAAAATTAACATTGTATCAGATGTTTCACAAATATTTAAAGTATGCAATGATATATAAAGAAATTGAAATAAAAATTCTTTCAGTATCCCTTAATTTTTTTCTATTATGATTTTCATTTGTATTGTTTCATAAACATAAAATTTCTAGTCTTACCTTTTTTACAGTTTTTTTTTCTGACTGTAAATAAGGGCACCTATGCAATTTCAGTAACTTTATGCATAAATTGTAGTCAATCTGCTTTACAATAAAAAAAACTTTTTGAAAGTGATGCTAATGTTTCTGACAAATTTTCACTTTTATTGTTCTTATGACTCTGGTCGTTTTTGTGAATATATAAGAAATTCATGAATATCTGTATGTTATCGTGTTTTTAGAACTTCAGCATTTAGTCATTCAGAAATTCATATGGAAAGGTTGAGATTTTCCAAAGAAATTTGGAAATTCATTATGAAGACTTGTAAAATTTGAAAACTTTTGATGTTATTGAATTGAAAATAGTATTCAATCAATGCTTTGATTTCTGCTTTACTTTTATGAATGGAGCCTTTCATATAGATATAAAAATGTCTGTGTATAATATGAATTTACATGTGCCTTTTTTACTTGAAATTTCTCTTAAAAGGTGTGTGATTTATTTAAAAGATTATGAAAAATGATTTTTTCCTGATAATTATATTTATCTCTGGATAGATTTTTTTTTATTAATGTTTTCTTTTTGTATCATTTTTTAAATGTTTTGCTCATACTAGTTTAAATAATTGTTTATAATTTTTAAGATATCAATGAAAAAATTAAATTGTGCAATTTTGCATAATTATTTAAACTAACTTACTTCATGTTTTGTGCGTAGTGGAATTTTTTGTAAAAAAACATTGATTTCAAATTTACATAACTTTTTAACTTTATAAGGGGGAAAAACAACTATTTTAATTTAGTTATGGAATAATTTTATTTTTTAAGTGTGTGCATGTAACTAAGCTATGTTAATTTTGGTTGATATTAGTACTAAAATATAGATTTTCATTATCTGTGTTATAGAAATCTAATTTCATAAATTATGATTTTGTATTTAATTCTAATAAGTCATAAGTTCATTTAATTGTTTTTTTTATTTTCATTAGTTTTTGAAGTTGTAATTTTTTAGGATTTTAATTGATTGCAAGTGAAATGTTTGGCTTTAAATATGAAAGTGTTCTCTCAAAATAAAATGATTTTTTCTTCAGAAATATATTGCAATATTTTTTAATGTTAATATTCTGCTGAAATGTATTGTAAGGGATCTTTAACTCTGAATGTATTAAGTATGTACACTAAATATGAAGAGTTATCTTATTTTCATATTCTTTAGAGATATATATTTTGTTACATATACATTTTTACCTTTAGCTCTGGTCTATATTACATTGTATATAATTTTTAAGCACTCTGCTTTATCTGTAATACTGAGCTAATAATTTAGGATATAATTCTATATCATGCAAGACAGTAGTAAAATCTCTTTCCATAGATAAAGGAATTAGAGTATTTCTGTGTACATTATACATTCCATTGATATTTTTTTTATTGCAAAATCCCATAATTTTAGTTTTCACTTTGAGAAACCTATTTTTTCCTTTTTAATTCAGCTTTTTAAAATAGTGTGATCATATTTCAAATTTCTGTTAGAAGATTATTATAGATTATTTTCTTATGACTAAAAATGTTAGAAATCAGTGATCATTCCATTAAACTTTATGGATGTATGTTTAAATTTCAGTTTTTTAATTCATGGGTTGCTTCGTTTCTTTTTGTGCAGGGAATTTTTTAGAGTAATATTATAATAAATGTTATTTGTTTACTACTTCTATTCTCTCATGATGTCAAAACTTAGAATTAAGGGATTAAACTATCTTGCCAACTCTGATCCCTTTAAGAATTCCTTTCTTGCACAGTTGATAAGTGCAGTTGTCTCTAGACCTGCAGATTGAAATCTGCTATAAAAAGGCAACTGGTAGAACATCTCAGTTTAGCACAATTGCTGCCATTATACTTCAACTGTAAAGTATCTTTAAGATGCCCCTCTCGTAAATTACAACTAATAATATATTGTTATGGCACATGCATCTATGTAATAGATCAATCTCCACAATTGCATCAATAGACAGCAATGCTACAGGGTATATATATGAATGCAGTAATTGTTTGAAAATTCTTTAAAACTTAATTATTTACTTTTTAATGAGACTTTCTTCCCTAGGAAGGAGGTGTGTGGTAACTCTTGTCTCGTAATTTCAAAACTTACAAAAAAAGCAAGATTAAAAGCGCCTACTAACTGACCATGAAGATTATTTTTTTTTTTTACTTGACTGGAGTGCTTGTGTACTTAATAGTATACTGGAGGTTTAAATTTTCCTCAAATACAAAAAATGGTGCTACCAAATTATTTTATTTATATCTCGTATGTAACAGTTTTAAAAGGATTTAATTTGTATATTAAATTTAAAATTTATCTATTAGTTTTAAAATTCGACACTTTTTGATTTTTACTATACTTAGAAGTTCAAAACTTATTTCATCTTTTATATTCTCTTAATAAAAATTTTAAGTTAAAAAAACACTTATTAATTACTACTTAGGGAACAAATCTTAAGATAATTTTTATTGCACAATTTAACAGGTATTTATAAATGTGTATATGGAGATATTGATTTGAACATGTATGTAATATATGCTTGTATTTTGAATACTTTAGGAATTCACTTTTTTTTCTGTTTTTAAATCATTCTAATATCCCCCTGACTATAATGTATACTATTTTTAAAGTAGAAATTTAAAATGAGATTTATTTTTGCTAAATATGTTTGTACAGAAGCAGTTATTTTGACTTCATGCAATTGTGGTAGTCTGGACGAAAAATAGACATTTTTGGTGAAGGATTGTAAATATAAGGCAAGAGCTCACTAAAGACCATTGTGTAAAATAATATCTGCATTGATATCTGATGAAACAAGATGTTCCAACATTGCCTTATGTGAATGTTTAGAAATAACTACTCAATTTTGACCTTATTTGCCTATTTATAGTTTTTTAAGTAATATCTGTATTTAATGTTTTGCAGCTCCATTGTAACATTAATCTGTTCAGTTTATTTGTGTTTTATTTAATCTGTGCCAAGTAAGCTATTTTGTTCCGAAATACATGTTTAGAAAGTGAGAATTTTGTAGTATTTTTTTTCTTTCAATGAGAAGGTTTAAATATCAGTATAGCATGGGTTATATAATATGCTGTAGATATTAAAATAGATTAGTTTTTTCAAATAATGTAGAATGTTTAATAAAAATCAATCAATGTATCTGAAGTGAAAAAACATTTTGTAAGTAATCTTAATTTTTGCTATCTGTTGGACTTTAATTTTTCTGTCAAATGTGTGCCTCAAATAAGGTTTCCCCCAGCCTTTGGGAACAATTCTGTGGATATGATAAAAGCATTAAGTAGAAAAGCATTATATCAATTTCTTGCACTGTGTGAGCTAAATTCATTGCTTTATATAAAACTCAAATTTGATGATTTCATCAGTAAAGATGAATTTAATGACTTCTATTTCAAAGGAACTTCTCACTCAATGATAAAATATTTTGGTGTTATCTTTTTGTTGTATTGATTTAATTTCTAAATTTATTTGTGCTTATATTTATAGGGAATTTTTTAGATAAGAAATTTATGAAGTTTTCATTGAAGTAATACAAAATACTAAGAATTTGAGTGAATTTTAAATTATTGACATTTACTGGAAGACGTAAGTTTTGAACTCCACTGAGAGAATTTAAGGAACTGTTAACTAAATTTTCAGCACTCTACAAAAAATATTTTTACTCCTATAAATATGTTTTTATCCATAAGAATGCAGAATAAAATGATTTTTATAAAAATCCATTCCAAAATATAACAGTAGTTTTTATTATTTCAATCATTTGAAAAGTATTCTCTTTTCTGGATTTTTATGTATTAACAATTTATTTTCTGAAATACCATTAAAAATGGAAATGTGTTTTAAAAATTAACAGTGGGGTCGTAAACATATCAGTAGTCATTCCAAAGCTTTCCATTTAATTTTTTTGACATTCCAAAAATTAAATGTTCTTGAATTTTTTTGTAGTGAGGATATACTGTTAGATAATTGTTGTATGTTTTTAAAAATGCAAGAACACAATTTTAAGAATTTCAAATTCCTAGATATTTGAAAAAACTTTTTCAATTGTGCTCCACATCTTTTAAAATATAATTTTAGTTTCAGAAAACGTATTTATATATGTAAAAATTGCACTGCTAAATTTCAAGTCTTGGAAGATTCATTCAAATTTTTGTATTTGCTTTTTGATGAACCAAGAAAAAATTAGCTGTCAATTTAATATATGGTATCGGTATGCAAATATGTTCAGAAGAAAAATTCTTAAACAGTTCTGATTTCTTTGCTTTTCAATATATATTTCTGATTCAAATGCAGTTTCTGTGAATAAATGAAATTCTGATAAGTTATTTTAAAGAACCAAAATGCTCTAGAGTCTTGAATACAATGATATCTAGAAAGTTATTTATATTCCTGAATGGTAGATTTTCTCTTTAAGAAATTAAAACACTTGAATATTCTTTCTTTTAAATATTTGTGTCTTAGAATTTTATTTCTGTATCTGATTCATACTTTAGTAATCTTTTTTGAAATTGTTAGTACCAAATATTTCATTCATTTATGCGACAGAAGCAGCATTCTATTATCTTAAGTAATATATGGTAAAGGAGATTTTTAAGGTATTGTCATTTGCATACTTTTCTTCTTATGCATGTTTAAACATAACTTCTGAAACAATGGAGTTGTAAATGAGTTTATAATTTTGTTAGAAGTTTGTTATATCTGGAAAAATAAAATGGAAATTAAATTTTTTATTTTAGTAAATGAAAATATGTAATCTGCATTATTTAAAATTGTTTATTTCATTATCTTGCTAGCAAAACTTCCATTTCTTTGTTTTTTATATTACCTAAAATTTATTTTCATGATGTATTTTCAAAATTGAAAATGCTTATTTCCTGATCCATAATATTGTGTTAAATTGTTTGATAATAGTAAGGTATGTGCTTAAAAATTTAAACTATTTTAGCATGTGTATGTTTGGAAGACTTTGTCAAATGTTGAAATTCTTTGGAAGAAGCTTGAATTGTTACATTTTCCTTAGTTTTATGAAGCTAGATTTTGTATAACAAGAATTATTAATATAATAGTTTTTACTCTAATCCCATGCATTGATCCTTTGGTTATGAAGCTTAAATTAATGATGTTTGAATAATAAATAAAATGTAGAACCTTTTCATAAAGCATCTGTTTGACAAAACTATTATTCATGTTTGGGATTATTTACATTTTAAAAAAGTGTTTATTCTTTTATTTTTGTATTGAACTGTTGTGTTTGAAATGTGCCATATAAATAGGATCAATTTATTGTGTTTCCCAAGACAATTTCTTTTTTAATCTTGTAATTATACATATGCATTTTGAAATATTTTGGTTTCTTTGTTGGAAAAAGCTATATTGCTTCAAGAATGCTTTGTGATATTGTTTTTTCCTCTTATGAGGTTCATTGAAAATGTTATACATTTGCTGCACAAAAGTTTTAAGCATTCTTTCTTGAATTATATTGGGTAGTTGGTTCAGTATAAAATATTGTAGGACCACTGAAAAGAAGCTTACTAAAGATTAATATATGCAGAATATAACTGGTGTATTCAATATGTTGGGTAATCATAATTGTTAAATTCTGGATTTTAAAAATTTAATGCTAGTTCATTTCAAATTTTTAATTTTCTTGAAAAATAAGTTACAAAATTATGAGACCACCTAACAAGATTTATGTATTACACGCATAAATTAGGATTTGCTTATTAGGATTTCATAAATTAAGATTTCATTTTATGAGCTGTTTTCTTTGAAAATGGTGCAAGTCCATTTTTGACAAAGTTAGTTAATTATAGCATTGAATGCAATCTATGAGCTTTTTTTAGTTATATGAATAGCTCCCTAAAAGAATCCTTCAAAAATTTCAATGTTTTGTTAAAATAAGTTTATGATTATGAAATTACAAATATTTCCCACTTTCAAAGTAGTAATTATATCTCCATTTAATATTGACCATTTTCAATGAAAATGGCTCATTTGTAGTAAAGAAACGAGTTTTATATTGGTAATATTTTTAAGGAGACAATTTCTTAAATTAAAGGCGAGGCAATCACATATTTTATTAAGGTACCAGCAAATTTGAAGTGGAAATTGATACTTTAAGGAATTGTGTTAATGCTGGAATTTGTAATTGATAAAGTTAATTTTGGTAAAATCGATATTGTAAGACTTAAGATGCACATTGTATTCTTGACATATTTTCTAACAATGAATGGGAAGAAAATCTTCGAGTTATGAAATCAAACAAGTTATCAAAAAATGTCACTCATTTAGATTTATATTCTTCTGAGCTTTTTAAAAAAATTTTTAGTTACTGAAAATTGTACAACAAAACCAAAATTTTTGAAACCGCTTCACAAGAAAAAGCTTACTGGAACTAAAAATACAGTAAGATTGGACAATAATTATATATTTCATTACTGACAAGATAACATAACTTCAAACAATTATGATTTAAGAACATAATGTAGATTTTTAATCTATAAATTCATTGTGTGGAGTTCTGTTATGACAAGTGCTTGTACTTGATGGAATATGTGATAAAAAAATATTTTGCATTTGTGAACTAGCTAATATCTAATGTGTTTTATGATATTCATATATCATTTATATATTAGAGGGTTTTTCAGTGGTAAATCTATTCAGAAAAGAATATGTAAAAAAGTTTTATATTTGTCAATCAAAGTGTACTTTCTGAACTCTTTTTGAGGTATTCTAAGTTATCGAGTTATAAAAATAAAAGCGATTATATGGAATTGAACTGGAAGCTGTCTTTGTAAGCATATTACATTTCAAAAGCTAAGCTAGGATGTTTTATTTAAAGGTTATTTGAGGTCTATAAAAAGAATAGGACAGATTTTTTTTTCTCGTTGATTAATATAAAATCTGTTTATGAATTGCCAAGTGGTCTTATAATTTGTTGACAACATACTTTAAGATAACATTAATTTGTTTTTAAAAAAAAATCTGTTCCGATACATCTAATTGAATTACTCAATTCTATTCTAGTATTAGCAGTTTCTCTTTGTAATGTATTATATTTGATATAAAATCTAATAAAAATTATTTTATTTTGAAGTTTGTTAAATCAAAGTATTATGTTAATAGATTATATGCTTTTGGGGGTACTTTTAAAACTATCAAACGATAATTCATCATTAATTCACCTGATTTTTATCGAATTGAAGTAATATAAATTATATTAAGTGCCAGTTTCAAATTTTTATCGGATAATAATTCCTGTTTGTTATTTATGTATAAACTGATTTGTGTCTAGTTTAAGATACATGAATTTGAATTTTTTTGTTGCAATTGGAAGTATAAATCATTTGCAAGGTGCATTGAATTAATGGAGTTTTTTTTTTTTTTTGATGCAGGGCATTATTTTGGTTTTGTACTTTGAAATGGCATTGCTCTCAAACATAAGGTTTTTAAGAGAAACAAAGTACTTGCGATGTTGATAAACATTTTTATGAGTTTCAAACCATAGTTAGATGTACTGCTGACATAGTATATTATATAAATCTGTGTTGGTATTTTATATTCAGATTGATACGATTTAATATTATGTATGATAAAGGCATTTTAGAAGGTTCAAGATTCATCTATATCATTGCATAATTTTTTTTGCCATTAGAAATATGGAACCAAACAAAACACTAGTTTTTGTAATATAAAGAAATAAGGGCAAGGCTCTATTTTATTTGCTTACATATCTTTACAGGTATTTGATTAAAAAATTTTAAAAGTTTCAGGATTTTTTCTGCATATTACTCTAGACCAGGGATGGCAAACTATATTGGCACACAACACAATATTTTAGGTACACCATTGATCAAAACGGTTTGCATTTTAGTTCAAAATAACAAAGTTCACTAAGAAACATTACAGGCAAAAAAGAGTGATTGGTCGTGGAGTGGTGGTTGATTCTTCAATCAAGGAATTTTCAGTGAGATTTTCTCAGTTCAAAGAATTATCAAAAACGCTCAAGTTTATTATGTGACTTCATTTGTGATAAACTGAACCTGTCCCAATTTGATGGGTTGAAAATTGAAGAATTTTTGAAATGCAACTGATTGATTTCCAGTCTAGTTCAATATGGATTCAAAAATTTATTGAAACAAAGGAAGTTAAAATTGATTGAACCAGAAAGATTAACAAACAATATAAGTAAAACATTATTAATGAAATTTTGGAAACATGAAATTCTATTCGACATATTTAACTATGAAAAGAAACTGGTTCATGCTACTTTAACCATATGTTAATCTACTTATGCCTACGAGTCATTATTTTCAGAGATGAATAACATTAAAGACTCGCTTAGAAATCGTTTGGCAGACGACTCCAATTCAGTATGCATTCTGCTAAAAGTACAAGTAACATCGTACAATCCTAATGTTTGTCATCTAATCTGCAACAACAGAAGTATCACTGTTACCTTAATTTGAATTGCACGTTTAACTAAAACATCTACTACTGTACAGTGCAAAACGTATTTTTCGAAGTAAATAAAGGTTATTGAGTTGTTAGTATTTAGTTTTATTATTTTCCCCATATTCACAAGTCAAAATTTTTTGACGGCACATCTATGCCTCATTAAACATTCCTTTAAAAAAATGGCACGTTGATCCATGAAGGTTCGTCACTCCTGCTCTAGACTAATTTTTCCCAAATTCTCGACTCTTTACCATGTAATGCATTTTAAGTATTACACATTGGATTCAGGAAGTTATGGAAATTTATTTAATTAATATGAAATCTTCATGGTAAAATTTTTAAGTAGAACTAATTTAAATCAAAGAGTCATCAGTGATTAATTTTGAATGTAACAAATATTGAAAGTAAATTTCTTCAAAATCAATTTAAGCCTCAAACAATGTATAACAGCTACATTGTTTCTTTATATTTAATCCAGTAAATGATTTTATAAAGTATCAATAAATCTGAGAATACTACTTGCAGGAAAAATTGAATAAGATTTTTAAATTTCAATTTATGATTTTTTTTATAAAGAAAACTTAAATTTACACATTTCTTGAAGTTTTTATTGTAAATGTACTTAATTGTATATTTTATGTTTACTCTTCCTTCAGAATCTTAGTGCTGCATCACTTTGTCATCTTGTTATTCTTATATACGTATATATAATATGAATTATTATTCATTCACTTATGTTTCATTTTTTGGATGAAACATTTTTGCTGCTATATTCAATGAAATATGAACCGTACCTGATTTAACATGATTTTGTTATAGAAGCTGTAACAATTTTGCAAACTATCATTGATAGAAAATGAATAAAGGGACCAGTTTTTTTTACAGTTAATAACAATTGATTGTTTTAAAAAATGTCGAATTGAACTATTTCAAAAATGATTTCCTAAATGAAATGTCAAGTTACATATAAACATAACTCGGAATATATATCTAAATCTAATTTTAAAAAAAAGATAAGTGCATAATTTACATTGTATGTAGATTATTTTTCCTATTTCTTTTTTTTCAAAGCAAAAAAAAAAAAGTTTCAAGCATCCATGTCTCTTTAAGCAAAGTTTTAAGTTTATCAAAAGTGTCGAGTTTTATCTTTATTTTATAAAATATATTTTTTAAAAATTCGTCTGCTTGTCATTTTTTAATTTAGTTGGTTTTACTAAGAATATTGGTAAACAATATTTGAAAAATAAAATATTAAGCAAGATTTTTTTAGTGTCATTTTTTTGATGCTTTATTCAATGTATATAGCATCAATATTAATCAGATGACTTGTAAATAACTTTTCTGATGAATTTTACTTTTTAATTATTGTCATTTCTATTATCAGCTGGTTTTCTTTTTTTATAATTTTGCTTTTGATCTGATCGAATTTGTTTTGTAATTTATTAGAATGACTCGGTGGTGCAGCTTTTTGCAGTGTGCTATTTGACAGCTCAAGTAACAATATATTACTTATTAGTCATGTGATATTTTTATTGTAAGTAAAATGTGATGTGAAACTATTAGTAAAATGAATGTTAGCAAATGTATAAAAGTTGACATCAATGTGTTCTTTTTTTCTTGATCAGGCAACTTCCATTTCACTGGCAATTTGCATATTCTATCATTACTTTTTATCGGATATTTTGATAAAATTTTATGAAGTTTAACTTTGTGCCTTCTCTCTTTCTCACTAAACTTTTTTTAAAACTCTGAGTGCAATTCGTTTAAAATTGCTGTAAAATGTTATCTATTTGTTAAAACCTATGACTTTATTTTGCTTTAAAATAGTTCTAGTTAAACATGTATTTCGTTTCCATTTTCTAATTGAAAAACTTCATTTTTTACTTGTACATCATTGTACAGACATGTATATTATTAAAATTGTCTAAAGGAAGTAAAATGTATTATGTTTGTGTCCATAAGTAAATTTTAAAAAGGGATACTTTATTTTCATATTTATACTGAGCTGTTTGTTTAGAAATCTTCAGCCAAAATATGTGTATTTTAATAGCTTCTAACCAAATAAAAGTTCAACTATTTGGGCTATATGCTGTGTTTTTATTTCCTGTGTTAATTATATAAAATTAATTTGAAATTTTTTATAACAGTATTTAAATTTTATTTTAAAATACAAAATATTTTACAACTTCTTTTGAATACGCAATCTGTTAAATTTTTTTTCAGAAATTCGAATACAAACATTACGAGGGGAAAAACACATGTCAATACTTAAAACTGAAAGACTAATCTACACTTATGTACTTAATTTAATTATAAACTGTAATTTCAGTTTTTCCATGTCCTTGACTAATATGAAAGAACAGGAACTAGATACGAAATACGTATCAGGTAGAAAGAAAATCCGGTATTAATAAAAGTGGATCTGACAAGCAAAAATTCCTGCGACTGCCTTAAAATTAAAAAAAAAAAAATCGATGAACATGCAATTTACATTTTATGCTTGAAAAATAAATTTATTCATACGGATATATGAAAAATGTTGCTTTCATAGTTTTATTATTTGGAGTATAAAGGCTTAGTATTCTGTCGGAAAATGTTAAAACATCTTGGGTATTATTTGAAGACGTTACTTTTGTATAAAATTTTTTTTGTTCTAAGGTTTATGTATTTTGATGAACATACAAATTTTATTTTAAAAATCATTTAGTTTCGAACAAGATACCTTAATAACTTTAAATTTCATTATACCATCTTGGAAAAAGGTATAGCTCCTGTAAATTGTCAATCTTTCGAACAGCTCATTTTGTAGTACCTCCTTTAGCAATATTAGTATGAAATGAGAAATCGCTACTATTCTTGGAAACATAAATGATTTTTTGATGAATTTCAAATTAGTTATCAATTTGTGAAGCTTGTAAAAGAACTGAAGTTTGTGTTATTTGATAGAACATGTAATAAGGTTAAATTATATTATAATTGTGGAATCTATACAATCCCTCCCCCGGCTCGAATTGAATGAAACTGTCTGAATTCGATTTATGTAATTTTACAATTGTAATGTCTGTTATCTATGCCATTTGCTTTTACGAAAATTCAATTGTATGGTTGTAAAAGAAGTATGTTCGTAGACTGTCTTGGGAGTTCCAGAGAAAACGCGCACACTTTCAAATTTCATTGAACCATTCTCTCAAAGTGAATACATTGCAAATTTGAAAAACTAAAGTCCCATTTAATGTAATTGTTTTTATTTCTCGAAAGACCTGTGGAAGCTGATATCGTTAATATCTTGTATTTTCTGATGAAATGATAGATACATTCTGAAATAACAATAAATTTTATTTGGCGTATCATATTTTCTATGAAACAATTTCCGTCTACTGAATTAATAAGCTCTTTGTAAAAAGAATTGTAAGTTGGTTTTTTTTACTTGGCGGCGCACCATCCGGGTACTAAAGCTCCAATTCTGGTCAATTTCCTCATGGCAAAAAAATTTGGAAAAGGATCATCGGATGGAACCATTGATCGTCCCATTTGATCCAATCGATGTTTCATTCGTTGCAAAATGACTTTTTCAGTTGGTGCCAGATTGTTTTTTTCCAGCGGATCGTCTAAAAGAAATGTTGGTGTGAAAAAGATTGTGTATTTGGTTGAGTAATATACAATGGGGAGGGGAAATCTTTTAAATCTGTTATTCAACGGTAGTAATGAACTCTATAATTATCGCAAAAGGGACATTTGAGTATGTTAAGTATTTTTTGTGTGAAAAGGATATTCTTTTCTAATTTATTGCTTCACTATTTACACAAATATATAATTTGGGGAATAAAAAAAATCGCTCCTTTTGTAGAAAAAAAACAAGCGAATAAGTCGCGAAAAGTAGTACATACGTATGAAAATATTTTTGGTGCAGTTGACTATAAAAAACAAAACTAACTCATTAAATGTTAGAGACTAATATGAAATTATAGTTTGCATAAATATCACGATCAAAAATATTTGGAGACTGATCGTCGAAATATGCAGTGGTCATGATCGCGAATTTAGTGGCTGGCGTTATTTTTGTCCAGAGTGGGGTTTCAATTCAGGTGTCTTAATTACTTGACCATTGTTCAAAATTACTAGATCTGTCACCAATTTCCCTTAATTGGGTTTTAAGTTTATCTTTGCTCCTGATCCTTGACTTGCTGGTTCCGGCTCTTTCTGTATATTTTGTATCATTTGTTGTATTTTTCTCTGTAGATGGTTTATATATCGTATATAATGTAAAACACATAAACTATGTGTAATTCGACAAGTTCTCTTCAAACTTATTTGTAAACTTCTGTAAAAAACAGAATATTTTTTGCTCTGTAAAGGTTGCAGGGGAGGAACTATTTCTAGATTTATTCCCTTTCGGTAAGTTCGGTTCCCTTTGGCATTCCGTCAATGGCCCTTATGTAGCTTTTAGTGAGACGTAATTAATCAATCTTGAGGTCTCTCGACAATACGCCTCATATGAATGTCCAAAACGTTGATAATTACTAATTTTAACCGTTAGCTTTGAATTTCTCAAAATGTTGCAAAAAAATCATCTCAAAGCTGTGTGAAGGAATGAAGCATGAAAATTTTGTTTTTTTTTCATTTAAATACCGACTCGTGTATACATCTGCTTAATTGATCCTACAAAATTTGCATCTTTGTTTCGAAGCATTAGCTTTACCTTTCTGTAGTTTTCAAGAAATTCTCTCGATTAAATGTGTAAATTTTTATTCTTTTAAACATAAGTGTTGTAGTCCTGATCGTAATGTTATAGATATCCTTATGTGTCGAACAATTTATGGAAACGATAGACAATACTTTTCTGTAGAAATTCTTTGAGCTTTGAAAACTATTGATGAGATTTTGATCTGCAGATGATTAAGCATAATTTCTTCGATAAAAACTCGTATTGACAACCCCACAAAAAAGGATATCCTACAAAATTTTAAATTTCGTTTTGCTGTTGCTTGTACGTTAGTTCTGCGTCGTTTCTAAAATGTGCATTTTTTTTAATTGCCAGTAAAATTTGTACTCTGTGTGACATTGAAAGGGCAATACCAAAAAGAGTGACCAGAAAGATGCAAATTACCTGGTAGAAGCAGATTAAATGTATCATATAGGTGTAAATTGATCCACAGAAATCGTATGATATAAGAGAAGGAAATGGCTGATTCCGCAGTAGTCGAGGCGAGTTTTTGAGAAGAGAAACCACTTTCTGGAGTTATGACACTTCTTCTGTGGTGATTAATAATAGATTCCAGATCCCCACGAACTGAGGTAATTGTAGCAGACGGACGAGTTCAAGAGGAGTTACGAGATCGGACACAAGAGTCGTTCGTTCTGTCGTAGTGGACCACGTGTGGCGAAGATGGTTAGAAGAAAATAAGCCAGATGGACATCAAAAGACGCGGATCAACACAGTCGCTGGCAAGTATTGAAGCTTCCTCCATCACCAAAAGACAAAGCTCTTCAGCATGTATAGAATGTTCTGGAGGCTTCCATATCGACCAGGATCATTATGTACCAATTGATCACCAGCGGTTTGTACTCGTTGAACTCGTTGCTAATGACCGAAAAGTATGAACATGGTGCTATGGTGTCGGTTTTGATCTATGTACATTATAAAATGACAGATTCTTGTTCTACGAGTCGCTCAATGACGATGATTGTGTACGAATCCTGCATCGACGTGTTACGAGATCTAACCACAAATGTGGAACGCTACATCACATGACAATGTGACATTGTTTGTGGTGAAGTCACCTTCAATAGTTGGTCAATATTAGTGACACTATGATGGCCCAAAGAGAGAGACATGGAGATTACGTGCTGTGGTGGGTAGCGCTAACTTTTCTTATGGACATACTCACACAAATACGAT
This sequence comes from Trichonephila clavipes, assembly GCA_019973935.1. NCBI lineage: Eukaryota > Metazoa > Arthropoda > Arachnida > Araneae > Nephilidae > Trichonephila > Trichonephila clavipes. The sequence goes on from BMAU01019240.1 coordinate 212,554, forward strand.
TAACCAGCAGGGGATAACATCCGACTACAAATGGAACGCGTCAGCCAACTAAGCCTTTCACGGTACTCTTCTGACCACTGATGTTCTCGAATCATTCGCCCATCCAAGACGTTATTGGCTGCCGTTTTTGCGCGAGCTGCACGGTGGATAAAATTAGGCAAATAGTTGCTTTGCTCGGCCAATTAAACAACAGCCCATAATTCGAAGATTTATTCACAGTGTATCACGATGTGCTCTCTGTATCGCCACTCACGATGGACCACCATGATCGCCACTCCCTTATTGATGGTCTCTCAATATTTTCTGTATAGGACTGAGAGAGAAACATTCTTATTTTTCGATACTGTGTTTCTTGCTATTCCTCACTTTTAACTCGTTAATGGTAATGACCGCCACAGTCGAGTGGTTATGGTCGCGAGCTCGTAACCAGCGTGGCCCAGTCATGGATTCAGGTCAGTGCCACTAAAAACCTGCTTTGTAGAGGGCTGATGTACGTTGAATCTGTTGAAGCTCATAGTCATCACATTGGTGTGGAGTTGGAGACGAGGTGTCATCCTCGTAACTTCACAATTTTGAACCTTAGTCAAGTCCATCGCCAATAGCTTTCGAAATACAACGCTAATAAACAATCAATTTTCCTATTGTTTGTCTTACTATCAAATATTTTAAATTTGGAAGAACTCTAAAGATATTTTATTCATTTAAAGGGGGGGGGGGAGGATTCGTATCAGTTTTGAAAATTACTAAATAAACAAAAGAGTTTCCTGTTTTTATGCAATAAAAAAAATGCGAAAGTGTTTTTAATTATTTGAAACATTTACTCAAAATGACTCATTTATTTTACTATTTATGACACTCTGCATACTATTCTGTTTAATGAGGGTAGAATATATTGCTGATTTATAGAAATTTCTTTCTTTCGTATAAGATTAAAATAAACTTACCCTTTATATTGAAAAGATATACTCCTCTTTCCGATATATTGGATTTTTGACAAGATGTCTCGAGTTCTATTCCTTCAACTTGTTGTGATATTGGGAGCCAATCACAGGGTAATCCTGGGTAACCAATTATTAATTTATAGTCCCCTACTCTGTATTAAAAATATTTCCAATATTTAGTTCAATCGAAAATAATTGTCATGTTTATATTTTTAAAAGTACTCGAAAAAGTTTTTTTAAAACTGTTTCGCTTACATTTTTTTTTAAAATTTAAACTATTAAATATGGGTGATTTTTATAAATTATGATAAAATTGCAATAAATAATTATTGAATTTTTGAATTTAAGTTTAAAATTTTATTTTCTAAAATACTGCTTCGGTCATAAATGAACATAAAATATCCCCAAGATATTTTTCTTAAATATATCAATCTAATAGAATTTTTTCAGAATTAAAATATTTTTAGCAAAACCTATGTTTGGAAAAATTTAATCAGTCTTGGAATATAGGCCCTTCGTATGTTTCATAGAGAGATAAAGAGCAATCATTATTAAGTCAAATGCATGGTTAATTAAATCGAATACAAGTCAAATAGAGAAGTAATAATGCCATGAGAGAATTAAATTTGAAACATTTTATTAAAATATAAATTATAGTTTAAAAAAACTAAACATGCTTTTATAGCCAATCGAACTAAAAAGTAAAAAATATCGCATAAAGGTATTGTTTTTTTGTTTGTATTTGTATTAACCATGAGCGTTTTCGCTTTAGGGTTGTAGCTTAACTTTTAATCGCCAAATCTGGATATGGGGTCTGAAATTAGTCTCCAAATTTAGAAATGGGACAAAATTATTAAATTATTCTATTGTCATTGGTTCTTGACAAGTGTGCAAAATTTCGAATTAACCTGATATTTTAAAGTGTGTAAAAATCGATTTCAAATATTCCGTTGCATACAGGTGAAACTAATAAAAGCGTGTTAACAAGAAAGTGACTTTTTTAGGGACTGGTTTTTTTCTGTTGTAATACTTATACAAAGAGGTTCTAAAATGTTAGGAATATACTTAAATCTCAACAAATTTATTGTTTAGAGTAATATCAATTACCTGATCGCGGCTCTTTTATATTCCAAATCGTATATATTGTAAACGAATTCTTTTCTTACTCCTGGTCCATCGAAATTAATCATGTCCCATTGATTCATTCCATCCATATCTGGATCTGAAATGTTTAAAATATATATTTTTCTTGCATTTGTGGGGAAAGGATGAATTGTAAATGATTCTATTGTAGCATTTCTAGCATTAGAATTTTCAAATATTAACCCTGTGGGGTATCCCGTCCGGGTCACCAAATTTGGGGGAAATGGTAATCCAGAAGCGGTCCAGCAACAGCAGATCACGCCCGGGTCACCAAATGGGGGTAAGCCAGGGCCGGCGCTAGCAGTTTCGCCGCCCGGGGCAAAGAGGTAAAAGGCCCCCCCCGTTTACAACAAGAATTAAATGATGTAACCTAAACCTTTCCCATGCTTAATGGTAAAATGAAACGTGAGCAAAAACATTGCTGTCAATAATGTTGAAGTATTGATTAACAAAAAAAAAATTATTAATTTATATTTTTGCACTAAATTAAAATAAATTAGGATTGCACAGAAAAAAGTCATTTCTAGTGTATAATTATAAAATACAGGTATTAAAAAAATACTAAAACAAATTATAGAACCACTAAATATTAAAACTTAATTACACATTAAAAATACATTTAAAACGAGAGTTAAAAACTTGAAAGTGTTTCTTTCTCACTTTTAATTCTGAGATTTTTCTTTTTAATGATTTCTCTAACATTAATTTCTTTAGCCAGTTCATGTTCAATGGCTATTGTTGTCAAGCCGTTTAGCCGATCCTCGGTAGTAGTGGAGCGTAAAAACTTTTTAATCAATTTTAATTCGGAGAAACTCCTTTCTTCACTTGCCACACTTATTGGGAGAGTAAGCAATATCCTTAAAACTATACCTAGATTTGGAGCAAAATCCAGGTTCGATCTGAATTTTAAAATCTCGATTGGACTTTCTTTTTTATTTAGCAAAGCCGAAAACTCTACCATCTCGCCTGCCAGGTCCAGCGCGTTTATATCTGGTGAATTCCCATCAGTTAACACTGTTTCTAGATCTTAACAATATTTTAGTTCGTCATTTTGAGGAGTATATTTTGAATCACAAATATTGTATAAAAATTGGAAATAGTTGCTGTGGGTACTGATCAAATCAAACCTGGATTCAAGTGCATTGATAGCTTTCCCTCTCATGTGAAAAAATAAAACTCTGCCTTATATTTCAAAGTAGGATCGTCTATCGGATCACCTCGTGTTTCATAGTCGAAACCACTGATGTGGTGTGGTAGTTAGGAAAGGGGAATGCCAGCTCAGGTGTTGTCCACGTCACTTGACCATGGTTCAAAATTACGTGATCCGTCGCCAAAAGCACTCGTGCAGCTGAACAGTGCGACGTTAATATTCACTCACTCGAACTCTATGACGTGGCTTGGGGAGCTCAAAATTAACCGGTATGTCAGTTTCGTTGGCGTGTTCTCAAGATCGCAAAGCATTTCATTAAAGTCTGTGTCCAATCTAAGATCCTTGAAAAAATATTTGCAACTTTTCAAGAGCTCAATAGCAGATGGTAAATCAGTCTTTTATCTGCAAGAGCTTACTTATAGTATTGATACAATTTAAGATTTTGTACCAAATTACAATGCAGCATAAGAGCTTAAATCAGGGATACTCAACCTTTGTTACCACCGGGCTGCAAAGGCATGATAGGTATTTCACGCGAGCCGTATACACTTGACAGTTATTTCATGCGGGCTGCAACATGCGGATAATGGAAAAGGCACACTATAAGACCAAAGCAACTTTGACAAAATTTGTAAAACTAATTTTTGGCTTTTATGTTAATACTATATTAACTTTTCTATCAAACATGCCTATATATACAAACATTTATTTTTATGACTTTTTTATATAGTGTTATGGGATATAATTTCTATTTCCTTTTATCAATCTCTTGCTTACATTCTACTATTAAAAAACAGATTACAAAATCGATACATTTAATTGCTTGATTAAAATTATTCCTTGCTTAAATTTTAGCACATCGTTCTCTAACATTGAATTTCTTAGTGCAATGGGCCATGACCGGGCGAATCAGAAAAGACCGGCGGGCCACACGTGGACCACAGGTTGAGTATCACTGGCTTAAATTGTTTTACACACCTTAATAGTCCAGAAGCCTTTATAGAGTTGTCAATCTCCGAATGATTACAAACAGCAAGTAAAGTATCGTATATCACTTCTACTTGATACCTTAGTGGTTTGAATGCATCTATTCGACTTTCCCAGCGATTTTGTTTGAAATCATGATCTACTTATAAATTGAGTTCATCAAATTTTTATTTCTGTGATGCACATTTTGCTTTCACTTTAATTAAATAGTTTTATACTAGGAACCAAGCAAAAAAAAGCACCTATATTCTTTCACATTAATTATTGTTCTGTGTAACGATAAAACTTTAATTAAATCCTTTTTATGTTGCTTTTTATTGGTGTCATAATTTTGACATCCTTTTGTTGCCTTTTTTAAAGATTTTAAATATTGCTATAGACTGGAACCTATTATTACTAGATTTTTTTTCTTAAATATACACTCATGTCCATAAATTAAGGATAATGAAGTTCAGGTAAAGAAAGAGACAGAAGCAAAACAAATTTGACTTATTTGTAAAGTCTATTTATTAAACAAAAGTAAAGAGCAAAAAAGATGCTATATGTTTGACAAAATTAATAAAAATTGCGATTTTTACTCCCTGGAGCAAATTTCAAAAAAGAGTCTATTTACAAAAAACAGTATAACATGGTTAGTATGATGGTTAATACGGAGTATGTCTCCCGGACGCTGCAATACAGGCCTTACAAAGCCTAGAAATGCTGAGTACCAAATTATCAATCTCATCTTGGGGAATATTACACCACTCATCAATGCCCTCCGAAGTTTCGGTAGACAGGTGGGAGGGGGTTGACGGGTTGCAAGATGTGTGTGATAATTCTACAGGTGAATTTTTTTTACAGTTCAATTTCTGTGTGATTCTTAATTATCCTTAATTTATGGACATGAGTGTACATACTAAAATGATTTTAAACCTTTTCACAATCAAGACAAATACATTTTAAAGGATTTTTGAGAAATATAATAGTAAAATGAAACAGTAAATAAAAACTATTGCAAACTGAAACCACCGACTTTTTAATTATTAGTGCACCATTGTTCTACGGAACACTGATTAAGAGTCTCTCGTTTATGTATTGGATGAGTTATTATGTTCTGACATTTTTTTGATATATTGAAATGGAATTCCAAGTATTTTATATTTGTATTCGTTGCATATAAACGATTGAGATTTAAAGCCTTTATGTATTAATCACAAATAAAACATATTTTAATAAGATTGAAACTTAATTTTAAAAATGCTTTGGAAATTATTTAGGCTTAAAGTCATTGTTGTTTGCTTATTAGGGCTGCTAATTCTATGTTATTTTGATATCACTCTATTTTCAAATTAACTATCTGTTTAATAATTATCTTTTGAAATTTAAAATTCTCGCCTGAAATTTTGCAATTTATCTAAAAGATGTTTTTGCATTAAATGTTTGTATTTTTTTAAAAATATTTGTATTTTTTTTTTGGTTTAAAATCTTAGTCTTTTAAATATTTTCTTAAAATTTTTTCATCTTAAACTGCAGATAATTTATTAACTCAATTTTTAAATTTTTCGAAATATGCATTTTGAGGAACTTTATTAGTAGCACATAGAAAGGTTTTTTTTTTGCAATATTTTAAAGATATTATACACTTTTTATGTATTTTTATTATTAATTATACACATAATATATATAATTAATTAAAAACATAATTATACACGTGGTTAATTATATACGTAATATATATAATTAATTACTCACATAATTAATTAGTAGACTGCATTAAATATTCCTTCAAATTGTCCGCGTAAAACAGAGGTTCCCAAACTTTTTTGTCTGATACACCCCTTGCCATGTTTTTCGGTTTGGGGTAGACCCCTGCTTAAATAGTATTGAATTTTTGCAAATTTATCAATTTAAATGTCTTTTTGATTGCTAGTACTACTACTAGTACTTTAAAAGAATTCAATTTATAAATAATGAAGTATAGAGTTCAAGTTTAAAAAGCATATGTTAATTAAATTATAAGTTAGTTAATATATAAAATAACTGTTAAATAAAATAACCAAACAACACACAATTGATTTTAATGAGAGGGATGAATCTGGAGCTACAATAACAAATTTTCAACATTTAGTATCTCAATCTTGTCAGGTTTAACCTTAAATCTCCTCTGTTAGTAGTGTGCAGTTTCTTTTTTTTTTTTTTTTTTTTTTGTTTTGGAAATTGGCAACTGCGCTGAAACTCCTTCTTATTAGGAAAAATAATTTAAAACTTCCTCACGATATTCCATAATTCGGGACAAATAACGGGTTTGCCTTTTTTTAAAGCCAAAATCACTGGCATCCGTTTCTAAACTTTAAAATCTTTATTGGTGCATATCACGATCAGTTCCTGTTGTCATGTGACATTTTTTTTCAATATGACGATATAAATTCATTGCCTACTGTGGTATTACCATAGTCAAAGCATTCTCAAACCTGGTTTCAAAATCTGAATAAAAGACAGTTAAATGTTGAACGTAGGTTAAAGCGTGCTGACAGATTTTCTGGGTTAATTTGAGAAAATTCCGCACCTCCAATATTATGCTTCTTTAGGAAAGAAGCACTGGAACTTACTCAGGAAAGAAACGTTGAAATGGTTCCTGTTTTTTTAAAAAAAATATGTTGTCACCTTGTACGGTCAAATTAACCTCATTAAATTTAGTAAATAAATCTGCTAAATAAGTAAAATTTGTTTTCCACTTAATTAAATTATCTTTTAAAATTAAAATCATGATCTAGTTTAATGAGAGTTAATATCACATAGACCCCCACTTACACCTCATTGACCCCCAAATTGTTTTTATCCTGACGTGAACCCCTTGGAGGTTATCATAGACCCTGGGGGGTCTATATAGACCCCTTTTTGGGAATGACTGGTGTAAAAGATCTTAATTAAAAAGGTATCGTGCAAATTCCTCTTAAAATGGCAATAAAATGCAAAAAAAAAATATATATTGTTGAAGTTTTTAAAATTTATAATCTTACAAAATAATGGCTATCTGAACAGTCTTCGAATAGATTAGAAAAATTATATGTTTATTCCACATGTTACATTCAATAAAAAGAAAAAAAGTGTCTATATAAGTAAATTCAACTTTTTTTCCCCTTTGAAAATTCTTTTAACAGTTTGAAGCAATATGAATTAAATGTTTAGCAATTATAGACTAGTTCATTTATTACTAAACACAATTATCATAATATATTATGATTACAAAACAAAATCATCATAATAAATATAACTACGTTGTATTTAAATTTCAAGCTATTGCTGTTAGGATTCTTCTTGTATGATGAATAATTAATGAAAGTACTCAAAAACTCAGTAATGTTTTGCATTGTAAATGACCTACTATCGTCCTTTATAAGCGACTAAAGAAGTTATTTGTATACGAGAGGCAAATAATATTTTTTTCATTTGAATAACAATATCAATAGAAAATGTTTTAAGACTTTTACGGTACATTCAAGTAACGAAAACATACATACTTAAAAATGTTAATCAACATGAAAATATTCTACGAACTGATGACATTTATATTTATGTATATAAAACGAGAAATAAATAAATAAAATAGAAAAATCATAAATGCAGCAAAATAATTTTTTCTTTTCACTTTATCTTACGCAAAGATTAGAATTCCTGGGCATTAAACCTTAAAAATCTAAAAGAAAATTTGAAAATGAAAATATTGTTACCTTTTTTGTTGTCCGAATTTGTTTTGTCTGCATAAGCACAGGAAGCTAAAAGAATTAGTTCGGAAGTCAAATTGACACAAGATTCTCTCAGTTTTCTTCGAAAAAGGATCTTTTTTCTCAGGGTCATTCTGCCCCTCTTTTGATACATAAAACTTGACCGTGCTTTTCATCACTTTTGTTGAGACTAATCTCTGTCAAAATCTATTTCTTTCATTAGTACCCGAATTCACGCATACAAAGCAGCAAGAATTGTACGAAATTAGTTGAAAGAGAAGGAACCGGATGCCGAAATTCTTTTTTGTTGCCTCCTCCCCCCTTTCCCCATGGCACCAGCGTTGGGAAATACGGCTTTAATACTATAATGAATACTCATTAAAAAATTTAAAAAAAAAACTCAAGGACTCCATAGAAAACGTGAATATTTTGCATACATATTTTTAATTTTTTTCTTCGAATTTTTATTTTGACTCTTAGAGCCCCTGAGTAATCTTGGTTTATTTTCTTCATAAACTAGTTAATTTTGCAGCCAATTTGCCGCCTCCTAAGGTTGCTGCCCCGGGCAGGAGCCCGGCTTGCCCACTCCTAGCGCCGGTCCTGGGGTAAGCCAATCCACATACTTAGTTAAAACGCGCAACCAAGTCGGGCAAGCATGGTTTTAATTTATTACCGTGCATTATTTATTGGGACATGGAACGCGGAGCGTTCCTCCGTCCCATAACTGAACAGTGAATGTTGCCTGTGGTAGTGGTTGAATCCTGGATGGGGAGCATGAAGCTACCTGATTGGCTGGCTGGAGAATCGTTGTAACTGAAGTGGTGGCAGGGAGTAGGAGGAGGGATGACGCAATAGTCTGAGGAAGAAACCAAGGAAGTTTTCTGTGAACTGTGGGTGGATATCTAGCCCTGTGATTGGTCGGTGGAACTGGGTGAGTTACCTCTCGATTGGCTGTACCAAAGTTGATAAAAGGAGAGAAGGCGTGCCTGATGGGGTGCAGTAAAGAGAAATTAAGTAACAGAAAAAATTTAAGATTTTAAAATTTAGCGGTTCATTCATCAAAAGATGAATAAGATAGTTGAGAAATTATGGTGGATTATAAGAGTCTAGGAGAATTCTCCTAGGTCTCTTATGGTTGTCCAGAGGAGTATAGTTTTCTAAATTAATTAAGTTGGAGTTGTTGATATTGGGAATGTTAGCAAAAAATTTCTTTGCTAAAATTTGGATGTACTTTTTAAAAGGGTGAAGTTTAAGAGCTTTGTAGGTATTAGAATTTTTAGTATATCTATTGGCTTTTGTAATAGTACGAATAATTGAATTTTGAGCAGGTCTTAATTTATTGAACACAAACATACATACAAAACAGTAAGATTAAAATAGTGGTAATTATTAAATTCACATCCACAGCACGAGCAACATACAAGGGCTATTCAGAAAGTAAGGAACGTTTTGGAATTAAAAAGAAACTAAGTACAAGAGAGAGAGAGAGAGAAATTATTATATACAGCAGAAAGAGCAACTAAAATTCTACTTTTCTACATAGTCACCAAAAAATTGAGGCACTTATCATAGCGATGGACAAGCTTTGAAATTCCTTTGTCATAGAATTCTGCCGCCTGCGATCTCAGCCACTAAGTGACACGCACCCGCAGCTCCTTGTCGTCGTCAAAGCGCTGCGTTGCTAGCCAATTCTTTATTCTTGGAAACAAGTAATAATCACTAGGTGCAAGATCGGAACTATAGGGCGGATGAGGGAAAACCTCCCATTTGAATGAAATAAGGAGTTCTTGGTTTGCAGTTTGCCGTTTAAGGTCAGGCATCGTCGTGCAAAAACAAAATTTTAGACGTCAACTTTTCTCAGCGCTTTTTTTGAACTGCTCTCCTAAGGTCGCACAAAGTTTGAAAGTACCGTTCAGAGTTTATTGTGGCAATCAGAAGCACGCCACGCCATGTCTGCCCTAGGCCTCCAGAAATGTCAAAGCTGCCCCCATTCGCTGACCTTTATGGTGGTCTGTAAGCAATTTCGGCAACCATCTTGCACAAAATTTGCGGTAGCCTAGCTTTTGTGTGACAATTTCAAGCAACAAAGTCCGTGAAACTTGTGGGAAAACTAAGCGAAAAGCTCCATTATTGTGAAACGGCGGTTTTTACGAATCTCTTCATCAACTTTAGCGACTAGTTCGTCAGTCACAATGCTAGAGCGTCCACTCTTCTCTTCATCGCGAACGTTAGTTCGGCCGTTTTTAAACTGAATGCACCATTTTCGGATTGAACTTTCATTCATTATGTTGCTTCTGTACACTTCACACTCTTGCCGATAAATTTCCTTAATTTTAGGTTTTTTGCCAACAAAAACCGTATCACAGACAGCACCTCACAACTGGCGGGATTTTCAATTGTAGTGCTCATTTTAAATTGGAATATCGAAAAAACGGGCAGAAGGGAAATGTTCCCGTTGTGATGGCTGAATGCCTACTGAGATGCCGAACATTCAGACACCAAAATGTACGTTGTGAAGGTCCCCTTGGACCTCACTTTGAGAACGAGAATAAGTAGGAGTCAGATAAGAGCCAGTAGCCATTTTTATAAATAACTTTCTTTATTTGGTTATCTTTCCCAAATAGAAACAAATACTTTTAATAACAAATAAATTAAATTAGCTATATGAGGTTTAATAAGGTTCTTTCCTTTAAATTAACTTAAATATTTAATGATCCAATTAATTAACAATAATAATATCGATTACGCAGAGATTACCGCGATAAGAGATCCCAGAATTATATTCAATAATGTCCCTATTGAACATTTAACTTTATTCTCACTTCTAATATAAAGCTTTGATGAGACTTTAAATATAAATCAATATTTACCACACTGAATCTCAACTCTTCCTGAGATTAAATTATCCACGAAGAAATCTTCAATTATAAATCTCTAACTTCACTATTATACTTTTCTGCCTCAATCTCTCTCTCCTACTGCTCTAACTTTACTATTCCGTTTGACTTAAATACTTTATCTAATCTTCATAACAAGGAATCCAGTCCTCTTTTTGGAGCTGATTGGAAATAGGTAGGGAATTAAATTTCCCTAAAAAGACGACTCAGAAGGTTAGTGATAAAGTTCCGTATAGATTTGTCACAACGTGATGGGCGCGCGCCTAGCGACGTCAGATGGAAACGTTCCTTACTTTCTGAATAGCCCTCGTATATAAAAATAATTGAGATACAATAGCGGAGTCTATTTACAATGTGGCGGCGCTACTTGCAAGTAATAAATAATAGCAATGGTGCCACAACCCTTTATTATCAATACACTAAAATGATATTGCCAAGGTAAAAGTTTCAAGCAATTGTTTTAATACCAAGTAGATCAAATTAACATTTTGCTTCTAGACTAGGATCATGAATTACACACTATTGATGACCTTATAGGAAATATTTTTAACCTTGATGGAGAGGTCATTTAAATACTGCTCTAGAGTTAGTTCCGTTTGATCGTAGTTCGAAATTACTTGGTGATCGTGGAGGCCAAGTGGTCATGTTCGTGAACTCGTAGCCGATGTTCTTTCTGTTTAGTCGTGGGTTCAATTCCTGGTGTCATTAAGACCGTCGTATAGCTGATGCACGTTATATCTATCGAGGCTGTGAGAGGCGTCAAGTTGGCGTGGTGGGGAAGTGAAAGCTTGGGTGTCGTCCTTTTCACTTGATCGTGATGAGAAGTTGAGAGCATCGTAACCAAAGCCCTAGTGTGACTTCAAATTGCGATGATAATAAACAATATATATATTTAACACGAGAATAAAAAAAAATGTCATCAATTCTTGCCACATACAACTCAAGACTTTTTTTCCAAACTCAATATTTCATCTCCTTATCTATTGCCATCGAAAATTTCAGAACTTCCCATAATTAAAATTACAGTTAATTTCATAAATAAAAGCACGCGCGCGAGAGAGAGAGCATTAATATAAAGTACGAGAGAAATAAAGAATTACCATTTGTTACATATATCAATTAAAATTACAAGGCAATTGCCAAAGAGTGCATTTTGCATCACAAACCGTCTGTCTTGCTACAGATAGTGGTAAGATTTTAATTTATATGTATTTAAACAAAATCCGTGGACAAAAAAAAATGAATTGATGTGTTGACCGCTTTAAAGTTTAGGATATAAAACAAGTTAAATGAAAATCTCGTCAGTTACAATGAAGCTTTTTGACACTCATCATAAATTTCCAAACTCTTAAAAGTAAAACTATTAAATATCATTTATATTTTAAGTTAAACTATGAATGATGAACTGTAAGCCACCAACCGAAATAACTGCCAACTTAAAAAAATGTCTCACATTTGTTTATTGCTTATAAACTTACATTTCTAGTAGATATGAAAACAATTTTAATCAAACCTATGCAAGTATAACAAAAAATACAACTTTAATGTTGGAAGAGAGCCATTCAAATGCAGTTATCCAAATGTCCATCGATGAGTCTGTTTCTGTACTTAGTTTTAATAAATATACTGGAAAAAGATGTCTTACACCAGGGCCCAAACTCGCGGCCCACAACGAACATTTTTGCAGCCCGGCCAGTATATCGGCTATCGGCACCAAGGCCGGATATACGTATGGGCTGCAGCCCAGGGCCCTCTGGTTCTAGGGGGCCCCGAACAGAAAAAGATGCTTGCAGTCAAAATAGTAATAAAATAATAAACCAGTAAAAAAAATACAAATCAAAAATAAAATTCCCAAAATACCACATAAAATTTATTTTTATTTTTTAGAGCTAGAGCAATTTACTTTTGTTCTTCCACCCTACCACCGAATAGGCAGAAATTTATAAATAATAGACAGAGGCTCTATCATAGAACGGCACCTACGAGCATCGAGCATTTGTATAAACTTAGTGGCACTATCTCTGTAGCCATTTATTTTTGCGCAATAATAATTCTAAGTTACAATAATATACTGATTTGGTGTTGTGTCTTATGCATAATACCTGAAATTAAAAGATACTTAGGTACCTATTTATTCAAGTTTCAAGTAAAAAGTTGTAATGGGTTTATTCGCGAGTCTCTCACTAATCCTTTTGCGAAAATTTACTTCTTTTAAATGATGTTCTATTGAAAATATTCTTCCAAAGAAGAAGACATGGTTTGCATAAATGAAGGCTTATATTTAAGCATTTTTTTAGGTACGAGAGAGAGATGTTAGGAGTTAGGGGATAGAAGTTAGTGATTAACGGAAAGTGGCTGAAAGCTAGTCGAGAATGACTCGACGATTAATTGCTTAATATTTAAGATTGTTAATTGACTTTTTAGTCAATAAATTATAATTGAATAATACTGACCAGAGAGAGAGAGGTTGAATAGCCGAGAAAGGAATTACGGTAATTCAGATCGCAAGTAATCAAGGAGTTCTAAGTGTAAGTTAATTGAATCATTATAAATTATTAAGTATCCTTTCTACCGTGTATAGTTGCTCCTATACTTTATAGAAGTGTGCATTTCCTACCCTGGGTTGTTGAAATTTAGCAAAGGAATGATAAACTAGATTTGTTCTGACAATATCTGATCTTTATTCTAACTCCCAAACATCAATTACAAAGTAAGTAGCAATAAACATTTATAAATTATTTAAGTAGGAAGATATTAAAGTTATGATTAAATATTTTCTGTTTTTTTTCATTTTTTCAAAGATTGAAATTGTCTTAAAATTTGTAATGCATAATTTAATTACTTCTATAGGATGGAAAAAATAACAATCATTTTAAGTGGATTATGGCTTTTTCCCACGAATATTATGGATAAAATTAAAGCGGTCTTGATTTTCGTAATAAATCAGTTATTTTAAGTATAGGTTGCAACAGCAACAAAAAAAAATAAAATAATGGATGACAACGGAAAAACAATATTTATTTAAGTGGGGCAAATAATTCTAAAGTTTATTTTTATAAAAACCCCTTCAAACTGATGGGCCAATAAATAATAAGCGTTTTAGGTTTTAACGACTATGGACAATTATTTTTTTAAAAAATAAACTAGGTATTTTTTTTAAATTATCACAGAGAAATATGCTATATTGTTTTGCAAAAATTTGTTTGTTAGAACATTTTTAGTTTATTAAGCACAGTCGGTTGTTATCGTATAATTTTATGACCGAAACTTTTAAATTTATTTTTAGGAAAATCAAGTCCTTAGTTAACAATATAAATAAGTCTGGCACAAAAAAATATAAAAGTGAAGCGGAAAATCGAAAATTACTGTTAAGACTTCATAGTACCCAACACAAGTCTAAAATATACCAAAAAAAAAATTTTTTTCTTTTCTTTTTGCATTTTCTTGTGGCTCTTATCATTGTGCAGCTTGCCCCCATTTTTCAAATCTGATAGCAAATTAGTTTTTTTTTCAGATATTTGAAGCTTTCTGAGCTTAGGTTTTGGTTTCGGTTTCATTTTAAAGCACTCTTAAAGTAATTAGAAATATTTTTGAGTACAATGAACTCTTTCAGTGTGAAATGGTTATTAACTTGAATTTTCATTACTAAAATCATTTCAGCTTGATTATGTTTTGAGTTGTCATAGTTACATAATTCAGATTGATTTCAAGGCCAATTTTTGTTTAAAAAACAGTTTATATAACTTAGAAGCTTTATTATAATTTTTTTTTCAGTTGAGAAAATACCCCAGCCAAAAGTTCTTCAGGTTGCTATGAGATACAATATTTGGAAGGGATGGAATACTACTGAAAATGATGCATCTAAAAACGCCCTCAGTTGATACTGCAATTAGACTTCCAAATATAAGTATTCTGAATACAAGTATTGCAGATAAAACTGAATATTCCCATTATATATACCAAACTGCAATATAGTAAACATACTGTAGTACTATATAATACCCCACAAACACTCAAAAACATGCTAAAGTGCCTCAAATTAAACCAAAAGAATTTAATTTTATGTACAAATCTGGCGATTTTCAGCTTAAGTTAGTAGTATTATTATAGTGTACATAAATGCTTTGTGTTTCAAAACTTTTGTGAAAACAATAGGTTAGGATTAAGCTGAATAATCTGTCGAGGTAACAATATTAAGCAAACATATATTTTGAATTAGAGAAAATATGTTTTCAGTTATATTAAATTAAAGTAGTGTTTTAATGTAGAAACTACATTAGGAAATAACATATGAAAAAATTAGAGCTTAACGGGGGTTATAAGTTTTTGCTTTATGCCTCTACAAACTTTAAATGTTTTTTTTCAGACTTTTAATTTTGAAGGTATAAGTGTTTTCAAAGCCCTAAAGATTTTTTTCTGTTAAAGATAGAATCTTGAAATTTTTGTATGTACTCCCAAACGTATACTCTTTAAAAGATAGTATGGATTTAGATCTGAGAGATCTCTAGTTATTTCTTTAAAAATGAAGGGAACCAGGACATATGCTCGAAAAAGTAGAATGCCAAAATTAAGACCCTTTGTTTATGAGACATATATCATTTGCAATTTCCAATAGAGCTTAGATTTTTTACGTTCTTAATAAAGATAATTTAATTATTATGTAGAACTACAAAAATAACTTTTTACTCCAAAAGGGGTTTTCTTTACTACTTAATTAAAGTAATGCATAATTTTTGAGAACTCGTAATATATACTTGTGTTTAGGTACCATTTTTTAAAAAAGTATTCTTTTTTATGCAAAATATATTTTACACATATATAAAACAATACATAGCATACAGTGAACCCATTTTTTTAGTAAAATGTTAGTATAGTTTCTTTAAAAAAATTATGAAACTTTGAAATTTTTCATTTTTCATTTTTCTGCTTTTTTTATGCATAAAACTATTTTTAAAAAATTAGGCACTATCTTAATAGAAAAAAGAATAGGTTGACTATATGCATAGGCATCTTGTATAGAAGTATAAAAAATCTGGAATCATATAGTGCAATAGTTTTTTTAAAAAATTTACCTAAATGCAAGAAGATATGCTTTTGAGAAAAAGGGAAAAAAACTAAAAAAAACCAATATTTTCACATATTATACACTTGATTAGTATTTGCTTGCCTATTTTTATATGACTAATAATAATCCTTGATCATTTTCTAGAGTTACAAAAGTAATTTTAAATTCATATGTCTTTTTTCCCTTTGATTTAGTTAACATGAGCATAATCTTCAAGATCTTGTAATACATATTTTCATGTATTTCTTACAAAAATATTCTTTGAACATACAAAAAAATTTACACATATATTTAGAGCAACATATCAAACATAATGGACCAGTTTTTTAACGAATTAATTGCGTTATTTCTTTAAAATAATCATAAAACCTTAAAATTATGAAAATCATAATTTTTTTTGCACGTATAAATTTATTTTTTAAAATTTAGACATTACATACTAAAAGATATTTTGTTCACTATACAGAACGTTTATATAGATCAAACACAGGGGAAACTACATATTTAAAGTTCAAAAAGGTGCGTCAAAAAGGGCGTGGTCATTTGTTTACATTTTTATTTTTCATATTTTAGGGCTATTTTATCAACAAACATATAAGTATTATACATTTTTAGATTCAGAAAAATAAGCACTATTTTTTAGAACTAAAATTGAAAAATCGATTTTTTCGAAGTATACAATGCCTCTGTTCTCTTAAGTTAAGATTTTAAAAAACTTCGTGTGTTTTCCAGGTTTAGCTAGAAAAATAATTTTTAAAAATCAACAAGGGAACAGTTTTTCAAATCCTTACCAACTTTTGTTTTCAATAATCCAAGAAAAATAAATAATTAAAAATTATTAAGCAATTTTAAAAATTGAGCATTTTATAACAGTTTGAAAAATCTTCAAAAATTCATAATTTTTTAAAACTGTGAAATAATGGATGGTCAAACTGATTTTTACTCACAGAATCAGCTTAATAATATAATCTAAATATAAAACATAAATTATTTTTACTGTTAATTGTCTTCAACAACAATTTTTAAAAATAGGTACCGTGTAGTCTTAAATCGGAAAAAAGAAAAATTGAACATGTCAAAATTTCAACTTTTTTTTTATAATGAAACAAAGTAACAAGAATATAACAAACGCAGAGATATTAACAAGCGAAAAGGAAAGGAACTTAACCAAAGAAAATTGAAAAACCCCAAAAGCAAACATTAATGATGAAAATATGCAAAATCTCGTTTACCAGCAACCATCTGAAAAAGATATTGTTCAGCCAGAGGACATCAGTAATATCCCGGCCGAAAAGTATTTATAAAATGTTGGGTTTGAGTTTGAGAAATACGTTGACGTGGGTTCGTGACCTAAATCACTAAGTAATAATTTTAATGATTATGTCATTTCACATGAAATGAGTTATTTTCGAAATCAAGATCCGAACAATATTTTATTCTTTTTCTATAAGAGAATACAAAAAATAAAAGTGATCATTTTCGAATAATCCTTTCATTGAAAAACTTTAAAATGGCCAAGTGCTGGAAAGAGCTTGGCTATGTTATTCAACAAGTGTTGATAGTGTTTTTTGTTTGACCTACAAACTTTTTTCTAAATTATATTCTCAATAAACAACCGGCTTTTTTTATTGGAAACACGTAACAAGTTGTTTAGAAAATTATGAAAATTCTATTGAACATAAAAATTAAATGTTAGTTTGGTTGACATGAAAAGAAAATAAGTCTGTTTTAGATAAACAGTTATAGGAGCAACTAAGAAAAGATACAGAATATTACCACAACGTTCTCAAACGTATTGTTGCGATAGTAAAGTATTTGGCTATAAGAGATTTAGCATTTAGAGGTACCGAGGAAGTTTTTGGTTCTCCTCATAATGGTAATTTTATGGGTGCCCTGAAACTATTAGCAGAGTTTGACCCATTCATTCGTGAACATATTGAACAGCGAGCATTGCGGCCAAAATCGTTAATATCGTACTTATCAAAAACAATATATGAGCAAATAATTGAGATCATGGGCAACACAAATCATTAAAACAATTACAACTCAAGTAAATAATGATGACACCAAGTACTATTCAATTGTGATGGATTCAACACCAGATTTGTCCCACAATGACCAACTTGCTATTATACTACGGTATTGGATTTTGGATTGGAAAAAATTTTATGCGTCTTGTTAATTAAGATTAGTGTAAAGGACAGTTTTTGTAGAGATTTTCTCTCGCTAGATGGCTGCACCTGTCAACTGTTTTTCGAATCCGCTAAACATGGTATGGGCAAGATATCAATTAATTCTATTCAAATAAATGTTAAACTTAAATAATAATTGGTTAACTTATTTTATATAAATGCATTTAATTTCTGTTAATTTTTAAAATGATTTTCATAATTTATATTTCTGTTTTTATATTTTTTACTTGTGTAGTCGTATCGATTATATTATGCTTAACTGCAACATAACTGTATAAAATACTGAAAAACGTGGCATTTCTGTACAACGTGTAGATATAGCTTTGCCGCCGTTGAACGAACACGCAGAATAAAAATTCTAGTATATATTGATAACGTCTTAAAGTTTGAATTAATGAAAACTCAACACACTTGAGTATTTATTAGAGTGCTATGAAACAAGCACCTAATAACTGGTGACCCTGGATTTTATTTACTGGAAAATGACAAAATAGCGCATTGGCTAACAAGATCGTGGAGATGGCGCCAAGAACAATTGATGCTGCAGTGGTTCGGAAAAATTCCTTAAGAGTGGATGAACTCCTGTCTAAATTCGTAAGTCTTGAAGAACAACTTGCCTCTTTGAAGCTACAACGAAAATTCCAGAGCTCTAGACCTCATCACCATCAGAGGAGTAGAAGTCGCAGCAAATCAAGGCGCCGCTACAATCCTCAGGGAAGATATTGCTTCTACCATTTCCGATTCGGGAAGAAGTGCCTCCCTGGTAAATGCGTACAGCCGTGCAGTTTCAATGAGCCGGGAAACGAATCCCAGCAGTAGACGCCGCGGCGAGTCCTGCTGCCGACATTTTAGGCCGCAAATTCCGGTTATTTATCAAGGACAGAGAAACCGGATGTCAATTCCTTGTGGATAGCGGAGCAGACGTCTCGATCCTCCCTTGGACAAAAACGAAGGGTGAGTGCCAAGCCTCTCAATATAAACTGTATGCTGTTAATGGCACTGAAATTCCAACATATGGTCTAAAAATTCTCACGCTGGATCTAGGCCTAAGACGCCCATTTCAGTGGCCGTTTATTATTGCCAAAGTTAAGCGAGGAATCAGGTGCTGATTTCCTTCAAAAATTCCAGTTGCTGATAGATCTGCACAACAGGAAATTAATCGATGGAGTAACAAATCTTTCAATTAAAGGAGAAGTTGCTACCATCCAAGAAAGTAATGATCTCAGCACAGTCAATAGAGCCTCCAAGTATTTCAACCTGCTTAAGTTGTATCCTGATTTAACCAAGCCAAACTTGGTTAACAGAGTTGTTAAACATGGAGTAAAGCACCACATCTTAACAACTGGCCAACCGGTTTATTCAAAGGCAAGACAACTAGCCCCTGATAAGTTGAAGCTGGCGAAGCAAGAGTTCCAGTTTATGCTGGACAACGACATTATTAGACCCTCAATGGCACATTAAGACCATGTGGCGATTACAGGCGACTCAACGCACAGACAATACCAGATCGATATCCAATTCCTAGAATTGAGGACTTTAATCACATCCTAAAGGATAAAAAAATATTTTCCAAGATAGATCTTGTAAAGGCATATTATCAGATACCTATTGCTGAGGAAGACAAAGAAAAAACTGCCATCACCACCCCATTTGGCTTGTACGAGTTCAATACTATGAGTTTTGGACTGAGGAATGCTCCTTCAACCTTCCAACGTTTCATTACTGAAGTACTGTATGGACTCGACTTTGTTTTCCCGTATCTTGATGATGTACTTGTTGCCTCATCTACGGAAGAGGAACACAGTGAACACCTAAAAACGGTATTTGAAAGATTCCAGCAATATGGACTTCGAATAAATGTTTCCAAATCAGTGATGGGAGCTGCCTAAGTTGAATATTTGGGATTTCTGATCACTGCAGAAGGTTCTCGGCCATTGCCAGAAAAAGTTCAAGCTCTTATAAACTACAAACTACCAGAAACTATTCATGACCTGCGGACGTTTCTAAGCATGATAAATTTTTACCGAAGATACCTAAAGGATGCTGCTAAGACTCAAGCACCTCTACATGAACTGTTAAAAGGAGCGAAGAAGAAAGACCGTAGAAAAGTGCATTGGACTGATGACACCAGGAGAAGCTTCGAAAAATGCAAAACTGACCTTGCCGAAGCTTCTCTTTTATCCTTTCCAAGATCTGGACTACCCCTATCACTTTGCACAGATGCATCAGATTTTGCTGTGGGCGCAGTACTCCAGCAGTTAGAAAACGAGGGTTGGAAACCAATAGCTTTTTACTCAAAGAAGCTAAATGAAACGCAAACAAGGTATAGTACCTATGGCCGAGAACTATTGAGAATATACCTTTCAGTGAAACATTTCAAACATCTGCTGGAAGGGAATGATTTTGTTATATATACTGACTACAAGCCTCTGACTTTTGCATTTAAGCAAAAAAAAATGAAAAAGCATCACCAAGACAACAACGACAACTTCAATACATTTCAGAATTTAGTTGTAACATTCAACATGTATTGGGTAAAAGATAATGTTGTTGCAGATGCCTTATCCAGAATTGATTCAATTTCTGAAATCAACTTTGAGGAAATTGCAGAAGAGCAAACGACTGACGAAGAGTTGCAAAAATTATTGCACAACAATTCTCTAAAATTTAAACCTTCGACATTGCCATCTGGAAAAAAACTTTGGTGTGACATCTCAACACAAAAAATTAGGCCTTACATTCCACAAAAATTTAGGTTTCAAATATTCCAACTAATTCATGGCTTAGCTCACCCTGGTATTAAATCTACAGTAAAACTGATGACTGAAAAATATGTCTGGTCAGATATTAAAAAGCAAGTCAGAGAATGGGCAAAAGCTTGCATTAGATGCCAAAAATGTAAAGTCAGCAGACATGCAAAATCTAAATTAGGAGAATTCGAACAACCAGATGAAAGGTTTAGTGTAGTTCATATAGATCTCATTGGAAAATTACCACCTTCAGAAGGGATGCAGTATTGCTTAACCTGCATTGACCGATTCTCTTGCTGGATGGAAGCAATTCCTATACCTGAAATAACAGCTGAAATAGTTGGGAGAGAATTTTATGAGAAATGGATTTGCAGGTTTGGAGTACCTGCCAAATTAGTCACAGACCAAGGTCGACAGTTTGAGGCAGAACTATTTAGAAACATAGCTGCAATAGGTGGTGCTAAAGTAGCCCACACACATTATCTTACCACCCTTAATGTAATGGGAAAGTAGAACGTTTGCATAGGACCTTGAAAGGTTCTATAAAAGCTCACAACAATATTAGGTGGACAGAGTCATTACCCACTGTGTTGTTAGGTTTAAGAGCTGCCATAAGACCTGACATTAGTTACACAATTGCACTGATGGTCTATGGTACTTCCATTAAATTACCTGGTGAATTTTTTGATCCCCCTACTATTAACATGTATCCACAGAATTTTGTTGCCAAACTACAGCAACACATGGCAGAGCTAAAGCCACTGAAGTCTCCTAGCAACAGGAAGCAAAATATCTATGTGCATAAAGATTTGAAATCCTGTTCCCATGTGTTTATTCGTATCGACAGAGTTAAAAAAGCATTGGAACCACCATATGAAGGACCATATACTGTACAAAAAAGTATGATAAGTATTTCACAATCTTAATCAAAGATAAAGCAGTTATATATATAATATCTCTGTAGATAGACTGAAACCTGCCTATTTGTTAGCAGTGGACAATCAAAATGAACAAACTAGTTTTGGAAAAAAAATGAGATTTCAAATTGGAAAGAACTTTCCCCAATGCCTGATGAACAATCTACTACCAACTGTGGCAGAAAGATAAAAAACCAGTAAGATTTAGAGAATAAACAAAATAGCAACTATTATGTATGTAAGTGTTAAAGTTTGAAGTTCCTTTCACTTATTACTAGTAAACAGTTATTAAAAATTAGTAAATTTGAAAATCACCATTTATAAAAATGTATCTAATTGATTAAATATATTTATTTTGGTAATGCAATTCATGTACATATAGTGAAAAAGTTATAGTAAACACTGCTTTAAATGTTGTAGATATTCTTATAAAATGACAATGTATGTTTATTCCTGGATTTTAGAATTGAAAATTGACTCTTAATTGGTTATATATTTATGTATGATTTTTATGCTAGTGTGTATTGTGAAATTTTAATAATTATTCTTCCACTATCCTGATATAACCTCATCAGTAAGTTGTAAGCAAAAGTAGAATTGTGTGTAATTTCATAACAGCGAGAATCTAAATCAAACAAAAGCTTTGTAAATAAAAAGAAATTAAAGAGCATGATGTAAAATTTTCCATATATATTCTCGCATTCGAATTCATATATGTTATACAAAGTTCCACTTTATGTCACAAATAATTATTCATTACTACTGTTTTTTTACATTGTCGACAGAAATTCTCTCATTAGTATTACAATTTGTGGGCATCTCATCTCTTAAATGTGTTATAGAATGTGTTTTTTTCATTGAAAGTATGTATTTTAACAAAATTATCTATTATGTATTTAATAATGAACATAAAGTTTCAGGATATCAATATAAATAAATATGTGTTAGCATCAAATTCTATGTTTATAAATAGATATGTGTTAGCATCAAATAAAATGTGTATAAATAGATACTGTTTTGCATAAAAATGCTCAATTGTGGTAAATGGATTGTATAAGTGATTAACTGAGTTATAATTATGTGGTGAATTGAAACTAAAGTTTTCTGGTATTCTTTCTTGTAAATAGGAAGTTTTCTGTATGTTATATATTATAAAATTACCCATTGTGTATGTAAATATGAAAATTGATTTTTTTTTAACAGTATTGGATTTGATATGTTTCATAATAGTCAAAGAAAATTAAGGTGTTGTCATTGTAGAGTAACTTGAAATGTGTTTTTTAATGGCATGTTAACTTTCATTGGAATATGAATGATTTTTTTTCGCAAAATATTTATGTACTTCTTAGTTTCCCATGTTCAAATATTGACTGAGTTTTGTGTATTTGCAAAAGCATTCTGTAGTTTATTCTTTTTTTTGAGTTATTGAATATCTTATATGTACTCTTTTTTTGACTTTCTTGACTCTTTTTTTGACTGAACGTTTTATTTGTATTTTTCCATGTATTTTTTAAGAAACAGGAAGGTAGCTTTGTTTAAATATTTTTAAACTTGTAGCATATTTTGTGCACTAAGACTTCTGTAGCAATCCTGTAGTAGTAATTTTGTGTTGTGTAATGTAATGATTAGTAATAATTGTGTTAAAAGCGGTTTGTATAAGTTTAACCTGTAAAAAAAATGAAATTATAATCTGTTCAATAAGTTTGAAACTGTCCCTGCTGTATATTTTTTTCTTGTATCGTAACTTTGTTACTGGCAAGGGAGTAATGTAAAGGACAGTTTTTGTAGAGATTTTCTCTCGCTAGATGGCTGCACCTGTCAACTGTTTTTCGAATCCGCTAAACATGGTATGGGCAAGATAGCAATTAATTCTATTCAAATAAATGTTAAACTTAAATAATAATTGGTTAACTTATTTTATATAAATGCATTTAATTTCTGTTAATTTTTAAAATGAGTTTCATAATTTATATTTCTGTTTTTATATTTTTTACTTGTGTAGTCGTATCGATTATATTATGCTTAACTGCAACATAACTGTATAAAATACTGAAAAACGTGGCATTTCTGTGTGTACAACGTGTAGATATAGCTTTGCCGCCGTTGAACGAACACGCAGAATATAAAAATTCTAGTAGATATTGATAACGTCTTAAAGTTTGAATTAATGAAAACTCAACACACTTGAGTATTTATTAGAGTGCTATGAAACAAGCACCTAATAATTAGCATATATATATAGTCCCACTCTGGCTTATACTTATTAAATTCTCTACAAGAAATTTTGGAAACAAATGGACTGCTATTGGATAATGGTAGGGGACAGTCATTTGACAGCGCTGCCAATATGTCCGGTCGATATAATGATGTGCAAGCTGTTCCAAAAGAAAAATTAATTTGCTAATTATGTGCCATGCACTGGGCATTTTCTTAATATGGTTGGTGCAGAATGAGTTAAGGTTGTAACTGGAATCGTGAACTTAGTGCAATAAATATATGTTTCATTTTCTGCTTTGACCCATAGGTGAAAACTTCTAAATCATGAAATTAAACTGAATTTACCTTAAAAAGTTTAAGTGAGACCAGATGGTCTTGTCACTACGATGCTGTTAAAGCCTTAAAAGGTAAATATGGTAATATCCTGAATATTCTTAAGACATTTACTGACAATGAAAATGAGAAAATTGATTTTTGATAAGATGCAGAAAAATTGTTTAATACATTAACAAAACTCGAAACTGCCATTTTAATTATATTTCGGGAAGAAATTTTGGAAAGATTTAATTCAGTTAACAAAAATTTATAGACTCCTGGTTCTGACATCTAGGAATGGGATCTTAACTATGTCGTTAGAAGCGTTTATAAGCAATGTACGACATGAATCAGATCAAAAACTAAAGGAGTATCAAGACGCAGCCAAAAATATTAAGTCCTAGTTTAGAGACAGAATATAGCAATGTGATTAAGAGACAGGTTAATTCAAAATTTGTGGATAAATCCACGGAAAAGGCTGCGTATGGGACAGGAAAACTTTAGAAGAGACACGCTTATTGTTGCGTTGGATAAGCTAATTCTTAATTTAAATACAAGAAGTCAAGTATATGCAGAATGTAGTAAGAAATTTAAATTTTTGATTTATTTGTAGGATCACAACGTAAGGAGAAAGTCGACCTGGACAGTGTTCGCGCTATTATTGATTACTATTTAGATGAAGTAGACCAAACATTTAGTAAATGAAGGTGTTCAATTCAAAACTTATCTAAAACAAGCTGAACTAGAGTCCCATACTTGTAGTGATATGTTGAATTTAATTTTTGAAAAGAAATTTGTGGACGTTTTACCAAATTTGTCTACCATATTAAAGATTTTTATAACGCTCCCTATTACTGGTTGTGAAGCGGAGTGTTCGTTCTCTAAAATGTCCTATATAGAATACAAATATAGGACAACAATGACAAATACTAGGCTTAATTATTTATCTCTTCTATTAATACTGAACTCACCAAAAACTTAAAATGTGATCAGCAAATAAAAGAATAGAAAGTACAAAAGTGTAGAAATATTTTTTTGTAAATTATGTTATTGTTTATAACGTATTTAAATTGTTTGAAATAAAAATTTTTTAAAAAAAAAAACCTTAAGTTTCGTATGTTTAAAAGTTTTCCGCACAAAATTTTTTTTAGGAAAATGGCAAACATTTTAATTATTTAGGGGGCCCCCAGATATCGTTAGCCCACGTCCCCCCAAAGTCACGGTCCGGCCCTGATCGGCACACAACAATATATAATAAAATATCCAAAATTTTCCCGAAATAGGAAAAATAGTAACGGAGAATATATGTCTAGTGTCAGGACGTAAACATTAACTTTTTCTTGTTCTTTTATTTGTTTATTATTCAAAGTAAAATTATATTTCAAGGATTTTTTTTTTTTTTGCGGCCCATCTAAAGTTAAACTTTGTTTGGCCCACGTTAGCCTTTGAGTTTGACACCCCTGCTTTGTACAGTTATGTAGATCTGAACATTGCCTTCACACACTTTGAGGCAAGTCTGGTACAATATATTGGGTACTTTTCTTAAGGAACAAGAGGCCTCTCTCTCTCTCTAAAAAAAAATATAAAGCTTGAAGAAAGCGATCAGTACCAACTGCACTACAGCATTGTCTTCTTGAAAACCAAAATGCTCCATGACACAAGTATAGATAACTCTTCAGTATCAATCCCATAAAAGGCCAACAGGAGAGTTAACTCGATCTACCGAAAATGTCTTCGCGAGTTGCTGGTAGCTCGCGATCAACTGTTTGGAGATCACTGCTATAGAATCATAAGGAAAATTAATGAAATTTTTATGAACGCTTTCGCCCGACCACACATTGTTGCAATTGTCTATGATTATCTGGAAGAAGAGGGTATTCACCATATAGTGTAGCCTGCGAGGTTGTTAAATCTCAGTACTTTAGAGAGCATTTGGAATACTCCAAGAAAATCCATCACCCACAGTTTATCTCATCCCGGGATCTTATTAATTAAAATCCTCACTTTTGGGAGAATGGAAGTTGATGCCACAATCGCTGATATACATCTTCATTAACACTATGTTGGCTCATTGTAACTCTTGAAAGCTGTACTAGATGTCCACATCTTTTACTAGTGTTGCTATGTATCCTGTTTACACCAATGTTGCTCTCATTTGCGAATGTACGTATATCCTGCGGTTTTTTGTTTCGTTTCCGTTGTCTGCTTCATAGTATGATACATACGAGTACAAAATCCCTTTGCATGTAGCTAATTTTTTCGAGATCATTGCAAAACTTTTAATTGCCTTTATTAGAGGCGGCTCTAGGGCCAGACAAACCGGTCCCCTGCCCGTGGTGATAAATTTTAAGGGCGGCATTTGGATTAAATTTGGAAAATATTTTTTATGTTACAAAAAATTTGATATGTGTTTTCTGAGATATTATTGGGTGTGAATTTGGTTTTTCATTTAACATATCTTATTTCCTTATTTTGTACTTTGTATGTTTAGTGTCAGTTTTCTATTACATTGAAATTTGAAGGGTTCGATTTAGAACAATATATATATATATATATCAGTGGTGCACACAAGGGGGGTTCTTGGAGTCCGAACTTTCCCAAAGCCCTGGATTTTTTCCGATTGATTATAATCCTATTTATATAGTATGTAAAATTTAATTATTAATAGTAAATACTTAATTATAATCTTATTAACTAATTTTTATTAATTAATTAATTAATTATTATTAATTAATTTTTTATTGTTTTTTATTCCCGAAAATCGACACATTCAAAATAATATATTGAGCGGCGTATTGGAGCGTGGTACGAGAAGGGTGGACTTTCGACCTTGACCCCCCCAAAAAAAATTCCTGTGTGCGCCACTGATATATATGAATTATAATTTTTTTTTGCTTTAGAAAGAGGGGCGGCATTTTCCACTTTTGTCCGGGACGGCAAAACTGCTAGAGCCGGCCCTGCCTTTACTTTTTGAAATGTACAATTTATCAATGTAAATGTTTGTAAAAAAAAATCTCTAATAAGATTAACAATTAACATTAGGATTAATCAGCATATATATATATATATATATATATATATATATATATATATATATATATATATATATATAAATATATATATATATATATATATATATATATATATATATATATATATATATATATATAATATATATATATATATATATATATATATATATATATAAATATGTCAAAAAATTCAGTAGTGTTAATAACTCACATAAAATTGAATTAAGACGTTTTAATTAACATGATTGGTGAAATGTTTACTGATCCATTATTAAGATTATTCCAAATACAAAACATTGGTTATGGAGGAAAATAGCTTCATTATATATATATATATATATATATATATATATATATATATAAAATATAACGTGATTTATATCCATATGAACTTGATGATATGTACTTTGGTAAAAGCGCATTACAATCGATTTTACAAAATAATGTACATATTAAATGTTTAATTACATAGAATATAAATTACAATATTGATTATAAAATTAAAAGAAACGCAAGGAATAAAAGAACCTACAGACAAAGATAATTTAATAAATAAAAGTAATGTAATTATTAGTAATTTTGAAAAAGACTTGAATATCTCTCAAGATTATTAAATATTTCAATTTGGTATGAACAATGAGGAAATAGCTGCCGTTCGTGATTTAAGCATTAATTATTTTAAGGATAGTCAAGGTTTACACCCTCTAAAATATATTCCAGCAGGAAATACTTGTCTTCATTCTGTTGCAGTGACAAGTCAAGCTTTGCAAACTATCACAACACTCAAATGGCACGCGCCTTCCCCAAACTGTCTATTAGAGAAATATATATACCATGGATTACACCTAAATTCGCATAACCGCTGTGCACAAACGGTAAATGAATTTACAGCAAAAAACGTTCAAAGACGTACCTCAACAAAGTACTTAAACGTTTATTGATTTAATGCCTTCAGGAATGTATACATGCTTTTGACGAACATACTTATAAATATTTGTATATAACAGCAATAAATGACTTGATTCATTTCGTTTTGAGATTTCTTCAGAGCATAACCCTATACATATTTATAACGATTCATAAAATTCCTTCAAATTCACGTGAATCTGACACTTTCAATTTTTATCAGTGTATATATTATTTTCGTGCTTTTTATAGCATTATTTTTTTTAGTTAAAAGATGGTTTAAATTTGCTTACCTGAATTTTGACCTCCTGCGGCTGCTAACAAAGTTGGAAACCAATCTACTGCGTGTATTAAACTAATGGATAGAAAAGAATAAAGTCTTAAAATAAAAGTATTTTTATAAGAAACTGGTGCATGGTAAAATTTAAAGGAAGTATTAAAAGAAGTGAAGAATGTTAATTTATTAGGTTGGGGAAAAAGAAATCCACATTATTTTTTTCTGTAGATGGCTGTAGTGTCAATAACTCGTTAAGTATCAATCAAACAATTCCAAACTTATGCTCGTTGTCAAGGTGACATTTCACACTAAAAAAACTCGTTTGCTGTTTTTTGTTTGGTCCATTCAGTTGTGAGTTACAGGGTGTTAAAAATGGAAGTCAACAAAGAGAAAATTCGGTACATTTTACAGATTTTCTTTCATTAAGGCGAAAATGCAAGCAAATAGGCTGAAATTGTAAATCGTGTTTCTGGTGCTGATATTGTAACAGCTAATTACGTGCAATTTTGGTTTCGTCGATTCTGTTCAGGCATTTTTGATGTTAAAGATGCACCTCACACAGGCAGGTCTGTCGTCGAAGATGTCGATAAAATCTCAGAACTAATCGAAGTAGACCGGCATGTTAGTAGTAGTAGCATTGCCCAGGATCTAAAGATTGACCATAAAACAGTTTTAAATCATTTGTGCAAAGTTGGATTCAAAAAGAAGTTCGATGTTTGGGTGCCACACCAATTAACACCAAGAAACATGATGGATCGAATTTCCATATGCAAAGCCTTGGCCAAACGGAATGAAATCGACCCATTTCTTAAGCGGATGGTGACAGGGGATGAGAAATGGATCACATAAGACAATAATGTGCGAAAAAGATCGCGGTCAAAGCACGGGGAAGCAGCTCAAACGGTGGCCAAACCAGGACTAACGGCCAGGAAGGTTCTACTGTGTATTTGTTGGAAATGGAAAGGAATAATTTATTATGAGTTGCTTCCGTATGACCAAACACTAAATTCAGATCTCTACTGTCAACAACTGGATTGTTTGAAGCTAGCGATTGACCAGAAAAAGCCAGAATTGGCCAACAGAAGAGGTGTGCTTTCGATCAGGACAACGCCAGGCCACACACGTCTGTAGTGACTCGCCAGAAGCTTTGGGAGCTTGATTGGGAAGTTTTAATGCATCCACCATATAGTCCAAACCTGGCACCAAGCGGTTACCACCTTTATTTCGCATTGCAAAACTTCCTGAGGGATAAGAAATTGGGATCAAGAGAAGATTGTGAAAATCGATTACTAGAGTTTTTCGCCAATAAGGACCAATACTTCTATGAGAGATGCATTATGAAGCTACCTTTAAAATGGCAACAAATTATACAATAAAACGGTGCATATTTGACCCAAATTGGACAATGCGAAACATGTTAAATAAAGTCTAGAATTTCATGTAAAAATAATGGATTTCTTTTTCCCTAACCTAATATATTTAACAAAAAATTTGTAAGTTATCTCAAATTTCCAAACAATAGCTTATTAAGTAAAGTAGCATAATACTGTGGAATATTCTACTTTACCCCCCATTTCAGTAATGAATAAAGTACTGCCAAAAAAACAATAGCCACAAAATATTTGTAGTGTTTTTATTAATGTTAAATTGTGCAAATGAAAATGGTATGCTTTTTTAGAAACAGTTTTTTTAAGGGAGGGAGTATGAAAATATCTTCGAAAAGTTAAGTGAGGTAGAATTATTATAAGATAAATATGTATATAAAAGAACATGCGTGTGTGATTCGCGTTGCAAAATTACATAAATTTAAAAACAAAGATGTTTATGAAATTATGCAGAATTCATCTATAGAACATTATTTAAACTGATACAACACAATTTAATAATTTTTTAAAACACTTTTTGTTTGATTGTCAAAAAATTTTTGTACGCAGGACGTGAATACAAAATTTTAATTTGAAACGTAAGCTAACCAAACTGGGTATTCCTTTATTTTAAAACGCCAAATGCTGTACTGGATTAATGAAAATAAACTTTTTTTTAAAAAAAACCAGAATTTTAAATCAGGAAGCTATGTTTTAAAATGAGCGTATTTATCAAAAACTATTCAATGGCTTATAAACATTTTTATAGAAAAATTCTTTTTTAATTAGCAAAGCTGACATAAAACGGGAGCTAAAATATGTAAATAAAAAATCAAAATAGGATACTGAGGTAGTTTAGCAAGCTGAAATATTCGAGCAACTAAAATCAGTTTTAATTAAAAGATTATAAGGTTTCACAAAGATTTTACAGTAATATAATTGAAGCAAACATTTTTTACTCTATTTTAGAAAATAATGCATATTTTTGTATTTTAGGTATGCTACTCTTTAAATAATGACTTATTATTCACATTTTTTTTCAATAATCATAAAGCTATGAAATCTTCTGGTCTACACTGGAGAGCAAAACATAAGCAACAAAGTCATTTTTTAGCGTACAGCCTTGAAAATGTAGAAAAGGGCTTTTAGTATAATAAAAGACAGATCTGTGAAAAAGTAATGCATATACACATATCAGAAATATGACGTTAGAGCACGCAAACCGCGAGGTGTATGATGTGCAAAGTAACTTATATAAAAAGGAGGAAGAAAAAGATGCATTTCTAAATATTTTCTCTTCAAGTGAAAGGAAGATCGTATATACGTGCAATATGGATACAAGAAATCATCACGAGGCCTTTACGCGGGGTAAAACAATTAGCAAAATTGAAGAGGGGTGTACTTCGACAACAAGTTACCCAAGAAATTGAAAATGACAAGTGTTGCATCATGAACTTAAAGGGTCATCCAAAGGTCAGGTACATCTGTAAAAAAAGGTTGGTGGTTGTCTGCCAAGAAGAACAATAAAAGAGGATAACCGATATATACAGTTATACAAGTGAAAAGAGACTGAAATCAGACAGCGGGCATTATTACTCAGCAGCTGCGTACGGTAACTAAACGATGGGTATTTCGGATAATTGCGCCAGACATCTTCATAGAATGGTATATTCGCTGATCGTTCAGAATGTTTCTTATTATAGTCAGCAGATTAGTGGCACCTTTTAGTGATGTAATAAAAATATAAAGACGAGTCATCTCATCCGTGGAGTGCCATCTTTTTTTATCTGAGTCACTTCAGACTGACAAACGATTCTCGGAGCCAGTTGATATATAGAGAGGTAGGGGAACATTTTCATTCCTCTAACATCAGAAAAAGATATTATTTAGGTGGTCCTGGCATGCTTCTCTTGTGTACAGGGTGGAAGGGTATAGTGAGCGGACGGATGGAGCTCCCCATTCGTAAGAAGTACTTACCAAAGATCCCTACTGTGATGAAATTATTTTCCCACACATGCATCCGTTCCGATGCGACATTGATCCAGATTTTGTTTTTATGGACGACAACGCATAGTCACATAGGTCTCTTCAGAATCTTCCAGAAAGAAAAGATATCCGCGTAGAAAGGATCGACCACTGCGTACTCTATTGATTTAAATCCTTGATCGTATCCGCGGAGAACACCAGATAACTGACAAAAATGTTCATTAAGAAATGGGATCGCTTACCTCAAACACTATTGAATAATCTGATATTTAGTATGAACTAGTGATGCCCGCATCCCCTGCAGTTAGGAGGTTATATCCTTTATTGTTCTTTCTCTTGGCCAAACTGTGTTCCTTACCAAAGACATTCTGTCAATAAATCCTTTTCAGCTTTGTTATATATAGAATGTACCAAATTCATTTTTTTCCCACTGTACTTTCTTCATCTTTTAAGTATTATATTGTGCCTCTGTTACATGAATGTCATGTTTTCTAGTGTATTTTGTACGGAATTAGTTAAAACTAGGTAATTCGTTTAACTTTTGGAAGCCAATGAATTTGTCGTTTTCTTTAGCAGAAGAATGTTGTTACCTATATCATTTATACTTACTAATTTCATTAGATCTGAGATCTAATTTTCAAATATTATTTTAACTGTATACGTTTTTTATTGTATGTAGAAATATGTAAAACGGCCGGAGGAAAAGCAATCTTCAGTGCTTTGACTTGCTGCTCTTCTTTTCAATTTAACAAAGACAATTTTAAATAGTATTTTACCAGTAAACATATATTTTGTTACTTAATTGCATTATGTAAATTCGTTGCGGAGTTTTTAAATTACTTTCTATACATTGAAACTATAAACTGATACGTATTTAAGAATGAAATAAAATTGTGAACAAGTATTCCAAGTTTCATATACTCGTATATACAGTCGAACCTCCATATTACGAACCTCTATACTGCGAATTATTCTATGTAGCGAACTTTTTTCTGGAACCAACAACATTTCACGATTCTTTTCGTAAAATAACCTTCTAATAGCGAAGGGCATTTTCTATAAAACGAACTTTTTCTCTCGTTATTCAACCTTTTTTTCCCTATTTTTGAAGTATTTTTTTTTGTGGACATTTGAAGTTACTCTCTCTTTTAAAATGTTTTAGTAGCTTAGTTATAAAATAATGTACTTGTTTAAGTTGGAAAATATCTTTAAAATTCCTTAATTTTAATATAAAATTATTTTCGTAATGTTGAAAATACAGTGTATTCCTCGATATTCTTTTTCTTGTTTTCCCTGCAGTTTTTCTTTTTTTGGATGGGGAAGATATACATATATAAAATAAATATATATTGATTTTAAAAAGGTGTAAATAATTACTTTTTTCCATGTATAGTATTTATGAATTAAAAATTTGTTTTACGTGGTTTTTAAAATATTTTGGAAGATGAAACTCTATATAACGAATTTTTTTTCGGGATTTAACGACTTCATTAAATAGAGGTCCGACTGTATATATATGCACACACTCATAGACAAAAAAATTAGCGCACCAAGAAGGAGTCGTCAAAATGAAACGAAATTTTACATACGTAATGACTACTTTGATATAAGTAAATGATTAGAAAATCAAAGAAAAAGGATAATTTATTTCAGAGAAAAAGACAGAAAACGGAGGATTTAATACCCTGTTGAGCCCCCTCTAGCGCGAGTGCACGATACGATTGGCCATTGAGGCATACAAGTTCTGTATGATGTCTTGAGACATTTCGTTCCATATTTGCTGTAACCTTGACTCTAGTTTGTTCAAGCTCGTGGGATGCCCAACTCGCCATCACAAATTATCCCATATATGCTCGATTGAAGACAAATTTGGGGATCGGGAAGGCCAAAGAAGCGTAGTAACAGTGCGGAGACAGTCTTGTGATACACTTGCCGCGTGAGGCCGAGCATTGTCTTGTTGAAAAATGGCTCCTGGGAGACGTTGCATGAGTGGTTGCAGGATGTCATGGACATACCGCTGGGCTGTCATGGTGCCACGGATCAATACTAGGAGTGACCGTGTATTGTAGGCAATGGCACTCCATACCATCACAACAGCTTGGGGAGCGGTTGGTCGCTGTAAAGTAAAGGCAGGATTGAGTCGTTCATAACGGGGTCTCCAGGCACGAACACGATTGTCATCACTGCTGATATTGAATCTGGATTCGTCGCTAAAGACGACCTGGTTCCATCCCGCTGCAGTTCAGTAACCTCGTGCGTGGCACCACTCCAAATGGAGGCGTCTATGGGTGGGCGTCAAGGACAGCACACGTAATGGGTGCCGCGATCCCAAATGTCCTTCAGCCAGGCACCTTCGCATGGTTCGAGAAGACACAGGGGCCCCTAATGAAGGTGCTACCTGTGCCTGGATGGCGGCCGATGAAGCAGTTAGCTGTACTCGTGCATTTCTTACGATGCGGCGGTCTTCTCGACGACTGGTCTGTTGAGGGCGTCCTGATCTTGGTCTTCATGTAAATGACCTCTCTTGGATGCACTGGTCCCAACACCTCCTCACAACACAATCAGAGCGGTCTAATTGACGAGCTACTCGCCTAGCGATGATTCTTTCCCTCTCAAACTGCGACAGCTGCTCATATTGTCTCCGAAAACGGCGTATTGGAATGTTTACCTCAGCTCTTCCTTTGTAAACGATTCAGCACACTCAAACAAGCTTTGATTACCTGTTTTATACTCCACGGAGAACGACGTTAAACGCCCTTTACCGGCTACACTTAATGCGCAATCACGCTGCATTTCTAATAATTTTCACATCTGCCCGACATGTACCTTCATGCCATGTTTCGTTACGATCCCGCAATTATTTATTGGTGCGCTAATTTTTTTGTCCATGAGTGTATGTATATATATATATATATATATATATATATATATATATATATATATATATCTGTAATAAATTCTTAACTAATATTTTAGCTTAATGCACAATTTTCATAGAAGGTATAAAATTCCTAAGTAGCGGAATTGTTCTTTTATGACCTAAGAATGTTGATATTTTTGATAATACACAAGGCTTAACTATTCTTAAAATAATCAGCGCTTAAACTATCATGATGGCCAAACAAAATATTTAATATGCTTGATATTAAAATTTTTTTCAAAATTATTCACTGTTTTATTATTTATTAAGTTCTCTTTTTCTCTTTACTTTTTCCCTTGGTTATTTTAATCCTGCAATTTCTTTTAATTTTGTTAAGATAATTATAAAAAATGTTCACACAATTTGAAAACAACTGTTTTTACCATAGAACATAACATTAACTTCATATGGATATCCAAGTCCATAGATATAATTGGAATGTGTGTCTCTCTGTGTGTGTCTAATGTAAGTGTTTTTAAAATTATTATTATACTCCTTTTAAATGTTTTTTTAAAAATACAAAACATGAGAGATTTATGTCCTTCGAATATTCCAAAACTTAGTTCCTTAAAATAAATCATGTAAGTGTTCAGTGTTGAATATTTCTTCTAATTACACACACTCGTAGCATTTTGATTTGTATTGATAATATTCATTAGATGTTTATATATTGAATTAAGAAAATCGCTTTACAACGTTCAAAAGAGACCCATCCCCTTTGTTTATTTGCGGATTTTTGGTTTGCATGAATATCGGATAATTAATTTTAGAGTGAACAAACACTGATGCATGTTTCTCTTTTTTTTTCTTAATAATATATTTATTTTTAAGAATGAATTGGCTATAATTTTTAATCTCAAACTTTTTTTTTTTTGGTAATTTTTTATAAAGTGACTATTTATAGTGCACACTTATGTTTCCTTATTCAATTTTAAATAATTCGTCAAATATTAATTAAGGTTATGGGAAGGTGTGATGTGTATTATACATGTAATTAATGTTTCTTTGTAATAACGGTTTGACTCAAAATGTATGATTTGCTTCCTCTCTTCTCAGATTTCAGAAAACTGAGTAATATTGATTTGTATTTACTGTTTGTAGCGCTCGAGCTCTGGAAACAGTCGATCGCGTTTCTCGTTTTGAAATTTAGAAATGAAAACATTGATTCATGTTTCTCTTCGAGAATATATTTGTGATACACGTTATTTCTTTGTTTCCATGAAATATTTAAATTTAAATTTTCCAGGAAATTATTTCATAAGTTATAATGAGAACATATATATATAGGTAGATAGATAGATGTATATATATATATATAGAGAGAGAGAGAGAGATATTATATATATATATAAAGAGAGAAAGAGAGATTATATATATATATAGAGAGAGAGAGAGAGAGAAAGAGAGAGAGGGAGTGCAAGAGAAAGAGAGTTATTTTTGTATAAAATTTTCTTATTTTCTAAATTTAGAATCGAATTTATTTTACTTGTTGTTGACATATCCTTTTTTCTGAAGAACATCACCATAAAGAAAAGTTGGGACTCTGGTTCCACCTTCCCATAGAGTCATCTTTGCACCTCGAAGTGGATAATTGCTTCCGCCACTTAACACCTCTCCACCATTCTAGATAAAAATTTTAATTCTTAGTGCGTTGACACAACATATTGATACAAAAATTAAATTTGTTAACAAACTTTTCAAAAAGACTATGATCTTCTATAAAAAAGAGGAAAAGTGATATATATATTTGAAATACCACATCTATATTTTCTGATGCTTGTTGAAAACAACAAACTAATTTTGAATTTTGCAATAGATTGCTCATTTGTCTTTTCAAACATTAATTTTTTAAGTTCCTATTTTTTCATTACAAAAACCCTAATCTATATTGATTTTAAAAAAGGATTTTTTTCTGGTTAGTATATTGAATTATAATACCTCCACTAACTTTACTTTTGCCCAGTTTTTCAGAAAATTATGTTACAATAACAAAACACACACACAAATCTGATTTTATTATTATTATTATTACTATTATTATTTTGGTAAAGTAGTTTACGTAATCTTCTTTCCTCATACTCTGAATCTATACGATTAACCTTTGTTAAATCTTTTATTATTGTTTCTGTTTTTACTTAAACAGAAGAGTTTACACAGAAGTGCCCTAAATCCATTTTAAAGTTTCAAGTATGTATAAGACTACACTTGTGCTTATGATTTTTTAAGGCTCATATTGTTTTCTTTGGAAATGGGTACGATATAAATTTCCAAAGAAAAAGTAAATGTTTTATTTATTTATATACATGAACACTTTAACAATTCTAACCGCAGATAATTGACAATTTTAGTTGAGTTTTTATATTACTGTTTAACCCTCAATTGACAAAAATCGGTCAAAAAATCAAATCTAATTTTTCTAACCTAAATTATTCTTTATATACTGTTCTATAATCTCACAAAATTTGAAAACTCTTTACTTAAAAAACGCAGAATTATGATAGCTTTTACATTCATTATTTATTCACACCCCTATGGCAAATCAAAACTTTAAACTTACTTATCTCAGAAAGGTAAAATAACTAGTTTGTCTTCCTTTAAAATGCTAAGTCTTTTTTTCTATCATGCCTAATGCTTTTAATTTTTTTTATCTATTGTTAATAGTACATGTAACAAAAGTTGGTAAGCATTTTTTAATCAAAGCAATACTTATTTTTAAAAAAAAACAGTTGGAGTTAGAAATTGCATATTTTTTAAGGAATTTTCAATAATCATTCATAAAATGAAGTAATGTACAAACGCCAATCGTGTTATCGCAAAACCCATACCAACTTTTATTATGCATAGTTGGACGTCCTTGTAAATCAAATTTCATGAGTGTACGTAAATTTTTGTAGGGGGAGGAGTAGCATTTTAAAATCACTTCAAAAATTTAAAGTTTTTTCCTTAAAAAAATAAATGGCTAACTTTTTATGGAATTTTGAGCACAAAATCGGTTTTACATAGTATACTCACATAGGAGGCAACCAAAAAAATTTTGAAAATCCTTAAATTAAAAATTTTTGCTTAAATCGTACCATGTCCCCTTAATAAAATTCTTTCATAATGCGCTACATTTTTCCAATTTTAGTGTTTTAATACAAAATAGTTAAGCTTTTTTAAAAATATGTTTACATTACGCATTAACTTTGAGCGATTCAAGCATAAAATTATATTTGTTTAAAATTATTTTTAGGAAACAGCATTAATAATAAAATAAAATTTATTAAGATGGTTTCGTACACATACATCTGAAATAAAAGCAATCAAGAAATTATCCCAGAATCCATATCTCTTCATATCTCTCACTAAACTTCCTACAGCTTCGTCCATTGCTGTCACCATACCTAAGAAGGAATTAATAGTTTTTAAACTATTTATTTGCATATACAAACAAAAATCCTGCCATTGAGGAAATACGTCATTTATTCTTTCATTGAAAATATAAATATTCAAATAGAAACTTTAATTTCTGAATGGGATTGTAACAAAATTACTGAATAGTACTTGAAATTTTTTATGCCTTTACTGCATATAATTTCGTCTAAAATATATTGACTTTTTCATTGAATAATTTCATTTTTAAATTTGTATGTTATTTAATAACTAATATGTTTTGATAACACTTATATACGATACATAACACTCATTTTATAATTATCTTACAAGTTTTTATTGGTAAGTTGGGCTTGAAAATTCATGTCATACTTAATCTTAAACTTTAACTTTTTCAGCTTCAAATGAAAAGGGAAGCTTGTTCTTTAGAATTTTTTTCCAGGTTTCTAACATAAATTTGCCTTTAATCTCAGTTATAAGCTCTTGTCTTTATAGTTGTTAATAAGCCCAATAGCTGAGAGAGAGAGTGGTAGTGCATCTCGCTTCCATACCACAGGTCCGATGTTCAAACCCAGGGCTGGGTAAGGTTGACTCAGCCTTTCATCCCTTCATTGGGTTGATAAATGAGTACCAAGCTTGCTTGGGAATCTAACACTGGGGGTTTCGCGTCAGACTGACCACCTGATCGGAACATTTGCTCATGCACATCAGGACTCAAGGTCACGTGTACTGATGTGGGCACAATAGGTCTTGAACCTTATGGGCTGTTGCGCCACTGAGTTATTAATTGTTAAACTAAATTATTATTTTTAATAAATTATTACTGCTGAACTAAATTATTACTGTTGTTAGCTGGTTAAACAAAAATGGATGCAAGCATATAATTTTTAAAATTCATGTTTTTCTTAAACATATTCATATGTTTAAAGTTACACGGTAATGCTAGAGGAGGGGAAAACCCCAAACAATGCAAGATATTCATTACACATGTATTCTTTTAAGGTAGTTTTCTCAGAAAGTTCAAATAATCACAGAATAATTTAATAATAACTTTGAGGCCTTTTGGAGACCTAGTTGCTGTTTATGATAACCCCAGAGTTCCATTAAAAATGATTTCATCGCATTCAAGCACAAGTTAAAGTTATGAAAATGAATTATTATGATTTAAGTGTCACTCTTCTGACTTGATCACAGCTAAAAAATACGGCATATGTTGCCAAAAGATTATTTTGCATAAATAATGCTTTGTAAATTGAACAAATGATATCAGCCAATAATAATCTCTAAAACGCAATTTAAATTCAATAAGCCCTCTCTTAAACTTAAAGCTTACTAGATGTAATCGATGGAATATTTTTAGAATGAAATAATCCATAAAATATTATAAACTGTAACTAACACAAAGGAAACAATTTTATCTCAGTATATAAATCGTTTTAAAAGTTAGATGAATAAAAATGTTTCAAGTTTTATTTTTATAATATTTTTCAGCTGTACTGAAATAAATGAATCTTCTTCAGTCAATTTTTTACTTTTGAAATAAGTTCTAGAGAAACAGGTTAATATTTTATTCGATTAATGTTGGTCTTAAACCTAATCATCTATTAGATTTGTATCTATATTAACTTATTGTACTTTTCTCCACATACACAGAAAAATATTTTTTCTTGTTCCAGGGTAATAATTATGTCCTAATTTCATGCATTCTTATGTATAAAATGCCTAGTATTCTTTTTAAATTTGGTTTCTTAAACTTTATAAATACACTAGTCTTCCCTATGAATGTGTTACTGTAAGTTTAGGTCTAGCTTTCTAATTAGATATATGTCCGAAATGGCATCAGAATAAGAAGGCTGTAAGAACTTGTAAGCATATGGCAGATCAATTTTGCTATGTCTGTCGCCAACTTATAATGAAAAAGGGAAATAAATAAACTATAAAAGCATCCGATAAAAATATATGTGTGCGAAGCCTTCAAAATGTATTTTGGGGATCAAGATAAAACATAAGCACTTCATTTCACTATAATGCGCTGCAAAAAATATTATAGATGGAAATTAATGTGTTATTGAAAATATAGCGGGTCGGCAACCTATGGCACGCATGCTCCTTGTGGCACTCTGCACTACTCTGAAGACTTGTTCATTTTTGAGTATATCGAAGTTGATAGATTT
Source organism: Trichonephila clavipes (assembly GCA_019973935.1). NCBI lineage: Eukaryota > Metazoa > Arthropoda > Arachnida > Araneae > Nephilidae > Trichonephila > Trichonephila clavipes. Next base: position 252,866 of record BMAU01019240.1, read on the forward strand.
GTAGTGGACCTTATTTGACAAACAACTTCAGAATGAGGGATATTTACGGAATTACGAAAAAATCTGAAAGATAACTGTAAATATAAACTTACAGATACTTTGTAAATTACTGAATGTCATTGCTGAAGAGATTTAATTGTTTGAGAAGAGAAAGTTGCATGTACTCTGCTTTCCGCTTTTGTGTTTCTACATATCTAAGTAAAAAAATATTTCCTCATATGACAAATATTTTCAATCCGCAAAGAAATTGTTCAATAATTGAATGCTCAGAATCGTGTCAGATCGAGTCACACATTATACCGCTGATGTTGCGATAAGAAAGTAGAGTGGTACAAGCACTGGGTTCTAATTAAAATTTTTATTTATCTTTTTACCTAACTATAAGGATGAGAAATACTTATATTTTATGTTGTATATTTCTGATTTTAATAAATATGTTTACAAATGCATAATATATGTGCAATTTTAATTATTTTAACTTTTGCTGAAGGAATACATATATTTTACGCTGTTTACTTTTATATCAAGAGATATCTTTAAATGATGAAAATTAATATATAATAAAACTGTAAATCTATATTATTGATTGCTAACATTCCCTAACACTGCATGCATTATCGCGGGACTCGAATTGTTTCCAGAATGTCCTACTGTGGGGCATGCTGAATCCTATTGGTAGATTGGTTTGGCACGTCACAGCTAAAAGGTTGCCAACCCCCGATTTAATATTATATCTAGAACCCAGGCAAACACGCAAACACATACTAATTGCAGGGCGTTTCTTTAATCCAGAAGTCTTATAGGCATGCTTCCTTACATTTTTCTATGGCTGTCTCCATCCTCCTCAAAGAATATTACTACAGTATAAAGCAATTGCTAGTTGAACTGAATGGGCATATGAATGGGAAATCATTAATTTCAAAATAATTGGATTTCTAATGCATGTCACCACAAGGTTGTTTTACTAAGTTTCCCTGTTATCATTGTCTTTGGGACAGCTGAGACACCAAAGCGCATTACAACACACGATACTGACCACAGAAGACAGAGTTCTCTATTAAAAGAAGCAACTTCAAGTGGGAATCACAGGTAAAACGCTCGAAGGTACAAATGTCTTCTCTCCATATTAAATTAGATTTATTCAAACAATTTGTCAAGCGTTATCTAAAATCTCAGTAGCCTTCAAGCTCCTTCGGGACCTTTTTCTTAAGCTGTCTGAGCAAAATTAAAACTGGTGTCTTCGTCGGCCCACAAATTAAGAAGCTATTCGTGTGCGAAGAATTTTTTTAAGAAGCTCCGTAAGAATGAAAAAGTAGCTCGGAACAGTTTTATCTTAGCGGTTAAGGGTTTCTTGAGCAATCATAAATCCGAAAGGTAAGCAAAATTGGTTATCGCTGTGGTGAACTACAACAAAACAGGGTATAGGATGTCCCAGAAGATTCATGTCCTGGATGCTTACCTCGATCATCTATCCATTCTTTCCATCCTAGGCTCTTTTACACTTCGAATGTCTCTACTAAGACCAGTATTACGAGAACATGATGGGAGATAATATTTAGAGGCGGATTCATGACAGTAATTTACAGTATAAGCAAAAATCTTGATAACATACTCATTTTTAAATGGGCAGCAATGTTATTCACAATTGCAGTATATGCCACTTTTGCTGCATACGTGTTTGTTTTATACATTATATAAATGAAAAAGCCGAATTAATAGATTTTTTCATTCAAAACGTGTAAAATTCCAAATAACCGGGTTATAAAAACAAAGTTTATAAAATGAATAATTGCCATTTCCCATAGTTTCAAGAAGGAAGCTGTTACGAAAATAACACTTAATTACATAGGAACAACAATGGTGTTTGTAGAATCCTCGATCAAGGGATCCGAAGCCAAGTAACTTAACCACTAGACAAAAGGGATCACCCCAGTCCTGAGGCTGTTACAGGCTTATATAGGATTAAGTAAAATGTTACATAGTGTTATTTTAAGTCAGTCGACTTCAAAAGTTGGTATACTAGAAATCAGTTGTCTTTATAAGAGATTGTCTTTTATGAGAGTTGTCTTTATATATGCTTTATTCTAGGTTTACTTGAACTAGGGGCAATTTTGTCTTAAAAATCTATATTTGTGATTTTAAATAAGAAATAATGATGCGACGAATATAATTTCTATATACTATTAATAAACATACATTTTATTAACCGCCATGAAATATATTTATAGCATAATTGATTATTTAAAATAAGCAACGCATTTTTTTTCTAAGAATATCTAAATAAGTGAAAGCGTTAATAGTTTTAGGACAGTGTTAAACTACTGTTTTAAAACGCATAAGTAATCTTAATCAGCTTGAATTTTACCTTAAATACGAGATATACTTGAATTTTTTTCATATTTTCTTCTGGTTATAGATTCTCTTAAACTGAAAAAATAAGTATTTGTTTTAAAGAATTTCCTACAGACAATTCTAAAATACAAAATTGCGCATATCTTATAATACTCCAGTCTTTCTTATAAACTTTCATCTATTCATAATCTAAGACCTTATTTAAAAAGTGTTTCGGTTCTTCTTTATCTAATTAGAAAAATATATATACGTTTAGAAATGTTTTACATTTTTAAAGCCTATAGGTCAGGCATTCATATCAAACGCGTTAATATCTAAGTTTGTGATTACTCTTGAATTAATTAATTTGAAGTTATATTCATTTCAAACCTATAGTCTATTTGCACAATTAATTTGAAATGTTTTTAAACTTTCAGAAAAAGTCATAAAATTAACCTTATCTAATTCTTATAAGCCTAAATTAAAAAAAAATGGATTGAAAATTCTTTCAAAATATATTTCTTTATAAATCATTACTTACGTATTCTTAATGATAAATTTATAATTATATATATATATATAGAGAGAGAGAGAGAGAGAGAGAATTCATCTTCAGTTAGTGCTGCGCATCTTGATCATCAAAAAGAAAATAATGTTGAGATATAACCGTTCGATTTGCTCATATTCAGTATCATTGTGCTGATTTTTTGTCAGGGTATATAATGTGGTTTCACAGGTCCGAGGTTCACAACCCTGGGCTGGGCAAGGTCGACTCAGCCTTTAATCCTTTCAGTGGGTCGATAAATGAGTACCAAGCTTGCTTGGGAACTTAAGATGGGAGTTTCGCGTCAGACTGATCATTTGACCGGAACTTCTGCTCATGCATCTTAGGGCCTAAGGTCACGTATACTGATATGAGCACAGTAGGCCTTGACCCTCATGGGCTGTTGTGCCACTGAGTTAAGTTAAATAATGTGGTTTACTTTCCTACATTTCTAACATTCATAATGCTTCAGCTTTCTTAAACGTACTAAAATATTTTAACTTGGCACAGTAAAGAGGCTTATACTAAAAAATTTTGATTTCATCCTTTAAAATATTATGAAGTAATTTAACTTAATTACAGATTTTTTTTTCTGTACAAAACAAGTACCATTGATTTACCGCTAAAAATTCGTCTTTCTTTGTTAGTGATGTGGCTATATTTGTCTTCATAAATCTTGGGTACCTGAAATAAAAAAAAAACATTTGTATTAAACTACACGTATTGAAGTTAATTTAGTTAAAAGTCTCCTTAGAAAATGAATTCAAGTTAAATATTTTTATTTTTACGAAAATGTTTTCTTCAAAGGAGGAGAATCACACTTTTTATTGATAATGTATAAAAAAATGTCTAGAAGTTTAATAGAATATATAATAACCTCTCTCTAAAAGTTAAGATACAACCAGCCTTTTAGCGCTAATCATTAAAAGAATCAAAATAGGGATAAAAAGTATGATTCAAATGAATGATTATAAACAAGAGAGTTCAACAAAAACCTGAAATACAATTATCTCCCACCTATTTTTTAAAAAAGAACTGACCACACTTTGAGAGAGCAAAATGTAACTGATTTTACTTCAATTCCTTTTGTATTTCTTTGAGGTTTAAAATAATACACAAATGTTTTTTACCGTATTAAAATAAGGTAAAAGAATATTTTATTTTGTTTTCTCTTTTTTTTCCAAAGAAGGCTATAAAAATAATTGTTAGTTTGATGAAACCTCTTTTTTTTTTTTAATTTTCTCTCTTTGAATAACTCGAAATAATTTTAATTTGAAAATACAGTCGGACCTATATTTATCCAAGTCACTAAATCCCCCCAAAAAAAAAAAAAAGTTCATTATGCTGAAAATTCGTTAAATAGAGATTTATTTTTCAATGCAGGGTGTTGCCGAATTTGACCGACAAACTCAGTGATGATAGTTAGCAGCATGGGGACAGCAAATCACCATAAACATGGGGTCGCAAGCCACGTTTGGTTGGTGATAATCGCAATAGTAGTGGCCTTCGGTAGGACGATGAGCCAGACGAGGGGAGTGGCCGAATGCATGCACGTAATTTGTCCATATTGTAAACATGCTTTACGGCTAATAAATGCATTTCTTACCTTTTTATTGACCCTTTTTATCCTACGCTACATAACATCCTTAATAACTGTTTTTGAGAATTTCTCCCTATAAACGTGGTTTGTGACCCCATGCTGCCTACTATCACCGTTCTAAATTTGCCGGTCAAATTCGGCAACCCCCTGTGTATTTTCCAGGTTGGTTCCGGGAAAAAGTTAGTAGTCCAAATTGTAAAATTATATGAAAGCATTAGTAATATATTAGAAGTTTTATCCTTCTTTCTTTTCGAAAAAGTTTAAGGTAATTATTTAAAAATCCAATCCAGAATTCTTGCAAAAAAGAGGGTTATATATTACTAATTTCATGCAAGTTTTATATATTCTATAGAAATCTTCATTTACATAACCAGTGTGCGAGTTTTCCCTTTATTTTCTTTTTGAACAAAGGGAGAAACGAAATACAGAACATAGTTATGCGCTATTACGTCCCATTTAGTGTAATGTAGCGTTTCTTAAATTTTCGATCGCCGCGGTCCCCTTAAAATGTCGGCCTATCGTGGATCCCAAGATTTTGAACACCCTTCGCCATTTGCGTAACAGAGAATATTAAGGCATCCCTCCAAATTCAGGTATTGAGCCTCAAGCCCAAATACGTACTTAGTGTCAGTCAAGCCTTGGGCCCCCTAGAGTCCCTGTCCCCTCCCACAATGCGGGGGTGTACGTTACGCCACTGCCCTTCCCTGACTTCCAATGCATGGTTGATTGATTTAAAGATTCCTGAATAATCCTAAGACTGTCTCTGCTATGTGTATTTACACTTTTTTAACAAGTCCTTTTTTTCTTTAAGTAAACATCTAATTAAAAAAAATGTTACGTTGTAGTAATAGCTCTGTAGCTGCAAGCAATAAAACAGCTGAATTGATATTTTTGATCGAAATACATATTCTAGTAGTTTTATTCATTAGGTCAATTTAGGGATCTAGTTTAGAATGGCATATCTTACAATTTTTTCACAAGGCCTTTCAGAATCTGTATTAGAGAAAAATATTAACATTACATATATATATATATGACATCCCTTCGCGGACCCCCCAAAATGTGTTTGGAACACCCTAGGGTTCAAGGATCACAGTACAAGAACCGTTGGAGTGTAATGTTTTTTTTAGATAAGTGTATATATATATTTATTCTTGTTAGCAGAACAAAGATTCTTTTTTCGAATGACTCATCTAAAAAATATTTTATTTAAAACATTCACCCCAAGAGCTATTATTTGATAAATTATTTTAAATTTTCCAATGTATCATCTTGCACCAGTTTGGTGTGGGCTATCATTAAGCTATCTGGAGAAAGAGTGAGATCGATCAGTTTTATTTTAAAAATTGACTTGTGCGGCGGCGGGTATTCCAGCTAGTATCGACGTACAACTTTTCAATTTAAAACAATTCTATATGCTGAAATAAATTGCAATCGCAACAGTCTTTTTATTGTTCAGCTTTTGCACATATTCAAGTTTTTGTGTTCATTTTTCTCCTTTCTCTATTTGTTATTTTATTAAAGCTATTATAGTTTCAAAATTTCTTCTACTTTCACACATTTTTACTTACCTGTAGAGGACTGTGGACTGCTTGAAAAGGTAAATATAAAAATAAAGGTGTATCTGGATCGGATTTAGATAATAATTCTGTAACTGCATTTTCATAACTTCCTAAAATAAATTTTAAAAATGACAGTAAAACTTATGTTAAGATAATTTCTTTTAAATAATCATGGATGTTTTTTAAATTAGGGAGTCAGTAGTTTGGATAAAAGCATTAAATACAATTTTTAATTTAATTTCTCTGAGATAATATTAAGTACTATTCTACTAGTTTGCTCTCAATAAAGTATTCAACTTCAACATCTGCAAAAGACCAAAAAAAAAAAAAAGAATCTTCCGCTTTTTAAAAATAAATTTTATTTTTATGTTATAGTTTTTCCCTTGAAAATGTGAAACAACTTACCGTTGTGTATACACCTTTGTACTGATTTGTCGGATACGAATTTCTATGAAAATCTAAAAGTTCTTGCCACACTTGAACTGATTCTGAAAGAAAGTATTTTTAATAGCTATAGTATACAATAGAGTTTTTCCAGTTCTTTTAGTTTGTATTTTAAATTTATTAATTTTGTATGGTTGAATAAATTTTAAAGAAATGTCTTTTTCCTGCTTAAATTTTAGGATTTGTTTCACATTAAGACAAAATATCCGTTGATTGAAGTAAGTGCCATTTATTAAACTCATGGAGGAGGGAGTGTACTATTTTACTATCTAATGCGCAAGGACGGATGGCAAGCTTCGTAAGAAATTATTCGGCCATCATTGATGAAAATTTTTAAGAGTTAAAAAGCAAAAACTTTTTTGTTGAAGACATAAGGAAATTAATTTTTTTATATTCATGCGCGTTTCGATTTCCTTATTTTCTCTAATATATTGTTGCTGATTTCCTTCAGATTCCTATATGAACACTCATTCGTAATTTTCCATACGTGTGTATGTGTGCTTTCCATAAATAATAAAATTTATCAGGGAGAGTACTAAATATGACAAACTTAATACATCTCATGTGATTTTATCTGTAAGTGTAATTTAAATTCATCAACTATTTACCTTTATACCTTATCAATTTATGCTAGTGTGCTACTATGATAGGTGTAAAAAGCTATTAAAGCAAAAGACTGGATGAAGAACCTTTTAAAAAATGAAAGGAGGGATTTAGATTCCCTTAAGGTATCCGACTACGTTCGGAACCACGATTTTAAAAAAGCGCATAAATGGATAATTTTCATGATATTTAGTGTCACTCAGATTAGAATACATGCATAAAATTGTTTTAAGGACATTTTGACAAAATTTTTTTATTTAAATACAATATTTTGGCAAAAAATCAACTTAGAATAATATTTTTCCAAATGTTCTCCTTTTGTGGAAAATTGTTCTATTATAATAATATTTTGCCTGTATATAGCTCAGTCCTCTCTACAGAGGCTCAACTAGAATTTTTGAAAAATTCACATTTTCAGAGTTACCACCAATTCAAATAATTATTCGCGTTTTTTTCTTAAAATTACTTCCCTCTGTTGTAAAATATGAATAATCCCACTTCTAAGTTATACATTTCAAAAATTCTCGTTGAGCCTCTGAACAGAGGTCTGAGCTATATACAAGCAAAATATTATTCTAATATAAGCATTTTTCACAAAAGGAGAACATTTGGAAAAAAGATTATTCTAAGTTAATTTTTTGCCAAAATATTGTATTTAAATAAATTTTTTTGTCAAAATGTCCTGAGAACAATTTTATGCATATATTCTAATCTAAGTGACACTAAATATCATGAAAATTATCCATTTATGCGCTTCTGAAAATCATGGTTCCGAACGTAGTCGGATACCTTAAGTAAGATTATATAAAGATGAGAGTAAATGACTCTGCTACTTCAAACGTAAAATACACCTCAACCAAAACAGAGCCTTCTTCCGTTTTCGTCAATACGAAGTTTGCAATAAAAGGACATTGAAATTCTTTTTAAACAAACTAAATAAGTTGTCTTTAAATTGTGAAAAACACTTCATCAAATTTAATAACACAGCTCAAATAATTAAATAAGGGGTAATAAGATTGTGCATTGTGACATAAGATTGTGCATTTTCATAATTAAAATGGTAAAAGATTTACAAATATGACATTATTTCTATTTCAAACTTTTTTTTTTCAAAATTACAATAGAAAAACTTACTTTCAATTGTGTGTGTGTAGTAATCTCCTTCAGCATAGTAAAAACCCAAGAAGGAATCAAACCCACGATATAGTGGTGTATACGACTGATTACAGTGACCCAAATGCCATCTAATAAAAAAAGTATATTAGTCAGCTTAAATCCTCTTTTAAAATTTTCTTACAAACTCATTGAACTAAATTTTCGTACAGAAACGTGATCAAATGTTATTATTTAATGTATTTAATTTTAAAGCTATTAATTTATGTATAATTACGACAAAGTTTAAAATAACATAAAATCTGTTAAATATATATACAGTCGACTCTCGATAATTCGAAGTTGGAGGGACCAATGAAAAACTTCGAATTAGCAAGAGGGCAGGAAAAAAATCCTCAAAATACACGAAGAGAAGTTTTTTTTCTAACATATTTAAATTTAAAACTTTGTAATAAAGCAACAATTGTACATAATTTTTTTAAAGTACATTTTATACAGTATAAAAATAAAACAGAAGTTAAAAGTCCTATATTAAAAGAATACACTTATGTCTTGAAAACAACTATTAAAAGAATATACATACTATATATAATTAATCCTTTTTGTCGAAAAAATCTGTTACCTTTTTTTGTTTTAAGGTATTCAATCTAACTTTGTCAACAGATTTTTCTAGAACAAATGAAGCCTGTAAAATGTCTGCACCAACATGATTTTGAAGGAAAAAGTTGCGTAGTTTGTTTAGTGACACTTGAGATTCTGACAGAGTTACTGGAGTCAACTCCTCCGATTCGTCTTCATCACTTTCTGTATTATTGTGGTCCAAAGCCCCAATTTCAGCGTCAGATAGAGCTCCCCATACAGCAATGTCCGTGTCAACCAACACGAGTCGTCAAACGTCAAATCTTATTCTGGAAGAGCTTTCCAAAGGGATGGTTCAGCATTAAATTCAGTGAGTGTATCGTCCACATCAAAAAGATTCGGCGAGGGGAAGCCTGACTTTTTAAACCAGCTGTGAATTGTCAAAGGAGTAACAGTTCTCCAAGCCTTGTCAATCATGATCAAAGCTGTTAAAATAGAAATAGTAGTTACATTCTGCTGATTTTCGAGGTTATCCAAAACGCTTTTAACGATTTCACGCCGATAAAAAGTTTTAAAACTATGTATGATGCCCTGGTCGAGTGGCTGAAGTTTGGAGGTTGAGTTTGGAGGGGAAAATTTAAGTTTCACATTTGATAAAGGTGGTGCGTTATTGTACACAGTACAGTTGTCTAAAAATAAGAGAATATGTCGTTTCTCACTTTTCATATCCAAGTCCAGTGAGACTGCGACGAATCTGTACGGAACCTTTCCACTAATCTTCTTAGGCGTCTTTCTGGGGAATATAAATTCGCGTTTATTTCCAATCAACTCCAAAAAGATGAACGGGATATTTAAATTAGATAAGGTATTTAAGTCGAGAGTTGCGAGATAGCAAGCGAGCTGATGGTAGGCTATTGAGCCAGTATCTTTAAACGCATTACTAGAAGATTCAAGGAGATTAGATTCGTGAAGACGTCGTGCTGCGAGACGTACCAGAAAGCTGATATAAGCCAGCGGTAAATATAATTCACGTACGCTTAAAGTAAGCGTCAGTTTGAGCGACTTAGTTAAGGTTAATGAAAGTTAAGAATTCGAATACGTGTATTTCTCGGATCTCCTATTTCGGTAATCCTTACTTGACTTTGAGCTAGATTATTAATTAATTGCATTCTTACTAATTTAATTTAATATAAAGGCAAATCCCTTTAAGAGACGTAACATTATCTTATTATATGTTATCAGAGATTTTTTTGAGAAAAGTATAATAATAAATAAATATTATTATTATTCAAAATGGCTCTTAGTGGTTCTTTGCCTCAAATTAATCTTGGTGTTCGAGGTGTGACCCAGGGGGATAATCACAAGACCAACCATTCATTAAGGAGTTCAGTGGTCATCCATGCCTTCTTGTTTTAGCGGTATTTTGTAGGGAACGAGTTTATATGCCCTTGAAACACCGAGGTCTTGCAGATTTTCCTATGACGAGAGGAGTAATCTTTTCGGAGCCGTCCATGTTTACAGCCAGTAAAATAGTTAACCTCTCCTTGCTATGTTTTCCACCATGGCATTTTTCTTTTTTGAACGTAAATGTTTTTTTCTGGCAAACACTTGAAAAAGAGACCGCTTTCATCCGTGCTGAAAATGTTACGTGGTTCGTACTCCTTTATTAGACCCGAAATCGAGTTCTGCCACTTAGAACAAACGTTAATCGACACTTGAGCTTTCCCCGCACATTTTTTTGAAGACTATCCCATTCCTTTTCTTAGAATTTGTAAGCCATCTCTTACTAGCCGAAAACTCGATTCCCAATTCTTTGGCGAATGATTTAGCCTTTTCCTTCAATATAGAGCCACCCATCGGAATATTCTGTCCTCGACGCTGTCTCATCCATGAAATTAAACACTGTTCAAGACGTGGAAAATTTTACCTTTACTAACGCATTTTCTCACTCTACTCGAAGATGCATTAAAGATTTTCTCTTTATTCTTCAGAATAGTGGAGAGCGAGCTCAGTGGGATTTCGAATGCTTTTGCTATATCGACCTCCCTCTAACCTTCTTCAACTGATTCTATCACCTTTTGCTTTTCAGAAATTGTTTTTTAAGCACTTGTACTTTTTAAAAGAAGACGTGTCGTTCCTTTCGCGTGATAAGTCTACACTGAGGTGAGGTGTAAAGTAGGGGCCCAAGTTTATCAAAATTAACAGTAGGAAACGTAAATCACCACAATTTTAGTAAAATAATATTTTTAATTTAAAATTTGGAATCTCTAAAATTAACACAAGGCGTATTCACAGTTCACACTCAGCTACGGGGTATACTTAATAGCAGGAGTCGACAACTATGGCACGTGGAGCAATTCTTTTAGTGGCACATTACCGCTCTCTTTTTTTAAAAATAATGGAATAAAGTTAAATCCCTGTCTCTCCTGTCTTTGCCTCGTACATTTTTATATAAAGGTTTTATTTCTCGCTTTCAATTCTCTGCCATAAAACGATTCTGCTGAATTATCTTGGATGTAGTTTGAGTGCTTTATTTAAAAAAAAACATCTGTTTAAATGTGACTCATTATTAGAAATAAATACTCAACGCAAATAAAAATTATTGTACAATACTTGTAAAAGGAAACATCACTCATTACTGTACAGTGAATAAAAAAGAAAGCAGTTTTTTTCCTATATCCATCTAAAGCTTGGGTATCAACGGAAAAAGAAAAAACAGATGGCTTAGAAATAAATCAAAATTCTGCTTAGGAAATACCGGAAATATAATAAACGAAGTAGTTGTTCTATCAACATGTACAATTTGGACTGAAAACATAAGTTCAGTAAAAAAACCGCTCGTGGGATAATTAGGTACAGGAAGTGAATCTAACTTCATAATATTGAAGGTTCGAATTATCGAGAGTTTCATACGATAACTTCGAATTATCGCGTGTTGTAGTCTTGCTAACCACAAATTTTATTTCGAAATATTGAGAGTACCAAAACGTATGGTTTTAGTTTGAAATATCAAGAGTTTTTTTCTAGAGGCTGAGCATATACTTCGAATTACCAAGAGGTTCGTATTATCGAAAGTTCGAATTATCGAGAGTCGACTCTATATATAAAGGGAGTTTTTTTAGAGGTATAGAACTTTAAATTGCAATAAAACAACGATGTATTATTTGATTGACATGAATTTTTTATTCGAAAGATAATCTTGTGGCATTACATTTTAAATATGATTTCTGGCATAGGACTGCCACGGCTGGCTCGGATGTAGTCCAATCTGGACGTCCAATTTTCGATGACTTTTTCCAACATTTGTGGCCGTATATCGGCAATAACACGGCGAATGTTGTCTTCCAAATGGTCAAGCGTTTGTGGCTTATCCGCATAGACCAATGACTTAACATAGCCCCACAGAAAATAGTTTAGCGGTGTTAAATCACAAGATCTTGGAGGCCAATTCACAGGTCCAAAACATGAAATTAGGCGGTCATCAAACGTGTCTTTCAATAAATCGATTGTGGCACGAGCTGTGTGACATGTTGCGCCGTCTTGTTGGAACCACAGCTCCTGGACATCATGATTGTTCAGTTCAGGAATGAAAAAGTTAGTAATCATGGCTCTATACCGATCACCATTGACTGTAACGTTGTGGCCTTCATCGTTTTTGAAGAAGTACGGACCAATGATTCCACCAGCCCATAAAGCGCACCAAACAGTCAGTTTTTCTGGACGTAACGGTGTTTCGACATATACTTGTGGATTAGCTTCACTCCAAATGCGGCAGTTTTGTTTGTTGACGTAGCCATTCAACCAGAAGAGCGCTTCATCGCTAAACAAAATTCGCTTATGAAAATCGGGAACAACGGCAATCTCGTCTTGGGCCCATTCGACGAATCTACGCCTTGCTTGATGATCGTTTTGATAAATTGCCAAACCAAACTGAGAATAAATCACTCGACAGCTGTTAAATCAGTCGCCATCTTGGAAAGTAATGCCAACTTAAACTTCTATACCTGGAAAAAAAACACTCTTTATTTACCTTTTAGACATAAGAAATATCTGTATAACTTAAAACAATATTAATGAATTCTGCATGTTTAAGTACAAAATTATTATTAAAATAACTGTAATTTTAAGATTTTAATTATTAATTAGAAATACACGAAAAAAAATCACTTACTTTCCAATTATATGAGTAGAATATCCTATTTCTTTCAATTTTTGGGGCAAAAAAGGATACTTTATTGATACACCTGTTGGTTCCAGTACTATAACAACGCAATTCTTTAAAAGGAAGAAATGATATAGTTTTTAATCAAGTAAAAAATGCTTAGTTGAAATCATTATTAATAATTTATAGTGTTTCACTTCTTACCAACTACTTTTCTAAAATTCGAGAGAATGCAAACGTATATATTAATCTATGTGAGGCTATCTTTTTACGAACCACTGAATACAGAAATTCTACGAAGGTATCAAAAGATAAGAAATAATCCGAGGAATCCATTTTTACCATTTAAATTCCGAAGTTACTATTAGTTTACATGAAAATAATTAAAAATGTTAAAATGAGTGATCTATCGTGCAGACTCCGAAGGGAGGTGAGAAAGCGGAAATTTCCCTGGAGAAAAAAAAAAGGGAAAAATTATACTCTAAAAAATGGCCGTGCACTACTGGAAATTTAAATAAATGCAAAATATGCTTCTTTTGTAAAAAAAAGAGAGACCATTCTTAGTTTTTGTATATATATATTTTAGTAATGCCTCGACTTACGTTACCCTGCTTCAGAAAAGAAAAATTGGTAAAAATTGTGAAATTGGTAATGTGATTGAAGAATTTGCCTATCTTGCTAGGCAAATCAATTTAGAAGTGGATAGTGGCTGGATTCCCACAATCAGGAGCTGACAATTGATGAGCTCACAGAAATACAAGATATTGAAGAACTTGTGTCTTTAGACCCAGTTCAACGAGAAGAGGGAATGATGGTTGGGAATTTGACAGAAGGCCTCAGTTTAATTGAAAAAAAAAAGGGTATAAATCTTAGAAAATACATACTCCAACGAAGACAGTATTTTTCAACAAAACAAGGAATAAAAATATTATTAGCATACTGCAAGGAAATTATGCGGGAGAAAAAAAATCTTTGAGCCGGTAGACTACTTTGTTAGATATATTTTTTATTTTTAAGATTATTTATCCAACGCCCGTGCTTGGCTTCTTGACCATTTGACGCCGAGCCTCCCAGTACCGACTAACGATGTCATCAGCCGGGTATGTATCGAGTCCAGTGCATTGGAGCAGGTGGTCGCCATCCATTCTGGCATGGCCGCAGAGTGGGCAAGCCTCGTTAGGAGCCCCGCCAAGCCAGTGGAAGTATACTTCCAAAAAGTCATGTCCAGTAGTTAGGCGAAAGAGCGCAACAGCCTTGGCTCTCTCCAGGTGCCTCGGGATTGGGCCCACAGTGGCCAGAGTTTCCCATGGCTTTCCAAAACTCTTCGTTTTTGGGTCATGGCAGTATATTTGTCAATGTGTGTGGAGACTTTGCTCTTCTGAGGGCCAAGGGAACATCCAGTTGAGCCGACTCGGCTCCCTGCTTGGCTTTCTGGTCGTCTCTTTCATTGCCGGGGATCCCAACACGACTGGGGACCCACTGTAAGGCCGCAGTCCAGCCATATGAGATGAGCTCCGCAATTTTAGTTCGGCACTGAATTGTGTTAAGACTGTCAGTTGGTGTATTATTGCTATTGGTGTATTATTAAAGCTAAAACTGCAGCTTGGGAGTCTGTGAAGAAGACAACTTTTGTAGGAGCCCGGCCAGCAAAAATCTTTGAGCCGGCAGACTACTTTGTTAGATATTATGAAAGAGAGAGAGAGAGATTCTATATGAAAATAACTTCGGCTTACGATTTTGTGTGCATTTGTATTATCCAAAATTTTATTACAAATTTTTTTCTAAATTATTATTTTTTTTTCGTTCCCGGCCCTAAATAGAAACAATTTATATATATTTATGTGCGAAATCGCACCTCGACTTACGTGGTTAGCACTCAGACTCACCTATCGCGTAAGTCCGGGGTATCACTGAATATTGAATTTTTCCAACAGATTGTTTTCTAAATCAGTAAATATTTAGTAAATATACATTTTTTTTAGTTTATAAAACGGAGCAATACAAATAAGAAGATAATCAATAAAATAAAAGTATTAGTCACAATTAATAATACTTGTATTACAAATATTATTTGAATACTGTTTTGTTAAACTAAAATTTCCAAAACTGATTCATGTCAAAATTCATTCTATAAATTAAAACAAAAATATTAGAGAAAAATGCGTTATCTTTAACGAGCATGACTTTCTTTCTAAAATCATTGCTTTATAAAAATCTATTTAAAGTTGTTATTTAAAAAAAATAATCAAGTAACACTGTTTCTTTTATATATAGTCATTGCCTTGTGGAAAAATGCACTGTTAATTACCACCAAATTACAGCTGCCTTCGTTCCTTTTGTTTTACGAGTTCCTTTTAAATGCCTTTTCAGCCGTCTATTTCCGTGCTACTAGTGAGAAGGAAGTATATGTCAGCGAGAATTAATTTCCATGGAAGAAGTTCCAAATATTGATACAACGCTTCGATCTGTTGCAACAGCTCAATGTTGCGGTACTGAACAAGGATTTAAAAAGTGCTCGTGTAAAAAAAATGTGTAATACTAAACTGTGTGCTTGTTTCAAAAAATAAAAAGCAGTTCAATACAAAGTGTCATCACAGCAATCCTTGCTCTAATAAATAATGAAAAGTAAAAAATAAAGGTATCTCATAAAATGTTAATTAATATTCTCTTACATTTTTGTTTTAAAAAGTTTACACAATGTTTTTATGAAGCAACTTTTTTTCTTCCCAGTATATATTTTTGTGGATAATATTTAAATATAATCTATTTTTGCAACATATTCTTTTCCCCCATTTTCTGTTTAACTGATAGCAATATAAGCAAATAAATTATATCATCTCTGCTTTCCCTTATTATTTATCAATTATTCATCCGCAAAAGGGATTGAATGTATTTTTCGAGAGATTTTAGCTATTTATGATCAATTAATTTATAAAGCATCTTTGAAATTGTTTATTTTTCACATTAACGGTCAATCCTTAGTTATTTCATGGAATACCCAGTTATTTTATAGGTTAACTAGGTAAAGTATGAAATTGTTCTACTATTATATACTTTAAATGACTTGTCTAGCTATTTTATGAAATACCTAGTTTATTCTATGTGAAATAACTTAATTATACACTTTAACGGTAACATATATATAAATTGATAAAAAAAAGAACGTTACAGAGACGCCAAAAGCCGTTTAAATTCATATACCACATAAAAAAAGATCGCATATTAAAGGACCGCATAAAAACAGGCTTTACTGTATAAGAGTAGGACCGGACACATTTCTTATTAAAATTCATTTTTAGTTTTTTCACAAAAATATGCTACATATTTTTTTAAGAAACAGTGAACTTTTTAATAATTGTATTTCTTTATTTGTTATCCATGCTTAATATTAAAAATATAGCTTCTTGAAGCATAATTCTATCAAATTTCATGTTTTTGTGCTCATTTGTTTTTCAAACTGGACTCAAAGTCTGGTAGTACCTTATCTTTTGAAAGCCAATGTCTCCTTCCAGGCTCATTTTATTTCTTGATTATGGATCGGAAAATGCCAATTTTTTTTAATGCATATTTTCAAGCATCCATATTTTTTGTAACATATTAGCACTTTTCGCATACAAAATTTCCTAAAAATTAATGCAAAATTCCATTTAAATAAATGAGTAATTTACTTATAAAGCTTACTTTCTGTATGACAGAAATCATAAGACTTTGTAATCAATTCACACTAACTATAAATAAAAGCTTAGAATATCTAGCTTTTATGTCGAATTACAAATTTCATTTACATCTTTTGCATTTACACAAATGATTATGAAATTATTAATCAAAATTTGATCGTGTATGATAAATTCGAAAACATGGTATTGCACACAACTCAACATTGCAATCTGAACAGTAGAATCTTGTTTCTTTTTTTACCTTCTTTTTTTACTGTCTCTCTTTGAGCAGCAAATAATGCATTGTCGTGTTGGATTAGTTTTCTTCTCTGTTGGGGGAATGTAGTCAACAAAGTGTCTTTCAGACAAGCGTGAAAGTGGGTGCTCATCAGAAGGACGTCCTATTTTTGCAGAAAATTCCACCGAGTTGTACTTTTCAATTATTCGAAACCATAAAAAGCACATGTGAAATAATTCGGGAAAGACTGATTGCACAGTGTAAATTTTCACGGTACCCGAGCTACATTCGGGGCAAGTCAGGTTGGTACGTTTCATCTGCCCGAGCGCAGCTCGTGAAAAGCAGGGAAGGGGTTAATATTTTGAATTCATCTCTGTTTTAGTTATTCCTTGAATTCCCGATCATAAATAAATAGAAGCTATACATCATTCTCAGAGGAAAAGAAACTTAATTTTTTATATGAATTTTATTTTGATATAATAAGAATATAGAGAATTTTTTAATTTATTATATTTTTTAATTAAGTTCATTGTAGGTGAATGCATACAGAAATATTGGCATTGACACAAACCGACCCATGCATTCATTTATCTTCTGATTTATGTATAGTACTTTTATATGGGATAGTTCTAAAATATACATTAATCACATATTATATTCTTCTCTTTCATTATCATTTTCATATATAAAATTAAGATATTAGTTAAAAAAATTTATAAACAGAAGATTACAAAAAAAAGCTTCTTACTTGTCTGCCAATATGATACGGATAATAACCTGTCATAAAGGATGCTCTTGACCTGTAAAAGAGAAATATTATTTCGTATTTCTCTCTCTCTCTCTTCGCTTTTTTATTATTCTAACTAAGATTTTCTTATATATTTCTGAGGATATAAATACTTACTACTTACATATATAGAAATACTAAGCACTTCAGTTCAAAAGTTATGCTTAAATATATTTATATTAAGATTAAATTGTGGAGAGAGAGAGAGAGAGAGAGAGAGAGAGAGAGATGAAATTTTAAATCTAAAGATTTCTGGAATGGTACTCCAATACATACCTAAAAAATTTCGTTTTGGCTGAAACTGTTAGATATTGAACATATACCACATAACTCAATAAATTCCGAGCCTGACATACAAATAGCAATATAGCTTCTAATTTTCCTAAGCATAACCTAGTATTACTATCTTTCAAACGACATGTGTCAAAATTTCATGTTAATATCTTGTTTAGTCTAAATGTTACAGTTGTTTTAATGAAGCAACTTCTGTTTGCTTAGAAACCATGGGTGAAAAAGAGTTTCCCGTGTTAATTAAGCATTGCTTTTTGATGGGACTATACACTGTTCAAGCAAAATAATGACTGAATAAGTGTTATCTGGACTCTGCTCCATCGCCAACAGCGGTTAAGAGGTGGTATGCTGACTTAAAACGTGGTCGCACAGCCACAAACAACGTTAAACTCTCAGGTCGCCTAAATTCTGCATTTGTTCCAGAAAACACCAAAAGTCCATAAAATCAATTTAGCCGATCAGAAATTGAAGTGTGTGTCATAGCAGAGTATTTGAAGATATCAAAAAGCAATGTATTCACTACCTTGTGTGATCATTTGTCAATACGAAAGGTGTGTTCAAAATGGGTGCCACGTTTGCTCACTGTCGATCAAAAACATCAACGCATCGATGATTCACAGCACTATTTGAAGCTGTTTAAGCAAAATAAACATGTTGTTTTACGTAGATATGTGACAATGGATGAAACATGGATCCATTACTACACGCTAGAATCAAAAAGATCGTCAGCTGAGTGGACAGCAGCTGGTGAAAACTGTCTAAAGCGATCAAAAATTCAAACGTTCACTAGCAAGGTTATGACCTCCACATTTTGAGATGCGCATGGAATTTTGTTAATTCAATACCGTGAGAAAGAAGAAACCATTAGTAATGAATACACTCATGTCCATAAATTAAGGATAATGAAGTTCAGGCAAAGAAAGAGACACAAGCAAAACAAATTTGACTTATTTGTAAAGCCTATTTATTAAACAAAAGGTAAAGAGCAAAAAAGATGCTATATGATTGAAATAATTAACAAAAACTGCGATTTTTACTCCCTGGAGCAAATTTCAAAAGAACCTATTTACAAAAAAACAGTATAACATGGTTAGTATGATGGTTAATACGGAGTATGTCTCCCGGACGATGCAATGCAGGCCTTACAACGCCTAGGCATGCTGAGTATCAAATTATCAGTCTTATCTTGGGGAATATTACACCACTCAACAAGCAATGCCCCCCGAAGTTCCGGTAGACAGGTGGGAGGGGGTTGACGGACTGCAATTCATCGGCCAAGATTCAAGGATTCAAGATTCATTGGATTCAAGTCCGGTGAGTATGCTGGCCAATCCATACGGGTGATATCCTCCGATTGAAGGCATTCGTCTACAATGTTTGCACGGTGAGGACGGGCGTTGTCATCCATAAACAGAAATTCAGCACCCATGGTGCCCCGAAACAAACGTACATGTTGTTCCAGGATGACATCCCGATAGATGTGGCCTGTCATCGTTACACTCTGAACATGCAGGTCAATTCTGGATTCAAAAATAATTCCTCCCCAAACGAGCCATCCTGCACCACCGTAATGGTGTCGTTCAATGGTGTTCTCTTGGTGGTAACGGGTACCTAGCGCTCTCCATATTAAAGTCCGGTGAGAATCAGATTGCAAACGAAACCTGGACTCGTCTGAAAACATCACACAAGACCACTGTTGTGGTGTCCACAATGCATGCTGTCTACTCCAAGTTAATCGCAGGCGACAGTGAGTTGCGGTAAGTGGAACACATCTGACAAGCCTACGAGCATATAGACCAATGTGCCCTAAGCGTCTGTACACGGTCTGCCTTGAAACTGTCGTACTGGTAGCTGAAGAGAGCTGACGAGACAGGTCTGATGCTGTGCTCCGTCTAATTCTTTTGGCAGTAACTGCCAAATACCGGTCCTCATTCGGCGTTGTAACTCGGGGCTGACCTGTGCTGTAACATCTACTCACATTACCATCATCTTGGAATCGTTGCCAAAGCCTGGAGATGACATTCTGAGCTATTCCAAGTTCCTCGGATACTTCCAGCTGAATACGTTTACATTCCAGTCGTCTAATAATTCTACCACGTAAAAAAATCATCCAAATGCTTCCTTTGTACCATAACTATGCAGTTATTGCCCTGAAAGGCCTTTAAAGCGCTTGTGAACAATTTTACTTCTTTGCCACCATTCCTTATGTACCCCTCTCTTACACTCTCGTCATTGTGACGTACTATCAGCACCATCTGGTGGTTTCCTGTAATTTGCATATTCTTCTTCAAGATGTGTGTGATAATTCTACAGGTGAAATTTTTATTTTAGAGTTCAATTTCTTTGTGATTCTGAATTATCCTTAATTTATGGGCATGAGTGTATTATATGGATATTGGATTAACTGAATGAAAAAAAGAAAAGAAAAATGTTCTCAATTACAAAAGAAAAAGTTATGTTTCAGCAAGACAACGCTCCGTGCCACAAATCCCAGAAAAGAATGGTCAGATTGAACGAATTGTGTTTCTATATAATTACTTTCTCACCCACCGTACAGTCCATATCTGGCCCCCAGTCACCACTGGCTGTTCGAAGACCTTAAAAGAATGCTCCAATGAAAGAGGTTTGGCTTGAGTGAAGAAGTGATTGCCGAAGTTGAAGCCTATTTTGAGAGCAAAAACAAATCGTTCTATGAAAAAAGTATTAAAAAATTAAAAGATCACTGGGCTGAACGTATCACTCTTGAAAGGGAGTATCTTGATAAATAAAGTTCATTTTTGCCTAAAAGTTGTTTTAATAGTTAGGCTTGTGGGACTTATTGAGTGATGTGTTTATACAATGTGTAAGTAAATAATACACTGGAACTCAAACTTAAAAGAATTCGTACATTTTGTCGAATTCCATCAAAATACTTAATTGAAATGTAAAAATACTGCTTCTCAACAAAGATGTAAGTCTTGTCCGTCGAATACGTAAGCGTATACGTGTGTGCTTGTGTGTGTGTGTGGGGGGAAGTTAGTGGTGTAACAGGATTTATAAGCGCGTATGCCAAAATCCGCTTTTCGTTCGCTAGCACATCTCGTCGAATTTCTTGGTGTTTTTTTTTACAGAAATCAGTTGAATTAAAATTCAAACAGTAAAAAGAAGTAACCACCAATGTTTAGATGATGAAATGAGGTGGCAAGTTGTTGGTAGGCTAGAAGCAAGCCAGTCTCAAATCGGTTTGTAGAGAATTCAATTAAACGCCCAGCGTCGTGTTCAACTTATGGAAACATATTCAAGATACCGGAACCGCTGAGAGAAAGCCTGGGCAAGGTCGTTCAAGAACCAAGATGACCAGAAAAGATCGCCATTTGTCCATTATAGCGAGGCCTAACATGCTATAGATTCTTAGCTGTCTCATCTGTATGCAGCCACAGGAACCTGAGTTTCGAGAATGTTTCCAGAAGACTCCATGAGAGAGGGCTGTTTGCAAGAAAACCTGTTGTTTACATCCCACTCAGTTCTGCGAACAGGAGAGCCCGTTTAAAATGATGTAGAGATCATAGAGGTTGGAGCATGGATCAGTGGCCAATCGTGCTCTTTACTGATGTGCTCTGATTGAGCCTAACTAGTAATTATCGACGTACTTTCATATGGAAAGAACCAAGGCCCCGCTACCTGCACTCTTTATGTCCAAAAAATTAATCATTATGGTTGTGGAGGCTTGATGACCAGGGAAAGCATCATGTTGGATATGGCCACACACACCTCCATGTCTTTGAAAGAGGCACTGAGACTGCTGTGAAGTATAAGAATGATGTCTTGGAGGCCTGTGTTTACCTTTTCATGGGTGCAGTTGGTCCTGATTTTATTTTAATGGTTGATAATGCAAAGCCCTATAGAGCTCATCTGCTCGACGAATTCTTAGAAAGTGCAGATATTCGCCGAATGGATTGGCAAGTTAGATCTCTAGACATCAACCCTATAGAGCAGGGATGGCGAACCACTGGCACGCGACACAATATTTTAGGCACGTCACCGATCAAAGTGGTTTGCAATTTAATCCAAAATAACAAAGTTCAGTATGAAGTATTACGAACGAACGCGAGTAATCGGTCGCAGTTTTCAGCGAGATTTTCTCGGTTCAAAGAATTATCGGAAAGGTTCAAGTTTTCTTATGTACCCCGATGCGATTTCATTTAATAAACTGAACTTGTCCCAATTCGATTGGTTGGAAGTTGAAAAAATTTTAAAATTCAACTGATTAATTTCCAGTCTAGTTTAATATGGATTCAAAAATTTGTTGAAAAAAGGAGAAAGTTGGAATTGATTGAAACAGAAAGATTACCAAGCAATGAAAGTAAAAATGCTAATAATGAAATTTCGGGAACATGCAATTCGATTTAAGACACATTTAACTATTTGAAAAAACTTAGTCATTCTATTTTAACTATATTTTCATCTACCCAAGCCTACGAGTCATTATTTTCAGAGACGAATAGCATTAAAAACTCGCTTAGAAACTGTTTGACAAATGACTCTAACTCAGCATGCATTTTGTTAAAATTAACATCTTGCAATCCTAATATAAGTTATCTTTCATCTAATCTTCAGCAGCAGAAATCACACTAATGTTACTTTAATTTGAATTACACGTATAACTAAACTATTTACTACTATAAGGTGCAAAATGTATTTTTTCGAAATAAATAGTTTTGAGTTGTTAGTACTAAAAGTTTTACAATCACAATCAAAATTATTTGACGGCACGTCTATACCTCATTAAACATTTCTTTAGAGAAAATGGCACGTTGATCCATAAAGGTTTGCCCCCCCCCTTCTATAGAGCATACGTGGGACGCTATGGGAGGGCAATCGAAACTCGCAACCCCCCTCAGAAAATAGCATTGCTGAATGATTCCACAGGAACTTATAAGCTCTCTGGTTTCCAGTATAAAATCACGGCGCGAGACCTGTATATCTGTAAGAGAGAACCATAGCACTATTAACCTATTTTTTAGGCTCTATTCTGCAACTTCTGTTTCATACCTTCCGACTCCAATGAGTGTTACCCACGATCATGTGTGTGTGTATTATAACTGCTGAATAGTTATTATTTTTATTTTCTTGCATTATATCAAGCCTATGTATATACCAAATTTCATTAAGATCTGTTCCGTAGTTCTAAAGATAACCGATCAAATCTGAAAAGTCTCTTAATTTTGAACACCAATGTATTAAAGAATGTATTACATACGAAGAAGCCCAGTGGCTTAATGGTAACGTATCGCGCTTCACCACCACGGATCCGGGGCTCAAATCTCGGGCTGGGCAAGGTCGACTAAGCCTTTCATCCCTTCAGTGGGTCGATAAAATTAGTACCAATTTGTGTGTATATATGCTTGGGAACTAAACACTGGGGGTTTTGCGGCAGATTGACCACCTGACCGGAACATCTGCTTTTTTCTTCAGCTCTAAGGGTCACGGACACTGAGATGGGCATAGTAGGTGCTGGTCCTCATGGGCAATTGCGCCTCTGAGTTTAGTTTATTACGTACGAAAGTATTATTTTTTTTTCAGTGATATTGCTAAGAATTTTTCCTAATTGAATTATTCTATTCTCAGTTAATTAATTTTTCATTTGAATTTAACGGAATATCTTGTTCATAGAAGGCGATTTTTTTTCTCTTTTGCTCATCTACTTTTATCTCTTCTGAAAATTTTTTTAGAAGACCTCGTCTTATTAGTTTTAATTATTACTGATATTTGTATTCCTGTTTTATAATGATACAACATATTTTTAAATAAGTGTTTGTGCAACAGAGTAATGTATGCAATATTAGCGATAGATTATAATGTATGCAATATGTAATTCAGCTGCGTGCATTATAATCTGAGACTGCCGATAAGTGTAGAAGTAGAAGTCAGCATTATCGGTTGAGTGGGTGAGTGAGTGAATATTAACGTCGCAATGTTCAGCTACACGAGGGCTTTTGGCAACGGACCTCGTCATTTTGAACCATGGTCAAGTGATGAGGACGACACCTGAGCTGGTACCCCCCTCTCGTAACTACTACACCACACCAACGGGAGGACGTTTCAGCTCTCGACATATTTAAAGTACATCGGCCCCCTCTGCACGACGGGTCTTCAGCGGCACTGGGCTCTGTCCACGACTAAATACATTGACCACCCAGGCCACCAGCACTGTTGGACTTTCGTTTTTGACAAAATGACAGAAAAACTTGAACAATGCTACTGCATTAAATTTTATGCTACGCTTGAGAATTCTTGGAGACTAGAACATTATTTAGAGAAAAAAAATAGAAAGAGGGGACACATGAATTTAGCATAGAAAAAATATACAGAATACGACGGACCAGCTACGCACAATCTCAGAGGCAGAATCGATGGAAGAAATATGTGGTAGTTCAAAGGAGCTACTTTAAAAGAAATGAGAACAAAAATAGTTATATCTGAATACCAATATTTTTTATGAATAAAAGGCGGTTATGCTCTTTAACACACATAAAACTACGTTTAGTTTAATAATTTTAATTAAAACACACACACACACACACACACACACACACATATATATATATATACATATATATACATCTCAAAAACTATTTGGTTCTATTTCAACAAGAAATCGAATATCTGCATGAATAATGTAAGGGATTTCTATTTTTATGGTTTTTTCATTCCATCTTGTGCTCTTGATAAATTGGAGAAATAAAATAATTATATTATCTGTAAAAACTCAAAATATGTTTTACAAAAATAATAAGAGCTAACTTAATTGAAAAAATTATTAATTTGAAAAAATTGGTGAAATGTGAACTATATAGGTAATTTTACACTCATGTCCATAAATTAAGGATAATGAAGTTCAGGCAAAGAAAGAGACAGAAGGAAAACAAATTTGACTTATTTGTAAAGTCTATTTATTAAACAAAAGGTAAAGAGCAAAAAAGATGCTATATGTTTGACATAATTAATAAAAACTGCGATTTTTACTCCCTGGAGCAAATTTAAAAAAATAACCTATTTACAAAAAACAGTATAACATGGTTAGTAGGATAGTTAATACGGACTATGACTCATGGAAGATGCAATACAGGCCTTACAACGCCTAGGCATACTATAAGTATCAAATTATCAATCTGATCTTCGGGAATATTACACCACTCATCAAGCAATGTCCTCCGAAGTTCCGGTAGACAGGTGGGAGGGGGTTGACGGGCTGCAATTCATCGGCCAAGTATGTCCCACACATGCTGTATTGGATTCAAGTCCGGTGAGTATGCTGGCCAATCCATACGGGTGATATCCTCCGATTGAAGGCATTCGTCTACAATGTTTGCATGGTGAGGACGAGCGTTGTCATCCATAAACAGAAATTCAGCACCCATGGCGCCCCGAAACAAACGCACATGTTGTTCCAGGATGACATCCCGATAGATGTGGCCTGTCATCGTTACACTTTGAACATGTAGGTCAGTTCTGGAACAAAGAATAATTCCTCCCCAAACGAGCCATCCTGCACCACCGTAACGGTGTCGTTCAGTGGTGTTCTCTTGGTGGTAACGGATACCTAGCGCTCTCCATATTAAAGTCCGGTGAGAATCAGATTGCAAACGAAACCTGGACTCGTCTAAAAACATCACACAAGACCACTGTTGTGGTGTCCACAATGCATGCTCTCTACGCCAGGTTAATCGCAGGCGACAGTGAGTTGCGGTTAGTGGAACACATATGACAGGCCTACGAGCATATAGACCAATGTGCCCTAAACGTCTGTACATGATCTGCCTTGAAACTGTCGTACCGGTAGCTGAAGAGAGCTGACGAGACAGGTCTGATGCTGTGTTCCGTCTGTTTCTTTTGGCAGTAACTGCCAAATATATATATATATATATATATATATATATATATATATATATATATATATATATATAGGTCCTCATTTGGCGTTGTAACTCGGGGGCGACCTGTGCTGTAACATCTACTCACATTACCATCATCTTGGAATCGTTGCCAAATCCTGGAGATGACACTCTGGGCGATTCCATATTCCTCGGATACTTCCAGCTGGATACGTTCACATTCCAGTCGTCCAATAATTCTACTGCGTAAAAAATCATCTAAATGCTTGCTTTGCGCCATAACTATGCGGTTATTGCACTGAAAGGCCTTTAAAGCGCTTGTGAACAATTTTACTTCTTTGCCACCATTCCTTATATACCCCTCTCTTACACTCTCGTCATTGTGACGTACTATCCACGCCATCTGGTGGTTTCCTGTAATTTGCATATTCTTCTTCAAGATGTATGTGATAATTCTACAGGTGAAATTTTTATTTTAGAGTTCAATTTCTGTGTGATTCTGAATTATCCTTAATTTATGGACATGAGTGTAGATAACTATATATGTAATATGTGAAAAGTGTATTACTTACATTACTGACAGAGGTTCCCAAACCTTTTTGCCTCATAGACCCCTTGACAGGTTTTTCGGTTTGGGGTATAGACCCCTACTTACGTAATATTAAATTTTTGCAAATTTATCAACTTAAATGTATTTTTTAAAGCTGGTGTAGAGCTACTTCCTTTAAAGGATTTAAATTTTTAACTGCAGGGAATTATAGTGTTTAATAGTTTAAAAATCACATGTTAATTAAATTAAAATTTAATTAATAGATAAAATAACTGAGCAACAAACAAATGCTTTTCGTGGGAGGGATGTGTTTGGGGATGCAATAAAAAATTTTCAACATTTGACATCAATTTTGTCAGGTTTTAATCGCTAAATATCTCCTTGGTTAATAGTGTCCAGTCTTTTCTTTATTTTTTTGTTTTGGAGATTGGCAAGCACACTCTAACTCCTTCTCAATTGGAAAAACAATTAAAGGTTTTCTCAAGATATTCCATAATATGGAATAAATAACAGGTATATCTTTATAAAGCCAAAATTATTGACATTCGTTTCTAAGCTTTACTTTAAGATCCTCGTTAGTGCCTAATTCTTGTAAGCTGACATTTTTTTTCAAAGTGACCAGAGTAATTCGTTGCCTACTGTGGTATTTCGATAGTCCTAACATTCTCAATCCTAGTTTCAAAGTCTAAAAAAAGGGCATTTAAATGTTGAACATAGGTTAAAATGTCTTTTTCCTGGTGGATTGTTTGTGACAAATGAGAAACTGGGAAAATTTGCAACGCCCATTATTATATTCCTTTAGCTTAATACATGAAAATACTCCTTATTATACTCCTATTATTATTATTATACTCCTTTAGCTTAATTTATGAAAATACTCCTTATTATACTCCTATTATTATTATTATACTCCTTTACCTTGAAATATGGTCCTTATTTTAATAAAATTTATGCTGTCGCCTTGTAACTTCATACAATTTAGTAAATAAATATGTTAAATTGGTAATCCTGGTTTCCACTTAATTAAATTTCCTTTTAAAATTAATGTTATAACCTGGTTTAATGAGAACCACTATCATAGTCCCTCCCATTTACACCTCAAGGACTCCCAAATTATTTTTTTGTTGACGTGGACCCCTTGCAGGTCGTCAATGACCCCCGGCGGTCTATATAGACCACTTTGGAAATCACTGATATAAAGGATGAACAAACTAACGTTATATAAATCAATAATTGCCGTGTTTTTACTACCGTATTCTAACTGTATGACATGATTATATGATTACATGAAATAATTCAAATGTAAGGTATATTGGGAAATTTTCTTTTTAGTTCTGTAATAAATAGTTTAAGTACTGAAGCTGTGTTAGAAAAAATTACATGCCCTATGATTAAAAAGCTCCACATTTCAAAAATATAGTTGTAACAGATTTTTGTGGTATACTTGTTGATCTGCGATTATACCAAAATAAAAAAATTCCCTTGTAACATAAATCTCATATTGGTCATTATATAAGTTAAAAATTACATACATTACAAAAAAATATCACATTAACTCGAGCAATTATTTCGAATCCCCTATGAATTTAAATATATGCACATACGTAGATATTATATATACAGTTACCCCCATATTCTAATATTAGATAAAATTACTTATTATTATTATTTTTTAATTCATATGTAATTCTAGTGTTCCTAAAGTAATGGTAGTATGTAAACAATCGACCATCCGGTGTAGTGGTTAGCAACGCTGACCGTTGGGACTGGGTTTGAATCCAGAAGAAGACATGGATGTTTATAAATGCATAGTGCCTTAGCAGCTTGGGGGTACTTTAAATAGCCGTCGAGACGCAAGTCCTCCCGTGAGGTTGGTGGAAGGGGAAGAGAGGTGGAAGTCCCCTGACCCCCCAGGGTGTTATCCCTTTAAATTGGGGTGAAACCGAGCTAAATCGTTCTGTCACCTCTATGGTGCTCAAAGCTACGTTAACGATAGGCGTCACTTAGACCTTTGCCATGATGAATTTCGTGGGCTTTGATCTGGCCTTTGCCGATCAGGTGGCATTAGTAACAACAACAACAGTATGTAAACACTCTTTTTAATATTTGAATTCTATTCTTTTCATACTTTTGCTAAGTGCTACTATTCAGCCTTTCCCCATGCTTTGAATTTGCATTTGGGTCCAGAATCTGGCAATAATTTTTTTATTGTACTCAGATTTAGAGCGGGCTCTGTAATTTTGAATGCAATTTTTAGGTAAGTTACCATTTTTTTGTAATGTATTTAGATATTCTATCCATTATTTTCAATAGGTTTTTGCTCAGTATTATTAACATAAAAGGGGAAGGTTGGCTGGCCACAAAACTGGTCTACCCCACTTTTATAAAAATTATTTTATATATAAGAGCTATCTCAAGTCAGCAAATTTTATAATACTGTAGCACCCATATTTTTATATTTTAAGGTATCCGACTACGTTCGGAACCGGGATTTTAAAAAAGCGCATAAATGGACAATTTCCATGATATTTAGTGTCACTTAGATTAGTATACATTTATAAAACTGTTTTAATGACAATTTGACAAAAAAAAATTATTTAAACACAATATTTTGGCAAAAAATTAACTTAGAATAACCTTTTTCAAAATGTTCTCCTTTTATAAAAAAAAGCTTCTAAAATAATAATATTTTGCTTGGTATATAAAGTAAACTTCTCTCCAGAAAGTCTGAACTACTCTTTTTGAAAAATTCACATTATTTTCAGAGTAACAACCAATTGAAATAATTATCGGCTTTTTTTCCCCTTCAAATTTCTCCCCTATGTTGTCTTAAAACGTGGATAAACCCACTTCTAAGTTATATATTTCAAAAATTCTAGTTCAGCCTCTGTACAGAGGTCTGAGCTATATATAGGCAAAATATTATTATAATATAAGCATTTTTCATAAAAGGAGAATATTTTGAAAATTGGTCATTTTATGTTCCTTTTTTGTTAAAATAGTGTACTTAAATAATTTTTTATTGTAATAATATTCTTAAAACCATTTTATATACATTTTCTAATCGAAGTGACACTAAATATCATAAATATTATCCATTTATACGCTTTTGTGAAATCACGGTTCCAAACGTAGTCGGACATATATACCTTAAGCTCTATTATCTACACTATTAAAATCCGAAGGTAAACAAACGTATCTATGTAGGTAGGAATGACGCCCGATGATCTCAAGAGCCACAAGACGCTGAAAGTAGCAGAAGGTATCAAAATTTCGGGAATGATCCGAGAAATCCATTTTAACCATTTATATTCCGATATTCCTATTAGTTAAAAAGATATTAATAAAAACCTTAAAACGCATTTATTATGCACGTGGCGCCATCTCCAGAGAATAGGAAAGATCATTTATTTCCAAAGGAAAATTCGGAACTCCTTTTTTTTTTTTTTTCCAGAGGTTTTAAAAAATATTTAAAAATTAATATAATAAAATTATATATATATCTTTCTTTTATCAGTCTTTATCAAAGGAAGTCCGAAATTTTTTTTTTAATTTAAAGGTATTAATCACGTTCTGAAATTTGAAGTTTTATGTACAAATTGCTTATAAAAATATTGCAGATAAAACAAACGAAATATTTTTTTTAAAAAATACTTACGTAAAGAGAGATGTTTTAAAACTATTTCAAAATAAATTTAGAAACTACCTTCTTTATTTTTTTAATTTATGGAATGGTTCGCTATTTTTTTTTAAATAAAAAACATTCAGGCAGAATTTCTCTCCCTTTTTGAAAAACACATTCTTAACAATTCAAACTATTTACACTGTAAATGGTTTTCATTAACTAAATATTATACGTAATCTGTACAAAGATTGATAAAATATCTTGAAAATTACAGTTAAAAAAGTGTTTTCAATTTTTTTCTCTTTAGCGATGATTATGTAAACATTATTTTTTAAAAAAGTTTTTTGCTTAAAAATTACCGTTGTTTTCAATCCATATATAAAGTTTGAAAGAATTAACTTAAAAAGGAAGCCCGAAAAAAATATTTTACTTTAACGAATAACGAAATGGCGTATTGAAAAAAATCTACTTTTATTTTAAAGCTCAATTCAATACTCTTCCCCGGAGTAAGCGTAACTCAGCTTTTTAAAGCACTGCCTTATAGAACAGTACTTCCCAGGTTCGAATCTGAAGAGGAAGACAATTTCCATTTCGCATCATGCCACTTTTTTAAAAAAAAAATTTTGTGTTTTTCGTTTTCTTCCCTTTTTGCTAAAAATATTTAAGCATTATTTTTGTTACATTTTTTGAAAATTAAAATCAAAATGAAATACCAAAATGTTTTTATCAAATCGTTTTTTTTTGTTTTTTTCAGTACATGTATATATACATATATAGGCATACATATATATATATATATATATATATATATATATATATATATATATATATATATATATATATATATATATAGGCCTTCCCCCATACTGTTTTTTTTTCTAACTTATATATTTATATGTTTAATCAAACGTTCAGACAAAAGCAACCATTTCAATAGCTATCTGTTAATTTTTCTTTTATTAATTACTTATAGAAATTTGATTTTAATATATATATATATGTTTTTAAAAGGATTATTTATATTATATATATATATTTCATTACTAAATGAATTCTTTGTTAATTGTAAAGTACATCGTATATTATTTATATGAAGTTTGAAAGCATTAACATAAAAATGAAGCCCGAAAAAAAATCTTTTACTTTAACGAATAACGAAATGGCGTATTGAAAAAAATCTACCTTTATTTTAAAGCTAAATTCAATGATTTTCCCCGAAGGAACCGACGGCACGATTGTTAAATCGGCTGCTTTATATGAAGCGACAGTTCCCAGATTCGAAACGGAGGAAGAAACTTTCAATTTTTCGCATTACGCTACTTTTTAAAGCTTTACTCTTAGCATCAGAATCGTTTTCTTTTTATTATTGCTTCACATTAATGATTTTTTTAATTCTAACGCAATATATTTTTTTTAAAGTCATACATCGAAATTTGAAGCTATATCTTTTCTGTGAGAAGGAGGGGAAGATAGAGCAATAATTTTACACTAAAAAAACCGTGTTCGGGCTATAGAGAGGGGAAAGAAACCTGTCTTAAATAAAAAATAAGTGGAATGGAGCAAAATTCGAAAAAGGGAAATTTTTTGACATAATTTTAGAAATCACTCACATTGTGCGCGTACAAACACACACACATAAATGCTGGTGCCATGAGGAAAAGAGAAATCCCGAGCAACGCCGGGCTAAGCGGTGGAGGGTGGGGTGGAAGTCATTTCAAAAATGAGTATTAGAAGTGCTGATTTTGGGAAGGAAAGGGAAAATTTATAAAAGTAGAGATATAGCCCGTGCAACGCCGGGCCATGCATCTAGTATATACATACAGGGTGTCCAGCCTTAAAGTGAACCAATAGCTAATTTCCGAACCGTTCGGCTTAGACAGGCACTTCCTATTTGAAAAAAGTTTTAAAAAAGCTAACGAATGTTTTTACGTGCTTTTCGAACCCAAACCCCCATTTACAAAGAAATTACAAAAATTAAATTTTTGTACGGTCCCCAGGTCTTATCAATTATATTTAGAAAAAGATGCAGTACACAAAAACAAAGTAAGCACAAAAAGTTTCATTTTATTACAATAAAAACTGACCGAGTTATGCCTACATAAAGTTGAAGTATCTGAATTGCTCACAGAAAAGGGGGTAGTATACAAATTGAGTTTAGAGAACAGTAATTCACTATCTACATAAAGATCAAAAGAAAAACATTATAGTAATATTAAAACATCGTATTAAACATCATATATTGGTAATTTGTATTGCTATTTGTGTGGCGAACAATAAAAGTTAAATTAAAGAAATACTAGTACCGAAAAGATTTAAACATCTTGTTTAAACAAATAGCAGCAAAAGAATACATGATTTGCCGTTCAAATTATATCATAATGTGGAATGATGCTTCAATCATGAATCAGGGGCTTTATTACATCAGAATGACCAAATTAAAATAATGTTCAAAATGACTGCCTTCCGCAGAAATGCAGTACCAAACCCGCGTCAGAAACTCCGCCTGTAGCTTCTGCAACCTCTTGACCTCCGTAGCCGATTATTCGAGTGTCAAATGTCTGCGCCAAAAATGTACATGGCTGCGCAGATTTGTGTGCTGGGGCACCATCACGCTGGTACCACATGCGTGACAAATCCCGTAAAAAATCGGCCCGCCATCTTCTAAGAAATCGGCTAACGGTCCAGAAAAAATTTCCGTGTATGATTCTGATGTTAAAGGTCCATCGAAATATAGTAGGCCAGTTAAGGTGCTCTTCCATATTCCACACCACACATTCACCGACCAACGCACTTGGTAGCGATTCGGTCGTATTAGATGTGGGTTTTTGAGGGACCAATAATGCCTATTATGTGTATTAATAGAGTTTTGCCTCGAGAACTAGCATTCATCCGACTACAAAACTTCATTTAAAAAAATCTGGATTTTCATCCAATGCATGTTTAACACGAAATTGCAAAAATCAAAACGAAGCTCGTGGTCTCCGGGCATTAGTTACTGCGACAGGACTGGACGATAAGGACAAGCACCGTATGTATTTAATATGTTTCACACCGTCGATTTTGAGTAGGAACAATCCTTGCTAATATCCCGGACACTACTTTCAGGATGAGCCAGGGCATATCCTAGAACATCCTCAGCGAGTATCCGCTGAAGGTGTGGCACGAGATAAGGGAATGACAACTCCCAGTTTTATACAAGCGTTGAACAACGCTGGCAGTTTTACAATAAGATGGATCTCTTCGACAGGGAAATTTAATGGCATAAAGTCTTGCCACCTCTCTCTTATTTCGATTACACTGCCTATACAACAGTACCATTTCGCAGTATTCTTCATTTGTATACATCTCGTTCTCCCGTACTAGAATTGGTAATATTAGAATATGACTGTATGCAATAGCAAACGACTACACAAAAAATTTTTAATGTTCGCCATGATCAGTACCGCAGCAAAAAAACCTATTTTTTTTTGGAACTATTTTTGAAATGTTTTCTTACTCCAAAATATTTTATTTTGTCTATGTTTTACTTGTACACATATTAAATTTTATTTCTTAAGTACTCAATTATTGGAGAATATTAACCTTAAATTTAAAAACAATTTACATAAGAGTGACGTGCAAGAGCGAAGGTTCCCTGGCAAAGTTCCAGTTAATTTCACTTTGAATGAATGATTGAATATTAACGTCGCACTGTTCAGCTACACGAGGGCTTTTGGCGACGGACCACGTAATTTTTAACCATGGTCAAGTGACGTGGACGACACCTGAGCTGGCACCCCCTCTCCTAACTACCCCACCACACCAACGGGAGGACGTTTCAGCTCTCGACAGATTTAACGTGCATCGCTGCCCTACACGGCGGGTCTTTAGTGGTACTGGGCTCGAACTCGTGACAAAGCAAGCCACGTTCCGATACCTATACCACTCGGCTACCGCGGCCGATAATTTCACTTTGAAGACGACCCCTTACTAGCTTTTTGAAAATGGCCCAGAAATGCATGAAATGGATGATTTTCAAAGTTAAATAACTCGGCCAGTTTTTATCGTACTAAAATTAAACTTTTTGTATTTACTTTGTTTTTGTGTACTGCATCTTTTCCTAAATATAAGTGAAATGACCTGGGAACCGAGTAAAAATTTAATTTTTGTAATTTTTTTCTAAATGGGTTTTTTTGGTTCGAAAAGCACGTAAAAAAAATTCTTTACCTTTTTAAAAACATTTTTCATTTTTCAAATTGGAAGTGTATGTCTTAACAGAACGGTTAGGGAATTATATAGCTATTGGATCGCTTGAAGGCAGGACACCCTGTATATATATGTATACATATATATATATATATATATATATACATATATATATATACATATACATATATACATATATATATATATACATATACATATATATATACATACATATATATACATATACATATATATATACATATATGTATATATATATATATATATATACATATACATATATATATACATACACTGCTGGACAATTGCTAAGGACGGATCACAAATTGCTATGTAGCATAACATTAAGCGAGACATGAGACTTAGTAGGATAAAATATAGTTGCCACACTGTTCAGACATTAGAATAAAGAATATTTATTGTTCTGGTAAGTACAAAAGCTGTGAAACATCTGAAAGAAAAAAAATGTTCATTTAATCTGCGTACGGAGAAATGGAACAATGCATCTAAAAGTCAGCAGGCACCTTAAAGAAAGGTATCAGTACGGGATATGTCCACCGTGGAGTGTGATGCAACATTCCACACGTCGTACCATACTTTGCACAACATTATCCAGCAGCTGTTGAGGCAATTTATCCCATTCCTCTGTGAGTGCACGGATGAGGGTGTTCTTGTTTGTCGGAGGATAGTTTCGACCAGCAACTAGCCTCCCCAAAGCATCCCACACATTTTCAATGGGGTTTAGATCTGGAGAACGCGCTGGCCATACGAGACGTTGAATACCCTTGCTGTCTAGACAATCCTGAACAGCGAGTGTTCGATGACATGTTGCGCTGTCGCCCATAAAAACAAATTTATCACCGACAGCACCACGGAAAAGACGAACACGAGGAAGTAGAACTTCATCAATGTATCGTTGGCCCGTCATAGTCCCATTCGCAACCACATGTAGGCGCGTGCGGCCATTGATCATGATGCCGGACCACACCATGATACTGCATGTCGGATATCGGTCCTTTTCCTGGATATTTTCTGGACGATAAGCAGTACCACTCTCGTGCCAGATCAGTTGGCGTCTACAATCCGATGACAGACTGAACCTACTTTCATCTGAGAATAGTACGCATGCCCAGTCCTGTTCAGTCCAATTGTGATGCTCACGACACCATTGCAAACGGGCAGTACGGTGCTGTCTGGTCAATGGGACACACACAACAGGTCTGCGTGCGTATAGTCCTCCTCCCCTCAAACGTCTGGCAACAGTTTTTCGGGAGATCTGCTTTCCTGAGGCAGCAAGAAACTGATTTGCCACCTGCTGAGCTGTGGTGCGCCTGTTCCCTTTTGCTGATAGGACGATATATCTGTCTTCTGCAGGCGTCGTACTTCTAACACGACCTCCCCCGTGCCGTCTACTACACATTCCAGTAGTTTTAAATGACTTCCACAGCCGTGAAACAACGCTGTGAGCGATGTCGAACTCCCTGGCAACATCTGTTATTTTTCGCCCTTCTTCGATCTTTCCAATAATTCGGCCACGTATAAAATCATCTATGTGATGTCGGGAAGACATGCCAAAAATTTTAAGTTCGTCTATTAAATCTTTCCTGTAAAACTTTGACTTGAAACACAATTGTCCAGCAGTGTATATTAAGTCGGGAACCGCATGCTCTCAATGTTAAAAAAATTAATAAAATACGATTTGTTTAATGATTATATTGTGCATCTATTAGACTCAATGTCAAGGTTTTTTTTTCAATATAAAAAACGACAATAAAAGTTATAATAAGAAATTATTTTTAAAGAATTTAAGGTAACTAAATCTTTAAAATGCTTCAAATTGTGAATTTTTTTTTATTTTGGTCTTAGAAAATAAAAAGGATTCCTCGCTAATTCTGTTGCTGTATAATTTATTTATAATTCTACAAAAAGAAAGCTGGAAAATTGATTTTGAATATGGTAAGCGAAATATATACTACTCCCTCTTTTTAAAGGGACAAAATTTTGAACAGTGAACTCTCTCTTTTTGTTTTTAAAATTAATTTTAAACAGATTTATTTTTATAATTTTAACAAGACATTTCAGCTACATATTTATCTAATAAATTAATCTAAATAATGCTATAATATCATGCAAGGATAGTGCTGAAAGTGAAGTATAAAAGTAATAAAAATTTAATGTATAAAATATTAGTGTTGTATATGGAAGATACCGTGAATCATTGATGACACATGTGCTTGCTAAGCTTACAAAGAAATCTAAACAGCGCAGTAACTTAAAACTAAAAAAAAAGGTAATAAAATATAAAGCACACTAATCCCCTATAGACTTTAAAAAAATACTTATTTTAAAAATATTTTCTCAAAATCATGATGAAAAATATCCTTATTTTTGATTTTCTTAA
Organism: Trichonephila clavipes; assembly: GCA_019973935.1. Classification (NCBI taxonomy): domain Eukaryota; kingdom Metazoa; phylum Arthropoda; class Arachnida; order Araneae; family Nephilidae; genus Trichonephila; species Trichonephila clavipes. The sequence continues at coordinate 289,429 of BMAU01019240.1, forward strand.
AATGAGTTTTGTGTGTGTGTGTGTGGATTCCTATACATTTTTTTACTGAAAATCTACTTTACCTATACCACTCATATATCTTACATGTTACAAAATGTAATTGTTTCCAATACAATGAATATTTTTTTTAAAAATAAACATTTAAAACTTTTAGATATATTGCACATTATCTTCATAAAATTTTTAAATAATATTTAAATCATAAAATTAAAATTTTTTATTAATTTACATTTATTGTATAGAATGATATGTTAACAAGCATTACAAAGTTTAAAAGTTATATTTCAGTAAACTTTAAGCAAGTTGTATCTAAAGTTAAGTACATGACTGAAAAATATGATAGTTATTTGTATTTATAAATGTGATTTTTTACATACACACAGACACATGAGCATATAGATATTACAGCTTAAAATAAGTTTATTTTTACCTGCCAAGGATGTCCCGGTCCCAATATTACTGTTTAGAAGATATTTGGCACCCTTTTTCATAATGCAAATGATCAAAGTTTGGATGAATATGCTGAGCTGATGTGATCTTTAAAATTGATGATAGATGTTTATCGGTTAATCTTGACTTTTCTGAATTTTTGTTATTTTTCATTAAAGAAAATAATTGCTCGCATAAATAAGTACTTCCGAACATAGCCATTATACGCGTAACAATAGATAACATCTTAGGAAGTCGATCTATTGATAAATGTGTGTAAAAATCTGGAATTCCAACTTCCATACATTTTTGCTTCAGCAAAGAATGACATTGGATCTCAATCAATTCCATTTTTGTAAATTTTCATCAACAAGTTCAATGTCGATGGATAGAGGTGAAGTAAAAATACAAAATTGTAATTCAAAGCTTTTGAAATCTGAAAATCTTTGATCGAATTCTATTTCTAACAATGTAATTTGATGTGCATATTCTGTGAGTTTTGATTTCGGGAATTTAATGAATAGATATTGGCAGCTTTCAAAGTGAGACATGTTTTCCTTTTCTTTTTGTGTTCGCCACATACACACACAAAGAAATAGTTTTTACTTAAAAGCGTGAATGTTATCAAATAGTGTTGTACCAAGACTGTTTTTGCCTTGAAGCTTAAGATTGAGTTGATGAAGGTGACTTGTGATATCAACTGTGAAGACCAGGTCCTTTAGCCATTGTCCATCTTTTAACTCTGCACATTCGTATTTTTTTGTTTCTAAGAAAATTATGATTTCGACCAGCAGTTTGAAAAATCATTTTAATACTTTATGACTCGAAAGACATTGAACTTCTGTATAATATGATATATCGGTGAATTCACTTTCTATGTCTTCCAGAAATGCAGTGAATTGACGATGAATAAGCCTATGTGCTCGAATATAATTTACAATTTTTGAGACAACTTTTAAAACATGTCCGATATTTAAAACTTTGGAGCACAGTACTTGTTGATGAATAATGTAATGAAAATGTTCAAAATTATTGTTTGCATGTTTATTTTAATCTTGCAACAACTCCTTTGGTAATACCGGTCATGGCAGGTGCGCCATCAGTTGCAAGATAAACCAACTTATCCAATGGTAACTTATACTTATTTACAACTACCATAAGTGCATCAAAAATATCAGATCCAGTGGTAGTATTATGCATAGAAATAACTTCCAAAAGTTTTTAATTTATTTTTAAATTAACATTTCCCATCCACGAATAAAAATGGCCAGCTGAGCGATATTTCGAATATCTGTACTTTCATTAATTACTATCGAGTAGGCTTGAAATGTTGATATTGTTAAATGATGCTGATTTCTCAAATTTTCGGCTATTTCATCAACTCTGCTAACTAACGCTTTAAAAATTTTTTTATTTGTGCTGGACATAATACTTCCGCCGTTTTAATTAAGCATTCACTAATAAAATCACCTTCAGTAAATGGTTTCAATCTGTTTGCTATTAAATGCGATAACATATAACTAACTTTTACAGCAGCTGTATTGTCTTCAGAAAATTTAGTGAATACATTTCGTTGTTTTTGAAGAGTTTACTTCAAATCCGCCAATATTTCTTCACGAAATTTTGAGACGTATTGGTCATAATTTGTTTTATGATTTGTGTCATAGTGCCTTTTAAGATTACACTCCTTAGAAACTGAAATAGAAATTTTGCAAATCAGGCATAATATTTTATTCTTGTTTTGGATACAAAAATATTGCAGTTCCCATTTTTCTTGAAAAATGCGACGTTCATCTTCGATAGATCCTTTTTTACTCATTGTAGTTGAAGTTAGGTTTTTTTTATTATTAAATAATTTTTAAAATTTAATCCACTTTCATCTGCAAACGATCGAGCAAAATCTGCCCTTTATCTTGTGTTTCGTCTTGTGATTGCATCTGATAATTCTCTTAACTTCTCACTGAGTGGATACTCTAAAGACGGAGAAAGATAAATACAAGTCACACACACAATAAATTATGATGCTATCTGTTAAATCATAAAGATGTTAAGACTGTTTTAATATTCTCCAATTCCCAAGGGGGCTTTAATGGGCAGTCCTCCTGCCCACAGGAAGTGCGAGGTCAATGACCAAAGGGAGTAAGTGAGTGAGTGAATATTAACGTCGCACCGCTCAGCTACACGAGGGCTTTTGGCGACGAACCACGTAATTTTGAGCCATGGTCAGGAGACGTGGACGACATCTGAGCTGGCACCCCTCCTGACTACCACACCACACCAACTGACCAAAAGGGTCCTGAGATTATAAGAACGGCTTAGAAGAAGGAGAATGACTTATAACGCGGTGTTAACCACATGAACTTTTAGTGCAACCGCATTATATTGTATGAGAAATGTAGTTCATTCAGCCCACTAAGAAGTTGCTCTCTATTTCTTTTAAAATAAGAATAAGTAACAAGTAAATATATTTTGAATTTAAAAAAAGTTCACCTCAAATAATTTTTAAAATTAAAAAAAAAACTTTAAAAGCTCGATATTTAAATATTTTTTAAATAGTCATGGCGGGCCGCAACTTATGTATCGGTGGGCCGCGTGTTTGACATGCCTGTTTTAAACCATGGTCAAATGACGAGGACGACACCTGTGAGCTGGCACCACCCTCTCCTAACTTCTCCACCACACCAATGGGAGGACGTTTCAGCCTCGACATATTTAAAGCGCATCGACCCCATCTGTACGGTGGGTCTTCAGCGGTGCTAGGCTTGAATTCATGACACGCCGGCCAAGAATCCGTTACCTTGACCACAACCGTTACCTTGACTACCGCGGTCGTTTAAACTCGATGGATTTATTATTTAAACGATTTCGAAATAAAAAAATTGGGTATTGACGCGTTTCAGTGCCTTTTTTTAAGTTCGCCAAAAATCAGCTAACTAGTTCATAATATCCAAGAGATGTCAGTCTTTATTTAAGAGATTTGATATCTTATATAGTTTAATAATCGTAATTCTAAATTTTTTTATTTAAAAGCTAGGCAGAAAAATGTACCCAAAACATTTCATCATTGAACTTTGAAAAATCGAAAGAAAAAAAATTGAAAAAATCTCTTTGAAATGCACACTATCATCATTTATAGCAAGGTTCATTAACCTACGGCATGCATGCCACAAGTGGCACGCGGTACAATTCTCAATAGTACTCTGCACTACTGTACAAATTGGTCAAGTTTTGAGTGGATGGAAGCTGATAAATTTGTAATGGGCCTTATTTGACAACCATCTTCAGATTATAGACATTTACGGTATAACGAAAAAATCAGAAAGATAACTCAAAGATAAATTTACAGCTATTTTGTAAATTATTGAATGTCATTGCTAGAGAGATTTAATTGTTTGAAAAGAGAAAATTATATGTGCCCTACAATCCGCTTTTCGTTTAACCTACTTAAGTAAGAAAACCTTTCCTCATATGAAAAGTATTTCGAGCCTGTAAAGAAATTGTTCAACAAATGAATGCTCAAAATCGTGTCTAATAGAAAGTCACCACTTATACCCTTGATTTTACGATGCCGTGCAAAGACTAGGTTCGCAATAAAGATTTATCTATCTTTTTATTTAGTTACAATGAAGGTAAGTACTTATTTTTATGTTGTCTATTTCTTATTTTAATTAATATGTTTAAAAAGGTATAATACAGAGTGTTTTTTTCCAGGTATTGAAGTTTAAGTTGGCATTGCTTTCCAAGGTGGCGACCGATTTAACAGCTGTCAAGTGATTTATTCTCGGTTTGGTTTGGCAATACATCGAAACGATCATCAAGCAAGGCGTAGATTCGTCGAATGGGCCCAAGACGAGATTGCCGTTGTTCCCGATTTTCATAAGCGAATTTTGTTTAGCGATGAAGCGCACTTCTGGTTGAATGGCCACGTCAGCAAACAAAACTGCCGCATTTGGAGTGAAGCTAATCCACAAGTGTATGTCGAAACACCGTTACATCCAGAAAAACTGACTGTTTGGTGCGCTTTATGGGCTGGTGGAATCTTTCTTCAAAAACGATGAAGGCCACAACGTTACAGTCAATGGTGATCGGTATAGAGCCATGATTACTAACTTTTTCATTCCTGAATTGAACAATCATGATGTCCAGGAGCTGTGGTTCCAACAAGACGGCGCAACATGTCACATAGCTCGTGCCACAATCGATTTATTGAAAGACACGTTTGGCGACCGCCTAATTTCACGTTTTGGACCTGTGAATTGGCCTCCAAGATCTTGTGATTTAACACCGCTAGACTATTTTCTGTGGGGCTATGTTAAGTCATTGGTCTATGCGGATAAGCCACAAACGCTTGACCATTTGGAAGACAACATTCGCCGTGTTATTGCCGATATACGGCCACAAATGTTGGAAAAAGTCATCGAAAATTGGACGTCCAGATTGGACAACATCCGAGCCAGCCGTGGCAGTCCTATGCCAGAAATCATATTTAAAATGTAATGCCACAAGATTATCTTTCGAATAAAAAAAATTCATGTCAATCGAATCGTTGTTTTATTGCAATTTAAAGTTCTATACCTCTCAAAAAACACCCTTTATATGTATTCAATTTGATTTTTTAAAAACTTTTGTTGAAGAAATAGATATATTTTTTACGCTGTTTATTTTTATGTTAAGAAATGTAGCAAAAAAATTATACATAATAAAACTATAAATCTATATATTATTGACCTCTGTTCTCTAAGTCTTCAAGCATTATCGCGGAAATCGAATTGTTTCAAAAGTACCTATTGTGTGGCACGCTGAAACCTATAGTAGATTGGTTTGACACACCCCACAGCTAAGAGATTGCCGACCCCTGATTTATACAACTTCAGTATTCCAAATTTCACGCATCTGGGTCTTTTTTCTTTTTTTTTGTACTACATCACACACACACAAACACCAATTCTTACTTTTATTAATATATATGTGAGCTTAAATCGCACTGTCACCTGTATGGTGCTCAACGCCAACGACAGGCGTACCTCTTGCCCATGCCACGATGAATTTCGTGGGCCTCGTTCTGACTACGTCAGACAGGTGGCATTAGCCACAACACAACACAACAACATTAATATGTATAGATAATCACATGCAGAAGACGATACATTTTATACATAAATTGTGCAAAAATGGGCATTTTTAGTTTTTCTTAAAGATCTTTAATCCTTACAAATCCTTTACGTACCTTTTTCGATTGTTTTAAATATCGAAATCTCTGCAGTAATCTTTCAGGTTTGATTAGTGAATGGAATTTCGTATTTAACTAGATAACTATGTGTGGAATTCGTTTTTATCTTCGCTTTCATGTATATAAACTATGTCATATTTAGTTTATATGCCCTTTTATAAAAATAACAATTTATGAAAAAGAAATTTAAGCTGAAAGATTAATATCATTTGAAAAACTCTTTTCATTATCATTCCTTACATAAAACTCTCTCTCTTTAGACACGTTGGTGTGGTCGATCGGAGAGGTCGGGGCCAACTAAGGTGTCGTCCTCGGCACTAGATTGAAATTCAAAATTACGAAGTCCATCACCAATAGTCCTCGTGATGCTTTATAGTGCAATGCTAATATAATTCTCCTTCTCTCTTTCGAATATAACATGGAGAATATATTTGACACGCATGTCCATTATTTATATAAACTAAACTTAGTGGACCAACAGCCCATTTGAGGGTCAAGGGCTCCCGTGCCCATCTCAGTTTTCGTGAGCTTGGGCGCAGAGGTCCATGAGCAGATGTTCTGGTCAGCATGACGCGAAACTTCCAGTGTTTAGTTTCCAAGCAAGCTTGGTACTCATTTATCGGCCCACTGAAGGGATGAAAGGCTGATTCCGGGGTTTGAATCTCACTTCTGTAGTGTGGAAGCACGATACGCTGGCCACTGGGGCTTCACATTATATGTATACATGAACATTATATATTGCTAAACAAAAGTCATTTTTCACATACACACATATTGCTAAATAAATACGTATTGATCACGTACTAGGTACTCACGGTGTACAAATTGGTTGAACGTAGGACTGATTCATAATCACTCCATTTCTAGCTAATTCATCCAAATGTGGAGTTTGAATTTCTGGATTGTTCCATCCTATATCATTCCAACCTGTAATATATTAGTTTTACAAAGTTAGTTTAAAGATAAAGGTGTTAAATAATTCCGTGAAATTTATTTATTTTACTAGAGCTGCGATTTTCAATTGGTATAGTTTAAAAAGATCGTAAATATGAGTATGAAAGCAAATCTTTTTGAATGTAATTAAACTTTCTTTTAGTGCGTTACAATAAATAAATATCTTTCATTTTCTAAAGTAGGTGAGTAGTATCAAGAAGAAAAATCATCAAAAATGTTCTTATTTTGAATAAAATAACTATCTTTAGTATTTTTTTTCTTTTTTGTACCTATCGCTCACACACTTGAGCATACAGTTCGACTTTAACAACGATGTTCCACGACCATGACCATCGAATACTACGGCAACTTATATAAAACATCAATGTAAACTTATGAGCTGTAACAATATAAATGTTTGCTTTCTATATGATTGTGTCATTAAATTATTTTTGAGATTAAGCATAAAGAAATTTTTAATTTTTTTAAAAAAAATTATATTACAATCTGTTTGAATTCTCCGATAATTTGGAAAAATTCTCTGAAGTTTGTATTAAAGTTTTGTAAATAAAAATGTTCGAAATTACTAATGAGTATGAATTTCACGAACTTCATCCCTTTTTGTAGTTTATTTATGGTATCCGATTTAAAGTTATCAATATTAATTCTTAAATTTTGTTCCTTGTCCAAGATAAGCTGAAACTTTTTTCTTATTTCCCCAAAAGTATAATGATAATGATTTGTTTTATAAAATGGTTACTTCTAACTACATATCACCCGCAATTCTATGCATAAAAATTATTTATTCAGGAATAATTCTCAATATTTCAAGAAATTTTAAAATGCTTATTGTTTTTTTTTTCTTTATTCGTTAAATTTACAATAATATTATGAAAAAATGAGACATAAATTAAATATACGTTCCATTTAATTTGGATAAGCATGCCCCATCAAAATGAATAAATAATAACAAAATTCGGTTTTCTATTGTATTATATAATATATTTAGGTAATATTTTTAGGTATTTTTCTTCAGATAGAGTTTACCTCTTATAAAGATTTTTTTATTCCAAAGCGAATCATGCATTAAAAGGGAAAGAAGCATAAAAGACTTGAGGACATATAGGACTTGAGAAAGAAGCGTAAAATAAGGATCTCTTTCTGTGTGTTTGCAAAATAAGTAAACCTATATAACTAGAACTAAAAACCAAAAAAATATATATATATATATATATATATAAATTATTAATTTAAATTATCTCAGAAAACATTTGCTTTATTAAACATTTTTAAAGCATTTCTCTTATGTATTTGGAGTATTCAATATGAATAAATATGCACATTTAATTCTGAATTATAGGAATTTAGCAAATTTAATCTTGGCTAACGTTATTTTGTCTGATGCTAAAATTTTAAAACAAAATTCTCTTAACAAATTAACTGAAATTAAGATAAGAACAATTAATGTCTTAAAAGGCAATTACAGAAGGTGGAATTTTTCTTATGAAATATAAAAATTAATATTTGAATTAAGTCATGATAAATATTTTAGTTTTACGTCTTTTTACACCAGGATATTGTTCTTTTAAGTTTTAAATGGGTTTGTGTATGGCAATTTTTTTAAAAAAAATCAATTCAGAATCAAGCATTATAATAAAAAGAAAATATTGAAAACATTCTATTAATTATTATATGCTTTATAGACAACGATAATATTGCCATATTACGAGTGAAATATCTTAGTTTTCCTCTATAAGAACTATAAGTAATGATTTTTAAATACTGTCCAAGGATTATTTACCTGTCACAGTTTTTTGCTAAATATAATCATCTAGACATTTTTGTTTATATCTATCTATCTTTCAAAGCATCTATATATATATATATATATATATATATATATATATATATATATATATATGTGTGTGTGTGTGTGTGTGTGTGTGTGAAGCCGGCAGCAACAACCGTTCTGAAGGTTGATTACTTCTGGATAATTTTTAATCAAGATATTTCTTTATAATAATATTGAACTTGAAACTACACATGATCATGTTGAGCTCCAAAAAATATTTAGAAAATGGATTTAGTGCCTAAATATTGCTATTTTTTGTTACTTAAGTTTTTATAAGTTCCTTAACCCTTTATCTACCGATGGTACTTAAAGTACCTCTCACTTTAAAATTACTTAGAATAACCATTTTTATGAATACTTTAACGATACCTAGCAGGAATATTCTTTTAAATCCACTTTTCCAATATGTACGGCAGCGCGATTTCTATGATGAGTATTTTAGCAGGGATGGGGAATAGTTTTATAGCAGAAATTTTGTTTTCAGTGGATTGCGAAGATTGTCATTTTTGTTCCGAAAAAGTAGTTTATGTCAAAAGGCAAGTGTCTTATTTTTTGTATGTTAATGAAAACCTTAGAAAATGTGATTTGACTATTTATTTTAAATGAACAGTGTATATAGTTAATTTTACAGTTGAATATCTTTTATTAATTAATTAGCTCTAACGGATTAAATTTTCCAAAGTTGAGTATTTTGTATATGTATATCCATTAATTTTTAATGTAGAAATTTAAAAAAAAATATTGCATGAAAAAAACTGCAGTACATCATAATGTGGTAGATAAAGAGTTAAACCTGCAAATTTTTAAAAGAGAGTAGAGCACTATGAATATTTATAGAAGACGTAGGAGATATAACTCTTTTATTTTATGAAAAACATTACTTAGATTTTAATTACTTTGATTAACATATTTCGTACAATATATAAATGAATTAAATAATGTGCCTAAAGATTTATGTGTGTATTTTTTGCCGTAATAAATCTTCCCATTATTTTGTTGTTGCGTTAATTAAAATGCTGCAATGTAAACAGAACTAAAAGCTGTGTTAGCTCGATAGGATATTAGAAATAAAGACATATCTCAATTAAATAAAAACTTGCAAATAAACATTTACCTCGCAATTTAATGGTAGATAATGAATTTTTAAACACCATAATCTTTGATTATTTTTATAATATTTTTAAGAATTGTCAAATCAGTTAGCATATGTATGAAAGAATTAAGCTAAAAATCAAATTATTTAATTTTTAATTTTAAAAAAATTATATTACGTTAACAAGTATACTCGAAACTAAATTTTAAAAAAATACAATGAATTTTCAATAGCTTAACTGAGAAGCAAAATGAAGCTCTGAATTCATGCGGTTCTAACAAAATTGAGTGTCGTTATTTTTCATTCTAATTTATTGAATAGACAATACAACACTTCATTCTTAATATGCAGATCTACCTGAATGCTTTCAGTAGTTTATGTAATTATTTCTCACAAGGGAAATTTTTAAATGATGCGGCGTAGGAAATTTACAAATACTTGACTTTTCAATTTAAAAAAAATATAAAATAACGATAATTTGAATTCTGCTTAACAAACTGGTTGTGAAATCAAAAATAAGATATAAATAAAATTACTTAAGATAAACAAAGCAACGCTTCATTCAAAAAGAAAGACATACCTAGGTCATCAGCAACAATAAAAATTATGTGTGGCCTTTTCGCAGCTTCTACTATTTTGCACATAATCACTATGACTGCAAAACGCCAAAAATGCCAATTGCCAATGAGAGACATCTTTTCTCGAGGAAAGTTTTTCTATAAATAAGAGTTTCAACGCATATTTCGGATGGATAGAGCCGACAATGTTTTTATCAGAGGTCAACGAATGCGGCTGAGAATTCTGAAACTCCAACCCGTCAAGCAAGTGCTCGCTGGGAGCCTCAAATTTGCAGATCTTAATCTTTTTCATCTATAATTCTTTACAGTTTCCTTTTTATTTATTTCTTCTTTTAAACTTACTAGGAGGGCATACACTTATGCTTTTCAAGTTCTTTTTAATCGTCTGTATTAATATAAAATACATTTTTTTTGGGGGGGGGGGTTGAAAAGAGAAAAAAAATCTACAGATAAATGAATGAATACAAGGAATTAACGGTTATTTAAAGCTTAGTAAATCATTAAAGAAGGATCCTTTTCAGTTTGTATTTTTTCTTGATTAAACAAAACCAAAACAAAGTAGTAAACCTAATACTTCAAAATTAAAATTATCATTAGTAATTGAGTTTCTAGTTTTGATTTTCTTTTTTTTAGCATTTGGGAATATATTGCTTTTAACAGTTCCGCTGTAAGCAAGTCTGATTAAACGTATTTTTATTTTATAAGAAGTTATGTTATTTAGACTCTATTTTAAAGCGAATGATTAGAGCTTTATTGGAAATAATTGAAAATAAATGGATGAATTTATGCTGCTAAATTATATTAAAAACAAGCTACATTTTTTGCTCGGTTAAACATTAATGCGCAGAATCTTTCATTTTCTTAAAGTAATTTTATATTTATAATTTAAATCAGTATGTTATTATGTAGTTTCGTTTACTCGTGAGCTTTTAACATTACATAAATGAGATTTGAGTTGCATGATAATTTATAAATTTAATATGATTAGATAATGAGCATCAAAAAATATTCATCTTTCAAAATCTCATCTGTTCTTAAAAAAAAGTTAAAGTTAAAAACATGTAATTTTTATCAAAAACAACAAAGTGCTTCTTCTTTTAAGGCTGTTTTCGCCATATGTATGGAACTTGAACTTAACGTGAAGCACATTTTCGGACAGAAAAAAATGTCCCAATTTTTATAAAAATTCGTAACATTGTAACTCATGCATTTGGTTATAATATAGTGTTTTTAAAATTTTAAAATGTTTTACAAATAATTAGTTTTTTTCTTTTTAACATGTAAAGGGATAGTTCATTTAGCATTACGGTACAGGAGAAAAAATTCGAAAACACATTTTATAAAAGAAAAATATGTTTACTCGGCTAAAAATGAGAAGTATAATAAAATAAGTGATTCTCTACAGGATAATGAAGCCAGAATATAACATACTTTGAGTACTTTTATATCTGAAAAAATATTCCAAATTTGGGTCTTATTCTTTAACATTAACCGAAGACAGCCTTAACAAATACAAATTTCTACATCTGCAGCAAAAGAATAGCATTTTTGAAGATCTTAAGGTAAATGAAACTATTGAATGTGTGTTGGATTATATTTTAATTATTAATATACTGTATACGATTTTGGAATATGTTTGTATATTGCTTAACATAAAGCTTAGTGCGAAAGGTTCCCTCTAGCTTTCTAAAATTATGAAAATAAACATTTTTTTTTTGTCTTTTAAGCATAATTTTTATCTTTACTACTTAAGGGTTTGTTATAATAACTGACATAACTTAATGAAACTGTAATTATTCTAATGTGTTAATTCCATTTTTCCTTTTCGAAAGGTACATATAACGAAGGCAATTTTTATAGTATATTTTTATATATAATATATAATTCATAAATTATCTTTGTTATGTTATTCGATAAGTGATCAAAATGGTGAACCAATTAAAATAAGGGAATAGGGATACAGCATACACTAAGAGTATGCTGTATCAAAAATATCTATAGGTTTTGCAGTGTTTGATATCTGAAGCTTACATTTCTGAAACTCAAAATAATACACATGTTTCAGAAGAAAAATAATAATCCATATGTTACGCGACAAGAGAATCATGATAAAAGTACTTTATTCTTGTAAAATCTTTATTTCCTTGAAGTTCCGAATACTTTTTATAAAGTCAGCATTTAAAAATGGACTTGAGTACATTTTTTTATTTATTAACATTCTTCTTATATATATATAGAACCAACTGACAAAGTGCCTCGTAGCTTTGAACAATCAGGTGGCATAGATCCACTCTCCAAGTTTCCACTTCACACCAACGTGTGGACTTTCAGATTAGATACATTTAACGTGCATCAGCTCATGTACATGACGTATCTTTATTAGCTTCAGGGCTCAAACGTCCGACTCCATATAAATAATGCCCCCCACACACACAAGTTTGTGACCATAACCGATTGGCTATTGTGTCTTCTTCAAAGTTAGGTTAGATTAAGTTACATAATATTACGAGAATAGTTTTGAATTACAGTCGGACATACATTTTAAGAACCTCTATTTCACAAATTTCTCTGTTTTACGAATTTTTTCCTGCAACCATTTTACGCTTTTCTTCGTAAAATAACCTCCAAATAGCGTAGTGCATTTTCTATTTGACGAATTTTTTCTCTCGTGATATGATTTTTTCTCCCCATTCTTAAAATATTTCTGAACCTTGGTAAAATGACACGATACAATCATTTGAAACAATTTGTCGCGGATTGCAGAGTGGAGAAAATACACCTGAAGGGTTTCTTGGAGCATTACAAAGATTCGAAGCGTATTATGAGAGAAAGTCTTTTTCACACACACACAAAAAAAAAAAAACTCAAAACAAAATTAACAGATTTTACCAGTAATTTAATTTAAGGAAGCATGCGGTAATATATGCTTAAAGTTACTGTTTGTAAAATAATTTATGTTTAAAACTACTTGTATGCTTAAAATTAGAAAATGTCATAAAAAGTCATCAATTTTAGTGTAAAATTATTTTTGTAAAGTTAAAAATACAACGTGTTTCTGAACTGTTCCTTTTTTTTTTTCATTGTTTCCCTTGCAGATTTTATTTTGATGGATAAGATATTTAAAATAAAAAGATATTAACTGACAAAAAAGGGGAGATAATTACTTTTTTTAATAATATATAGTGTTTGTGAATTTATAAATTTGTTTTATGGGGTTTAAAATGTATATTGAAAAATGAATCTCTGTTTAACGAATTTTCCACATAACAAATTTTTCTTCGAGATTTAGAGATTTCGTTACATAGAGTTCCGATTGTATATATATATGTGTAAAAAATATTCCAAAATATTTTAATTTTTTCAAAGAAATGAAAATACGAGAAAAAAATCTATAATACTTCTTTTAAAAAAATCCTAAGATAATTTTAAAATGCTTCAAATCTAATACGTAATTTGACTGATAGACAGACACCGAGATTAATCCAAATTTCTAAATTGAACTCACTGAAGAAAAAATTACTCCACTATAACTGAATGGTTATGGTTATGAATTTGGACCCGGAAATGCTCAACGGAATGTAGATTCAAGTCCTGGTTTCATTTAGGACTCATTGTGAGGGATACTTGAAGCTTGTTACATAAAATGCGACTTCATATCCTCTTATGGTGCGGAAAGGAGAATGTAACAGCTTAGAGCAGTGCTTCACAATCTTTCAATATTGGCGACCCAATTTTCAATCAGTATTTTCATCACCTTCCCCTCATACAATGCATTGAGTGCTATAATAATTATTCCTATTTTGTCTTTTTATTTGGTATGTTTTTGTGATAGTGCATTTTGACAGATTGTGAATTACTATTACTATGCATTTATTTAAACCCGGGCTGGAAAAGGTCGAATCAGTCTTTTATCCTTTCATTGGGTCGTTAAATGAGTACCAAGCTTGCTTGGAAACTTAACTCTGGGGGTTTCGCGCCAGACTGACCACCTGACCGGAACATCTGCTCTTGCTCCTCAGAGCCCAAGATGATACTGAGATGGGCACAGCAGGCCTTGACCCTCATGAGCTGTTGTGCCTCTGAGTTAAGTTAAGAGCATTTATTTACTTCTCTCAAACAGTGCCTCTCAAACTTTCAATATATGTGACTCAATTTTCAATCAGTATTTTCATCGTCTTCCACCCCTCCTCCATACAATGATAATACATTAAATGTTATAATAATGTACTTTGAAGCTAAAGCTACAATGAGAACCTAACTCTAAATCGTACAAATTATCTATATAAGTACTAAATTTTGTGTATGTCACTTCAAGTAATCAATATTTTAAGTTACTTTTAAGCTATAGGATAAGTATTATGTTACTATTTAAAGTTCGGAATGTATTTTGTTTTGTTTCCTTTCAGTAAATTAATAATTTTTTTAATAATATTTTATGGTCTACTTTTAAATATGCTCACACCCCCTTGTAGGGTTATCACGCTCCCCCTTCCCCTCTAGGGGTGCGCCCCACAGTTTGAGAAGCGCTGGCTTATATATATATATATATATATATATATATATATATATATCGCGTTCTCGTTAACTTAACTATGGTTCAAAACTTATGATGTCAGTTTCCAATATCCTCAGCTATGCTTCACCCTCAATAAAATCCAATCAAATACTGAATGAAAATCTTTAAGTAAATGCATATTTCAGCAACAGTAGAGATTAAACTCTCTCTCTCTCTCTCTCTCTCTTCTCACACGGAAATTTTACGGAATAAATAAAATTTCCAGAAGTGAAGAAATTTAAAATGTACACTTTAATATGATAAATTATAAATAGATGATCGATCCATCGTGATCACTCAGTTATTAAAGTTATAACTTTAAAGTAAGATCTTTTTTTTCAGTAAAATCATTTGCTTCTTTTATGAAGATGTCTCTTTTTTGAATATTATTATTAAAATAATCTAAATAATACTATTGATTGCCCTTAAACTTATGATATTCCAAGGTTTTATTTTTGTTGTGTATCTTATCTAATTTATAACATAATGATCCAAAAATTTATCATTTTAACTAATACAAATCTCTTGAGTTGCAATCAAATGTTCAAACAATAATTTAAACTATGAAAATACGGAAGTAAAGCCTACGTCACCTAAATAATTCATTCCTTGCGTAATACTAAAAGGTGACTTTAGTTTACTCAAAGCATTATACTAAATACCTAATTGCGGGCCTTTATCGAAGAGAGTCCTTTTGCCGAGGCCATTCACGAGGCAGCATCCTGGATGGAAACCTTGACGAAACCGTTAACCTTGCATAATCGTGTTGATGTTTCTTCGGAGAGACAGTGTTTATGCTCAAGATGCTCCAAAAAATGTTTGGTATATCTTCTGCCTTTTGGTGCCAACTGCGTAGGTCTTTGCCCGAATCCTTCTATTTCGAGAAAATGAAGAGGAGCACGTGCTTTACGAGGTGACGCAATAGCAAACACTTTACGACACAAACGCCTGCTAATACGTAACGAGTGAAAATTTGTATGGGTGCCAATACAGGTAGATGGGTCCTTACCCTTTGTGTTTCTGCTGTGACACTTCTTTAATAGTTTCATTTAAACCTCGAATTTGTCAAGTGCACATGGAGACTTTGTTTCAGAGTGTAGGTCCGGGTGTACATTGCTATTCACCCTTTCCAAAATTTCCCCCGCGCTGTTCATCCATAAACCTAGAAGAACTGTGCAAAAGCGCTATATTAAAATGTATCACTCTGCGCCGTCTTGCCACAGGTGTGATGAAACTGCCGTTACCGAAACGTTTGTTACGGTACATAACTGAACTGACAACAGCTGATTTTGAACAAATTGAATGTGCACCTTTCTGTGATGTCTTTAGCTTTAATTTTTTTCACAGAGCTTTGACATATCGTGTGATTTGTCTACGAGACAGGCAAGAATACATGATTACTTATGGATACAGTCCTGTTGAAGATGAAAAACTGAAAGCTGGCCATGATGAATGGGTGAAAATTCAGCATAAAAATATTATGTGTATTTGTGCTACAGTGAAAGATCCATCAACTGACAACATTTTTTATGTTTATAATCAACCATATGCGTCACTAGAACAACTGTGGAGTGTCTTTTGTGAAAAAAAATACCCAGTTCCTGGAATATTTTTTGCGCGATTAACAGCGGATCTTTGCGGAGCTTTGAAGCATATCTCTTTTAACGGATTACATTATGCTCATTTTGGATTAGATAATATTTTCATTGCTCATGACAGATTGGTACTTGAAAATGCCTTGATGCGAAAAAGTTCTAAATTTGTTACCGATAGCATCATGAAAGATGATGCAAATGAAAAAAATATGCTTAAGGATATTGTAAATGTCTTAAAATTATTGCTCAAGAATGATAAAAAGTTCCCATCCTCTAAAACTGTCCAAATGCTGATAAATGGAGTTGAAAATCAAACTTGTTTTGATGGTGTGCTTCAAATAGTAAATTCATCGATGGATGTTGAGAGTGAATTTTCTTTTGTAAAACTCATACAAAGTTTGCAAACTTAAACAAGGGGGATAGTGATTCTCCTGATAAAATATGAGTGGTGTGTGTTTTTATATTGATATATCACTATAGTGAAAAGGAAAAATATATTTGTAAATTTGTTATATCATTATTAGAGAGTTTTTAACCATTTACTATTGCAATCTGCAATTGTAATATGGAGAAGAAAAAGTTTATGAATAATGTGTGTTCAAAGAAAAAAAATTGTTTGTGAATTTACTCTTTTAAAATGATTGCACAAAATAATTTTCCTTGTGTAAATATCTATTAATATTTTGTTCAGTGAAAAGCATAATGGTATCATCAACAAATTTTGTTTCTTGAAATGTAATACGAAATCAAAAAACTTTCTGAAGTAAATATTGTGAGGTAGGTTTTATCTTATAATTTGTACATTTAGAATTCCTATTAACGTAATCATGTACTAAAATTTTAAAACGTACCATGAAAATCTTTCAATTTTTAAATATAAATATGTGTGTGTGTTTTTATATGTTTGTTTCAACCTATATTGTGTTAATCAACATGTAATTTAAGTTTTTCACAAAATTCTCTTTTTTTCATGAATTTTTAGTAAAGTACCTTTTATGCTTTTCTGTGACGAAAATATATAAATCCCTCAATTTTATATTTAAGATGTAAGCTGAACTGTGATTTAAGATTTTATTCAGTTGTGTTTTCAAAATTTATAAGTAAAAAATGAAGATTCTTTTCAGAAAATAAAAAAAAATTGTAAATATAATTTTTTCATTTAACCATAACGTATCATTCTTTTTTTAGTATAATTTTTATTTGTTTTATAGAATTAAAAATCGATCAAAGAAAGGTGCCGGATATATTTTGAGCCCTTATTTACTTAAAAATGTATTTTTTGTGTAATATGCTTTCCTTCGTTCTATTGTTTTGAAGTTTCAAAAGTTATTATACATTAAGTAATGAAAATTAGTTTTAATGTGTTTTAAATATATGGGAAGAATTGTTAAAAAAAAAGTTTAAGAAGCAATCAGTTACAAATTTTCCAGAATGACTCTAAAATTCAACGCCTATAATTTCGTTGATATTTAATAACCTCAGAAGTTATTAAATTAGTTATATTCTAACGGCTAGAATTTTCTGTTCTTTTATTCAAAGCAATTTTACATTATATAAATTACCTAACATACAGACTCATGAATAATTAAATAGATATAGTGTCAGTAAGATATTGGTAGAAATATAAATTTTATATATTAAATTACCAATTATAATTGTTAAAAGAAAACCTTTAATGTGGAATTCATTTCGTCAAACATATGTTGTTGAAGGTAATGAGATGTAATTATTTTAAATTCTCCAGCATGTCTTTTGCACAGTAAGTGATCAACACAATAAAAGTTTTTTTTTCAAAGATGTAGTTATAAATTTATTGGCTTGAAATATAAACTGAATAGTTGTGTGAAATATAACTTGCAAGCACATAACAATTATTATCTTTTTTTTATGTTACATAATTTTTTATAAAGAGCTGAAATCATTTTCATGAAAGTTTACTAAAAAATTTTTAGCAACTGACCTTTGGAATTGTATAATTCTAAAAGGTTTATATATACACTGCTGGACAATTGCTAAGGACGGATCACAAATTGCTATGTAGCATAACATTAAGCGAGACATGAGGCCTAGTAGGATAAAATATAGTTGCCACACTGTTCAGACATTAGAATAAAGAATATTTATTGTTCTGAAAGTACAAAAGCTGTGAAACATCTGAAAGAAAAAATGTTCATTTGATCTGCGTACGGAGAAATGGAACAATGCATCTAAAAGTCAGCAGGCACCTTAAAGAAAGGTATCAGTACGGGATATGTCCACCGTGGAGAGCGATGCAACATTCCACACGTCGTACCATACTTTGCACAACATTATCCAGCAGCTGTTGAGGCAATTTATCCCATTCCTCTGTGAGTGCACGGATGAGGGTGTTCTTGTTTGTCGGAGGATAGTTTAGACCAGCAACTTGCCTCCCCAAAGCATCCCACACATTTTCAATGGGGTTTAGATCTGGAGAACGCGCTGGCCATACGAGACGTTGAATACCCTCGCTGTCTAGACAATCCTGAACAGCGAGTGTTCGATGACATGTTGCGTTGTCGTCCATAAAAACAAATTTATCACCGACAGCACCACGGAAAAGACGAACACGAGGAAGTAGAACTTCATCAATGTATCGTTGGCCCGTCATAGTCCCATTCGCAACCACATGTAGGCGCGTGCGGCCATTGATCATGATGCCGGCCCACACCATGATACTGCATGTCGGATATCGGTCCTTTTCCTGGATATTTTCTGGACGATAAGCAGTACCACTCTCGCGCCAGATCAGTTGGCGTCTACAATCCGATGACAGACTGAACCTACTCTCATCTGAGAATAGTACGCATGCCCAGTCCTGTTCAGTCCAATTGTGATGCTCACGACACCATTGCAAACGGGCAGTACGGTGCTGTCTGGTCAATGGGACACACACAACAGGTCTGCGTGCGTATAGTCCTCCTCCCCTCAAACGTCTGGCAACAGTTTTTCGGGAGATCTGCTTTCCTGAGACAGCAAGAAACTGATTTGCCACCTGCTGAGCTGTGGTGCGCCTGTTCCCTTTTGCTGATAGGACGATATATCTGTCTTCTGCAGGCGTCGTACTTCTAACAAGACCTCCCCGTGCCGTCTACTACACATTCCAGTAGTTTTAAATGACTTCCACAGCCGTGAAACAACACTGTGAGTGATGTCGAACTCCTTGGCAACATCTGTTATTTTTCGCCCTTCTTCGATCTTTCCAATAATTCGGCCACGCATAAAATCATCTATGTGATGTCGGGAAGACATGCCAAAAATTTTAAGTTCGTCTATTAAATCTTTCCTGTAAAACTTTGACTTGAAACAATAACTGTCCACACGCGTCAAAACCTTTAAAGCTCTTATGAACGCTATCACGTGATGAACAGACGTGGAAAAAAAATTTGCATACTCATACTTCTTCTTACTAATACTTATTCTAATTTTCCACATTTTGCTTCCTTTCATTTTGTGGTTGCTATGGATGATAGTGTTATCCGTCCTTAGCAATTGTCCAGCAGTGTATATATATCATGGAAAATGCATTTATTTATAAAAGTTTAAAGAGAAATTCCCGAATTGCTTTTGATAAAGCAGGGTGAAATGCGCGATATGAAATGATTACGATGTATGTGGGCAACAGCAGAAACAAAAAATGGAAGTTTTTAAAAACGTCCCACAATTACTTAGAATATCTGTAAAACATTGTGGTTTAAAAAAATTAAGTATGTGCTCTGTGTTACTCAGTTAAAGAGAAAAATTATTTTCAATCTATTTGAAGTTTCAGACACTGATTTTGTTGAAAGACAAATTATGATATAAAGAGGTTTTACATTATTTGATAAATAATCTAGCATTAAAAAGGGATAAAAAATTCTTAATATGCTAAGTGAAATAATTGCATAATGTTTTCTTTTGTCATTGTATTTTGAAGGCATAAAATGCAGACAAATTTTAAAAAAAGACATTGAATATCATTTTTAAGCTTAATGAATATTTTCTGTGATACTAGACTTTTTTTCAAAATTTGAATTAAAAATTACAGAAAGCTCTTTTTTTTTTCAATATACGCATGCTACATTAATATATCTATTGCATATTTGTTAACTAGAAAAGAAGCAAGAATTCAAAAAATCTATTAAAAAAAACATCATATATATATATATATATATATATATATATATATATGACATGTTTTTGAAGTCAGAATCAGACTTAGTTTTAAAAAGGATCTTTATTCGATGAATTCTGTATAAGCTCTGACGCTAAGAGGAGAGAGAAAAAGAATGCCACGCGGGACAGATGCGGTAAGTATAGCGACTTTTATGATTGTACTTGAAAGTTAATGCTGACATATAGGGGCTATTTAATCTAACGATCTGGAATTAGACATGTTTATTGGCTAGGCCATATGTTCGGAAGAAATAAATGGGTGATTAGTTTGATACTTGAAGATGAACTGAGAAAGATGAGTTAAGTGCTAGATAGGGAATTTAATTTTTAATCTAATTTAATTACCCTTACACACACACACACACATATATATATATATATATATATACATTTCTTACATATTATTTCTTAAATTCTCAAATGTTGAATCTAAATGTATGTTGAAAAAGAAAATCATAGAACACACAGTGGAAGAGTATTTGAAAAAGAGATACTAAAATCTCTGATTGGTTGTTTTTACTCGTTAACACCGTCAAAAGCACAAAAGTGCAAAAAATTTTCTGAATATATTATTTATCATGACTGCATTTTCGTGTCTTTGTTATTTTATATTGTAATTTTCAGATTTTTATATATATATATATATATATATATATATATATATATATTTATATATATATATATATATATATATATATATGCATCATTTGATTTTTTTTCCCCACACGTTGGGGCAATTAATTTTTTCACTTCTTCACATTTTAAAGATTATTATTTATTTCAATATCTATTATACCTTTTCCCCCTCCATTTAATTGCTCTTACTCTTTTCCAGAGATTTAAAAAATCTGAATTTTTCTCCCTTCTATTTAAATATCTTATTTAGCACACAGCACATCCAAAAGTCATTATTGCTTCCATTTCCAAATTTCTATTATTTCAGCGGACATAAAATTTGCGTTTGGTTGAAAGTTTATCTCTACGATAAGCAATTTATGTTTTTCAAAGGAAATAAGGCTAATTGAAGATCTAAAATTGCATAAAACTTGGGTTAATTTTGAATATAATTACCGAGGAAAAGATTTTCTTAATGTTGAAAAAAACCACAAGAGAGAAACGATGCATGCGAAAATTCAGGAACGAAATACTAATTGATTTTTAATCACATCGTTCTTTTCCAAATAATAGAATATCTGCTTCTATAAACGATGCAGTTTTTTTGCAAAATGAAACTGGATTTATTTGTCTTTTGAAAAGCTTTGGATTCGACGTGATTTTTCTACGCTCTTCCTTTCTCGTTTCATACTTTTTCATAAGTATAAAACATTTTTCTTTTATCCATATTTTTACTGTTACTCAATTTTAGTTTTTTCCAGCTGATTTCTGCTAAAAATACCAAAAATCTGTCACTATGTATCATTAAAGGAAATCGAATTAGAAATCAAATTTACTAATTACAATATTCATCATCCACTTATTTGCTATCTTTAAAAAATATTGACGAAGTAAAATACTTCTACAGGTAAAAAACAGAAAGTCAGTACGAAAATACTTTGAAGTACTGATTAAAAATTATTTTCTTAGCAAAATTGTGCCTGTTTCACGTTTTTATATAGATTTGATACATCGTGTAAATTGTTTAAAATACTGATTCAACAAGAGTTGGCAAGGTTGTTTAAAATACTGATTCAACAAGAGTTGGCAAGGTTATATTAATTACAACATTATATTAAGGTAACTATCAGTTTCTAAAAT
Source organism: Trichonephila clavipes (assembly GCA_019973935.1). Classification (NCBI taxonomy): domain Eukaryota; kingdom Metazoa; phylum Arthropoda; class Arachnida; order Araneae; family Nephilidae; genus Trichonephila; species Trichonephila clavipes. The sequence continues at coordinate 311,622 of BMAU01019240.1, forward strand.
TTAAACTTTGTAAGGCTGAAAGGAGAACAATTAAAAAAATGTGAGTTATATTATAATAAAGTCATTAAGAAATTTAAACTTTATATAATAGGAGCTACACAGTAATGGTAATTTACTAATTATAGTCAATACAATATTTATCAATTCGTATTCACTGATTGTCTGTTAACGTACCACTTAGAAGCAACACAAAAGTTATCGGTTTTAGACCTCGTAATTTTAAACCACTGTCAAGTGACAGGATGACTTCTGAGCTCGCATCCATTCTTCAAATATCCACACCACGCCAAAGTGAGGATTTTGTCTCGATGGATTTAACATGTATATCTTAAGAGGCACCAGGGCTTGACAGAAAAAATGCCTGCCACCACTTTTTCGACCGCGACCACTCAGCTATCAGTTTGAAATATGGGGCTTAAGATTTTGTAGTGTCAAAGTATTCCTTTATCTCTCTTCAACTGAAATAAAACCACTCAACCAACCAATAGTTCATAAATGCGCATATTCATTTCATTTTATCATCCACATCAGGGATGGGCATTAAGTCGATCGCGATCGACCAGTGGACTGCCAAAACATTTAGGGTGCCTGGCTTTACTAAGACCTATGACACCCTTACTAAAAGAAATATACTTATGAAACACCGACGCCAGCTAGCCTGGAAAATCGCCTTTTCACAATCGATTACTTAAGGTATCCGACCACGTTCGGAACCGTGATTTTAAAAAGGCGTATAAATGGATAATTTCCATGATATTTAGTGTCACTTAGATTAGAATACATGCATAAAATTGTTTTAAGGACATTTTGACAAAAAAATTTCTTTAAATACAATATTTCGGCAAAAAATTAACTTAGAATAACCTTTTTCCAAAATTTTCTTCTTTTGTGAAAAATGCTTCTATTATAACAATAGATATTTTGCCCGTATATAGCTCAGACCTCAGTACAGAGGCTCAACTATGATTTTTGAAAAATTCACATTATTTTCAGAGTTACAACCATTTGAAATAATTATCGGCCTTTTTCTCTTAAAATTTCTCCCCTCTGCTGTCGTAAGACATAGATATAAACCCACTTCTAAGCTATATATATCAAAAATTCTAGTTGAGTCTCTGTACAGAGGTCTGAGTTACATACAGGCAAAATATTATTATAATAGAAGCAATTTCACAAAAGGAGAATATTTTGAAAATTGTTCATTCTATGTTCTTTTTTGTCAAAATATTGTACTTAAATAACTTTTTTTATTGTAATGCTATTCTTAAAAGAATTTTATATACATTTTCTAATCTAAATGGCACTGAATATCACAAATATTATCCATTTATACGCTTTTGCAAAATCACGGTTCCAAACGTAGTCGGATACCTTAAGAAATGATTCAATAAATGTGTATACGGCACATTTATCTTCATTGGAAGCGAACGATGTCGTTCAACACGCTCACTGCCGCTGTAGGGAAAAAACGTGATCACTGCGGTGCAAGCCTTCGAAATGAATTTTTCTCCACTCACCAATTGAAGGGGAGAATAAATGTTGATGATCAGCTCTTCCCACGATAGCGCGGGATTGGCTATTGAGACATCATCTCATACCCCACGCTTTCATGAGAATGGATTCTGGAGTTGATATCATATACCCCGCGATGGTGTGGGAATCGGCAGAGAACAACTGTAAGTACATACGTTGGTTTCAGATTCATCGGTTCACGTATGTTCTCTGCTCGCTGCAATGAAGACGTCAATGGTCTAGCAGTCGCATATAGTTGCTCAAGCATTCATTTGGACAATTTTATGTTACTCGTGTTTTAGCAGTAAAAATAGAAATCTGTCATATTTTAAAAGAGAGGTACAATGTCCAAAAACAAGTGTAAAGAGAAGAAAACATAAATTTCAATATATAGTGGCCACCTACGCCACTGGGTGAAATGCGACACCTTAAAAATATTAGAAGTAACCAGTACCCTGGAAAAATCTGTCCACCCCTGATCTACATATATGGGAAAATTCTATAAAGTTCATGGAAATTAATGAATGTGAATAAAGATTTTTAAAGGCTTAAGTATTAATACAATAAAAAAGTTTCGTCTTTAATTTAAAATATTCAATAACTTTTTTTAAAAAAATTATTAATTCTGATTGCCTTCTCCCATTGTCAGGCTTTCTCATTAGTAATTTGATAAATTTCCACAGAAATTTTATTGTATCTAATTTTAAATCTTATTAATATATTATTATATTCTGGCGGAATAACTTTCCCCCTCACTTTTGAGATTCGAATTAAAAACAACTAAGAAATTATAAAATTGTTCTAAAAAATTAACAAAATTAAAGAAGTATTTTAAACTGAAATTCCGCTATTATATACAGTAGGACCTCGAATTAACGAACCCCTATTTAACGAATTTCCCGATTTAACGAATTTTCTCTTTTCTCGATTAGAAGGAAGGCAAAAAAAAAACTCTATTTAACGAATAAGAAACCCCGATTTAACGAATTACTTCAACAGCTGAAAAAAAAATGTTTTTATTTGCTTGTATTAGAAAAAAATTGGATTTTTTTTTAATGACATCCTTTTTGTGCGGAACAGAAAAACAATTTTTTTTGCAAGTAGCAAATTTTGACCGGAAAGAGCGCAAACTATTATTGGACTTCACATGCAGATGAGTCATGAGTGCAACCTATCGTGTGAGTTTTGAATAGGGCAGGAAATTCCTTTCTGTTTCTTGCACACCACAGTGCAAGTGATATTTTAAGATTTTAATGATTATGTTACGCGTTTGATGAAAGGTTGCCTATCTGTGCAACTGAAGTTCAGGAAATTATTGATTTGCCGGGGCCGATGAACAGCGATTCTGATGCAGAAATTGATAAAGAAATTTCTTTTAAAACTGTTACATTTTCTAATGCTTCATATTGTTTGGAAACTTTGAAAACATACCTCATGTTGTAAAAAGACGTAATATTTTCTTCTATGCATAGTCGAAAAAAAGAACTCTTTCGAGTCAGAAATCAAAAAGATTGTCAAACATTTATTGGTCAAGCTTCAGAATTTTCCAATTAAATGGGACATATTAATTCACTAACAATATTTTTAGTTGTTGATTAAAAAAGGGTGTAATTTCTAACAATGGATATTTTTTGTAGCTGCTCATTATAGAATTTTCAAAGAACCAGTGGAAAAAAAATATTTTGTTGGGACCCCAATGTATATATATATATATATATATATATATATATATATATATATATATATATATATATATATATGTGTCATATAAAAGTAGTAATTTTTATACATAAATAGGCGCAAATGCAGCCTTATTAATGCAAAAAGATATAGCAGTAAATAAATTAAAAAGAAGACTAATAAATCCTAAAACATCTTAAGAACAAATCGAAATAACCAAGAACATGGAACCAATACAAACCAAAAAAGAGAAATATAGCTAGAGTGGAAAAACTACTATGGTTTCCCGAGGTGTCACTGGTTTAGGACAGTGAAACAGGGTTAAACAGTGTTTTGCGAGATCTCAACCTTCCCCTTCAGAGAAAACTTTCGACATAATAGCATAGGGGATAAACCAAGGCAAAGGCCCAAAACCCACGTGGGTGAATATAACATCAATAGAATAGAATTGGAAAATTAAATTACTATAGGAATCTGGATGAAATAGACAAATATAAATATGTATAAACAAAAATATTTGCAATAGAGGTTAATAATGATTATGACCATAAGTAATCGTAATGAAAATGTGCGAAAAAACTAAAATCTTACCCGCTGTATTCCGACTCCAAGAGTACACTAACCCCAATCACAAAAATACAGCATAACTAAAAATAATGACGTCATCTATATACATTTTAGTAACTAAACTTATTATAAGAAAATTAAGAATAATATACTATAAACTAAATGGAACTGAATATATTAAATAATAATAATTAAATAGCTATAATTTTGAAGAGATATATTTATATATAATATTAGCTGGATAATTATAGTCTAGGCAACTTTGAAAAAATTTTTTATAATTATTAATTTTTAAAACTTCTTCAGATACTAATTCTTTATTTCTTTTTATATAATTTAGAATAATGTTTCTAAAAATTGAAATGTGAAGGGAACTATTCCAATATGGCATTTTATAACATCAAAATCGCGTCTCTTTTATCAAAAATATTACTTTTTAGCATATTATTTTCAACTTTTAATTGGAGATCTAGGAAGTTTGCTGACTCTAAATTGCAATTGGTTTTTATTAATTTCAAGTAAAGTGGATAATACTTTAAATTAGGAGTAAAGTCAACTTTATTGCTGAAAATAATGAAATCCTCGATGTATCTGAAAAAGTAACAAGAGTCTGTATCAATTTTTTATGATAAATTTAATACAATAATACAATTTGTTTTGAAAGAAAATTACATATTTCATAATAACTATTATTATCAACAAATTAATGTTCTGCCACAAGGTGGCCCAGTAAGTAATAGTCTGGCTAATATTTATTTACACTATTACGAGAATGAAAAAAATTGATAGACTCTTGTTACTTTTTCAGATACACCGATGATTTAATTATTTTCAGCAATAAAGTTGACTTTACTCCTAATTTAAAGTATTATCCACTCTACTTAAAATTAATAAAAACCAATTGCAATTTAGAGTCAGCAAAGTTCCTAGATCTCCATTTAAAAGTTGAAAATAATAAGCTAAAAAGTAATATTTTTGATAAAAGAGACTCTTTTGATTTTGATGTTATAAAAATGCCATATTGGAATAGTTCCCTTCACATTTAAATTTTTAGAAATATTATTCTAAATTACATAAAAAGAAATAAAGAATTAGTATCTGAAGAAGTTTTAAAAATTAATAATTATAAAAAAATCATTCAAAGTTGCCTAGACTATAATTATCCAGCTAATTTTATATATAAATATATGTCTTCAAAATTATAGCTATTTAATTATTATTATTTAATATATTCAGTTCCATTTAGTTTATAGTATATTATTCTTAATTTTCTTATAATAAGTTTAGTTACAAAAAATATACACAGATGGCGCCATAATTTTTAGTTGTGCTGTTTTTTTATGATTGGGGTTAGTGTACTTTTGGAATCGGAATGCAGCGGGTAAGATTTTAGTTTTTTCGCACATTTTCATTATTGCTACTTATGGTCATAATCATTATTAACCTCTATTGCAAATATTTTTCTTTATACATATTTATGTTTGTCTATTTCGTCCGGATTCCTGTAGTAATTTAATTTTCCAATTCCATTCTATTGATGTTATATTCCCCCACGTGGGTTTTTGGGCCTTTGCCTTGGCTTATCTCCTATGCTTTTATGTCGAAAGTTTCCGCTGAAGGGGAAGGTTGAGATCTCGCAAAACACTGTTTAACCCTGTTTCACTGTCCTAAGCCAGTGACAGCTCGGGAAACCATAATAGTTTTTTCCACTCTAGCTATATTTCTCTTTTTTGGTTTGTAATGGTTCCATGATTTTGGTTATTTCGGTTTGTTCTTAAGATGTTTTAGGAATTATTGGTCTTTTTTTAAAATTTATTTACTGCTATATATATATATATATATATATATATATATATATATATATATATATATATATATATATATATATATAATGAATAACCCTGATTCCACGAACGAAATGTTCGGTCCGATGAATTCGTTAAATCGAGGTCGGGCTGCATCTGCAATAATTGCTGCAATTTTCTGCTTTGATTATTCTGGAAAATACTTTATTTATTTATTATTTTTCTACTTATCATTATCCTATTTGCATTTAATGTGAACATGCAAAATCTGCGATACTCAACCTGCGGCATTCAGGCCGCATGTGACCCACTGGACTCTGAGTGCCCCGGTCATGGCCTGTTTCACTAAAAATTCAATTACTTAAGAACAATGCATTAAAAATTCAGCGAAAAATTCAATCAATCAAGCAATCGAATTTATCAATAATCTGTCGATGTCGTGTTGGTATGAATTGCGAGATAACTTTTTGTTCTTTTTGTAATTGTAACGGTTAGTGATAAAAAACAACAGCAGAGCAGCGTCCATTTTTTATGGGTTAATCTAATTTTTAATTAACCACCATGCCTTATATCCCTTTAAGACCCAACCCGCATGATCGTACGGGTTAGATATTCTTATACGTTTTTGCTTCTGGAATAGTCGCATATAAGAAAATCGCGAATTTAACGATTGAGCCGGTTTTCAGAAAGTGTAAAGTGTTACTTTTTATTAACAGATAATGGTTGTGGTCCATGTTTTACTTTCAGCTGGCAAATCTAGCTTTGCTTCAAATACAACGAAAACACCTCTTCTTTTTATCAGTCGTAAAAAGGTAATTATCAATATATTTCTAATTGCTTGGATACAAATTTTAGTATTATTGTTTAAATAATTGCAAAATAGAAAAATATTAATTATACTCTATTAATGTTGCTTGTAGGACTCGGGATTTCGTTACCCGCACGATCGTGTGGGTTGGGCCTTACTTGAGTCATTGCAGCTGTAAAGTTAAGTAAATTACTTACCATGCGAATTTTCTTTTCTGTTTCAATAATTTTGCTGAAAGCCTACATGAAAATTAAATAAATAGTTATATAATTAATACCAAATTTTCTTGGGGATCGCCATGGATGAGTACTTTTTTTTCTTTCTCTCTCTCTCTTTTGCAACTAATTTTCTTTTTCATACATTTGTTGAGGAGTATGGAATTTTTATCCTCTCCAAAGATACCTGCATCCATGTCTCTTCCCCCAAAAAAAATCTAGATTTCCTGTGGGAGTTAGTATGGTGTGGTTTAAATATACTGTTCAAAATAATTAAAGGATATTGCGGTTTTAGGTGGATCTTGTGGCAGGGAAACTTTTTAGATGATTGATACATGGTCGACAGACGTAGTACGTTATATGAGAATAAATTACACATGTTTGGCAGAAAAGAATGCATTTTATTGTGCATTTGTGTACAAAAGGGAAAAAACACACTTTGTGCATATGAGAAAAAAAGAATAAGAAAAGGTGTTTTCTTTAAAGAAAATCATTTTCAGTAGGGGGTATGGTTTCCACGGACGTCCAGCAACGTTGAGCACCTTTGAGGCATGAAGTCAATGAGGCTATTAATCACGAGTTGGGGTATTCTATCCCACTCTTCCAGAAGAGCTCTTTCCAGTTCTTGGAGAGTTTGTGGGGTGGTTAGCGGCCAGCAACTCGTCTTCCTAGAGCGTCCCAAACGTGCTCTATTGGATTCATGTCTGGCGAACACGCTGGCCATTCCATTCGTACGATTCCTTCCTCGAAAAGGAAATTCTCCCCCAGGTTAGCACGATGTGGCCCACAGTTATCGTCCATTAAAATGAAGTTATCTCCGATTGCTGCAGCGTAAGGGACTACAATAGGTCTGAGGATCTCATCCCTATATCAGCGAGCAGTCAGAGGTCCATCTCGAATGATGTAGAGGTATGTGTGCCCGTCAATGGAGATGCCACCATACACCAACACTCCCCCACCGCCAAATCTGACACTTTCGTGCATGAACGCAGGATTATTCCTACTGCCACGGTCCCTCCAGATGAAAATACGCCTATTATCCTGATGAACAGAAAAATGGGACTCCTCAGAAAAAAGAACATTGCTCCATTCATTTCTCCTCCAGTTCACATGCTCTGTTGCCCACTTCCTGCGGTCGCGACGATGCCTTGATGTTAGTCTAACACATACCAGCGGTTGGCGAGCATACAGACCTACACCATGGAGCCGGTTTCGGACAGTCTGAGTTGAAACCGTGGTGCCAGTAGCCTAGCGAAGGTGTTGTTGGAGAAGAATAGCGTTCATATTTCGGTGTCTCCGAGCCGTTAACACTAAATAACGATCTTCATTGGGCGTGTTGTTGCCCGTCTACGATCTTGTCCTGGTCTTCGGCCTGCAATTCCAGTCTCCAAAAAACGGTTCCAGATCCTGAAAATCACACTTTGTGACACTCCAATGGCTTGCGCTACTTCGTCTTGAGTTTGGCCCCCTTCTAACCTACCAACAACTCTCCAAGCTTCTGAATCGGTTAAATGACTTCGCTGAGACATCGTACTCATCGAAACAAAGCAGTCACTGAATGCCGATCATCCTTGTCTTCATTTCAGTTGAAAGTCAAATTTCATTCGCTGCCATTGAAGCGACGTTTTTGACGTCAAACTCAAAATTAGCATACTCCACAGATTGAAAATCAGAAAAATTTGCATTTGTGATTATCTTCTTCCACTTTCGGCAAAAAAAATTTCGCTGATATCTTTATTTTATATAAAACTTACAATATCCTTTAATTGTTTTGAGCAGTGTATTTTATAATTTTTTTTAAATAACAAAACATTTTCTGATACATTATACTAATTTTCATGGAATACTATAACTTTAACCATAAATTTTTCCAGGTGTCTAAAAGGAGAAGAATTCTCACACAAGAAGAAATTTTGCAATTGATGAATAAATCAGATTGAACTTTGATCAGAACTGAGTGATATCTCAGATGATGACAATGCTGTGAACAAAACATATGAATCGCATAAACTGGAGAGATAGTCAAGTTCAGATGAGAACGATGAAGGAAACGCATGGGAATATTTGAAATAGAAAGACAATTTTGAATCATTTTTTACCATAAAAGTCTCTTGAACACATTTATTACATTGATTTAGTTGTTGCAAATTCTAGGTTTCTGTACAAACAAGATGCAGTATCAAATAAAATTCCTCTAAAAATCAAAATGGATCGCTTGAAATTTAAGTTAGGGATAGTTGAAGCATTATCTGCCTCTCCACCTACTAATAAATGTATTTTAACTGATGAGGAAGATAACAGTGTTGTAATTCCACTCGCAAAAAGATCGAAGCGTTGTAATCCACCTGTTATACATGTCATGGCTTTTATCCTGGCCATTCCAGAATAAAAGGCTTGACATGTATAGTCATTTTCGATGTGTTGATGAAATTTCAAGCCCTCTCAAGTGCAGATTTGAAAACTACGAAAGCAACACGTGAAAAATGCAAAGGATATTTAAACTTGTCAAAAACAAAATATTTTTACAGTAAATAAATAATGAATTAATAAAAGAGTTAATTATACATCAATAATTTCCTTATTTGTAACAATTTTAATTGAATTAAGATTGTTTCTTCTACCAACTTAGAGCTAAAAATGTATAAATCGTAAAATTTCATAGGTGACATGTTTCACAGATAACGCCCAACCCGCACGATCGTGCGGGTACCATCATCTACGTTCCAGAGGGCAAGCGGAAATTTTTTTACTATTTTTTCCAGTACCATTGGGGCTCATATAGTATTAATAACCAGAATAATTTATTATTTAAAGATAAAAATAGTTCGGGACTTAAAGGGTTATACAAACGAAAAATATCTAAAGAATATCTGCTGTTACAAAGCGATTGGGATCGACTGTTTCGTAGAAAACAACAAACATTGATGTTTGTTTGATTTGTCGTGAAAATGTTACATTTAAAAAATATAATTATACTTGACATTATACCGCTAAGCTCAAATCTTTCAATGGTTCTTTTTCTTGAGAACCTCTTTCAAGACGAGATAAATTAGCTTTCTTAAAAAAAATCTTTTTAACAGCAACAAAGTATTTTGTCGGTGGTAATGGCACAAAATGCAGAGGTAACAAAAGTATCCTATAAAATTTGTTACATTATATGTATTGATAAACGTATGAAATTGTTAAGGATGAACATATGAATTGATACAAAAAACTGTTAGTTTGTTTCTTAAATGCTTCCGATGTACTTTTTGATGCATTCAGTTATTTGTTCGGATATTTTTTTAATGAAACAAAAAAGTATTTGAATACATTTGAAATAAAAATGTACAAGCAAGTTTGAACTAATTTTAAACAAATAATACTGATTTCAGTTGGGAATTCAGTAAAAACTCTTTGCTACCATCTTGCAATTGATAAATTCATATCTGAAAAAAAAAATATGTCAGGCTTTGTCAAAAATGAAAATAAAATCATCAAAGTACATCGCAGATTTGTTTTTATGACAGTAGAATGTAAACAAGGTACTTAGGATCATTGATGAAAGCAAATGGAAATTACCTCATAACTGGGTAAAAAAATGCATACAACCTATTTTTTGTAAGTTGAGTTTTATAGAGATTAATATAATTTTAAAATAAATTCCAAAATAATGAGTTTTAATATTTTGACTAACTTTCTGCGTTTTAAATGTCCTTGATCTTATAGCTCCCCCCTCCTACATTAATCCTCATGTTGCAGCCCGCGTAAAAAAGATGTCATATGTATGCGGCCCGGAGGATAAAAAGATTGAGTACCTCTGTGCTAAATACATGATTCTTGTTATAAATACGAATTGTAACATTAAAGCATAAAATTATTTTATTCGGAATACAGTATGAAAAAGGAATACAATTTACCATTTGACAATTAAAATGAGAATATTTTAATTAAAATTTTGAACAGTTTATTTGATTTCGTACATAGAAAAGTTTAATTGTTTTTGAATACGTATAATGCACAAGAAAAATAACTATGGAAATTCTTACAAAAATTCTTTAATTCTAGATTTCATTAACAAGAAATCTTTTTTTTAAAATACTTGCATTTAAGTTACTGAAACATATAATTTCGTTTATTTTTAAGACTCGAAAAAGGAGCCTTTTCTGCGTATGATACCTTTATCAGTTTTCAAAATGAAAGTAAATCTACATTTAAACTGAATTATATAAGATTGAGAGTACATCTGTGTTAATTAAAAATCATTTAAAATAATATTTTTTTACTACACAATTTGTACCCCACGTCTTTTTCTGTTTATATCTGAAGTTTTTTAAGAACTTTTTCATTTTTTAAGTATTCCTAAAAATTTCATTTAACTATTATTTATCTTTTTACACTTAAAGGTGCTATACAGAAGATTTTAATTATTAAAAACGGAAACGTGTGTTGCGAGAAATTAGTATATATCGAAGAAGGAGGAAAAGAGAAATATAAAGGAGAAAAGCGATTTTCTCATCACGATATCTTTCTCTCGCGACCTACAGACTTGAAATTTAGCTGGCATACTCCTTTTATTGAGTAGAGATCCGCTAAGAAAGAGTTTTGCGAAAATAGATCCCCAAAGAGGTTGCGAGTGGTTAAGAGGAGTTTTAGGGAAATATTCCCGTTTTTGATCTTTCAGACTTACAAACTTGAAATTTGAAAGGCATGCTCCTTTCATAGAGATTAACAGAAGAACAGAACAGAATTTGCGAAGATCGAACTCCCAAGAGGGTTACGAAGAGTTAAGAGGGAAGGGCGTTATAGTTAAATATATTTCCATTTTATCCTATCCATTTCCGTTAGTCCTGCAGACTTTAAATTTGGTACGCATGTTCCTTTATTGAAGTAAGATCCGTTAACGAGTTTTGCGAAAATCAACCTTTCAAGGGGAGCGTTGTAGATAAATATTCCCGTTTTTGAGCTATTAGAACTACAGATTTGAAACTTCACAGAAATGATCCTTTCATGGAGTACAGATCCACTAAGGCCAAGAACAAGTTTCGCATAAATCAAATCCCAAATAAGTTACGGGGACACACAAATGAAAAGAATTCCGCTTTTGAACTGTTAAACCTACAGACTTGGAATTTCGCACGCTTGTTTCTGTTGCTGAGTATTTTTCCACTATAAGAACTGTTTTATTAGACATTCACTTCCAAAGAATGTTGCCAGTGATAAAGAAAGCGTTATAGGTATAAGAAAAATATCATTTTGCAAGTATTAGATTTGAATCTTGGTAAGTAGGCTTCCTTTGATAACTAGAGATTTGCTAAGAACGAATAATACGAAAATCGACTTCAATGGGGAGTTGTGGGAAATGGAGAATAAAAAACTCGCCGTTTTTAAATTATTAGACCTACAGTAATGAAGTTTTGTATGCATATTTCTTTTGTTTACTTAAAATCCGCTGAGAATTGTTCTTGTGGAAATCAACTCTGGAAGGAGAGGAGGGAGGGGGGTTATGAGGCATTTTGATAAAAAAAATCGTTTTTGAACTATTTAAATTGAAGTATGTTCATTTTGTTGAGTAGAAATCCTCTAAAATTGAGTTTTCCGAAAATGCATCGGGGAGTGAGGTTACGGGAGTGTAAAAGATAATTCTACCTCAATTTTAGAAATTCAAGTCCTATCCTTTTTAAATCAAGAGAGTAAGATTAAAAGAATGATCCTTTATACAATCGAATGCTTAATGCCAGGACTTAATTTAATGATTTCTATACATATATAGTGTAATTCTCTAGAAATGAGAGATGAACATCCATCAATCACGTTCGAAAAACATATAAGACAGTAGGAAACTCACACAATGAAAGACACATGAGCAATCGAAATTTAAAAAATGGATGCTTCAGTATTATAAACATTGCTGACTTAGGACAGCTTATATATAAAATAATTTATATAAAAAAGAGGGTTTAACATGTTTTGTGGCTAGCCAACATTCCCTCTTTATGTTAATAATACTGGGCAAAAACCTGTTGAAAATAATGGATAGGAATATCTAAATCCATTACAATATAGAGGTAACTTACCTAAAAGTTGCATTTAAAAATGTAGAGCCCGCGCTAAATCTGAGTGAAATAAATAAGATATTGCCAGATTCTGGACCCTAATTCAGATTCAAAGCATGTGAATGGCTGAAATGTAGCACTTAACAAAAGTATAAAAAGAATAGAAATAAAAATTAAAAACAGAGTTACATATTACCATAACTATAGTGACACTAGAGTATATATGAAATAAATAATAATAAGTAATGTTATCTAACATTAAAATAAGGAGGTAACTATAGCTAGGAAATAAGATAAAAATTTATAGTAATAAACTATTATATTATATTCTAAGAAATTTTAATCCTTACTATGTCAGATAGCTTTATTCATATAACTATTAATAAAATTTATTGGGTATTTCTGATTTAAGCAACATTTAGTAAAATGTTTATAGTTATTTATTATTTCTGATTTTTTTGACACTAGAAATTTATTGCGTTGTATATAATTAATAACAATATTTCTGAATATAGAAACATGCACATTACTCTCCCAATGAAGAACTTTTATAATATTGAAATTAACTTTTCTCTTTTATCATAAATATTAGAAACTATTACATTATCTTTTAATTTGATATGAATATCAAGGAAATTTGCTTCATTGTTGTTACTATTTGTCTGTATTAAATTAAGATATTGTGGATAAAAATTAGTGTTAGGTATAAAATTGACTTGGTAGCCAAAACTGATTATGTCATCTATATAACGATTAATGTAATATTCAGAATTATTCATGAAACTATTTCAAAAAAAAGTAAATATAAATTGGCAAGACAGATGCTAGCAGGGCCACTTTGTGGCAAACCTTTAATCTGCAGATAATAGTTACCATTATAATATATATAGTTCTCTTTAAGTACAAACCTAAGTAGTGAGCTAAATCTATCATAATTAACATTATTAAATAAATTATCTTTATGTAATATTACAAGTATATTAATCATATCAATATATATATATATATATATATATATATATATATATATATATATATATATATATATATATATATATATATATATATATATATATTCGTGAAATTTTCAAACGTCATTACTTATACAGAAATAAATAGGCTCCAAAAATAAGTATTGAAAATCGCATAAAGACGTATTCTGAAATTACATTCTAATGATCCTTCAAATAGACTACATATAGTTAGATGAAGCCTTTTTCATTGCTAGAAGCAAATGTAGTTCAAAAGTATTATTATTGTATTTTTGTTTGATCTCTGGTGATTCTTATATTTCAAGATTAATTAACTTAAAATCATTATCGCTATGCATATAAAGAACTTTATACACCTAGCTAAAGTATTATTTGTGAACCTGTGTCAATTTTTTTCTTGTATTTTTTATACTCATAGTATGCATACTTATAATATAAATTATTTTCGTACATTTAATTAGTTTAATTAATTTACATCATTTAATGTGTGGAAAGTAAAGCTCATTACACATTAAAAACTCTCATTATATATATAAATATATATGTAACAAATAATATATATATATATATAACAAAAGTAAAACAAACTTTTTTAAAAAACAAGCTTTTATTTAAAGGCGTTAAAAAGAATAAAATAAACTTTTCTTTTAAAACTTTTTTTACTATAAACTTATATCGTCATTATACAATTTATAATATAAAAGCATGTCGCGAGATTTAAGTACTTGCATTTACTAAGTTTGAAATTTTTTTTAATTAAAATCAATCAGATCAAGTTATTTAATTTACTAATTCATCTATACAGGTAAATCTCGCGACAAGTTTTTATATCATAAATTGTGCAATGACGTTATAAGTTGATAGTTAAAAAAGTTTTTAAAGAAAAGTTTATTTTACTCTTTTTAGAGCCTTTCAATAAAAGCCTGTTTTTTTTATCTTTTAATTATCGCTGGACAGGTTTCTCAGTCTGTTCATCTCATTCAAAGCTCAGGGATATTCAAACTTTTTTCCGCCAGGCCACATACATCGGATAGATATTTCACTCGGGCCGCAACAAGAGGATAATAGGGGTGGGGATAAACACTGTAAGCCCAAACAACATTGGGAAAGCAAAATTAATAAAAATATTAAAACTTTTTTTTGCTAGTACTGTAATACTATATTAAAAACGAAAAACATAAAAGAAATTTTAAATCCGTAATTTTAAACCAATTTTTTTAATCTTTGTACAGAATTTGAAAAATACGATTCTACAAATGAAAAAAAAGTTTCGTGCGATTATCTTTAAAAATGATGAAGTTATTAAATGTTTAATTAAAAATTTGAGTATTTTTTGAAAAACCGTAAGAAAAAGTTTTCGGTATTTTATTTTTTAAATGACTGATTCTGAAAGAGAAAAGCATGAAATTTTTAGTGCAGAATATCGATTCATTAACACGAAAAAAAATTCATATGGAATGATTTAGAAATCATTTTCATGAAAACGTATCAATTTTGACTCATTTTAGAAAAGTCGTAAAAAATAGAAAATATCATTATTTTTTAAAAAAGAATTATACCGTATCGTGGCGAAATAACTGATCTTTCTGATTCTGTAATTATTTTTTGTCTGAGTTTGATAGAAAGAATTAGATGTTTTTTTTTTGTTTTTTTTTGAAAACGTCGAAAAATCGGAGCTTTTTCAAGCTCAATCCGATAAGCTGCTCAGTGGAGTAAAAATCCAACATGGTTAAAACAATTATGCGTTTTAAGATTTTTAATTTATCTTTTTAACTAACTGCAATATCGGAATATAAATGGTCAAAACATACATTGTCATCCAAACTAAACGTGTATACAAAATTTTGGCTCAATCGGTTAATAACATCAGCTTCAAAATTGAGTTGCAAGATTCTACCCGAACAAATTACATTGCAAGTTAAATAAAAGCTTGTAAAAATACTATCCTCTTTGTTTCAGCTCCCCACCAGGTGGCGCTACAGCATATCAACTTCTGTACCGTTTAATCATTCGCCAGGCTGCCAACGTGGTCGCCAAAAATGATGCTAACTTGGCTCTATCGCCAATACTTAGGTATGTTTCCATTGAATCGTCATTATAATGTAAGACCATTATAATGTAATGCTTGAGAATATTACAATTTTAACATAAAATAAATACAACAGAAAGTAATATTAACGTATTACACATCCAGATATAAATTATTTACACTATTTTAAGCATTCATTACACAGAATTTGTAACATATGTTAATTTTGCTGAGCAGATATCAGCTTAGGAAGGTGTTTTCGAAAATTGACCCACATGAGAGTTACGAGGCGTTATAAATAAATAAAAAAAATTATTATTATGAGCTGTTTGATCTACAGATTTAAAATTTAACAAATATGGTTTTTTTTGTTCAGCTGAGATTTCCAAAATTTTATTATTTTTTTTATTTGCATTCCACGCAAAATTAACTCATTAAAAGCTTCTTTATTCTTCAATCTGCATTGTTTAATTTTTCAATTCACCCGTGCAAAATGGGTATACCAGCTAGTCTTACATATTATTTTACACGTTATTTAGAGTTAGAAACTATTATATGTAAAGTACTAATCATAAATTATTATGTTTATAATATTATAAAATTTTTAGAAAGTTTTTCTTAACTATATATACTTAAGGGAAAATTCTTTTGTTTAGCCTCTGACTCCTATTTTCACCAAAATTTGTAACTTCAATAAATTAAATACTTTACTGAAAATAATTCTGCTTTAAGAAATTTCATTTCGATATTCTGCTTTTAAGCGGATTTCAAAATTTATTTAAAATTTTTTGAGAAATTTAGAAGTTACTCTTATTCATTAAAAGTATAGTTTAGTTAAGTTGTTTAAGAGAATCTATGTCATATGAAAAAATGTGTGCTCAGTAGCGAAATTAATTTCGCATAATTTTTTCGTAAAATGTTTTTATACATAGGAACTAAAATTATTTTCTTTTTTTATGTTGTTTGTTATTAGACTCCTTGGTGAAAATATGAGGACAAATTCAAGTGAAATAAATTCACCATAAACAAATAATAAAAAAATGAAAATGATCAAAATGAAAGTTCATCAGGAAGGAATTTATCAAAACACACAAATATTAATTATTTTCTGAACTTAATGACATAAGTTCTAATAAAAATTTCTCAGAAATTAAAAGAAAAAACAGTTTTCATATATTTTAAATAATTAAATTTTATGTTTAAAAATTTTTAAATTTGAAAAATATCAATAAAAGTAGCCACGATGATGCATTATAATAGAAAAAGAACTTTTTTAAATATAATTTATTTGCATTTTCAATCATTTCAATATTTTTTCTTTAAATACTTAAAATCGAATGACACATAATGTTATACAAGTAAGCTGTTTATATTATATATATATATATATATATATATATATATATATATATATATATATATATATATATATATATATATTTAAAGATAGATATTTAAGATATTTAAAAACCGAAAGATAGTTATATATATATAACTATTTTTCGGTTTTTAAATATCTTATAAATCTAAAGTTTGTAATATCGATAGCCTATTTTCATACATATAAATGCAATTTTCGTTAAATGTTTTTTTTTAGGAACTAAAATTATTTTCCTTCTCTCTTATCTCTTTTGTTATTAGACTCGCTAGTGAAAGCAGGAGAACAAATTCAAAAAAGCTAAATAAACTATAAACAAATAATAAAAAATGAAAATTCGTCGTCAGGAAAGAAATTATCAAAACAAATATTAATTATTTGCTGAACTTAACGAGATGAGTTTTAGTGAAAGTTTCTTAGAAATTAAAAGAAAAACAGTTTGACATATTTTAAATATTTAAAGTTATTATTTAGAATTTTTAAAATTTGAAAAATATCAATAAAAGTAGCCACGATGATGCATTAAAATAGAAAAAAAAACTTTTTGATATAATTTGTTTGCATTTTCAGTCATTTCAACACTTTTTCTTTAAACAGTTTAAATTCCTTGGTTTTAATATCGAATGACATAGTGTTATACAAGTAAGCTATTTATATTTTATAACTATCTTTCGGTTTTTAAATATCTTCTAAATCTAAAAACACGTTTGTAATATCGATGGTCTATTTTCATACGTATAAATGTAAATTCTTTACTAAGCATACATTAAATAAAACTTTTCTGTTATATATATTTAAATTATGAATCGCAGTTTATTAGAAATCATGAATTTGATAATAAAGGCGCACTGTGTATTAACTGTCGTTCCTTTTAAGAAATCTATTATAGTTGCCGTCTCTTAATTTCGAATTCCTTTTAATAATAGCGAAACCCCTTTACTTTCTTTGAACCCTCCTAAAACCATAACAAATACTAGAGAAAATAATCAGGGGCAGACACAACAAAGCATTAGGAAAAATGGAACTCTCAACCTCCTAAAATGCGAGATGTAATGATTCCTAGCAGGTGGCGCCCGGGAGCATCTTCCGATCGATATTACTGCAGAGAAGGATAGGTTGCCTGCAGTGCTAGAGTTGATGGTCGTCGAAAACGGTATTGAACTGCGAGAAAACATGATGAGTGACAACGGCCCTCTGAAAACTGATCTAGGAGTCGGAACTGCAGCTGATGGAGATATTCGATTCGCTGGAGAAACCAGTCGCTCAAAAATTTATGAAGAGAAAAAGCAGAATAAGAAGCTGGTACGATTATTGACGGTTCTTGCCTATGTGTTTTCTGTATCTTTGGCGGCCATTGTGCTCTCTCTGTATTACGTTTTCTTGTGGAATCCAAACATGCAGCGGAACAACAGCAGCGACAATATGGTGGCGTCTAGCCAAACACTGCAACAATCGCAATACATGCAAACCTCTCTGGCTATAACAACTGTACCATCAATCCAAAGCGTAGCTTCACCTGAAGAACGTGGCAGAAACAAGCGGTATTTCCGAAACGGTAGAAGAGCGGAACATCATCTTCCAAGTGAGAATATTTAAAAACCTAAATGGAGATATCAGGCTTTATTCCATTAACTCTCTCTCTTTTTATCGTAGAGACCCTTGAAAACTTCGATTTTTTTAAAAATTTTATTTTGTGATTGACAATATTTATATCTTCAGTGTCAAGCAGAACTTCCTCTTGATTTGGACATTTGCTTACGAACTAAATTATAATGGGAAAATCGTACTAAAATACCAGAACGATATAACTGTTGCATACTTCCTTTTTTTAAAAGTTCTCAAGAAATTTGAACATTAGCGCACAAAAAAGTAAGAAAGAAATGTTTGACTGTTTTATTATTGATGTTTACAAAATTGGAGTACGTGATTAAAATGATTAATGGTAAGTGGAAAATTGGTACAAAATTAATCGTGATTTTTATGTAATCAGCTTAATTGGTATTGTGACATATATTTCAATGAGAGAAAAATTACTAGTGATAATCTTGCACAATTTATTTATTGATTGTAAGTGTAAATTAAATGTGAAATAGATCTAGATGATTTTATAAATAAATTTTAAGCCAAACTGTAATGTGATATGTAAGACTTTAATTAAAGTGTAGTGCCATTTGTGAAAAAAAGGATGTGGAAATTTTTAAGGTTTCCATCATGTTTAAAAAGTTATAAAAATGTGTTAAACCCTGGCTTATTTTAAATATACATGTATATCTACCAGTTTTTATTGAAAATTGAATAAAAGCATTTTATGTAGATTGAATTTTACAGAAGTAGAAATTAGCATATATTATCCGAATTGTCGAGGAAGCTTTGATATTTCCTTTTCATAGAAAAAATATCCAATATAACAATAACCTACAGCTTAGTTTCTAGTAGTATATTTCACATAACATACTGTGTTGATGAAATATTTTAGAATCAAAGTATTGTTTAACGGATTACATATTTTTCCTATAATTTTATGAATTATATTCCTTCTATGTGGTGACCAAAATATTTATTTCGCATGGTTGTAATTATAAATAAATCTAGTCTATAAGTCAAAAGGACTTTAATTTGAATATGTTGGAAGTGGAAAGAAAACCTGTATATATATATGGATGTTTACTGCATATTTTCCTCGAAGTATAACTTAAATAGTCCATTCATGTTAATTTCTACATTTAATTTGTATGTTTCTTGTTAATGATGCATGCAATATGATCGGTGATTAAAATGTTTTGAACACGCATAAATGTTTTTAAAATAACAATTTTGAAACAATTGTTGTGAAACTAATATGTGTCTTTATATGTTTTCAATAAAGGAACATTCATATCCTTGATGTATACAAAAAAAGGCTTTCGTTTCAATCATTTCCTTCTCTCTCTCTTCCTCACAATTTCAAAACATTCTTATGTATTTACATTACATGTATACATTATTATGTAAATAAATTATTATTTTATAATAATGTATGTAATACATTATTATGTATTTGTATCAAAAACTTTCAGTGAAGCGTATAAATAACTAGATACACAAAATTTTAATAGCGATGGAAGAAATCTAGGATAGTAGAAAATGTAATTGTTGTTCGTGTATGAAACAGGTAAGTATATGTAAAGAAGAGCATGCAAAAAATATGAATAAAATTTTACTTTTAAAAAGTAGAAAATATTAAGTAAGTATCTCCTAATTTATATATTTATGATAACTTTTAAACTCTCTTAAGTGTTATTATGGCTTTGCTACCTGTGAATTCATTAATAATCTGAAATATCAAGAAATTTTCCTTTTGGAAAATGTGATTTTAATATTAATAATAAATAGTAAAACTTTTCTTCCTCATACTTAAAAAGTTATAATAATTATTCAAAATATTTTAGTATGAATACATAATCACAGTACCTAAAGTAAATAATTTGGTTGATAATTTTATAAATCTCGCTTTTGAGTTTTACAAAGTAAAAAAGCTGCAGAATCTGAAATTTTTGACTGTACTTTATAGAAAACCTATTGTGAATTCTTTACTTTTCTGTGACTAAAAATTGTTTGAATATACAGTAAAATATCCTTTCGTACAGCATTCAACTTAATTATGTATGAAATTATATATATTTTCAAACAGTCAATTATGTTTATGATTTTAAAATTAAAACTGGTACTCTGGAATGGAGACCTCAACTTATAAAACTATAAATAATTAATTGGCAAATTAAAATCAAACAAAATATTAATTTAGAAAAATAATTTTAAAAATATTATTGCATTTCTTTTTATTGATTTCTTATGTATTTCCTACCAATATTTTTTTATTCTCATATTTTATAATTTCTTCATCATCTAAATTTATTTTCCTAAATTGCCTTTAAGAATTCAATATTTTCTCCCTAAAAATCCTTTTTAAATTGTTCTAAGAATTCATAAACTTTTAAAATTTTATTTGTAATTATATCATTTATGAATTAATGTTTTTTATTAGATTGTTATTATACCAAGTAAATTATGTGAAAAATTGGGGAATTCCATCTTCTTTGCTTATTATATTTTAGTTTAGTATTAAATTAATAAAACTCGTAACAAATAAAAAATTTTCTCCAATAAGCAATCAATACTTTCAAATGATAAATTTTATAACCATTTATTGCTGCCCTACAAATAAGTATCTATCATGTAGTTGCTTTACAAATGATGTGATCAAAAATATCAATAGACTGTAAAAAAATTCAAACTTTACAATAGTAGGCACCCCCTTATTAAACTTACGCACGTTAACTACATTTTTCAACAACATCAACAAAATTTTGTTTCAAGTATTTCAAGATGATTTCTTTTCTCAAAGCTAATAGCGTCATTGTGTTATTTTTAAAGCCCACAATACACGATAAGAAGTAATACAAATAATCCTTTTTAAAGTAATGAAGAATGAAACTCTCATCATAAAATAATAAATTTTATAATTTAACAAAAAATATAATTGACTGTTATAATATTTTCTGCACTTTTCAATTTATCCGGGCTTTAAATGATAATGTTAATTATTTTATAATGAACTCAATACTTAAATTTAGATGACCCTTGAGGAAAAAATTGTTGTTTGTAAACCTCGTCGTATAATTTTAAAATTGTATTTTCCGTAGAATAAAAAAAGACAAAGGTTTAATGGCTGAAAGTAGCGAAAAAATAATTAGAGTTTAATTTCAAGGGAAAAAATGTTTATCATTGGTTTGTTTTTTAGTGTTACATGTAAAATATATTTGCAAATACAATATATTTGTTACGTAATCATTTAACTTAGGTTTTTCTTATGAATTATCATTTCCTTTAAATTTTAGTATTGGAAATTTTATAAAAAATTGTATTAAAGTCAGTAGAGCAATAGGGGACAAAACGCGTTTTTAAGTAATGTTTTTGACCCAAATAATATTTTGAAGCAACAGAGATTAACCAAAACAATAAAAATACAGTATTTTTTCTGTGTGACCTATTTTTTTAGATTAACTTTTACAAAACATCATAATTATGGCTTACATTTTAAATGAATAATAAAATAAAAGTATCTAATATATTAAAATGTCTTAACTTTTACGACGGAGACTTAATTTTGATGGATTATAAGTGTATATGGTAGAAGTTTTTACAGTATTAAAACAAAGTAAATAGGATTTATATTTTTATTTTATTTTTTTAAATTCAATGAAGGAAAATGAAAGAAAAGTAAAGAAATATATATATACATATATATTAAAAAAACTAAGTAAGTGGGGTTTATTTTTATTATTTTGTTTCAAAAGCAATAAAAAGAAAAATTAAAGAAACGCATGCTTAGACAATACTTATTGAAGAGTAGAGCTATTTTTATAAGTAATTTTTTACCCTAAATATCTTGCAGAAAATTTTAAGCAATTTATATTTTTTGTTATCTAACATTTCGAACGAAATTTATTGTAAACCATGCAGAGCTCCTTCAAACTAAGCAAAGATACGAATAATCAGTACACATAACAATATTTTCAATTTGATTAACTCGTCACAGGACTTATTGGTTTCCTGAAAGTAAATTTTTGAAGAAAGCCACTTTACTACACTGGTGTACAAAACTGAGTGGCGTAACGTACACCCCCGCACTGCGGAAGGAGGGGGGCAAAGCATGATGGACGACATTAACGAAAATTTTCTTAAAATTCGTTTCAGATTTTTAGAAATCCAATTTTTAAGCGATTTTCCAATTGACGATCTGACATCATTCAAAATCAACACTTAAATACGCTCGTTAGATATCTTCGATACAATTACCAAATCAAAAAACATTTTGTTTCATGTGCTGTAATCCCTATGATGAGAGATAGTTTTCTTTATAAACAGTGGGTTTTCTTTTTAAACCTGAATTACTAACAGGTACAACATAAATCAGATGGATAATCGGATATTATGCTAGGAAGATAAAAAAAATACATCACTGTTAATATTATTGTAAACTTTACATTAGCTGTAGGGAGAGGAAAAAAGACATGATTTACTTTTTACCAAAGCAGCTGAGTAACTTATTGGCATATTTCGTCCCATTCCACCTCATGTATTTAATTTTCATTTAGCGTAGTCGTAAATAACGTACATCTGTTATGTTTTTTTCACGTAAAATAGTATTACGATACTTGGAAAAGCATAGAGAGCATTTTAAATGATTATTTGGTCTAGATTTATCAGTATTCAATCAAATAAAGCATAAAGAGAAACGTTTAACAAAATTATTTTTAAAACAGTCTTCTATACTTTTATATTCAATGCACTTAAATATAGAGTGTGTTCCTTTACTATTAAAACATTTTCATTTCACTTCCCGCTTTCAATATTGGAACTTTTTTTTTATCGGATTTTAATATTCTGGTTCAAAAAATGGTATTTTGTAAAAACGAAAAGAAGAAACGTGGCCCTAAAATGTGTGGAGTTAAAAAACACTTTGAGTGGTTTTCAAAAACTAAAAATTCGAAAGGAAAAGGAGTATAATATTAATAACAAATATGCAAAATAAGATAACTTTTTTTATCTGCAGGTACATCATCATGTGAAAATGGTAGTAATAGTAATGCCAATAGGGATTGCAATATCTGACCAAAAGTTCAATACAGGTATTCGGTATTTTTTTTTAGATCTTAATATCGGTAGTAGAAATTTTAGAAAAAAAAAAAAAAGAAAACACAGTTGTTTCTTTGTTTTATATTTGCCAGTTTCATTAGACAGTGTAAATATAAAAAAAAAAATATATATATATATATATATATATATATATATATATATATATATATATATATATATATATATATATATTATATATATATATTATAATATATATATGTATTATATATATATATATATATATATATATATATATATATATAAAGAATCACAATAAATATCACTATTCAGTTTGTGGTACTATTACAAATTTTTGGAATGTGATGTTAAAAAACATAATGTATCAATTGCGCTGTCAATAAGCCTGAAACGTAATTCTGTGCAATAATTTCATCCAAATTATCTTTTTTTTTTCCCCAAAATAATCTAAAATCCTTCGTTTGGGCTTAGAAACTGTGTTTAAATTTGTATCTTTATCGCAATTAGATTCCTTCTTCTTTAACAAATTTGTTTCAAGTTTCGTTTTTAAATGTGTATGGACTCCACTTGTACTTTCTCCATTCACTTTAATAACTCTTGAACACTTTTTACACTGTGCCACCATATTCTTTTCACATATAAATAATGAAACCAAACCGAAGTATTATCAATTGATTTTTTATGTTCTTCAAAGTTATTCTTATTCATTATTATGGGTTATTATTTATGAGTATTTATATATAATGAATCTGAAAAATATTTTGAACCCCAAAGTATGATATGCAAATACAGTGTGATTAACAAACTCACCAATTTTAAAAATATTGAAATATTACATCACAACTACAACCTTGTTTTCACAGATATGACTATCAGACTACGAATCCTGAGCGTGTGCAGTATCTCTCTGAGCTCCAATAGGATAGTTTTGGCCTGTCTCTTTAGATGATTCACATATTTTATCATCTATTTTGATTGTACGAAGCAACTTTATATTTACAGTCTAATTAATTTCGCCCGTTAGGGAGACATAAAAACCAAAACGTACACTATTTTGCTATGTTGGCGATCCTCGAACATATAGTGGAGACAATTTTAAAAAATCTAGTAAATACCGAAAAACCGGTATTTAAACTTGTGAATACCAGTATTACAAAATTGTACAAATGGCTCAAAATAACTGTATTTGGTACTGCAATCTCTAAATGCCAGGGAACCTGATGAACAAATCCTGGAAGTAAAAATTAATTTACAAGAAAAAAACACATTTTTTCTGACACTTCAGCTAATAAGGATACCCTTATCTAAAGAAAAGGAGTGAGAAGATGAAAACGAAGAAACAGACTTGAATAGAAGTGATTTTGCACATTATGCAGGTACGTCCATAGAGAGATACAGATTTAAGGGAACACATTTCCTTTCAGTCTGTGTATTGGTAATAGGAGTTGTGTCTTTGTTATAGAAAGCGGAATACATCAATTTTTTATTTCTTTTTTATTAAATCATTTATGTATCATACTTTCCTTTTTAAGAGTTGCAGTATTTATGCTAGAATATAATCGAAGTTTAGATCAAGCTCATCCCGGGATTCAGAAACGAAGAACAAATGTAAGCGATACCTTTTTTCTATCGTAAGAATTTGAAATCGAAAATTATTTTACAGTCTTCGTGTCTTTCTTAATGTATTGCTTTTATTTAAGTTACCAGGTTATCTATCGATTGTTGTTGAATTTTTATTTTAATAAATACTATCTAATGTTACCCGTTATTTACTTCGTTTACTCAGATTCAGGTTGATTTTGTATTCAGTTATAAGTTTAATATTTAAATATTTTTAGTGATGTGTAAAAGTTAATTTATGTTATGGTTTTGTTATCCTTTGTATAAAATCCGGCTAGGGGCCCAAATCCTGACTTTGCGGGGGGGATTATTTTCCGTTACGCCACTGGCAAAACTTAAGCAACAATGTAAATATTAAGTAGTAGCCATGAAATTGCAGAAAAGGGGTTATTCCGATCAGAATCATTGAAGACGTAATTTAGTAGAAAAATGATACGTATGCAAATGTCAGGAACAAAACGTCATTAGCGACGTGAGTACGCAAAACGCGTGCGATCCGTGAGTGCAGCTCAAGACTACAATAAAAGGAAGAATGGAGGCGCAATTAAAGACATTCGCTGCAAGTGCAAGCGAGAAATATGGCTAGAAAAAAATCACCAGGATGACTTCACACGTGAAAGAATGATCGGAAAACTGGAGGACGGGCCTGTGTAGCTGAAGAGTTCAGAATCAATTAAAGTGTCGTTTCGCGCGCTTGGAAAGGCTTCCAACCCGTAGGTACAGAAGTTAGAAAGTTTGGTGGTGGCCGCCTTTGAAAATGACTGCAGTGGATGACCAATATATCGTCCTGTAAGCGGAAAGATCCCGATACTAGTTAGCAAGTACAATTCCTCAGGAACTGCGTACCACAACAGGGTGACAAGTGTTGCGGTTTAGTGTTGCCAGACGCCTTCACAAAGGTGGCTTATTCACCCGTTGTCCTAAATGCTGCATCCCTTTGAAAGTTGGCCAACGACGGCACCGTTAATAGTGTTGTAAGGAGCACAAAAACTGGATATCGCATCAATTGAGTCGTATCCTCTTTACGGACGAGAATCGTTTCAGTGCCATGAGCGATTCTCAACGCAAGTTGATTTAGAGAGGTCGGGATGCGTTTTCATCCTAGTAAGAGACTGTTACGATGGCCCTGGAGTTGTCGTCTAGAAAGGCATTATGCTGAACAGGTGGACTGAGCTGAACTTTTCAACAGAGGTTCTGTAACCGGAGATCGCTATAATAAAGAGATGATCCTTCCCAATGTGCGTCTGTTCCGAGGTGCTATTGCACCAGATTTTGTTTTTATCAATGGCAATGTAGACAACACCGAACTGCTGATATACAGCAGCTACTGGAAATGGAAGATATTACTCGAAAGGGTTGGCCAGCGTTCTCCCTGATTTAAATCCCATAGAACTTGTGTGGGATGCTTTGGGGAGACGCCTTACAGCCAGAATACATCCTCCGGGAAACACCCAACAACTGAAACAGATGCTGATTGAGGAATGGGCACTTTTACCTTGAGAACTGTTGAACAATCTGGTGTTGAGTATGGAGAGAAGGTGCGAAGCAACCATTGTAGTAAGGGAGGGAATTTCCGTACTATATATAAGGAACATCTGATTGTTGTTCATCCCTTTGGGCAGACAATCATGTGTAACGATGCTATGAGTTCAATAAAAAAATTGTTTAATTCCATACAATATGCATTGTATTTATTTTTGCGCAACAATGCTTCCGTCATGGTTTAAGTACAAAATGCTGTCTCTCATTTCTTATTTTCATGTCTCAGATGATTTCTCGTTTAGTTATGGCAAAAAATCATCTGTTGCTTAAATTTTGCACACTGGTGTATACACAGGGTGTATTTGAATGTATCATCGATATTTAGTAATGAGGTAAGGAATATGGGGGAGATTGTGTTTCTAAAAAGAAAAATCGGATGCTGACGTCATATAGTAGGGTAATGTGAGCTCGACTAAATGATGAATAGAAAAGAAAAAAGTGGCAAGAAAAAAAATCATTTATTTGTGTATTGCTTTTTCAGACTTATAAAGGGTCAACCAGAGTATACGTCTGACAACGACGTCGCATGGACAATTGGATTTTCTGGAATATGCCCAGCATTTCCTACATATGCAATGGGAACCTATGTGTGTGCTGCAAGATCCATAGCACTAGCAACAGGTATTTCGTACACCATGTTTTTCATCGCATCCTAAGCAAAGAAGTCGATTGGAGATAAATCCGGTGACTATGGTAGCCAACAAACCGGACCACTATGTGTTCAATTTCTCTGGTTTGGTAACAATCCACATCATTTGCGAATTGTGCTGAAATTCTGTCATGCTGGAATCATATTCACCGGGGAATAATGACAGGCAGCTCGTTTAAAATATCTGTTAACTCTTGAAAAAACATCGGATGATAGTTAATATGGTCCTATCATATTATCACCAACGATCCCAGTCCAAACATCGACGGCAAAATTTTTTTGCGCAGCTCTAACTTTCGTAGAGGTTCTGAAGAGTCCACACATACAAACTGTGTGTCTTGAACACACCTTCAATATAGAAGGGTACTTCATCAGAGAAAAGAATTTACATTGGGAAGTTCAGAGGCCATTCTCTGCGTGGACAGTTGACATAAAAAGTTAAGGTACTTCAGTCTGCTTCCAATAACAGCACACTTTTCAAATGAAAAGCATAAAAGCGCCCCTCCATTAGTATCTACCACATTATTGACGGTGAAACTTCAAACTAACCAGCAATACTTCGTGTGTTAGGACTTGTTTGTTCTTCGATAGACAGTAGAACAGCTTCCTTTACTGAGACTATTCGTGTCGATCAGCGGTTTCCTAAATCAACATTAGTATCAGCAAATGCATAGTTACCGATTGAACAACTGGCACACGCCAGTTGGAGTAGCACTCCGCATACATTTGTATAGCTCTGAGACAGCTTTTACACTGCCGCACCTTAAGCTACTCGTTGATGCATTTCTGCAAGTTCATTAAATGTATACCGGTTCATGTTGCTTGTACGAAGTCACCTTACATAATGGTTTCCTGAAAGTGAATTTTTGAAGTAAGTCACTCTCTTTTCTACACCGGTGTACAAAACTGAGTGACGTAACGCACACCCCCACACTGCGGGGGGCCCAAAGCCTGACTGACGCCATTAACGTAGATTTTCTCAAAATTCGTTTTAGATTTTTAAAAATCAAATTTTTAAGAGATTTTCCAATTGACGATCTGACGTCATTCAAAATCATTACTTACGCTTACAATACGTTCGTTAGATATCTTTGATCCAATTACCAAATCAAAAAACATTTTGTTTTATGTGCTGTAATCCCTATGATGAGAGATACTTTTCTTTATAAACAGTGGGTTTTCTTTTTAAACCTAAATTACTAACAGGTACAACATAAATCAGATGGAGAATCGGATATTATGCTAGGAAGATAAAAAAATTCAGCACTGTTAATATTATTGTAAACTTTGCATTAGCTGTAGGGAGGGGGAAAAAAGACATGATTTACTTTTTACCAAAGCAGCGGAGTAACTTATTGGCATATTTCGTCCCCTTCCCTCTCATGTATTTAATTTTCATTTAGCGTAGTCGTAAATAACGTACATCTGTTATGCTTTTTTCACGTAAAATAGTATTACGATACTTGGAAAAGCATAGAGAGCATTTTAAGTGACTATTTGGTCTAGATTTATGAGTATTCAGTCAAATAAAGCATAATGAGAAACATTTAACAAAATTATTTTTAGAACAGTCTTCTATATTTTTATATTCAATGCACTTAAATATAGAGTATGTTCCTTTACTATTAAAACGTTTTCATTTCACTTCCCGCTTTCAATAATGGAACTTTTTTTATCGGATTTTAATATTCTGGTTGCAAAAATGGTATTTTGTAAAAAAAGAAAAGCAGAAACGTGGCCCTAAAATGTGTGGAGTTAAAAAACACTTTGAGTGGTTTTCAAAAACTAAAAATTCGAAAGGAAAAGGAGTATAATATTAATAACAAATATGCAAAATTGGATAATTTTTTATATCTGCAAGTACATCATCATGTGCAAGTGCTAGTAATCGTAATGCCAGTAGGGATTGCAATATCTGACCAAATGTTTAATACCAGTATTCGGTATTTTTTAGATCTTAATACCGGTAGTAGAAATTTTACAGAAAAAAAAGAAAACACAGTTGTTTCTTTGTTTTATATTTGCCAGTTTTATTAGACAGTGTAAATATAATAAAAATTAATTTGTAACTTATAAATTATAAGAGTATATATATATAAAAGAAATATGTATTATATATCAAAAACAAGAAATAATAGAAAAAGAACATAACAAGAAATAGCGTAATAAAAATATAAAAGCTGAACATGAAGCACAAAATTATAGAGAAAAAAAAGAAGAAGAACCTAGCGAGTCAGAAAGCAATTTTGGACTTAGGACCGAATAAGTGGGGTTAAACTAGTTTGAAGGCGCCAACCTTCCGCCTTTGCAACTTGGTAGGAAAACCAAATAAAATAAAATAAACAAAACTTCAGAGTATGGATAACTCAGAGAGCATGATAAAACCACTCACTACTATTATGTAACAAACTCTCCCAAACTCTTAATGCAGAAAAATCACAAAATAATTACGTAAGAAAAGTAGAAAAATGCTAAAACAATTACATAAGAAAAGTATCTTTCAAAAAATAATTTAACAAAATTTCTTTACTCACAAAGCTTTTACGAAGAGAATCAAGCGTCTTGCCATTAATGAAAATCAATTATTCACCAAGTTAAAAAATTCTAAAATACATAAACACGTCTTTTGAGCTGACTTTTAAACCAGCCAGCAAAGACAGGTATAAAAAAGACAACAATCAAATATTGTAGAATTTGAACCGGTTGATTGTCAAAAATGTAAATTTGCTAGGCTCTAATTTGGTTTTTTGTCAACAATGTGTAAGATGTTAAAGATGTGGAAGATGTATAAGAAGATATATATATATATATGTATATATATATATATATATATATATATATATATATATATATATATATATATATATATATATATATATATAATTAAATTAGCCTAAAATTTATATTCCCTATCTAGCGCTTAACTCATCTTTCTCAGTTCATCTTCAAGTATCAAACTAATCACCCCTTTATTTCTTCCGAACATATGGCCTAGCCAATAAACATGTCTAATTCCAGATCGTTATAACTAATAGCCCCTATATGTCAGCATTAACTTTCAAGTACAATAATAAAATCCGCGATACTTACCGCGTCTGTGTTTTAAGTGTTAACCACTTAAAACACCCGTGGCGTGCCTTTTCCTCCCTGCTCTCAGCGTCAGAAGAGATGTAGAAATGATTGAATAAAGTTCTTTTTAAAATATAAGTCTGATTCTGACTTCAAAAAACATGTCAGAATTAAAGCCGGGAGTATTTTTATCTGCGAATGGATTTCAAATCTTAACGTAAAAAAACAATTTTTTTTTATAAAATAATTTTAATATAAAAACTAACGCCAGCGACCGTAATAACTGATATGGAGAATTTGATGGGACTTCGACTGCGCCGTATGCCTCTTTCTTAAATTCGTCGGGTTGCCGGAATTAATCTATGGTACGGAAAAAAGAAGAAACGCGCTAGTAATCCCGAAAGAACATCGCTCTTACCGCCAAAGAATTATAATCATCATGTTCTCCAAACAAAATTTCAGAAATTCATACTTCAAAAATGGAAGTAAAGAACGAAAATATAATTAAGCAAGAAGAGAATTTAGATGCAGATGAAGAAATATTGAAACAACCTATAACCATTATAAAAAATGATATTCGATTTGAAGATCTACAGACTTTTTTCCAAAAATATAATCTGGAAATGCCCATCCAAACATTCATTAGAAATTTTGTAAGTACGTGCGATTCCTTCGATTTAACAGAGAAACAGAAAATCCTATTAATGGCCAAGTTAGTAGATGGAGCTGTGAAGACTTACATCAAATCACAATCGATGACTAAAAGTTTTTACGAACTGAAAAATAATTTAATACGTGAATTCGGAACACAAGTCAATCCAGCGGAGATTCATCTTCAATTATCTAAAACAGAAAAAACATCAAAAGAGACCCACATCGAATACTTCTACAGAATAAAAGAAATCGCATCCCGGATAAACATGGAAGAAGCTGAAAAACAGTACATCATAAAAGGATTAAAGGAAAATAGATCCATAGAAATACAGTTACAAAATTGTAGCAACATAGAGGAACTGAAGAAAAAAATGAAACTTTTAGATAATTAAGAAAAATCAAAATATCAAATAGGAATGAAGTTATATACACAAAGTATCCAGTGACCTCATCATACGAATCAATTTGAACGTAGGCAACAGTATGGAAGATGGAATTGGAGAAATGATCCATCTCACAACATCCGGATACCATAACCGGTTCAATATACAATGTATACTCTCCTCAGCTTCCATCACCTTTTTATCATCACCCGTCTTTTTCTCTTCAGCGGCCGATCAAGTATCCGAGAAACCAACGATTGCCACAACGACCAGCAGTTTTGCGACCAGATGCTCCAACTTTCTACCCCCGTCAAAAAACACAAGAAAACAATACAATATTTCAACCTCATCGAACACGAGAGCTTATCCAGGGAATAATCAACTTCAAACAAGTTGAAGTCCTCTTGGATACAGGATCAAGTGTCAACATTATTCCAAAAAATATAATATCATAAATCAAGGGGCACCACAATGTGGAGTATATCAAAACACAAATTGTCACCATCAGTGGATAAATTAAGGTGAGTGAGGAAATTACTTTACAATTGAAAATAGGAGAAATTATTAAAGATATTAAATTCCTTATAGTAAATGTAGAATTGAAATATTTAATAATTTCTAATAAAACTATGAGTATTTTTGAACTAAATATTAATTTTAGTGACTATAAAATTTTTCAAAACGGAAAATTTTTTAAAAATAATTATGAATCTAAGAAAAATATTAAAGAAAACGAAACTCTTAAATTTAGTAATAATAAAATTATCACTAAGAAAACTGATATATAATGTGTGTTTAATATAGAAATAATTCCTAACAGTGATTATGATATTATTAATGTGATTATTGATAAATATAAACATGTCTTTGCTAAAAATAAGTTAGATGTGGGCGAATTAAAATGTAATTCTCCTAAAATAATACTTACCTCAGAATTACCCATTGCAAATCGACCATATAGGACATCTTTTAAAGATGATACGGAAATAAAAAAGCAATTAGATGCATTATTGTAAGCAGGAATAATTAAAGCATCTTATAGTTCTTACTCTGCCCCTATAACGTTGGCTTTTAAAAGAGGATAATGCTCGTACACGATTATGTATTGATTACAGAAAGCTAAATGCTATCATAAAATTAGATGCAGAACCAATTCCCCGAATAGATGCAGTCTTAGACATATTAACACATGCAGAATTTTTCTCAACGATCGACCTCTGTAGTGGTTATTGGCACATTAAATTAGATGATAATGAATCGGAAAAACTTGCATCTACATCAAATTACGATCTTTTTCAATTTAATCGTTTGCCTTTTGGATATAAAAATTCCCCAGCTATATTTCTAAGAGCTATTAGACAGATTTTAAATAAATCTAATATATATTATAAATGCGAAAGCTTGTGAGTATCTTTGTGGGTCTTTCACGCAAAAACAACTGAATGGATTTTGATGAAACTTTACAGTAATATAGCTTATACATCAGAATAGCACATAGGCTATAATTTGTAGCATAGACTATAATTTATAAAGATATTGTATGAAGTGTCCAAAATATAACGATATTTGTCAAGTAAGTAGGAAAAAATTCAGCCATCTGCGAGCAGTTCTAGCTTGCGCTGCAAAAAAGCCCACGTCAGCATATATCTATCTTTTGTTTGTGAAAGAATTTTTTTTTGTTTTGGCTACGCAAGGTGCTCGCTTCTAATTAATTCCACTGATCAGCATAATGCCTATTTTTTTATTTCAGAATAAAATTAAGTTTTGAAGGAAGAGGTTGTTATAAATCTCTCTTTATTTTATTATTTTTTTTTATGATTTTATTATGCACATTTGGTAGTAAGAAATTGATCTTTTTTCCAAATAAATGCTTTTATCAGTTCTGATACTTAAAGTAAATAAACTTTCTCTTTCACACTGCATCATTTGGACAAATTTTCAAAATTTGTTTGTGATTAGTAGTTAATTATAACGCTATAATTTTAATTAAATAGGCAGATATAATTATTTTTATACTTAAAAACGCAATAACTACTGTACTGTATTTTTTGGAGTGTGAGAGTGAGTGAATATTAATGTCGCACTGTTCAGCTACACGAGAGCTTTTGGCAACGGATCACGTAATTTTGAACCATGGTCAAGTGACATGGACGACACCTGAGCTGGCACCCTCTTCTCCTAACTACCACACCACACCAACTTAGAAGGAATATTCTTTGGCCGTGGGTAGCCTAGTGGTTAGAGCATCGGACTCCAGACCGGAAGGCCTGGGTTCGATGCTCGATGTCACCAAATACCCTCCGAGTGCACACGGAGTACGTGCTCGTTAAATCAGTGGGTCCGTAGTCTTGTGGGCTTATTCACGAGCGCAGGAACTGGAGAATATTTCCCTCCCCTTCAGTTCACTTGCAGAAATTGTGGAGGTGGAGATAGAGGTCGTGTCGCCATCTATCGTCCCTTCGGGGAGTTTCACCGAGCTTAAATCGCACTTGTCACTGTATGGTGCTCAAGGCCAACGACAGACGTACCTCTTGCCCATGCCACGATGAATTTCGTGGGCCTCGTTCTGACGTCAGACAGGTGGCATTAGCCACAACAACAACAGGAATATTCTACCAATACTTAGCATGAATATTCTTTGAAATCCACTATTCCAAGATATATGGCAGCACGGGTTCCATGATGAGTATTTTAGCGGAAAAAATAGTTTGTCAAAATTTAAATGTCTTATGTTTTTGTATGTTAATGAAGACCTTAGAAAATGATTTGACTACTTATTTTAAGTGAATGGTATATATAATTAATTTTACAGTGGAATATCTTTAATTAATTTATTAGCTCTAACGGATTAAATTTTCCAAAGTGGAGTATTTTGTTTATGTATATCCCTTAATTTTAAATGTAGCGATCCAAAAAAATATTGTATGAAAAAAACTGCAGTAAATCATAATGCGGTTGGATAAAGTATTAACGTGCATCGCGCCCCTACATGGCGGGTCTTACAAAGTTCTAATAAAGCTCAAGCTACGAAAGTAGCTAGGCATTTGCCAACTTGACTCAATCGTTAACATTTCGCTATGTTTGTCATTGAATCGCCATTATGTTTTAAGAAACGGCGTTGCTTGCGAATATTACAATTTTAAAATAAAATAAGTACAACAGAAAGTAATATTAATGTATTACACTTTCAGATATAAATTATTTTCACTACTTTAAGCGTTCATTACGCAAAACTTTTAACAATTTGTTACTTTCGGTGAGCAGAGATCAGCTTAGGGAGGTATTTTGAAAAATCGACCCTCTCAAGAGTGTTACGAGGATTTTTAAATAAAAAAAATCCTTTTTATCAGCTATTAGATCTACATACTTAAAATGTAACAAATGTGTTTTTTTTTCTTTCTTTTTTTTGTTTAGCTGAGATATGCAAAAAGTTTTTTTTGTTTAATTTGCAATTCACATAAAATTAATTCATTAAAAACTCCTTTTTCCTTCAATCTGTGTTGTTTAATTTTTCAGTTCACCCGTGCGAAGAACGGGTATACCAGCTAGTACCAAATAAAATTTGCATTAAATTACTTTGACGATATAATAGTATTTTCGGAATCAATTGAAGAACATGTAAAATATTTAGAGGAAGTTTTTAAAATTTGTAAAATAGAAAATATTAAATTAAAATTCTCAAAGTGTAAATTTGGTAAAGATACAATTGATTTCTTAGGATATGAAATAAAACAAGGAACATACACTCCAAATAATACAAATGTCGAAATAATTAAAAAACTTTTACCCCCAGAAATGTAAAAGATTTACAAAGATTTCTTGGTAGTATTAATGTCTATTATAAATTCATTCCTCAATGTGCAAAATTAAGAATAAATAATCTTCTTAAAAAATAATAATTGGAATTGGACACCAGAATGTCAACAATATTTTTAAAAACTTAAAGACAGCTTAATTTCAAAGCCCATTTTAGCTATATTCAATCCAAATTACCCCTGTCATCTTTATGTAGATGCATCGAAAACTGCGATCTCATGTATCCTCAAACAACGAAAACCCAATGGAAATCAACATCCGATTGCATTCCATTCGAGACGACTGAGAAATTATGAAATTAATTATACAATAACTGAATTAGAATGCTTAGCTATATAATTGATAGTTTAGATAAATTCAATTGCTTTTTTCATGGATCTCATTTCACAGTTCATACCGATCATAATGCATTAGCTTGGTTTAAAAATTTCAAAATTCCCACGGGTAGACTTTTTAGATGGTCTTTAAAAGTTTCTATGTATGATTCTGATATAAAATATAAGAAAGGTAGCACTATATATATATAATATTGAAGCTGATATGTTCATAAGAAATCCTTTTGATAATCATACACTGCTGGACAATTGCTAAGGACGGATCACAAATTGCTATGTAGCATAACATTAAACGAGACATGAGGCCTAGTAGGATAAAATATAGTTGCCACACTGTTCAGACATTAGAATAAAGAATATTTATTGTTCTGGAAAGCTGTGAAACATCTGAAAGAAAAAAAATGTTCATTTGATCTGCGTACGGAGAAATGGAACAATGCATCTAAAAGTCAGCAGGCACCTTAAAGAAAGGTATCAGTACGGGATATGTCCACCGTGAAGTGTGATGCAACATTCCACACGTCGTACCATACTTTGCACAACATTATCCAGCAGCTGTTGAGGCAATTTATCCCATTCCTCTGTGAGTGCACGGATGAGGGTCTTCTTGTTTGTCGGAGGATAGTTTCGACCAGCAACTTGCCTCCCCAAAGCATCCCACACATTTTCAATGGGGTTTAGATCCGGAGAACGCGCTCGCCATACGAGACGTTGAATACCCTCGCTGTCTAGACAATCCTGAACAGCGATTGTTCGATGACATGTTGCATTGTCGTCCATAAAAACAAATTTATCACCGACAGCACCACGGAAAAGACGAACACGAGGAAGTAGAACTTCATCAATGTATCGTTGGCCCGTCATAGTCCCATTCGCAACCACATGTAGGCGCGTGCGGCCATTGATCATGATGCCGGCCCACACCATGATACTGCATGTCGGATATCGGTCCTTTTCCTGGATATTTTCTGGACGATAAGCAGTACCACTCTCGTGCCAGATCAGTTGGCGTCTACAATACGATGACAGACTGAACCTACTGTCATCTGAGAATAGTACGCATGCCCAGTCCTGTTCAGTCCAATTGTGATGCTCACGACACCATTGCAAACGGGCAGTACGGTGCTGTCTGGTCTATGGGACACACACAACAGGTCTGCGTGCGTATAGTCCTCCTCCCCTCAAACGTCTGGCAACAGTTTTTCGGGAGATCTGCTTTCCTGAGGCAGCAAGAAACTGATTTGCCACCTGCTGAGCTGTGGTGCGCCTATTCCTTTTTGCTGATATAGGACGGTATATCTGTCTTCTGCAGGCGTCGTACTTCTAACACGACCTCCCCCGTGCCGTCTACTACACATTCCAGTAGTTTTAAATGACTTCCACAGCCGTGAAACAACGCTGTGAGCGATGTCGAACTCCCTGGCAACATCTGTTATTTTTCGCCCTTCTTCGATCTTTCCAATAATTCGGCCACGCATAAAATCATCTATGTGATGTCGGAAAGACATGCCAAAAATTTTAAGTTCGTCTATTAAATCTTTCCTGTAAAACTTTGACTTGAAACAACAACTGTTCACACGCGTCAAAACCTTTAAAGCTCTTATGAACGCTATCACGTGATGAACAGACGTGGGAAAAAATTTGCATACTCATACTTCTTCTTACTAATATCCCGTACTTATTTTAATTTTCCACATTTTGCTTCCTTTCATTTTGTGGTTGCTATGGATGATAGTGTTATCCGTCCTTAGCAATTGTCCAGCAGTGTATAATTAATACACCCCCAGAACCTTTATTAGATATCAATGAAATAAGTCATTTTCAAAATATAGAAAATACATCAGCTCCTAAATGTTTTAAGAGAGATGGTGTTTTTGTAGTAAAAAGACAAGGTTTATATAGCTAAAATAATTGTACCTAAAGCTCTAAGAGTGAAATTAATGAAAAGAACTCATGAAAAATTTGGCCACCCTGGTGTAGCTACCTTGTTAAAATTAATATCACCACAATATTATTGGATAAACATTATTACTGATATTCGAAATTATGTGAAAAACTGTGAAACTTGTCAAATAAATAAGAAGTCACATCAGAAAAAATACGGACTGATGCAATCACCATCCCTATGGGAAAAACCCTTTGAACTTTTATCGATAGATAGTGTAGGTGGTTTAAATTATTACAACTCTGTTAAAAAATATTTACACATTATTATTGATCATGCAACTATGTACATTTGGACTTTCCCATTAAAAAATGCAACAACAGATACTTATATAAATTGTTTAAGACAAATCTTTCAGAATCATATACCGGAAAAAATTTTAAGTGATAGAAATACTGCGTTCACCTCATCAAAATTTAAACATTTTTTAAAACATAATAATGTCACTCAATTATTAACTACTTCTCACAGACCACAGACCAATGGAACGGTTGAACGTGTAAATCAAACCATCATTACCTGCTTAAAATGTGAAATTAGTAATAGTTCAAATAAAGTCCCGTGGACAAAAATTCTAGAAAAAGTAATCCATCAGTAGGATCAAACTCCACATACAATAACAGGTTTCCCTCCAACCTACTTAATGTATGGTAATTTACCTTTCGGAATTTCACTAAAAGATAATGAGATATATCCTCCCGTAGAAGAAGCAAGAAAATTAGCCAAAGAAAGAACCGAACAATATTATAAAATAAATAAGATTAGATATGATAAAAAAATTTCAGGAAACTGATTTCAAGGTTGGTGACTTGGTAATGTATGAGGAATTTCAATACCCCAATACATGGCAATTAAGTCCCCCTTTTCAGACCCTTATACCGTTTTAAGAAAATGTTCTGATGTATTATTTGAAATAGATAGACCCAATGCCTTTAATAAAACTGACACTGAATTGGTTCATTCAGTCCGTTCAAGACATTTTCATCCATCTGAAAATTTTCAGTTGAATTACATTCAACAAAATACCCATAATAAAGAGAATAAGAAAATAACTAAAAGAAACCTCTAACGTAATACAGAAGTAACTGAGTTTTGCTTAACAAGACTTTTCGGCGAAAAAGAATAATATATGATATGACATGATATTTCATTTTTATAATATAGTTGTGTTAAATGAGATATTTTCTTTATATTTTAATTGAAAAAATAAAGTGTATAGGTTTTGTGATACAAGATTTTGAGAAATTTTAATATACTTCTCATAATTTTATCTTAAGATGTCGAATAAGTTAACAGTTATGATAGAAATTGGTGTTTTAAAGTTGAAAGATATAAATTAAGTTTTTAGAAAAATGACTAATGTACTAATATACTAGTGATATTTATTTTTATAAGAAACAAAAGTAAAGTCACGTTGTATTCTTTTTTCTCCATTGAATTTTTATTGTTATGTTAATTATTTTATTCAGCAGTAATCTTATTGCATGCCATTTAATTTTTTTTTAATTATGAAATTGTGTGTTTTGATATACTTGCCATATATCAAGATTCACAATGTCTCGAAATGTTCCTTATCTAAATTTAAAATTAATTTAATAACATGAAGCTTATTTTTGGATATTATACAGTGGATAAGGGAGAATACAATCACTATAATTTTGTATATGTCTTGAAACATTAAGAGGACAAACGTGTTTAGTTTGATATGTACACCTCTTATTGTTTCTTATTAGCATCCCCAAAAATCTGTGATTTGATCACGCAGATTTCTCAGAGAGATGTGTTCAAAATTAAGTAGTGTGATACAGTTTATATTAGTGAATGTGTGATGTAAGAGAAACTCATGAATTTTTTGTCTAGGAAACGAATACTTAGAAGGTTACGGAGAGATTTAAAATATTGTATGCGATATTGTTAAGTTATAGTGAATATTGTGAGAAAATTTTCATAAATACTAAAGGGGATTATTGAAGTGAGTCCACTTTTCCGACTCAAAAATAATAAAAAAAAGAGCTCTTATATTCTTTTATTCCTATATTCTTATAAATTTTATAACCCATATGAAATAAAACATTCTTTATTGTGTTGAATAGTGCATATAAGTTATTGTACACCCCGTTTTCATATTATTAATCATTTCATTTTATTAGTGTATATTTTTTTTATCTTTTAAAAAAAATATATTTCATATATGCAAAATTTGTGTAACACTATAAGGCATTACTACGATGGCGCCAGAGTAGGTTTTTATACAAAATTATTATTTTAACATTTGTATGATATCATGTATTTTTATATTTACTATCTTATTGTTTGATATGAGACATTATTTTCCAATATAAAAATTTTACTTCCTATTACTTAAATATTTCTACTATGTGTAATATGCGTTTCCAAATGATGTTATGTAGTGTTTTGTATATGTTGAAAATTGATTAAGTTTGTAAAGAGAGAAAAAACCACGCCATGACTCCCTTTTAAAATTGGGAGGGAGGCAAATGTAAGGATAATTAAATTAGACTAAAAATTAAATTCCCTATCTAGCACTTAACTCATCTTTGTCAGTTCATCTTCAAGTATCAAGCTAATCACCCATTTATTTCTTCCGAACATATGGCCTAGCCAATAAACATGTCTAATTCCAGATCGTTAGAATTAATAGCCCCTATATGTCAGCATTAACTTTCTAGTACAATAATAAAATCCGCGATACTTACCGCATCTGTGTTTTAAGTGTTAACCACTTAAAACACCCCGTGGCGTGCCTTTTCCTCCCTGCTCTCAGCGTCAGAATAGATGTAGAAATAATTGAATAAAGTTCCTTTTAAGGGGGTCACTTCACGCAGCATTTTCCCTATCTCCGTAATGTTAAAAATGACCAAGTTTAAGGAACATTTTTTAAAAATTGGCTGGTTGTACAGTCATGAATTTTTTTTTTGTGTATTCATTGTACTGTTTTTATTATTTTAATGGGAGCATTTTTCAAAATTTTGATTAGTTTTTTTTAAAAAAATTCATATGTGGAGTAACACGTCAAAAATTTTAAAATGATGAAAATTCTTGTACATTTTAATCCATAAATATTTTTTGAATAATTTTTTTGACAAAATCTCTCATTAAAATATTTATTTGTATAGTGTTAACATATGTGCAAAGTTTCAAGGCTGTAAAATAAGTAGTTTTTTCAAAAATGTTCCTTTTGTGTTTGTTGAAATTTACACTTTTGAGAAATAGTGATTTAAAGTACAAACTTACTATTAACTAATGCATACCAGAACTATAACTTGGGGATTGCTAGTGTCATCTGCAAGATCATCTTCTTGCCTACATTTTATTTGTTTGTTTTTAATTCTGGCTTCTTTGGTTCATTGTAAAACTGACTATTCTGCTTTCCTAATACACGGATGATCTACTTTTTGCAATGCTCGACATTGGTAAAATTCAGGTGTTGAATGTTTAATGCATCTAAAACTTTCAATTTGGTAATGAAGCTTTGATTATATAAGTATATAGCTTCATGTACTACAGTTTTTGAAGTTCCCAATTGCACAAATACAGTTTTTGGAATTATACACCAAAAACTATTTCCGCTTTCACTAATATTTTGAGTTTTATCAAGCAAGCATCCAGATAAATGTTCAAGATTAGTGACCTCTAAATACTTTGTTTATGTAATTCCTAATTACAATAGGTAAGTCGTGTTTATGCTTGTATGTGTAACCTTTCAGTATGTGGACATATTAAATCTACACCACAAGTCACATCCCATGGGGCATAAACCGTGTCGTAGATTCAAACCTGTGAACATTTTATCAAAAATTATAGCCCATATAGCTTGCCTTATGGCTGACAAATTTTCCCGAGTTGTTTTGAACAGCCAAAACATAGCAACTTTGCAATTTGTTTATTTCAGCATCTGTCAAGCCATTACGGCATCCTAGAGATTTTTGTCTTTAAGCTTTCTGTCTTTTAATTTTAATTTTAAGGTTCTAAGTCATGTCCCCATCATTTTCTCAACATGATTAACACATTCTAATTGTTCAATATTGACATATCTTTAGATTCTAAAACTGATTTGTATGCTTTAGAGTTCCCATATAGGCCAAATATTGTGTATATCGTAAATTGTGTAATGTCTGCGAGTGATGAGAGATACAAAAAAAAAGTGCACCTCTTCAACTTCCATTCCCCTACTACATATTTTCAATGTAACTTGCCGAACACTCATTGCTATGTACATCGCTGTTAAAATTACACAAACATTTCTGTGATAATATTTTAGCATCAACAACTTTCCCAGTGTCCAAACTAACTGCCGTAACAACACCATTTAGAAATATATAGCTTATTTTTAGCCAGGTACCATTGATAGCCACTGGTACATTTGGTTATCCATTATTAAATATTGTTTCGGCAGCAGCTAAAGCCATAGACACTTTGGTTAATTTCTCTGTCACATTATTTAATGTATGCATGGAATCACAAAACCACTATGGTGTAAGTGACAAATGCATAACTCCGCAAAATATTTTTGCAACTGCTACTTTTTAAATAGACCTTATAGCATATGAAATTCTATTGTGTCCACTTCATATAATTTTGTACCTTTTTTGATTAACTACTGTTTTAGTAAACCTGGTAAT
This sequence comes from Trichonephila clavipes, assembly GCA_019973935.1. Taxonomy (NCBI): domain Eukaryota; kingdom Metazoa; phylum Arthropoda; class Arachnida; order Araneae; family Nephilidae; genus Trichonephila; species Trichonephila clavipes. Next base: position 353,956 of record BMAU01019240.1, read on the forward strand.
AAGAAATGTTTGAATAAGACCACAAAAGTTACAACATATTAACAATTTTGTAGCCAAACCCTAGATTTGGTGACCAAAATTTATGTGAATACCTTGGTTTTTACATTAATTTTATGTAATTAATGTTGTTTCAAAGCACAAAAGAACAGTATAATGTCAGGAATTTCACAGAAACATTCAAATGAATCTAAAAAAGAAACATACTCTTTATTAAACTTACCTAACTTAGATTTTAAAGTTGATTTATTTATGTTGAAATTGTCTGACTTATCAACATTTATATCCACAAAAATTTGGATTTTTGTACATTTCCTTCCAAACTCTTTCGTTTTTTAAACATTTTATTACTTAACAGAGTTTAAAAAACGTTTTGTAGACGTTTTATTAATGTTTTTGATGAAAAACACTATTGCGCAGGATAGCAAAAATTCGTTGCATATGATGAGGTAAAAAATAGGCTGTAAGTAAACAAACATCTACAACTATTCACTTCACTTCTTTCCTGAATAAGTTGCTTATCAAAATAAATTCTTTTAATCAATTTAAACCATTTGATAAGGCCGAAAAGTAGCATGTTTCTGTTGTTTTGATTTGAGAGGGCGTGGCAATCAGCAGTTTTGGGGTTTGACAGATGTAAACAACTTTTAAAAAAATATATTAAAAATACTTCTAATTAAGCTAGAGCAAAAATTTAAACTGCATTAGAAAGAAAAAGAATGGTATTTTATGTTTCAATCAAAATTGAAAAATCGATTATTTCATGGATTTTCGTGAAGTGACCTCTTAAAATTTAAATCTGATTCTGACTTAAAAAAACATGTCATATATCTATATATAAAGAGTCACAAAAAAAATGTAAATATCACTATTCAGTTTGTGGTACTATTACAAATTTTTGGAATGTGATGTTAAAAAACATAATGCATCAATTGCGCTGTCATTAAGCCTGAAACGTAATTCTGTGCAATAATTTCATCCAAATCATATTTTTTCCCCAAAATAATCTAAAATCCTTCGTTTGGGCTTAGAAACTGTGTTTAAATTTGTATCTTTATCGCAATTAGATTCCTTCTTCTTTAACAAATTGGTATCATGTTTCGTTTTTAAATGTGTATAGAGTCCACTTGTACTTCCTCCATTCACTTTAATAACTCTTGAACACTTTTTACACTGTGTCACCATATTCTTTTCACATATAAATAATGAAACCAAACCGAAGTATTATCAATTGATTTTTTATGTTCTTTAAAGTTATTCTCATTCATTATTATGGGTTATTATTTATGAGTATTTATATATAATGAATCTGAAATATATATATATATATATATATATATATATATATATATTGAACCCTTAAGTATGATATGCAAATACAGTGTGATTAACAAACTCACCAATTTTAAAAATATTGAAATATTACATCACAACTACAACCTTGTTTTCACAGATATGACTATCAGACTACGAATCCTGAGCGTGTGCAGTATCTCTCTGAGCTCCAATAGGATAGTTTTGGCCTGTCTCTTTAGATGATTCACATATTTTATCATCTATTTTGATTGTACGAAGCAACTTTATATTTACAGTCTAATTAATTTCGCCCGTTAGGGTGACATAAAAACCAAAACGTACACTATTTTGCTATGTTGGCGATCCTCGAACATATAGTGGAGACAATTTTAAAAAAATCTAGTAAATACCGAAAAACCGGTATTTAAACTTGTGAATACGAGTATTACAAAATTGTACAAATGGCTCAAAATACCTGTATTCGGTATTGCAATCGCTAAATGACAGGGAACCTGATGAACAAATCCTGGAAGTGAAAATTAATTTACAAGAAAAAAAACACATTTTTTTCGGACACTTCAGCTAATAAGGATACTCTTATCTAAAGAAAAGGAGTCAGAAGATGAAAACGAAGAACCAGACTTGAATAGAAGTGATTTTGCGCATTATGCAGGTACGTTCATAGAGAGATACAGATTTAAGGGAACACATTTTCTTTCAGTCTGTGTATTAGTAATAGTAGTTGTGTCTTTGTTATAGAAAGCGGAATACACATCAATTTCTTATTTCTTTTTTCATTAAATCATTTATGCATCATACTTTCCTTTTTAAGAGAGTTGCATTACTTCTTTCTTAACCTACTAATCTGAATTAGATTAGATTCATGAGCTTGTTTTCTTTCAGTACCCCAGCACAACACTGGGTCTTTTGAACAGTTCGTCTTCCATCAGGGCAACAGAACTAAGCAGATGGTGAGACATAGCTTCACACGTATTGCACGTTGTATCAACCGTGAACTTTTGAAAATCACATGAGTATCTAATGTAGCTTAAGAGGCCAAAAGTCAAACGCCCGAAGCAGTTTAATTAAATTTTAAAGCAATACCGGAAGTTTCACTACGATACCATGTGTACGCTGGTGGTTGACTCCAATATCGATAGAGGCTTTTCTTTTTCAGTGTAATTCGAAGCAGATCAAAGGATCCTCATTTATCTAAAGGACAGCAGTGTCATACTTAGCCAGTTTATCTGCAATATTATTATAGACGATGCGGTATCAGTATCAATAGGCGAACTAGTCATGATCAAGAGAAGGGATTGAACATCTTCTGTTAATACCTAAAAAATACCGTGAGCACCAGAGAACTTGGGGGGAGGGGCGGCCCTGAATATACAGTATGCCCACTAAAGTCCCTTCTCATCCTCTTAACTCCGGAACAGCTGTTGCTATATTCATGAAAATTGTGTCTAGGTAGTAGTAGGTAGTAAAATAGCATACGCTACTGAATAAAACCACTTACGGTGCCACCTAGTGGAAAGTGACGGAGTTAGCATTCCTATCTCGAAAACGAAACGAGAAAGGGGAAAAAAATTGAATCACAAAGTTGTAGAGCATCATCGATTTAGCGCGAAAAGACACGTCGTGGACAATAATGCAAGGAATACAGAGGTTAAACCACGCATTTGTTAAATGTCACGTGGAGCACGTTGGAGCCTAGAGCGTGCCATATTGGTTCAAGAGACCGTAATGTGTCCTTTAAAACCCTTCGATGTTTGTGGATGAGTCGCATACACCTGCTGCTTGAGGTATCCCCAGAGGAAAAAGTCCAGATGAATCATATCAGGCAAACGGGGAGGCCAATCTTCGACACCTTCATACCCAATATTTTTGGTTCCCGAATTCCTTGGGGAGGTACTGCTTCACTGGAGATGTCTTTTGAGCAGGGTCGCCATCGTGTTGGCCAAATGCAACCTGTTATATTTATATCTTAAAGGTGGGAGAATTGATAGCAAGTTCGGTTTGGTGGTTTAGCTGGGTTTTATTATTAGAGCACTTAGCCCGCCAGTGCTTTGATCTCTTGTCTGGTTTTCGATAACTTGGATTGATTAATTGCCCTTTTTAGATAAATTTACAGAATGAATAGGTTAGATTTAATGGGATTAGAAAATTGTTTGGTGATTTCAAAAGAAATTATCTTGAAATAACGAGAAACCGGCTTTTTAAAGCCGGTGAAATTTTAAGTTACGATCAGAGCGTTAGTAATTGTCGTGATTTTCTCTAGGCTAATGGGAGAGCTACTGTCCGTCCAATGAGGTGGCAGGTATCTGTGATGCATTTAGTCCGAAGGGGTACCGTTGCTCCGTCCGCCAGAGAAATCCCCATTGTCCGTAAGGGTTGATTGGTTGGGAGGTGCGGTTGTCTGCGATCAATTGGGAGTGGAATTTTAAGTGAGGAAAGATTTAGGGAGCTATATGAAAAAGTTAGATTTAGAAGTCCGGCGAGTGATTGGGATATTGGATATTTTTTAATTTGTGCTATTGCACGATCGTGCAATGACTAGTAAGAAAATATTAAGTTTGTCTAGGTCGTTATTTGTTTTAGACATATCTTCCAGTTCCCGGAAAATTTCCGGGAACTTGGAAGTTATGTTTTGTAATTCATTGATATATGTTGCGAACTTTTCAAATTTGAAAATAGGTTCTGCGTTGTCTGGGGTTTTTTCCTTTTCAGCGGGTATTTGATTCGAGGCTTCCTCTCGTGGTGCCATCTGGTTTTTAGTTCCATTACTACAAACGTTTGCAAAGCTAACATCTGGAGAGACAGTTCGGTGATTGATATGTGTCTTATTAGGTGGGTTTTCACCCTTTTTCGGTTTTTGCTTTGGGAATTTTGGGCATTGTCGGCTCGTCGCCATATGTCCGTCCGAGTTGCAGTTTATGCAGTGGGGGATTTTCAGTCTATCTGTTTTGGAACAACTTTGCGTGCGGTGGTTTTGTCCACATTTTAGACACCTGGGTGCCATCCTGCAATTTTTTGTCGTATGATTAAAACAGTTACAGTTAAAACACTATGACGCGCCCGGTTACGATACGGGACGACTTCCACAGTGAGGTAGTTTAAGTTTTTGAGGTCGTAGATTTTTTGGCTCCGTCGGAGCGTTTGATCTCTATCATGAATAGAGGTAAGGGGGCTTTTGTCGCGAATCTACGCAATTGCGCGACTTTCTCGACGGCTACTCCTTTCGTTTTTAATTCTGACTCGATGTCAGTGACATCGGTGGATGCTGGTAATCCTTTGATCACCGCCTTTATTATTTTTGGTTCTTCAATTACGTAGTGGCCTGCTTTCTTAGCGACGAGCAGGTTTTTGATATTTTCATGGTCCTCAGCTGAGGCCGGTTGGATTTTAATGCAATTGCCTGTATTTTTATTTACCGTTTCTGGGTAAGTCCTGTAAATTTCCTGAAGAATCAGGTTGTAATTTTTGCTGATTCGCATCATGAACGGCTTAACTTTTGGTGTGGGTGGGAGGGTACCTTCCTCATTATCGAGGATCACGAATTTGTTTGGAGAGGTGCAAATCACATTTTCGATCGGTATTTCTATGCTTTTCATGCGAATTTAATTGGGATTTTAAAGTCCTCTCCTGTCCTGTTCGTTTGCTTTTGGGTTTAGAATTATTATCTTTTTTAACATTGGTCGAATTTTTGTTAACATCTTTTTATTTAGTATTATTTTTATCCTTATTGAGTTTTATGTTTGGTTTTATTACTTTATCGTTAGTTTTCGCGCCTAAATTAGTCACGACACTATCGCTCTGATTTTTGTTATTAGTATGGGAGGGACAATCTACGATAGGGCAGTTAATCAAAGCTATCTCACCTAAAGAAGTGGTCAGCACCTCTTTCATTGCCGCCAATCCGTCTTTGATCATTTGAGTTGATTCTTGGTTCATGTGGGGTGAAGTGAGTTGGATTCCTAGTTCCTTCTCGAGGTATCCGATACTGTTCTGCATTGCTCTCGCTAGATTCTATTTGAGGGATAAGTATTCGCATGTTTGTTCATCCGATTGGACAAATTCCGTTTTCATGATTTTGTCTTTGATCATGTTTGGTAGTCTCGAAGAGAATACTAGCGCCTCAGGCTGCATCATAATTTCGGTTTGCTTGGTACGTGCCATTGTTAACGATATCGAGAAATTCGCAGCTTCAAGGACCCCGGTGCATGGCCCTTTAGAAACTAAAAGATAAAGTAGGCCGTAATCAGGAGTACGGACTAGTTTTTCGAAGATGAATAAGTTGGAAGCAATCATAATAACCAATTTATGGAACTGAATTCTAGAACGCACGTTAGCGCTTCATTGCAGTCACCTAATCAAGACCTTAATGGAATATGCTTTTTATGAATCGTCACATAGGTAAATTCAAGCAATGCGGTCTACATTTTCAGAATTTGAGGCCAAAGCCAAATTCTTGACTGACAATGAAGAATGTGAGCAACCACACAACTTCAAGGCCACGCAAACGAAGTACTAAATACAACGATTTCAGAGGTTTTAATGCGATCGATGAAGTTGTAGAAAATGAAATACCCAATAAAAAATTTTAAAGTCTGGAGTTTGTTGTCATAATTGATAATATACTACCTGCTTTAGCTAAGTGCATGTAAATGAACCATTAAGTGACTGATGTATCTGGAGTATTGCTGAAGTTAAAATCTCTTACAGTTAAATTATTTTAATGGTTACTAATTGCAGTGAAGAACATTATTTTCGACATTAAAGCTTGTAAAAGGTGAGTAAAGGAAAATAATAGGACAAGGTCGGCTAAGTAACCTCCCTCTAATGAACTTAGAATGTTATTTCTTAGATGAATTGGTTTGTATTATCTCTAAATTTTGTCAGATTGAGCAGAGAAAAGTTTGTTTGTAAAAGCTGTATTCTATTTTGTTATACTAAACTAGATTCTGGTAACATTTGTTTCAGGCCCCTCGCTGGCTTAATCGCCCTCTGTTTCTTGCGGTACTTTTCCTTTGGATTATATTTTCATAAAAAAAAACAGTAGAGCTTCCTATTAACCAAAAATTAAAATACATTAAACTTTTCATATGACATCCTTTGCTTTAAAGAAGAGCTTTTCTTGCAAATAAAATTTAGTTTATAATACATAAAAGGGAAGCATGTGTTTCATCTTTTACATTGCCCCTATAATTCCAAAGAATATCAGAGAGAGCTCCGTTGTAAAAAGCACCATTCACTATGTCTCACAGAAGTCAAGACAATAAAGAAAGATTTGCTTTTAATCTTTTCTTATGAAACTCACCTTAAATTGCTGATATAATAAGTTATTTTATTATGAGCTAACATCCTTAGATCTCGTCTCACAATTCGTGTATAACTGATTAAATGTGAGATTCAATTTTACCCTGGTCATGCTACACGAAAATACACTATGTCCATAAATTAAGGATAATTCAGAATCACACAGAAATTGAACTCTAAAATAAAAATTTCACCTGTAGAATTATCACACACATCTTGAAGAAGAATATGCAAATTACAGGAAACCACCAGATGGCGCGGATAGTACGTCACAATGACGAGAGTGTAAGAGAAGGGTATATAAGGAATGGTGGCAAAGAAGTAAAATTGTTTACCCAATGTTTTAACTGCAACAATTTCTTTCACACGGCACAGAACTGCCACCTCAAGCCAAGATGTCTAAAGTGTAGAAAAGAACACCCCACCCGTCAATGCTCGATAAAGGAGCGACAGGAAACCCCCTTCTGCATAAATTGCCAAGAATATGGTCATTCGGCCTGCTACACCAAATGCCCCAAATTCCCTAAGCCAAAAAAGGACACTCCCCTTACCGCGAATAAAACTTTCGAAAGCAACGTTCGCGTAGGGAAGGTGTCTCTTTCGCTAACATTGTTAGCGGAACCGCACCCCCTCCACCCCACCCCAGTCCACCAGTTAACTGAAAAAACTAATGAAAATTCAAATAACAAAGTTTCCCACGGAATACAAGCCATAGAAAATGAATATTCAGACCTAGCTCAAGTGATTGAACTGGTCAGCATGATTTCTAACATCATAAAAAGATCACCTGACATTTTACAATTACTTCCCAAATTAAAAAACTCCGAAGATGATAAAGCTAAGGCTTTACTTCTTTTCGAAGCTAAGTTAGATAAATTTTAAACTCCTTTTTCCGTAATTTCTCTTTCTACAAAATTTATTATATTTACATTTTATTTCCTTGAATATTTTACCATTAATTGTTAAACTTTAACATCAATAGCTACTCTTTAAAAATTTTCCCAAGTACAATTTTCGAAGCTCACTCCCCTCATCCAATCAAAGCCACTCATAAGAAGTCATGCGCCTGCTATCCCATTGGTTCCTGCCACCGATTTCCACGCCCACCATCACCAGCCAAGGAGCAAAACCAGGCCGATTCTAAAACAAGATAGAGGACCGAGGGATTGACGAATCCCAGTTCCTTATAAAATGTAACCATCTAAGTAAAATTGTTCGCAAGCGCTTTAAAAGCCTTTTAGTGTAATAACCGCATAGGCATGGCACAAAGGAAGCATTTGGATGATTTTTTTGCGTGGTAGAATTATTGGACGACTGGAATGTGGACGTACCCAGCTGGAAGTATCCGAATAACTTGGAATCGCCCAGAGTGTCATCTCGAGGTTTTCACAACGATTCCAAGATGATTATAATGTGAGTAGATGCTACAGCACAGGTCGCCCCCGAGTTACAACGCCGAATAAGGACCGGTATTTGGCAGTTACTGCCAAAAGGAACAGACGAAGCACCGCATCAGACCTGTTTCGTCAGCTGTCTTCAGCTACCGGTACGACAGTTTCAAGGCAGACCGTGTACAGACGTTTAGGGCACATTGGTCTATATTCTCGTTGGCCTGTCAGATGCGTTCCACTTACCGCAACTCACTGTCGCCTACGATTAACCTGGAGTAGAAAGCATGCATTGTGAACACCACAACAGTGGTCTTGTGTAATGTTTTCCGACGAGTCCAGGTTTAGTTTGCAGTCTGATTCTCGCCGGACTTTCATATGGAGAGCGCCAGGTACCTGTTACCACCAAGAGAACACCATTGAACGACACCGTTACGGTGGTGCAGGATGGCTCATTTGGGGAGGAATTATTCTTGGTTCCAGAACTGACCTGCATGTTCAGAGTGTAACGATGACAGGCCACATCTATCGGGATGTCATCCTGGAACAACATGTACGTTTGTTTCGGGGCGCCATGGGTGCTGAATTTCTGTTTATGGATGACAACGCCCGTCCTCACCGTGCAAACATTGTAGAAGAATGCCTTCAATCGGAGGATATCATCCGTATGGATTGGCCAGCATACTCACCGGACTTGAAACCAATACAGCATGTGTGAGATATGCTTGGCCGACGAATTGCAGCCATTCAACCCCCTCCCACCTGTCTACCGGAACTTCGGAGGGCATTACTTGATGAGTGGTGTAATATTCCCCAAGATCAGATTGATAATTTGAGTAGGCAAGTATTGCAATCGTCCGGGAGACATATTCCGTATTAACCATCATACTTACCATGTTATACTGTTTTTTGTAAATAGGTTCTTTTTTGAAATTTGCTCCAGGGAATAAAAATCGCAATTTTTATTAATTATGTCAAACATAGCATCTTTTTTACTCTTTACCTTTTGTTTAATAAATAGACTTTACAAATAAGTCAAATTTGTTTTGCTTCTGTCTCTTTCTTTGCCTGAACTTCATTATTCGTAATTTATGGACATGAGTGTATGTTTAGTATGCCTTTTTGAAATAAGTTTTGCTATACACTCATGGACAAAAAATTAGCGTACCAAGAATTGCGGGATCGTAACGAAACTTGGCATGAAGGTACATGTCGGGGAGATATGCAAATGATTAAAAATGCAGCGTGATTCCGCATTACGTATAGCCGGTAGGGGGCGTTTAAAGTCGTTATCCATGGTGTATAAAACAGGTAACTAAAGCTTGTTTGAGTGTGCTGAATCGTTTACAAAGGAAGAGCTGAGGTAGACATGCCATTACGCTGTTTTCGAAGACAATATGAGCAGCTGTCACAGTTTGAGAGGTCCCCGAAGGAATTTTGTTACAGCGCCCTCTCAGAGCTAGCTACACTTGTTACATGTTTGAGCACCAATATTTTATGTTTTAGTTACGGTGTCGTCCTCATCACTTGACCATGGTTTGAATTTACGAGGTCCGTCGCCAAAAGCCCTCGTGCAGCTGAGCAGTGCGACGTTAATAATTACTCACTCACCCACACTAATTGCCTCTTACACTGAACATTGATCAGAAACGGTTTGGGGAGAATTTTGTAAAAACTCGTAAGCCAGTGGCGCACAGAGGAATTTTTCAAGAGGGGGAGGAGGTCCAGGGTCAAAGTCCATTATTTTCGAGTCATACCACAATACGCCAATATATTCTTTTGATTTTGTCGATTGTTGGGAACAAAAAACAATAAAAAATAAATTTTTGAATAAATAATTATCATTAATTAATAAAATGAATTATTAATAACAAATACTTAACTAAATTCCACGTACTATATTCATAGGGTTATAAACAATCAGAAAAAAATCAAGGGTTAAAGGGGGAAGGTCTGAACCCAGTGACACCAACCTCGTGTGCGCCACTGCCACTATATGTATGATACTATATAATATAGTATTCAGAACTACTACATAAGGTTTACACTATTATATATATAGAAGGGGTCGGCAACCTTATTTCCACTTACCATTTGTATACTATAGGTCATACTTCAAATTTGTATGGATGCACGTTATTCTAGCCCAGGAGTTGGCAACCTTTTAGCTCTGGCATGTCAAACCAATCTACAAATATGATTCAGAGTGCCACTCAGTTGACCATGTTTGAAACAATTCCATTCCCGCCAAAATGTATGCAGAGTTAGAAAATAGGGGTCAATAATATAGAGATTTACAATTTTATTACATATTAATTTTGCATCATTTAAAGAGAGATATTTCTTAACATAATAATAAACAGCATAAAATATAACTATTTCTTCAACAAAAATAAAAAAATTAAAATTGCACATATATTATGTGTTTTTAAAATAGACAACATAAAATATAAGTTTTTCCCTTCATTACAGTAAAATAAAAAATAATAATTTTAATGGTAACCTAGTACTTGTACCGCTCTACTTTTATATCACAAAATCAGGGGCATAATTTGTGACTTTCAATTTGACACAATTTTGAGCATTCAATTGTTGAACAATTTCTTTACAGACTCGAAATATTTTTCATTTGAAGAAAGATTTTTTACTCAGATATGTAGCACCAAAAGCGGAAAATAAAAGTACAAGCAATTCTCTCTCTCTCTCTCTCTCTCAAACAATTAAATCTCTTCAGCAATGACATTCAATAATTTACAAAGTAGCAGTAAATTTATCTTAAGATCTTTTAGATTTTTTCGTAAATGTCCATAATTCTGAAGATGTTTGTTAAATAAGGTTAATCACAGATTAATCAACTTCCATCCATTTAAAAATTAACAAATGTGTAGAGTAGTGCACACTGCCACTGAGAACTGTATCATGTTTCACATGAGGTACACATGCTATAGGTTGCCAACCCCTGATATATAGTAGTTGATTATTATAATAATTAAAAATAACTTATGGTACATTTTTTTATATAAACACTGTATCTTACAATTTATTTTCTCTTTTCAATGTATATAGTTTTAATTCTCTCTCCTCTTGAATGAAATCCTTTTTTAAAAATTCAAGTAGAGATTTTGTTACTAAGATGCTCAACTTTAATATTTTTGAAGAGTTGGAAGAAAAAAAATTATTCTATGACACATAATACACACACACAAAACACATTTATTTTAATTATAATCAATACAAAAATTATTGATAATTGCGATTAATTATGCTTTATCACACAATAATTTAAGAGTGTTACAGATGAATATATTTTCCGACTACATAAGATATATTTACACAAAGAGAGAGGCTACTTTTTCATATTAGTTCACACATTATAAAGCAGTGATTCTCAAAGTGGTATATATAGACCCCAGGGGTCTATGGTAATCTTCAAGGGGTCCACGCCAGCGAAAAATAATTTGGGGGTCCATCAGATGTAAATGGTGTATAATAGTGGCTCTTATTAAACCAAATGAAAATTTTAATTTTAAAAGAAAATTTAGTCAAGTAGAAACTAGATTTTATTTATTTAATACAGTGGTTCTCAAACTTTAACTACTGGCGACCCAATTTTCAATCATAATTTTTATCGCGCCCCCCTAAAAATAATAATGTATTGAATGCGATAATAATACACTTTTTGGCGCTAAAGCTACAATATGATCATAATTATAAACCGTACAAATTAACAAGATAAGTATTAAATTTTGTATATGTGTTACTTTTAAGTATATATATTTTTATTTTTTTTTTGTTTTACTTTTTAGTTCGATTCACTATAAAAGCGTGTTTTTTTAGTTTGTTTTTAAACTATAACTTGTTTTATAATTATTTTTACTATTCACGATAAAAATCACAATTCTAGTGAATAATTTAATTAAGAGAAAATATACTTTCAAGGACTTTTTAATTTTTCTTTGATGATTTGAGAAAAAATCCAATAAAACTAAAGAAAATGTTCCAAATGGGCGTGTCCTTAATAAAGGACATAAATCGCAGACACTTTTCGCTAATACAGAAACGTTATTTTCCAGTAAAACTGTCATATTTTGTTCACGTTTTGCTGTCGTTTGATGATCTACAAATAAGCATTTTGAACTTTTTCTTCCTTGTGTCTTTTTGACAAGGCGAAGTGCTACATTTATGGCTTCATAGATTTTTGATAGAGTTCTTTAGGCAGCATTTGAAAATTTCAATTCAACTCAAACGTTTCATGTCGCTTTTCTCATATTTACTTTCGCTATCACGATTAATATGCATTATTTCATCAGGTTCTTTAATTGCTTAATCAGTTTCATCTTCCTTCAATAAAGAGATCACAAATGCCCATTTTTTTTATATTCTGCTCATTTACATTTATAAACCATAATAAGTCGTACAACACAGCAATCAAAACCACAAAGTTAATCATAGGGGAAAGTATAGCATATTCATAGAAAATATTTTTGAACAAAAGTGGTCGTGCAGGGAACTCGATCAAAACAAGTACCTTGATTGTAAAAAACCGTTTGCCCCTCTCAAAAAAGAGGCATACATGTGACAAATTCATTTGAGTTTCCATTAAGACTGTCTAATAGGAGGATACTGTCAAGGTCACTGTTAACGATTAAACAGTTTTACCAGAGAGTTTGGAGTGATTCAGCGCCTCATGCGACCGCTCCCATGTAAAAAGTGAATTCGATACAAAAACATCGATGTCAGTTCTAAAAAAAATAGTTTAAAACTCATAAAATACATCTCATACAACTCATAAAAATACAACTTGGCCAAATAATCCTTCAAAGTGCGCAATATGCTTATCAATATATCATAAAACTCATTTACTTGGGGAAAAAAGCAACAGAAAAATATTATTTACAGCTTTCCTAAAAGAAAAAGAGACGGAGTTAAACATGCCAGTAAGCTTGAAGGTCAAAGAGATGATAATCAAAAGTAGTATTCTAAGGGTTAGAAGGAACGTAATAAAAAAAATCTCTCATCGCGGGATTACAGGAAAGCAAACAAAATATCTTTTTTTATTTGGTTTTAGGATCAAAGATAGAGCTAATGAGCATTTGAAAGTGGAAAACCAGATGATATATATAAATTATATCAGTGTAAATGTGCATTTTTTACTTTGAAAGAAAGCATTTTTTTACTGCATTCCAAAAAATAATTTTTAAGCCTTTATATTTTCAATATGCTCGCGCCCCCCTCGCAGGGGTATCGCCCCCAGAGGCGCGCCCCACAGTTTGAGAAACACTGATTTAATAGATTTACTCACTAATTTTAATGAGGTTAATTTGCAGTTACAAGATGACAGCATATATTTTATTAAAACAAGGACCATGTCAGCAATTTTGGCTTTAAAAAGACATACCTATTATTTATCACGAATTATGGAATATCGTGACCTGCAGACCACAAACATCGCATTTGAGATTTGATTTTGTAAGATTTTTATATTGCCGCAAGATTTTATTCTTAAGATAATTTTGCTTATCAAATAATGGAGACGGCTTTATAATGTATGAAATGGGGATAGATTTACTCACTAATTTTAATGAGGTTAATTTGCAATTACAAAATGACAGCATATATTTTATTAAAACAAGGACCATGTCAGCAATTTTGGCTTTAAAAAGACATACCTATTATTTATCACGAATTATGGAATATCGTGACCTGCAGACCACAAACATCGCATTTGAGATTTGATTTTGTAAGATTTTTATATTGCCGCAAGATTTTATTCGTAAGATAATTTTGCTTATCAAATAATGGAGACGGCTTTATAATGTGTGAAATTGGGAATGGTAGCAAAATCTTTATATAGTGCGGTGTGAAAATCAGAAAAGGAAGGTAACAGTCATCATAATAAATAATTATGAGGTCTGTCTTTTTAAGGGTTATCTTTTTGTGATCTTATGTGGCATTAATAAAACAAAACCTGAACAGATGTGGAAGCCTCTATTACTAGAATCGTGAGCTTCGTAACCAGCGGATCGTAAGTATGAGTCTCAGTTCTACCTAAGTTGGCCTACTTAGTGCTAGAAATGTAACAGAGTATCATAAGAGTCCTTGTGTATTGAGTTTAAGAATTTTGGAGAGAAAAAATTTGTTTTCAATATCTGATAAACGCCAGAGTTGTACACAAGGGAAAGAAAGCTAATCTCCCTGTTAAAAATAGACCAGCAGATTTTTAATTTTTTAGCAAAAAGATTGCGAATTCCTGCCATGGCTTAACGTAACAGCAAAGAGTCTTTTTCGTAACCTTTAAATAATTTACTGCCTATAAAGCTACATTTTTAAGGCAGACATATTAAGGGTTGTACATTATTTTTAACTGCAAAATTAGCCAAAAACCAGAGGGCTTCCTTCTGACCTGCCAGCAAAAGAGACTTTTGCTTTAGAATTTCTTGTTTGCAAGGAAGTAGACAATGAATGGCCGCGGAAAATTTTGCAGTCAGAGGAAATCCATTTCCATATGACAGGATATGTCAATACACAGAATTGCCGAATATGGGCAACACAGAATTCACTCACAACTCAACCAGTACCACTTCATTCTAAAAGGTTGCTGTGTGGTGCAGGTTTACGGCATCATTTATCATAAGGCCATACTTTTTTGAGGAGACGGGTGCTTTTGATCCTGTTACCAATTCTGTCACTGGTCAATGATATGAGTGTCTTTTGTGCAACCACGTCCAGACCTTCAGCAGCGTGGTTATGTGAATGGGATCATTTTTATGCAAGATGTGCTCCTCCGCACATTACAAATACAGTGAAGCAGCTGTAGACAGGGAATTTTGGAAATGCTAGAGTTATCAGCAACCTTTTCCTATAGTCTAGCCGTCCTGATCACCTGATTTTAATCTGTGACTTCTGGCTTTGGAGTTGTCTGAAAGATGATGTGCTAAGTGCTCCGACTGTACACTAAGCTGAATCGAAGTCATGCATTGTGCAACATATTCTGAATATGACCTCGGAGACACTTCGATCAGTTGTCGAACATGCTGTTTCTCGATTTAAACTTGTTGTAGACAACTGTGGACAGCATATTGAACATGTTTTGTGCTAGTATCATGGACATTAATAAAAAATAAAATTTCACGATCTACCCAAAGACAGAAAATTAATTTCTGATACAAAAAAAGACGTGAACTGCTGACTAAGCAACTGAATTTCTTTTGTTACTTTCTTGCATCAAAAATAAAAAGTTTTCTTCTTTTTCTTAAAAAGGGTATTACTCATTTAAGCAATTATAAAAGAGAAAACAAAACATATACATGTACCACATAAGGACTTTAAACCTTGACAGATTTCATCCCTTCTAAGTGGCACCAGAATTTAAACCCATGACTCAGCAGAAATAATGACCTAAGTATTGATGGGAGGTCGCCGGTCCCTAAAGTTACAACTGTAATTTTTACATCTGCCCTGTTGTTGTTTACAACGGATGGAATTTGGTGAATGCGTCTCTTTACCCCACCGAAAAGGGTGACGCGTTCCCACGCCTGGAAGGGGGCATTGTTCCCATAAATACATCATGATATAGGGAGTGTCATTAGGATTTTCCCGCGCTTGGGGATGTCACTGACCGTGAGACGGTATTCATCCGCTGATTCTAGACCAATCAGACATAATGATTGAGTGAATGTAAAGAATCCGCTCCAGAATACAGGAGCAAGCCGCCGTGGGATAAAAGCGGATGCACCCCGAATTGACACTCTCTCTCACTTTTTTTGACACTCTCTGAGGCATTTCTCTCACACCCACTTGGTCTGACACGTCCCTTCCAATTAGTCACCGCAGGTGGGGACTCCAGGCAGCGACATGACTCCTCTCCCTCGATCTCTATCAGTTAAGTAAATCTTTCTGCTTTAACTTAATTTCAATCTTATTGTGTTAAAATAAATTAATGATTATCTTAATTTCAATCTTATTGTGTTAAAATAAATTAATGATTATCTTAATTTCAATTTTATTGTGTTAAAATAAATTAATGATTATTTAACAGAATGACTTTTGATTTAGCGTACAGTTTATTTGTCTTTAAAAGATCTAATGTTTAAACTTAAGCTATAATGTGACGCTGATAGAAGAGTAGAACCGGGTTTTATTTAAAATGGAATTAATGGGAATAATTTAAATAGTTTAAATTAAGTAAGCGCCGCATTATCTGGTGCCAGTGACCAGGATATTAAATTTTTTTTTCTTTGAACCATTATTTGAATTTTTTCCTACATCCTTTGATATTGTAAACGTTTCTTGATGGATCATCACGACAAATTCTCATCTCGTGTGCTACTATGTTTTATATATTGCTCGAAGTTGATACTGTGAATTTTTTTTCTTGCAGTTTTGGTGAGAGGAAGAGAGTCCCAAGGTGCAGAGATGACGCAGGTACTGGTGCTCTTTAATTTTTTTTCTTTTTAATATTGATGTGAATTTTTTTTCTCTATGCATGTATTTACGCGAGAGCCGATTAGTTGAAAGTTTTATTTAAATTTAAGAGTTCATGAATTTCTTTTACCCTGCACGAGTGCTTGAATTTTGTTTAATTTAACGGTTTCCGTTGTGAATTAAACTCGCTAGAAATTTTGTCTTAATTAATAATTAAATAAAACATGCCACGTACACGACAATCAGACCCCCTAATGACGCAAACGGCGTCCGAGAAATTTAATCTAATTGATCTAATCCCAATGTACGACGGAGGTGAATCGTTAGGAATACGTAGGTTCTTAGAAAAAATAAACGATGTTGCGAATTTAGGCAAGTGGTCAAACGATGAGAAAGTAACAATTCTGAAATTAAAATTAGCGGGAATAGCTGAGGAATTTTTTTTATCCGGCCCAACCCACAGTCAATTGACAGAATATAACGATATCGCAAGAATTCTTATTGGAAGATTCGAGAAAGCTGTACCTTTATCAACGCGTCTCCAGTTATTTTCATCATGTATCCAGGGTCCTTCTGAGAGCGTACAAGAATTCGCAGCACGCATCAATAAACTGGGAACACAGATTTTCCAATCAGGAAATTCGGCTCAAAATACCGCGGTGAGAAATGCGAACGACCAACTGTTACAATCTCGTTTCATAAGTGGTTTAAGAAATGACATACGCCGCTTTGTGCTTTCTCGTGATCCTTTGAATTTAGACGAATCAATCAATGCGGCATTGATAGAAGAGCAAAATATGAAATTGAACCAAATAGCTAGCGAAGAGAGATCCGGTTTGTCGTCCGCACAAACGGAAAATCCAGTTCTTTCAGCATTAGCGGATAGATTAGAAGAAATCAACTTAAGGGTCGGCCGTCTGCAGGAGGCCAGTTCAGTTACAGCTCGTAAATCAGGGGGAAATTCTTTTAACAGAAGGGAAAACGTTTTCAAATGCTTTTATTGTGGAATTCAGGGACATAGACAGGCGGATTGTAGAAAGAAACAGAGGGATGAACGCGCTGCCCGTTACCAGCCCCCGGAGAAACGCGGCTAGCGATTATTCTATTTCAAGTCACCCCGGTTTAGATGGGAGACAAGTCCATTTCAGAGAATCTGATTTCAGCGACAATTACGCAGACCCCAGGCATCCGGTGAGAGGGTCACACGCAAATTCTGGGAATAGGGGTTTTCAACGTTATAACAGGAACGAGACTTTAAACTCCCGCGGAGAAAGCCGTATTTGGATTTTTTTCATTTGGTAGAAGAGCGGTTTTCTCCTATTCAATCTCGAGACAATATATTCGATCTACCAATAATAAAGGCTAATGTTAAACATCACAAATTTAGAATTTTAATTGACACAGGTGCATCCGTATCTTTAATGTCTAATTCCTTTTTCACTAAAATAAAAAGTGATAACTTTAGGGAATTTAATGTTTCAATTCAGATTAAAGCCGTAAGCGGAGACACGGTAGAAATTATCGGTTGCTATGAAATACAATTGTAATTGGGGGAATTTCAATTTCAACATATTTTTTTTATAACGAAGCAAGAGATTAACGATAATTATTGCGCTGTTTTGGGATACGATTTTTTGAAATTATGGGATGCAGTTTTAGATATAGGTAAAAACCGTTTATTAATTAATAATTTTTCAATTCCGCTTATTCATTATTCACTCCCTCCGCGTGTGGTACAGAGTAACTTTATACATGGATTTTTAAAAACAAAACGTGTGTGGGTCCCCATTCGGTCACAAATGTTCGTATACATGTTGAAACATTACCTAATTCGACGTCATTGGCCACTATTCAGAGTTCAGCAAAGCTACAAACTAAAAACATTCACTTAACTAATTCGCAAATTAATATTGATCCACAGACAAATGACACCATCTTAGAAATTAGAAACGATTCAGATAACATAATCACCCTTAACAAAAACATGAAAATAATTACAGTCAATAATTACGAAGACTTTTCTTCTGATTTTCCCGTTTCTCAAGATATTTTACCCCCACTCACGGAGAAAGATTTCAACCTTTCAGGTTTGGACAGTAAAATCAAAAGCAGATTATTTCAACTTTTAATTTCGCACAAAAGTGCTTTCGCTCGCTCTACGGTAGAATTATCCGCAGCCGCTACGGAGCATCACAGAATCAGTTTACAACATGATTATCCCATTAAATGTCCGATTTATAAAATTCCATTTAACTTAAGAAACGAATTTCGACGTCAAATAACAGATTTAGAAAAGGCGGGGATTAATTCGAAATCTAATTCTCAATATAATACTCCGGCCTTGTTTGTCAAACAAAAAGAAAAACGGTGTCTTGTTTTAGATTTTCGGAAACTCAACGAAATAACTTTGACTCAAGACTTCGTTATTCCAACATTGGACGACATTTTACATGAAATCTCGGGTTCAAACTATTTTTCGGCGTTAGACATGAAGACAGCATTTAATCAAATTCCACTACACTTTGCGGACAGGCATAAGACGGCATTCTCTACTCCCGACGGTGATAAATATCAATTTAACAGATTATGTTTCGGTTTAAAAAACTCGCCTAAAGCTTTTCAATCAATCGCACAGGAGATTTATTACACCACGGAGCTTTGGTTTATATAGACGCGACATTATTTTATTCATTAAAACTATAGATGAACATTTTGAACTACTGGGTAAGGTTTTTGAACGCTTTGAAAGAATTCACTTAAAATTTAATCCGAGTAAGTGTCAGTTTTTAACAAAATTTGTAAATTTTTAGGGTTTGTAGTAACGCCGGAAGGCATTCTTATAGATAAAGATAAGTCCCCGTATCAATTAACGAGTTTCCAGTTCCAAAGGATCAGAAATAAATTAAATCTTTTTTAGGGTGCTGTAATTTTTATAGGAGATATATCAAGAATTTCGCCAAACGTGCACTTCCCTTAACGAATCTATTGAGAAAAGACACTCCATTTGAGTGGACATCCGAAACGCAGGAGGCATTTGATGATATTAAGAAAGCCATATTGAATCCACCGGTCTTGGCTCTACCTGATCAAAACGCGGAGTTACAAATAACAACGGACGCTTCTTCTCGCGGCATAGGGGCAGTTTTAGAACAAAAATATCCTAACTCTGAAGTCAAACCTTTATATTTTTTTCTAAGAAATTAAATCCATCACAATCTAAATATAACGCAACGGTTTTATAATTTTTCGCGATATATACAGCATTAAATTTTTTTAGACCTTTCTTGTTAGGCAGAAAATTTAAGGTTTTTACCGATCATAAGCCTCTCGCAGGATTTCTTTCTAATAAAAATCCCTCTTCCAAAATTTTGCGTTGGAAATTGGCTCTGGAAGAATTTAATTACGACATACACTACATCAGGGGATCCTTAAATTCAGTCGCAGATCATCTTTCTCGTTATATTAACAACATCACAATAGCTTTACCGGACTCTAAAGATCTCATTAATATGCAACGCGAAGATTCTGTTTTAAGAATTATCATACAAAAAATTGATCAAAATGATGTTAGCCCACAAATCAGCAACTATTTTATTAATGGGGAAGGTTTGTTATGTCATTTGTCCAAGCGCCCCTCGAAATCACCCAGGTCTAACACCACTAGAAAGCAAGTATGCATTCCACATTGTCTAAAAGCTAAAATTCTCGAATCCGTTCATTCAGAATATGGAGGACATCTCAAATTTTTTAAAACATACCATCGACTCAGCGAAAACTTCTTTTGGCATAATATGTACAAAGACACTAAAAATTTTGTTCGTACTTGTACCATATGCTTATCTCGAAAAAAAGCCTTTAAAATCCCGCCTGCACCCCATCAACTTGTTGAACAAAGTACTGAACTAGGAGAAACGTGTCATATGGATATTTTCGGTCCCTTAAAAACCACGCTTAAAGGTAATATATATATATATAGCTATGTTTTATCTATGATAGATGCATTCACAAAATATATTCACATTGTTCCACTTCCGGATATTAGGTCCAGTACGATTTCAAAAGCTTTCTTTGATAATTACATTGTACACAGGGGTTGCCCACATAAATTAGTCGTAGATAACGCTACATATTTTAAGAGTTCCGAATTTGTTGAATTTTGCAGAGTCATGGGTATTCACAAAAGGCACATATCAAGTTATTCCGCTCACGTCAACGGTAGGGTAGAGAAACCCAATCAATCGCTAGCCAATATCCTGGCATCAATTTCACAAAACACAAACGATTGGGATGAGCAACTCCCGCACACCATGTTAGCATTAAATTCAGCGATCCATGAAGCTACATACACATCTCCCTTTTTCTTAGAACATGGCAGAGATATTCGATTAACTTACACTTACGAAAAGAATTCTGATACACCACAAAATAAGTATGAATATGTCGAGAAATTTTTACCGTCTTTGGAGCATACTTTCAATAAAGTTTTAAATAATCTAAAGGATCAGGAGGCATCACATGTTGAGTTGAGTACGAGAGCGACAAAACAACATCATTACGATTACAAAATCGGGTCCTTGTGTTTTATAAAGACGCCTAACATTAAATCTAATTTATGTCCAAAACTCAGACCTAAGTTCGAAGGTCTTTACAGAGTAATAGAGCGTTTTTCTAATGTCAATTATAGGGTTCAACATGTAGAACAATTGAGGAAAAGATTTAACACGCATGTCAATCGGATGATTCCATTTATTGAGAGATTTTCATATTTGCACTTGAATAATTTGGATGATTTACAACCAGACGAGACGGAGGTTAAGGGTATTGTTCCAAGTCCACGGTATAATTTAAGGGCTCGTGCAGGCAATTCGGCTCGTTAATACATTTCCGCGCTAAAATTTTTTGAGGGAGACTGAAATTTTTTTTTTACAATTTTTACGCTGCGTCAATTCGAGAGCACACATTTAATGGTACCTGTCTCATAGTTGCATCTTGTTTCATGTTATGTTTTTTTGTTAGATCAAATTTTGTACTCATTTATTTAATGATTTCCTGTTATTTAATGAATTCCAGTTAAATTTTTTTTATGCAGTTTGTTTTATGTCTTGATTTTATGCTTAAATGACATAGTGTTGTTTGTGGTTAATATCAATTTTAACTCTAGATAAAATATTTTTATGCTGTGTGTTTTGTGCAATATATTAAATAAATTTTGTGTAATGCAAGTGTTATTCAATGATAATCATGTACGTACGTCAATTTTTAATTTTAAGCTTTAATTTATGTTTGCAGCAAAAATCAAATTTTGGGGTCTCTGGACACCTGTCATGAAATTTGAATGTTGTTACGATACATACATATTTGAAATTTTTTTATCATCTATTACATAATTTGTGTTGTTATTATCTAGTAATTTTAATTTTTTTTCATACAAAAGGTTCTTTTATTGAATAACTTAGTTTATGCTGATTTGATTGTGTATATAACTGTGTACTTTCTGGTTAAATTTTGATTTTACATAGAAGATTAATAATTTTGGTAACGGCATTTTGTTAGAATTAATTTATTGCTAAATTTTCTTGGTGTATCAATTTTAAGTGGTTGTATATTTCTAAATGATGATAACATTGGAATTTATGCTCGTTAAGTTATGGATAGAGATGGTTGTTTGAATATTTTCCCTACGAAATTATGTTGAAACTTAATTTTTTTTCGTTCATGTTGTTTTGTTATGCGAGATGATTGCTAACTTTGATTTAAAATTTTCTAGTGTTTCGGTTAGGTGTTTCAATGCTCATTTAATTTTTGTGTTGTTTGTTTTGCTGTAGATTTGGAATTTTTTTTGTTGTTTATTCAGGGGTTTAGATTAATTGTGGTTGTTAAATTAATTTGCAGTCAATAATTGTGTCTCGGTTGTGTGCTAAACTACTAGGAATTTTGATGTTTTGGTCGGTCGATATTGTATTTTTTTTTCTCGTTGATGCTAGGCTTACATGTGTTGATTTATGTTGGCGCGCGGGTAGATTATTTAACTGAGTGTTGATTTAATTTTTTGTTCTGGATTTTAATAAGTAGTTCTGCTTGTTATTTGGTAATAAGTTTTTTTTTGTGTTGTTGGTCAGATAATGGTGTTGAAATTTTTTTTGTCCATTCGTTTCGAAAACGTGGGGAGAGCTTTTGTCCGCACCTTTTTTCGTCGGTAATCTCCCCCGCACGCGATCCGGTCAAGGGCGGGATACTGTTTGTTGATTGGAAATTCTGTTTCTTGGTTACTCCTTTTTCGCAGGGACTCTCCTCCCCGCGGGCAGCACAGTTCTGGGGTGGAATTTTTGGATGTCGGATTCTTGGCGCCTAAGGAGGAAGCTTCCCCTCACGCCCCCTGCTGTCGTAACATGAGATGGACTCAGCAAAATGTTTTTTTCCAAAGGGTTTTCGTTTTTTTCTCCCCCCCCTTGTTTCCTGTTTTTACGTTAGGGTGCTGTTGCTATGAGATTCCAGTTTCATGAATTTTTTTTTCGTTTGAAAATGTTGGAAGAGGATTGGGTGTGAATTTTTTTTATTGTCTCACTACTTGTTTAAGGAGTTAGATAAGTTTGAGTTAGGGATTTCGTGGAATATTTGAGAAAGTTATTTGAAGGAGACAGATAAAGTTTGCACTGATGAATTTGTTGAATAATTGGGAAAGTTTTTTTTTTTCATGGAGATAGATAAGTTTGCGTTCGAAGTACGTTTATTCGATAGTTGTTTTTATGGAAATGGATAATTGAGTTGAAAAGAAAGTTATATGGTTTATTTGAGAAAATTGTTTGATGTACAGAAGGATATTTTGATTTAAGGATTTTGGGCAAAGGAAAGTGAGTTGATATAATTATACGGTATATTTGAGAAAGTTGTTTTGATGTAGAGAAGGTAATTTGAGTTCAGGATTTTGTACGATTTCGAGTAATTAAGTTGATGAACATAGATAAGTTGAATTAATGATTGTGTGGTATATTTAATAATGTTTTGAGATGCAATTAGGAAAGTTCGAGTTGAGGATTATGTGAGATTTTTGTAAATAAGTCGATGCGCAAAGATGGGTTTTAGTTATTGGTATTGTTGAGAAGTCAATTGATTATTTGGAAGTTGCAGATAAGTCTAGTTAGCATTACTGGGCATATTAGAGTTTGTGTACAAAGTTGATGATCTTATATGGTTTTAGTTAATGGTATTGTGGAGCAATCGATTGATTATTTGGAAGTTGCAGATAAGTTTAGTTAGTGTTATTAAGGAATAAGATGTGAACGATCTGAGGTAAAGGCATTTTTGGATTATCGAGGAATCATTTTAAGGTTACTGAGAATTTTAGGTTTTTGTTATAGAATTATATTTGAGTTATTAATTAGAGGATTTTCGATGAATTGAGTTAGCGGTATTGTTGTAAATCGAGGATCTTGTTTTTTCTTTTTTTTTTCGTGTTTGTATATTTGTTGCGCGTATAGTGAAACATTTTGAGTTTTTTTTTTATATTATCTGGACTTGATACATTGTATTACATAGATTGTTAAAAAGTTATGTTGATTAGTTTAGCGATATTTTTTTTTATCTTGGAATTTATGTTTAATTATGTGTAACACTTGCAATAATTTTCTTTTAGTTAAATTACTTTCCTCTGTATGTGTCGCCTCATATGACTTGGGTTGCATATCAATTTTATGTTTTTAACTTTTTTTTTCTGAAATTTTCAACTGCACTTGTGATTTCTGGAATTCATTTCTCAAATGGAAATTCAAATGTGGAAGAAATTTTTTTTTCTCCTCTCAAATTTAAATTAAAAGCATTAATCGCTATAGTTAATTTTTTTTACAATCGGATTTGCTAAATTTTTTTTAAGTCTTAATTCTGCATTCTGTTTCTTGTGTTGGCGGTTGCCGGCGATCGTCCTATCGCAGGAAATGGGATGTTTTGCTTTGTTTTGTACACATTGGGGGTGCATACTGATCACATGCGCACTCATAGTTTGCAATTCTAAATTTAATTACAGTAATTTTTTTCTTAATTTCATTTGTAACCAATGCTCGTAGTGAAATTTTTTTTTAAATTCCTTAGGCTACTCAGCATTCTTACAGGTTATAGAATTTTTTTTTATCATTTATACGATTCGTTAATTTATAGAATTTTAATTTGCAAATCTGAATTAATTACGTTAATTTTCTTTTTTAAACTTTCATTTGTAACCAATGCTTGTAGTGAATTTTTTAAATTTCTTAGGCTATTCAGCATTCTCCGAGGTTATAAATTTTTTTCTCTCCACCTATGCACACCCATCGTTTCAATCTCTAAATTTTTTTACTTTTACTTAATTATTTTCATTAAATATTGTTATCAATGCTCTTAGTGAACCATTGAAATTTCTTATGCTTTGAGTATGTGAAGAGTTCTGCTAGTAATTTTTTTTTGGTGGTCTGGGACATTCACTTCACATTAGTCGTGTCAAGATTTCGATGTTAAACGATTATGAGGTGTCTGTTTCTGGGTGCCACGCTTGAATTGTATGTAGATGTTTTCACTAGCGTTTATTTTTTATCAATGTATTTTGTTCAATACTCCTATGTGTGGTTATTGTGAGTAGCGCAGTTAACGTAATTGTAGTTGTTGATAGTTAATTTGTTTTTCCCTCACGGAATTGGGTAGGAACTTTGGAAATTGCTTATAATTTCTTTTTAAATTCTTATTTTATGTTATGAGAGGTAAGAGGAGTTGAAGGTTGGTGCTTGGAGTCTTCGACGGTGATCACAAAGGGCCAAGTTTTATTTGTGGTTTCATTACTAAGATGGTTTCCCTGGGAGACAAAGTTTTTTTTTATTTTTGCAGTTTAGCAGATTTCGTAGAGATGTCGAAGCGCTGATGGAGCTGCGGGCATCATGGACGAGTATGAGCAGAACCCCTACAGGATTCAAACAGCACCGGAAGACCAATAGAACGACGAACTATAGTGCTTTCAGTGAGATTACGACGCTCCAGACAATTTTTTCTTTTCTCTCCCATCAGGACGTGGACAGCTGATCGTGAACCAGGAGTCTGTGAATTTTTTGGACTTTGATATAGACATTTTCATCAATGAATTTTTCTTGTGTTGGATGTGCCGACACTAGGGCAATTTTGTATTTACATTTACTTAACTGAAATTTTTGTGTTTCATTATTTTTAGTTTTGTTAATCTGAAAGAGGGGAGGAGTGATGGGAGGTCGCCGGTCCCTAAAGTTACAACTGTAATTTTTACATCTGCCCTGTTGTTGTTTACAACGGATGGAATTTGGTGAATGCGTCTCTTTACCCCACCGAAAAGGGTGACGCGTTCCCACGCCTGGAAGGGGGCATTGTTCCCATAAATACATCATGATATAGGGAGTGTCATTAGATTTTCCCGCGCTTGGGGATGTCACTGACCGTGAGACGGTATTCATCCGCTGATTCTAGACCAATCAGACATAATGATTGAGTGAATGTAAAGAATCCGCTCCAGAATACAGGAGCAAGCCGCCGTGGGATAAAAGCGGATGCACCCCGAATTGACACTCTCTCTCACTTTTTTTGACACTCTCTGAGGCATTTCTCTCACACCCACTTGGTCTGACACGTCCCTTCCAATTAGTCACCGCAGGTGGGGACTCCAGGCAGCGACATGACTCCTCTCCCTCGATCTCTATCAGTTAAGTAAATCTTTCTGCTTTAACTTAATTTCAATCTTATTGTGTTAAAATAAATTAATGATTATCTTAATTTCAATCTTATTGTGTTAAAATAAATTAGTGATTATCTTAATTTCAATTTTATTGTGTTAAAATAAATTAATGATTATCTTAATTTCAATTTTATTGTGTTAAAATAAATTAATGATTATTTAACAGAATGACTTTTGATTTAGCGTACAGTTTATTTGTCTTTAAAAGATCTAATGTTTAAACTTAAGCTATAATGTGACGCTGATAGAAGAGTAGAACCGGGTTTTATTTAAAATGGAATTAATGGGAATAATTTAAAGTTTAAATTAAGTAAGCGTCGCATTAGTATACTGTACTAAATTCAGGACAAAAAATTACAATTAAAGGATATTTAATAAATTTTTATTTTTAAAAATTGTCTAATACAGCGGTCGCCAAACTTTTTGACCTCAAGCACCAGTAAATTCATAATAGGACCACTAATAGGATTTTTTAAGTGTTAAATTATTGTTATGAATCGAATTATGTTTCAATGCATTTTAAAACATAGCCTTATGTGATGAGTAAACATATTCCACATTTTTTTGCGGACCTGCGAAATTTTCTTGCAGACCACTTTGGCGATCTCTCTGGTCTAATACACATAAAAATACTTTTAATGTCCTACTTCAGACAGAATGCTAAGAATATTTTGAGAAATGGAACTGTGTTAAAAAGCAAATTAAACAAATGATAACATAACACAGTGATAAGAGAAAAACATTAAGTAAAAAACTTTGTATAAAAGAAACAATATTTTTGAAAATTCAATTAAGATTTCCTGATTACGCCCAGACGTCATTGATGTACCTATGGTCAGCCTGAAGTTTCTCTATAGTTGATTTAGCTTCAGTAGCTGACATACCTAAAAAGGGGAAAAAAATAATTCAGTTTAAAATTATATAGTTATATATATATAAGAAAGAGAGGTTGTTACTAACAGTAAATTTTACAAGCAAAGTAGATACTCCCTTGATTGAACACTCACTTGAAGGAGTGTTGTTGTATCTTACCCCACTTGATCGACAGAAACATCTAGATCAAGTCCATTAACCCGTGCGTTTTTAAACAATAAAGAACTGTAGAAGAACTTAAGAGCCATAGTTGGCTCTTATGGCAACCAATACAAGCCAAGATGTGGGCAGGAGCAGCTTGGGCACAGAGGATAGACTTTAAGACCCACCACATGCCGTTGAGCTCAAGTATGTCAACTGCGAAGCCTAGCAAAAATAGTTTCATCTCGCCGACTGCTTGTCCCAAGCAAAGCAGCACCAGGAGGGTTTCCTTCATACCACTCATTTACGGGATTCTGCCTCCAAGAGGAACTGATATTTTGTTTGATCCAGGTAGCAATTTCTGAAAAAGTAAGGCAACCACCATGTGTAGAATCTTTATGGCTACCTCACGGGCCAAACCATCTGCAATCTCATACCTGCACACATTCACATGCGATCTTACCCACTGAAAAAAGATCTTAACAGTGACACTCAAGCTATTTAATATAGCTGAACAATACTCGTTGTCATTCTGTCACCATGCCTCCACCATTCAGATAAATGTTAAATAGAGCTTCAGCTATCACTCAATAATCAAATATCTGTATAGTCACTCTCAGTAAAGAAAAATTTCAAAGCCTCCTCAATAGCTAAAAGTTCTGCCTAAAATACTCAGCAGTAGTCAGTATTTCTCTTACAGATCCTAATACCATTCTCCTTTTTGATGAAAATTCCTCTACACGAGATAGTGCCACTTGAAGGAGTAACTCACACAAATTTCGTTATGAAGTGTTTGCCTTACAGGTTTCAACTTTTTGTTTATTTTTTTAATCAGCTAAGCAGTGGATGTATTGATGCACAAACATTACTACTGTTTTGTATGAAAAATGTGTATGATTATTTTCACTCAATAATATTTTGGCAAAAAAACAAAGAGCAAAAAACCTAAAACCAAACCAATACAGCACAAATGATAATTTCCAGAAACATTTTTTAAGTCTGACTGAGAAATTTTTATGAGAGAAGAATGAAAACAGGAAGAATAATATATTTCTAAAGAAAAAATGCTTCTCATTTTTTTTCCTTCCCATATTTCTCAAATTTTTCTTTAAAAAAAGTAATAGATAGAAAACTGGGGGAAAAAAAAGGAAACTCTGGATTACTATTAGAACTGAGTAATTTTTTTTCTCATTAAAAATAAATCCAATAAATATGTGGAAGTGAGTGATTTCGAAAATTTTATCCCATTTCATTTTTGCCAAAAATTCCACATAATTCAATTTAATTACCAAAGATTTGATTCCATGGTGCAAAATTAGAAAGGTGACTACAAAAGAATCAAAACTCACAAAAATGATTAATTAAAAAATTAAAATTTACCCTTTTATTACTTTTTTAGTGAAATTGAAAACAAAAACACAACCTACTACACTATTTTCCCATTTGTATATTTCTTTTTCTAAACACAAAAGTAAATTTCAGAAATATGCATGAAAAAATTGGGTAATTACAATAATATAATTTTAAATAATGTATGTATATATATATAAGCTATTATTCAGGGGAAAAAATGTCATGTTTCAATATTTCATTAGTCTTCTATTTAATTATGAACAACTCTCTGTAGTCAATTTATATTTTTTATGCTATTTTTCTTAAGTTTAATTTTGATTTAATATATATATAAACAAAGAAAATATGTTACTTTTTATAATTTCAAATGTCCAAACAAGAATATACTTACTGTACATATTTTTTTGTTATTACCTCATTAATTAAATTTAGTACAAGCATATTAGTATTGTATAAACTCTTTTTAAGTTAACATTAAAAAACAAAAAAGTTTTTCCCATGCCTAATAATAACAAACTAAACCAACAAAATGAGTTTAAATGGTTATAAATAAATGAAAAGAGCAAATTTATAATTTCAATCTCATCTTTTGGAAGACTAATAAACAAGGGGTACATGGAGAGATTTGCAGCTTGAGAAATAATCATAGACATTAATCTAATAAAAATGGGTTTATGAGCTTTTCTTTTTACATTGCTGTTTCAAAACTACATTTTTTAAAAATTTTAATCATTAATGAACATTTTAGTTTCTGATAAGCTCATAAATATAATTCTATAATCAATATCTAACAAATAATATCCTAATTTTATGCATAAGAATTCCTTGCTTCAAGCAGCTCCACTCAGTGTGGACCCTGCTGTAGGGCAGTTAGTAATATAAGTATAGTAAATTTCATTTAACACAAACTGATTCCTTTTTATGCGGTTTGGAACGTTTTCAGCCAAATATTCTCTCCAAAATGTCCTCATGAAAATAACATCGCTGACTGGCCATGGTCAAGTGTGATTAGTTTATGTGTATGTAACTCTGTTTATGTGCAACTCTGTTCGAGCATGCGCAGTGGGCACCGCGCGGTGGTGATTAAGTGTATTAAACGAAACGAGAATTAAGAGTTTTCAGAATGTCTGTGGGAGATCAGACGAGCGAGAGCGTGGAATTACAGTGCCCATCGCAAGTGTTCCGACAAACGCCCCGAGTGTAAAAATGAAGGTGATTTGTCAACATCCTCATCTGGTTTCCTGAGAGCAAAGACATAGGGACCACTTCCCAACATGGTCCGTTCAGCCGAGCCGGAGAAGTGAGCTATTCAAGGTGACGTGAGTAGTGGTCTCTTTTATGTGTTTTTATTGTTATAAATTGAGGACTAAATTAATTTTAGAAAAATGTTTAAGAACTGCCGTAAGGAAGATCTTCAGATTGTAGCTCTTGAACTTGGTGAGACTTTTGCTGAAAAAGTAACTATTGTTGAGTTAACTGAAATTATTAAAGAAAATAAATATTTTAAAGAGGATGTTGAATTTGTTAAAGAATTAATTCAATATACGATCGAGGACTGTAAGAAAGCGGAAGAAGACCGTAAGCGAGTAGAGGAAGCGGAAAATAGGTAACGAGAAAAGGAGCTTGAGCTTGAACTTGCACGTTTAAATGTTATAGTTAATTCAGATAACGAGAGAACAGGTGAGGGTTGTAACTCGCTGGATGCGTTGATGTGTGAAAAGTGTTCGAATCCTAACGGTGAAGGTGTGAAGATCTCCTAGGACCTCACTTTGAGAACGAGAATAAATAGGAGTCATGTAAGAACCAGTAGCCATTTTTATAAACAACTTTCTTTATTTGGTTATCTTATCCAAATAGAATCAAAGACTTATTGACAAATTTATCTAACTAGTATTATGAGGTTTTAAAGGTAATATCCTTTAAATTAACTTAATTAATTAATGATCCAATTAATTAATTTATTAAATAACGATCACGCAGAGATTACCACGATAAGAGATCCCAGAATTATATTTAATAATGTTCTCATTGAACATTTAACTTTAATCTCACTCCTAAAACTTTAATGAGACTTTAATTATAAATCTATAATTACCAACGGAATCTCAACTCTTCTTGAGATTAAATTATCTCCAACAAGAAATCTTCAATTCAAATTCACTATAACTTTATGCTTCAATATCTATCTCCTACTGCTCTAACTTTACTATTTCGTTTGACTTAAATACTTTATCTAATCTGCATAACAAGGAATCCTGTCCGCTTTTTGGAGTTGATTGGAAATAGGTAGGGAATTAAATTTCCCTAAAAAGGTCGACTCAGAAGGTTAGTGATAAAGTTCCGTATAGATTTGTCACAAAGGTGCCTAATACATCTGAAGGTTGGGCATTCTTTTTCGCCTCGTTAGAAAGAACCTTTGTATCAAAAAATGTGCCCGAGAAATTCAAGTCGGAGATTTTATTAAATTTGTTTGGAGAAAAAGCTTCAAATGTGTTAACATATGTTAAAGATGACGAGCTTAACAATCATGAACAACTAAAACCAATAACACTAAGAGAATACGAGCCAAGTGCGAATCAATTCCTTGAACAATTTAAAAAAGCTACGCGTCATCCAAATGAAACATATATTCAATATACTTCTCGCTTAATTATAAATTGGCAGTATTATTTAAAATTAAGGAAGGTCTCTGATTTTGACAACTTAAACGATCTTATTGAGTTCGACAAAATTTTCAGTTCGCTTGAAAAAGAGGTAGCGTCACACATTTCCGTTCGAGCAGGAAATGATTGGTTTCGCCCACCAGAGCTTGCCAAAGAGATAGACTTGTATAACACTTCTCGGGAAAGAGCTTAAAACCTTTGCCGAATGTCCTTGCTAGAAATAATCCAGTGAAAAATGCGTCAAGGGTATTTTTGAGTGAGATTAAAGATTCTAAATGTGTGTGTTGCGCTGAGAATCACATCCATTATATAAGTGTGTAGTATATTTAAAACTTCCCATAAATAAGAGAATTGATCTGATTAAAACTAATAACCTTTGATTTAATTGCCTTTCTACATCTCATAGAGCGAAAGACTGTAATTCGAGATTTGTTTGCTCTGAGTGTCAAAAGAAACATCATAAAACGATACATTATACAGAGCGAGCGCAAAACCAGGAAGTAATGAATTCCACCTTTGAACGTCTAAACACATCAGTGCCAGACTTCGTGCCCCGAGTAGAAATGCATAACTTACTAACCGCAACGAGTATAAACAGAAAAAAAATGTGTTTTGCTAAGCTCAGCAATTTGTTACATTAAAAGTGGAAATGGTTTATTCCCAGTTAAAGCAATTCTAGACAGCGGAAGTTCCTCAAACTTTTTAACTAGGAGCTTATGCGATTTGATTGGATTGAAAAAATACAAAACTAATGTTTCGGTTTCGGGACTAAACAAAACAGTAATTCCGATAGATCCGCAAGTTTCAGTATCTATTAGCAATAAAGTAGGGAGTTATATTAAAACAGACTTTTTTTGGTACCAACAATAACGGAAGATCTTGTTCCAACAACGAAAATCGATTTTAATCTGAACAATATTCCCAATCTTAAATTAGCTGACAAAAATTTCAATATTCCAGAGCGCGTGCAAATTCTATTAGGTGCAGAAGTATTTTATGAATTAATGTTACCCGGACAGTTCAAGACGGAGGGTTCAAATGTTATTTTTCAAAACACTGTTTTCGGATTTGTCATTTCCGGGTCTACTTCAGACGCGAAGGGAAAAGAA
This sequence comes from Trichonephila clavipes, assembly GCA_019973935.1. Taxonomy (NCBI): domain Eukaryota; kingdom Metazoa; phylum Arthropoda; class Arachnida; order Araneae; family Nephilidae; genus Trichonephila; species Trichonephila clavipes. Next base: position 386,240 of record BMAU01019240.1, read on the forward strand.
CATTGTGGGTTTATTCAGGCTGCGGATAATCTAGAACATTCAATTAAGAAGTTTTGGGAAATCAAAAATGTAGAAATCGATTCTGCTAAAACCAGTGAATTAGATATTTGTGAAGACCATTTTAAAAACACTCATTTGAGAGATGACCAGGGAAGATATACGGTGGCGATGCCATTAAAAGAAGATCCTTCATGTCTTGGTGAATCCAGACAAACCACAATTCAGAGATTAAACTCTTTGTGGAACCGACTAAGTGGAGATAAAGAATATTTGTCCCTGTATGATAAATTTTTACAGGATTATGAGGATTTGGGCCACATGAGGGAAATCAAGGCGGATGGGTCTGGAGTTGCATTTTACATGCCACACCATGATGTTTATCGCCCCGAAAAGTCTACAACTAAACTGAGAACTGTTTTTAATGCATCAAGTTCTTCAACAAGTGGGAAATCTCTAAATTCCATTCAATTTAATGGCGGACTGGTCCAAGAAGACCTCTTTTCCATTATGGTTCGCTTCCGAAAGCACAAGTATGCCTTTACTACGGATATAAAGAAAATTTTTCGCATGATAAACATACACCCGGAACAAACGTGTTTGCAAAGAATTCTGAGGAAGAAGGGCATAGGAGAACCAATAAAAATGTAGAAGTTAACTACAGTCACCTACGGCACAGTTAGCGCACCTTATCTATCCACGAGAACTTTGAAGCAGTTAGCGATGGATGAAGCTAATAATTTTCCTTTAGCAGCTCCTGTGGTGATGAGTGACTGCTACATGGATGGCATACTTTCGGGATCCGAGAGTATACAAGAGGTAATCGAATTGCAGCATCAGTTAATAGAAATGTTCAAGACTGCAGGGATGCATCTTCATAAGTGGTGTGGAAATTTATCTGAGATGACTTCAAAATCTATAGGAGTATGCTTTCTTGGACGCGCCAGGAATAATTTGGAATCCTAAGTTAGACTGTTTCATTTTCAGAATAGAGCAACAAAGGTTAACTTCATTCACCAAAAGGATGGTTTTGTCTACTATTGCAAGAATCTTGGACCCTTTGGGTCTCCTCGGACCAATCATAACTTGGGCAAAGATTGTGGTTGCTGGAATTGGGATGGAGTGATGAACTTCCTTTTAAAGAAGAAAAGGAGTGGCGTCGATTTATCGACTCTTTGGAAGCCGTGAATAACATCTCTATTGACAGATGTATTGTGATTAACAGAGCGGAGAGCATTGAGTTGCATGCATTTAGTGCGCATCAGAAAAGGCGTATGGTTTATTCATTTATCTCAAGTTTATATCTGCCCTTGGAGAAGTTAAAGTGTGTCTCGTAACGAGTAAAAGCCGAGTGTCGCCTCTGAAGCAGATTTCCATTCCAAGACTTGAACTATGTGGGGCAGTTCTTGCCGTTAAATTGATGAAGGTGAAGTAAGTATTGAATCTTCAGATTACAGCTGTGCCTTTTTGGTCGGATTCGACTATTGTGATTTCATGGATACATCAAGAATCAAGAGAATTGAAGACGTTCGTGGCTAATCGAGTGTCGAAGATTCATCAACTAAGTTCCCGTGACCAGTGGCATCACATTGCATCAGAACGAATCCTGCAGATGTGTTATCTAGAGGACTACTTCCTGAGGAGCTTCGTGACGACTCTCTATGGTGGCATGGTCCTGACCTTCTTCTACAGAGTGCTTATTCAACCACTGTCATTGCGGAACCAACCCAGAGAGATGACTTTGACTGTGAACTAAGGGTGTCTGAGAGAACTCTGGAGACTTCATTGCTGAGTTCCAAGAACTTTGACTTTTTCAACCATCTTATGGACCTTTCTAATAATTATTTTTAAATGATACATATTGTTTCTTATATTTATAGATTTATTGACAATTGCAGATCCAAGGTGAAAAAGAGGGGACCTTTAACTACGAGTGAGGTAAATGATGCAGAAACCTGGCTTATTAAAGAGGACCAGAGTGGAATTAACTTAAGTGACCCGTCAGGTAATCTTAAATCTTTGAACATAATCCAGGATGATAAAGGAGTCCTGAGAGTTGGTGGAAGGCTGGAAAAGCTTCCATACCCTACAGCGAAAAGCATCCAGCTATACTGGCTAAAAATTCTAAATTGAGTAAAATATATTTCATAACTTTGCATAAGAAATTATTTCATGTTGGTCCACAAGGACTGCTGAATGCAGTGAGATAGAGATTTTCGGCTTCAGGAGGTAGAAACCTAGCTAGGAAAACGGTTAATGCTTATGTGGTGTGCTTCAAGTGTAAATCAATTCCCTCTTCTCAAATAATGGGCAATCTTCCATATGAAAGAGTAAATATGGCCCCTCCATTCAGTATAACTGGACTAGATTTTGGAGGTCCATATTTTGTAACTTACAAGCACCAGAGAAAGGGTATTCTGAATAAAATTTATGTTTGTGTTTGCATTTGCTTTGTGAATTGTGCCATGCACCTAGAAATTCTTTTCGATTTGACTTCGGATGCAATAATTGTAACAATTTAGAGATTCATGTCTAGGCGAAGAAAATGTTCCAAAATTTTTACGGATAATGCAACAAATTTTGTTGGTGCGAATTCTCAACTAAAGGCATTTTATTCCACCAAGGGCCCCACATATGGGAGGTCTTTGGAAGGCGGGCATAAAGTCAGTGAAATTTCACCTCAAGCGAGCACTGGGAAGATTCCGACTCACATACGAGGAGTTTGAAACAGTGATTATCCAGGTGGAAGGAATTTTAAATTCCAGACCCCTTACAACAATGTCCAATGATTTTGATAACTTTGAGGTATTAACGCCTGCACATTTCTTGATTGGTAGATCAATTAATTCTATTCTTGAGCCCATAGTAATTAATATTAATGACAATAGATTAAGCCATTGGCAGAAAACAACAAAGGTAATTCAGGTAGTTTGGAAAAAATGGAGTACTTTGAATACTCTCCAACAGAGAGAAAAGTGGATGATCGAGAAGGACAATGTAATGTGTGGTACAATGGTAATTGTAAAGGAAGATTTTACACCAGTTTGCAATTGGCTTTTAGGGTGCGTCATTGATGTCTGTCATGGTTCTGACGGTAAAGTGAGAACAGTCAGAATTAAAACAAAGACAGGAGAATTTAAGAGGCCCATAACTAAGATCTGTATTCTACCTATAGATGTAAATAGTTAAGGTCAATTTCCATTCAAGAAATTGTGTGTTTATCTTTAAATTGTGCTATTGTAACTTTATTATTTTTTTTACTGAAAATTTATAGTACTTTTTATACGTATAATAATTTTGAAAACAATTGTGTAATTTGAGACTTGCTGTGAATTGTGAAACTGTATTGATATTGTTGAATATTAATATTGCAAGGCCGGGGGATATGTTCGAGCATGAGCAGTGGTGATTAAGTGTATTAAGGTAAACGAGAATTAAGAGTTTTCAGAGTGTGTGGGGGAGATCAGACAAGCGAGAGCGTGGAATTACGGTGCCCATCGCAAGTGTTCCGACATACGCCCCGAGCAACCGAGTATGAAAATAAAGGTGTTTTGTCAACATCCTTGTCTGGTTTCCTGAGAGAAAACACATAGAGACCACTTCCCAACAAACTCTAATATTGGAAGGGGCTTATGGCAGATATAATCTTATTGCATACACATCAGTTATTTTTAATATATGGTTCACATTGCATATGTTCTTTCTTAAAATTATCATACAAACTATAATTTTTTTTAATCCATTTTTTTTATTGAGAAAATCAATAAATTGCAAGAAACTTGGACATGATTTAGATTTTGATTCCTTAGATCAGGGGTGTTAAACTCGCAGCCCACAATGAACATTTTTGCGGCTTGGCCAGTATATCGGCACACATTTCTGCCAAAATAGGAAAGATTGTAGCAGAAAAGAGATGTGAAGTGTCAGGACATAAACATTAAATTTTCTTGTTCTTTTATATATTGTAAGGGATCGTTCTTAATTATTAACTGAACCAATAGATGGCGCTGCAATATGTACTGATCCGTATTTACATCCATACTGATTAAAATAGCAAATGCGAATCTAGAGTTGGACTCAAGTGATTAAGACTCTGAAAATGGTCTGTGTCTTCCTGGCCACAGATGGATAATGTTTGACTTACATTGTTTCTGTCTATTCTTTTCTATCTTGTACATATAAAATGTTTAAAACTAATAAATCCTTATCATTACCATTTTTCCATTTTCTTGCATTTTACACTATGTTTATTATAATGTATTATTTGAAATAAACCTACGTGTCTGGGATTATTGATTTTTTGTTGCCCACTTAAAGTTAAACTCTGTTTGTTAGGCCCAAGTTAGCCTTTGAGTTTAACAACCTTGTCTCAGATGCTACCAATGCCATCAAATGAGCTCTCAATCTCTTGATAACAAATTTAATTTTACCCCTTTAGCACAGAAGAGGAACGAATTTAAGAAGAAAAAAATAAAATTGAGAAGAGAATGTGAAAACAGAAAAAAATCTTCACATTGGAGAACCTTGAAAAATTATTCAATGCTATTGCAATAGCATGTGAATTGATTGAAAAAAATTATCCAAATAAAAAGGTGAAAATCTAAAAATGAAATTTCATGTTATTGTAAGATTATAAGGGGGGAAAAAGAGAGGGGAAAAAGGAACAAAAACCTTGAGCTTATTTTCTACTTAAAAAGTATTTCTTTTTCATCCTTTTATTATTTTACATTAAATTTAGGAAACACAGAAGGTCATTCGCACTTTATGAAAACAATTTTGTAATTTATTTTCTATTTTACATTTTGAGATAAAAATTTGGAAACTTCAGAATAATCATCTCTGCTAAAGCTTTATTTTTATTGAAACAAAGTAAAAGATTTATTTAGAAAATGGCTCCTAAAACTGACAGATAATTGCACTTTGTGAGGAGAAAATATGTGTATCAACAAAAAATAAAGCTGTGTAAAAAGCTGGTTGTTGCATTAAAAAAAAGGTATTTATAATATATTATATTTTAAAGGAGATAAACCTCTAGCTGAAAATAAAAATGAAAAGATGGATACGAAACCTCATCCTATGACTGTTTGAATACAGGCAACTATCAAGAAAGTGAAGTCTGATTCTAAAGGAAAATCTGCCAACCCAGAGATTAATTGCATCAAACCTAGGAATGTCTCCCAGCACTGTAAGTAAAATCATTCATGAAGATTTAAAGTTAAAAAAGAAGTTTAAACCTAAAGTTCATATGATTTTACCAAAACATATTGCTGAAAGAATAGCAAAGTGTAAGAAAATTATATCAAAAACACCTAGCTGCCGAAAAATGGAAATTTTGAGGTTAACACTCAATGAGGCATGAGTTTGAGGTAACTGTATTAAAAGAACAATTTTTTTTTGCTGAACTGAAAGGGCTTTGTCAGTGTACAGAAAAGTTTCCAAAGAGACTCATGATAGTTGCATGATTTTGTTACAACAGCAAATTAAACATAAAAAAAGTCTCAAGTGAAGCCAAAATTAATTCACTCTACTATCAGCAGAATATTTTAGAACCAATTTTTGAAGAAAAAATTCCAGCCATATATGGAAAGGACATTGATAAAGTTGAGCTTCATATGGATAAAGCCTCTAGTCATCTGTCTAAGTCAACTACCACTTATTTAGCAAAGAAAGAATCAAAAACAGGAATAAAACATATCCCATTTAAAGAAATAAAATCACTTGACACTTCTTCAATGCACTTTTGTGCTTTCGATTTATTAAAATGAGCCTTGGGGAAACGGCATCCAAGAACCCTAAATGGAATTTGGAAAACAGTTCAAGAGGAAGGGAGTAAAACTGGCGTGACAGTACTAAGAAAAAGTTTATTTTAATGAAAAATTCAAGCTACAGCTATTATCAAGAATCATGGCTATCAAATAGAAGCAAATCGTTTAAAAAATAAGGCATTTCGTAGATAAAAATTAACTATCAAAATCGTTTCCATAAAATGCGAACGACCTTCCTTCTTTAGTGGCTTGACTGCTGAGGGTAGGTCTTCTCAAGAAACCTTTTCCAGACCATCTTAGTTCTCAAAACTAGGAGACTTTTATCTAGGTCATCAATCCATCTTAGATTTGGCCTGCCCTTTTTTCATGTATTATATATTTTCTTCTTGAGATTTCGTAACAAGAGTTTTTTATGGGGTAGGGTGTCAGTCCAACACCCAACTCCCGAATCTGGAGGGCTTGTTCCATTTTAGTCACCTTCTACGATACACATGAGCTATGTTGGGGCTATTCTTTCACACCCTGTCACCAAATGGGTGGAACAACCTTTGGTACACAAATATTTTTGTTTTAACAAAACTTGATAAAAATAAAAATTCCTTATTTTCCTATAGAAATAAAAGTTCCTTCATTGAAGATTCATTTAATGTGATGCTTTTGGAGGACCAATAAACAGTACTAAGTGAGGTATTCTTGTACACTGCTCAATATATAATTCAATACCAATCTCACTATACTTACCAGAAATTTCGAAGATATCAATAAATGCTTTCTGGACATCATGTGCCATATTATTTGCATCTCCACAAACATATATCCTTCCACCAGCGTGTATAGCTGCAACAACTGCATCAGAATTTTGTCTGATACTTTCATGAACATATCTAGAGGTCACATTTGATGGTAATATAGCTTCTCGAGAAAGTGATACATGAAGATGAGTAAGAACTTTTGATGAGTTAAATTTTTCAAGTTCAGATCTAGTAAAAGAAATGAAGAAAAAAAAATTATTTTAAATTTATATTTTATTTTCAAGATAGAAAAAAAAAAAAAAAAAGACATGAATTTGGTATATTACACAGAATTTGTTTTTTATTCCTGATGCAATAAGGTTAATGAAATGGATTTTCAAAATTGTAAGCCAAAATCAGGTGAGAATGACGACATCTAAGTTAGTAATTCCTCACTCAAAAAATTTCAACAGAATTCCATATTAAGACATTGTTTTCTAGCTCAATTTAATATTTAAGTCTCATACACATTAATAGTCTTGAAAATATAAGCTAATAATTGTATTTTAAAAGCAATGATATGAAAATTCCTATTTTTTTACAGATCAAAATTCTTCATACTTAGGAATCTATTGTACTGCAAAATGATAAATATAACTTTTGTTTAATTTTTTTAACTTTGAACAAAAATGAGTTAAATCCAGACAAAGTGTTACCCCCAAAACCTTCCAAGACTTGAAAATTACAATGACAATATCATTATCTTAACAATTAAAGCCAGTATTCATTTTTGTTTTAGTAAATATATATGACATTTTTTTATGCTTTCAATATTGACTAACTTTTCATTACCCTTGTGAAATTCAACTTCTAAATCAAAAGAGCCAAAACAAAATTAATCTCACAACACAACATAATATCAAATAAAGAGTTTTAAATTAACAGACTCCATATCAAAATAACAATATTAACTCAGTACAGAAAATAAAATTGTCAGATTAACCTGTTATATACACTACCTTTAATTATCATAAGAAATTTATTAATAACAGTAATGTTCAGCACATAAGGAAATTAATTTTAAAAAACAATTGGCTTTGCTATTTTATATCAATTTTTAAACTTCATGTGGATCCTGAAAATAAGATGTTACATGCAGAAAAAATATAACTCAGAGATTATCTTCAAAAGAGAGTTCTTTCTGATAAACTATTTTTTATTCTTATTTTAACATAAAAACTATGTGAAGTTTACTTAAAAATCATGCAAACTCAACAGAAAATTTGCTATTCTACTATAAAATGTTATACAAGTAAATAACCAGATCTTACTTATACAAAAAGTCCCTTTCACTATAGCGACAACCATAAAATAGCCAAGTCTCTCCAAAGTTATTCATAGTGTTTTTCCTCTCTAATAACTTTTCACTGGAAAAAAATTGAAATAACTTAAAAATACTGTTTGTTTTGATTATTATTACAATCAAAAATATGTATCTAAAATTTACAGAAAAAATACTGACCGATGATACAAAAATCCTATAAAAGGAGCAACACCAGTTCCAGGTCCAACCATAATTACTGGACATTCTGAATCAGCTGGTAAATAAAAATAATTGTTTGTCCTTTTGTAAATATACAAGTTATGCTGTAAAAAAAATATAATATTTTTAAAAACTGAATTGCTTATGCTAATTAATGCAATTGATTTATTAGCATTAATATTACCACAAGTTCATTGTCAACATATTCTTTTAAGTTAAAAATGTTTTTTGATTCAGTTTTATACAAAAATAATAATGAGTATAAATTACAGAAGAATTTTTTTAAAAAAGAAAAATACAAAATTAATTATTATAACCACATGGTTTATAAAATAATTAAGTCATTAAATAATTAAAGAAAATTTTTCTCTAATGTGTTGCATATTGGCAACTAATGTCTCTCGCTACCAAATTTTGATGCTTGAATTCATTTTAATTCAAGCTCTTGTTGGATGCTAAGTGAGTGAGTGAGTGAATGTGGGGGGTTTTGGCGCAAGAGCCAAATCTGGCTAAACTGCCCCAAACACTTGTTAAAACATTAGATAAAATATGCAAAAACATTGACAACACAGTTTTAAGAAGATAAAATTTCAAATCACACATAAAACTGTTTTTAGGTGATAAAAGCAGACAAAACTTGATGGGGAGTTCCTTCACCAAGTCAGATCATATCTTTAAATAAAAAGCATTGAAAATACGAATGGAACTCGTTAGTTTAAAACAAAGTTAGGCAATACACGGTAAAAAAAATTAGCTTCTACTTTTTCTGAATTGGGTGGAAGTTAACGCGCGTATATATTTGTCAGAATTTTTTATAAAACATTCTTTCATGGTAAATTTGTCCTCAGGATTTGGTTCTAGTTCCTCCGCCTCCACATCATACATAATCATATCTTCGTCGTCGTCTGTTGTATATTCTGTAGGTCCTGACTTTCTGGGTTTAAGTTTAGCCATTTTTATTTCTATTTCTGCTTTTTGTGCTTTTGTGCATTTTCTTCTATTTTTTGAATTCTGTTTTACATTTTGTGGGACTTTAGATGTATTAGAAAGTTTGCTATTGGGTGTAGTAGTTGCAGACTCTGATAAGGGAACTGATGGTTGAGGTGTGGCAAATTTATTAGAAGTTGTAGGAACTGGGCACGTTTCAGCTGATGAAGATGAGGCAGAGGTATTCAGGATATTGTCAGGGGTAGAAGCAGAAATGGGTTCAGGTAACCCATATTACCACCCATGTCAGGTAACCGAGATTTGTGTGTTTGGTTTTATTGAAGATGCGGAAGGCAAGAGGTTTGCCTGAGTGGTAGAAGACGATGTGGAAACTGCAGGAATTGAAGGAGATGCATTTGGCTGAGGTACGGATGAAATAGGTTTAAGTAATTGTAAAGGTGGGCATTTGATTTCAGTAATATTTTCATCTGTTTGTGTTGTACTGGTAGCAATTGAGGGTTTGGTAACTTGGGCATAAGTTTGGGATAACTGCGGGGCAACTAATTTTCAGGCTTCAAGGTATGATATATTTCTATTGATTTTGATGGTTTGAATTTCCTTTTCAGTTTTCCATTTAGGACAAAGTTTTGAGTTGGAGGAATGAGGCTGTGAACAATTGATGCATTTCTGCTCCGGGCTGCAATCTGTGGAAGCATGTCCAACAGATGCACATCTAGAGTACGTCAATTGCCTACAGCAGAAGTTTGTGAGTGCCCGAACCTCTGGCACTTAAAACAGCGCAGAGGGTTCGGAATGTACGGGCGAATTTTGCAGTTAAGATAGCCGGCTTTGATTGTGGATGGAAGTTTTGGGCTATTGAATGTTAAAATTAAATGTTTTGTAGGAATAATGGTAGCATCTTTTTTAATTGCAATTCTCCTGACTTGAATCACACCCTGTTTAGAAAATCCTTCAAGTATTTCTGATTCAGGAGTGCTCAACAAGTCGGGTTCAAAAAATTACACTGTGAGAGGTATTGAGCGATTTGTGAGGACTAATGGTTACGGAAGAATCGAGAAAAGTGTTTGCCAGAAGAAAAGACTTCGTTTGTAAGGCGGACAAAGTTTCTATCAGAAGATCCCCGGATCTTAAACATTTAACAGATTTGGGTTCTCCACCTATACCAATAAGTGCCTTATGAAAGGCAAATGGTGATTTTTTAGAAAGTTTGACGTTTTGTAATGGAATCAACAAAAATCTTACATTTGTAGCAATTTGATCGACATTAGGTTTTGGGGTAAAACAAGGCCTTTACCTGGGCACAGCAGCATTGGATCCATATTTACACGTAAACATCTTCGTTCTGGCATAGAGTCCAACAAGGGAAGCAGTGTGCCGGTCATCTGGCAAATACCAGGCACGGCACTTACCTGGAGTACACCCAGAATATAGTACTACAGCATCAGGGAGAGGATCCAACAGGTAAACCTGACACCCCTTATCTACAGCACTAACCCTACAGCAGCATCTCTTCGGGGACACCGAAGAGAGGTACCACCAGCCAATTGACAGGAGCAGGCTAACTCCTGCCTCCTGTCTACAGCGAAGCGTGGGCCAAAGGTATTCCCAGGACACCACCTTCCTCCTTTTGGGATGCCGCACATGACAAACATACGGGTTGGCTAACTAACGGTGTTAATTGAAAACAAATAAAGCAACACAATAAAAATATTTAAAGAAATATACGAAAAAGAAACTAAATAACACAATAAAAATGTTAATAAAAAAGTTCTCATAAGAAAAAACTAATTTGAACTAGATATTATACAAAATATTTTTCTGTGGTCTGGATGTGAAAAGAAGAAATGGGATGACAAGAAAGAGGGTCGAAATCACAGAAGGATCACTAGGGTATGCCCGGGTTCGTGAAGCCCATGTTTACCAAAGACAGTAAACCCTTTGGGAAAATTGGAAAAGATCACTAGGGTACCTCGGGGTTGTGACACCCGTACTCACATAAAGAAGGTGAGCCTCCTGAGGGGTTGTTGGATGCTAAATATTAGCATGATTTAATTTAGCTGAGAGTACAAGAGCCAAATTGATACTCAAGGGATCTCTAACATGCCACAATTAAAAAAAATTAGTAAATATAATCTGTCTTGAGAACACAACTTTATAATAGATATAACGTTTTACTTTAAAATAATAATGAACTTTTGGCAAAATTTTCCAACTCTGGTTCATGTATACATGCTAAAGATAATACTTGAAAAGAGAGAAACACTTAATTCATCAAATATTACACATCATTTTAAGCCCTCAATTTTTTGTTAATAAGCTACAAAATAAAAGTGTTGCATTAAACATAATAAATAGGATAACTGACCGTTAAATAATATAGAAAGATAAGAAGAACTAAATAAGTATATGTACTAATGAATAAATCATAAGCATCTTTAAAATGAAAAAAATATTGAAATTATAGATTGATAAATAAATCATTGAATGTGCACTGCTGATTTCAGAAACTTTGTATTTGTTTTAAAATGAACATTTTGATTTTGAATCATCTTTCATTTCATTATCACAAGAAATCACAAATTGGAAATTGATGCATATTCAAATCATGTCTGTAATAAAAAATATCATGGTAAAACAAATCTCTTAACAATATTAATGAGATGAGTACAATTATTTGGGAGAAAGAAAACAAGAGATAAATGAGAAAAATAAGTCGTCTTTTACAAGTTAAAAAAATATCATTAGCTTAAATTAATTCACAAAAACTCAGTTCATACCTCAAAACTAAAACTATGCAAACTTAATACGAACATTCCATCCTCTAAAGATGAATCAGTTGATGTATTAGTTTGAGTACTTTCTAGAAATTTCGAAGATAATTTTTGCAACCAACCAGTACAAACACCTTCTCGATCTTTGTATCTTCCACCCTCTTCATTAAGTTTTAAAACATTGAAAATTATTTTAAAACTTGTATTATCTTGCAAAGGAGAGCTGAAACACAAGAAAAAAATTTTTTTACTCAGAATTCAAAAATACAACTTTAAATTTAAATAATTAATTATTTTAATGTTTCATTCAATTATAGAAAAATTTCAAATTCTTCAACAGGGAATCAAAGTTGAAATCATAAATTTAAAATTTTTTATTATTAAATGGAAAAAGTTTCAGTTAAAACATGAATTCGATTGTATTGAAATGCCTATTATACAATACAAGCATTACTTAATATATTTTAAAAGAAACAAAAATACCAGAATGAAACAGATTTTTATACATATGAAACAGGTACACGATTTTTCAATCAGTGAATGATACAAATATCTAAGTTATATCTTTAAAAATAAAAAATAAGGCAGAAACTTAAGTGAGTGAGCGAAGATTAATGTCGCACTGTTCAGCTACACAAGGGCTTTTGGCGATGGACCACGTAATTTTGAACCATGGTCAGCTACACAAGGTCAATGTGGACGACACCTGAGCTGGCACCCCCTCTCCTAACTACCACACCACACCAAGGCAGAAACTCAAAGTGTAGTATCAAAAGAATTTTTATTCTGGAATTGGCCAAACAATAAATTATGTTAAAAGAAAAAACATTTTTAAAACTTTACTTGAAATAAATAAAACAAAAAAACACACAAGCATTATAATAACACACAAAATAATATAAAAACCCTTAAGCATCACCAAAAAACTAATTTTAAAAGTTTGAAAAGCACAACTTTTGAAGATTCTTACCTTGATACAGAATAAAATCTTGGTTTTAAAAATGGTAAATACTCTGAAGGAAGACAAAAAGAGCATATGAGTTGAAAGATCAATTATTATGCGAATTATATAACTAAATTAATAATGAAATAAAACAAAAGGTACCTATTAATGTTTCCACAGGTGGAATGCAGGATTGATAGTGCATTAGAATATCACGAATGCATATTGAACGTTTCCTAATGGAATTTGTGTAGATCTTTGCTCCTACTGCACTACTAAGGAATAGTAAAGCTTTCTTTTCCTTCACATCAGAGGTATGTTCAGCAAGAATACGAAGTAATATCTGTAAAAATCAAATACTTAGTGATCAAGTCTAATGAGTTCACAAAAAGATCATTTAAATTCACCTTTAAAGAGCAATGCAATGGAATCTAAACATAACTGTCACAATTTTATTAAGTTTTAAATGAAAATACACAACTTGAAGAAATGAAAACTGCTAATATCCAATCTAGAAAACAGACTATTTTATGAAACTTAAATCCCAAATGTGTGTGGTTAAACTTATACATACAATGGATGGTTTATTTGGTGAAAATATGCTTTAGAATGTATTTAATGAGCATGACCGAGTTAATTCGATCGTGCTAAACAAGCCAAAGTGTTCACAAATGAGATAATTCACGCAGTCATACTTTATGCTGCTTTGATTTTTACACTTGAATATAAGCGATCACAAGTCGAATTTGTGATTCGCAATTTTATCTGCATTCCTGATTTCAAAAATTTTGATAAAAGTTTGCAGTAAAGTTAGATAATGTGGAATCGGTAGTTGTGGAATCGGTTGTGGAGTCGCCACCCAATTGAATCTCAACAAAACTCAAAATACAAAACAACACGCAGTCTTCGCGCGCAGGCGCAGCTGATCCAAAGTTCAACACAACTTTGTTTTTTGAAGGAAACGAGGAGAGAGAAAAAGAGACTGAGGGTGCGCGAGCAGGCGTTCCCGTCGTCACATCATGGAAATCTATTTGTTAGAAATTTAGTTAGCTACCTTTTTAATTAATTTTTGTTACGTTTCAAATAAACCAGAAGACAAATGTCTTGGACCCTTGTTGTCTCCCACAAATTATGGAGGCTTTGAAGGGATCGATAAAATCTCGAATTGATCAAAGTTTGGAACGCGTGAACAAAAGAAGCGTCCGTGGAGAAGACGCTCCGCCATTTTTTGGAAACTTCGTTCAACCAGTGTAAAGGTTGAATTTCATTCGAACCCAGCGTGAATATTCTGCCTGTGTAGAGGTAGGAACTAGTGATTTAACACCTGGGAAGAGGTGTCATTTTAACAATTTCAAGAACTACTTTTCGTCTAACGATATAACCTGCGAAGAGGTTGAGGAAACTGTGTTCATCTGCGTAAAGGTGAATCAGTGATTTTCTTCAATTATTGTATACATCGTTCGTGCGAGCAACAAGGGATCTAGAAAGGGATCTTTCCATATTTTTTTTTTAAAATGTATAAAAACGCTCTTAAAGAGGATCTCATAAGAGTTGTAGAGGATCTAGACGGTACTGTGGAGAGTACGGACACCATAGCTAAACTAAAGACTAAAATTGAGGAGAGTAGTACATTTGAAAGTGATGCAGATTTCGTTAAAACTTTAATTAAAAACTGTATAGATGAGAGGGTAACGCGAAATGAAAGACAGGCAATTTTAGAAAATTGAGCTCGCAAAACTACAGTTAGCACAGTTAGAAAAAGAAGTCGAGCTTCAGACGGCTAAAAATAAAGCATTAAGTTTAAATCCTGAAGCTAAAACCGAAGAGAAATAGTTCAAAACAGACATAGAAAACATGATCAAAAAAGCATTAACACTTTATCTCTTCCTGTTCCCACCAGATCTGAAAATTTTAATCTGTTCTTCCAATCATTAGAATGCGCATTTTTAATCAAAAAAATTAATGACGAATATAAATCTGAAATTTTAATAAATCTTCTGGGCGAAAGAGCTCATAATGTCTTATTGTATATTAAAAAAGAGGAATTAAATGACTATGAGAAACTTAAATCAATAGTACTCAGAGAATTCCAAGTAACCCCTCGCGAGTGTTTAAACTCATTTAAAAATGCTGTAAAATCATCAGGAGAAACATATATCCAATTTGCTGCAAGATTGACGGCAAACTTCCAATATTATTGTTCGTTAAGAAAAGTTAAAATTCCTTTGGATCTCTGTGTGATCTTTTAATTTCTGATAGATTATTTGAAACTTTAAATAAGGAAACCGCAACTCATATTGGCATTCGAGAAGCGGAAGACTGGTTTAGGCCTATTAATTTAGCTAAAGAGTGGGATATTTATATTTCATCTAGAAGCGGATCGTGTAAGGAAACTCCTATTGCTTGTGGATATACCGAAGACTCCTTTAAAATAGATCACGAAACTATAAACCAAAGAGTAGAGATAGCTGTCCCCAAAATCTTGAAAGACAAAATAAAAATTGCTACATATAAGCGGTGATTCATCTCATTATGCAAAAGATTGTGAGAAGCGTTTTAAGCCTAAATAATCTAGCAGTCACATCTATAATAGAAAAAAAAGCGAATAGTTTGAAAGTCAAGAGCAAAAAACAAAAAAGCGACGAGTTCGCACAACAGCTCCAATACGTAAACATTTTTGTAGAAAATATCAGCCCGTAATAGCCTTGATTGATTCAGGTTGCCAGATCCCAGTTTTAAATTCCTCGCTGATTACATTCAACAAACCTCCCGAAGGAAGAATAACATTAAGCTTATGTTTTAACGAAAAGCGCGTAGTAGACATGGCGTCAGTGAATACTTCTCTTACTCAGCACTCTCCCAGTTTAAGTGTTCGAACGGCAATATCACCGAACTTGACTGAAGGATTTATAATACATCCCAGTGTATATACTGAAATAAAGAAAATAAGTCATGTGAAGAGTGGTGTTTTGTTGAGTGAAAGTGAATTCTCTTTGGGTGCTTATTCTATTTTTACTGTTGCAAATGTGATAGAAAATTCAAGTTATGATTTGTCACATGTTAAAAACTTTAATATCAGAAATGATTTGAGAGTTCTCTGATCAATAGTTATAAACCTCATAAAATTAAGAGTACTAAGTTAAAAATGAGTGTTATATTGAAAGATGAAATTCCTGTGTGTCAGAGAGCCAGACGTTTATCTTATTCTGAGAAATTATAGGTAAACGATCAAATTGATGATTGGTTACAACAGGGTATTATAAGAGAAAGTTGTTCTGATTATTGTTCACCTATAGTATTGTGTACGAAAAAGGATGGTAATTTAAGAATCTGCATTGATTATCGCAAAATTAATTCTAAAACTGACACAAAGATCGGTATCCTTTACCCTTAATAGAAGAAGTTCTAGATCAGTTACAGTCAGGAAATTTCTTCTCAACTATTGACTTAAAAAACGAATTCTTTCACGTTGAAATGGAAGAAAGCAGTAAACAATTTATTTCATTCGTCACACATAATAGGCAATATGAATTTAATAAAGTTCCATTTGGTCTTTGTAATAGTCCGAGTGTTTTTTAAAGATTTATCAATCACGTTTTCTGAGACCTTCTTAAAGAGGGAGTTGTCATGATCTACATGGATGATATTATTATCCCTTCTTCAGTTGAACTTGAGTGGCCGCGGTAGCCGAGTGGTATAGGTATCGGACCGTGGCTTGCTTTGTCACGGGTTCGAGCCCAGTACCACTAAAGACCCGCCGTGTAGGGCAGCGATGCACGTTAAATCTGTCGAGAGCTGAAACGTCCTCCCGTTGGTGTGGTGTGGTAGTTAGGAGAGGGGGGTACCAGCTCAGGTGTCGTCCACGTCACTTGACCATGGTTCAAAATTACGTGGTCCGTCGCCAAAAGCCCTCGTGTAGCTGAACAGTGCAACGTTAATATTCAATCAATCAATCAGATGAACTTGACGGGTTAAACCGTTTAACCAGGGTGTTAAAAACTGCATCTGAATATGGATTAGAATTAAATTTTAAAAAATGTAGCTTCCTCAAGTCAAAGATTGAATTCTTGGGACACATAATTGAAAAGGGTGCAATTAAACATTGTTTGGATAAAACCAAAGCAGTTCAGAATTTTCCAAAACCTACAAACGTGAAACAAGTCCAAAGCTTCCTTTGACTGTCAGGTTACTTTTGGAAATTTATCCAAAATTATTCCATAATAGCCAAACCTCTCAGTCATTTACTTCGGGATAATGCTGTGTTTCGTTTCGGACCTGAACAGCAATTAGCATTTCAAACTTTACAACAAAAACCTTCTGGAAATCCGGTGCTTCATATTTTCAAACAAGGTGCAAAACTTGAATTGCATACTGATACTAGTAAATTTGGTTATGGTGCGATTCTGTTACAACAATCGGACGATAGTAAACTTCACCCCGTACACTATTTCAGCAAGAAAACCACTCCCCAGGAGGAAAGATATTCAAGTTATAAACTTGAAGTTTTGGCTATAATCGAATCTCTTAAGGGGGACTGCCAAATGTACTGAAATGGTTAGGGTACTTTTGCACAATGAAATCACATTATTAAGGCGTAAAACTTTTGCTGAGAACGTAAATTTCTCATATAAATCCACCTTGAAATGTAGAAATGTCAGAAATAGTCTAGAAAATTTTTAAATTACGAAAAATACATATATCCTTGCTTCCAGAATTTTCTGACGCCATATTTGGCAAGCTTTATAACAAAGTCAGCAGATGGCGCCACGTGTATGCAATCTACGTACAAAAGTTTTAAAATGTTACTTTAGAATAAAATTACTGGATAAACTGCTTAAATACACATTAATAATACTATATTTTATGAAAAAGAATATTTTGCTACACGAATAACGACTTTAATCACTTCAGAAACACTAATTTTGCTTTTTTTACATGAAAAAATGGGGGATTTAAAAAAGTAACCCTAAACTATATGTCACGAAACCACTCCACATGGCATCCTTTCGAAAAGGCAACGGTCAAGTGACCTTGAGATCAGCTGACTGTTAGTCTGCTTAAATTTTAGAATGACTGGAAAACGAAAATTAGATGCTTCGGGTGCCAGCGAAATGAATCGCTTATACCTAGAATCAAGGAAAAAAGGGTGAATGAAAATGACAATATCAGAAAACACTTCCCCCGCCGGGGGGAGGCCAGTGGAGGAAGAAGCCAAACGAGAACGAAACCGGAGTGACGTTACGAGGGCGAGAGTGGAAGAGCGCAGGAAGGGGGCGAAAAGCCCCAAAACGCGTTCGAGGAGCACCAAAACGCAGTAGGGAGAAAGAATTGCTGCTTTTTTTTGCAGCGAGAATAAAAAGAATGGAGTCTGCAAGTAGGAACTTACAAACGTAACAGCAGGATGAAGATGCAGGAGCCAGCTTTTACACTGATCCCAATTTTGACAAGTGGCAAAGGCATTTGAGTGTTGTAAAATGTAGCAATTAAGTATTTATGTTGTGTTTACGGCGGTTTCAAGGGCAGATTCCATTTTGTAGTTTTGTAAGCAAAATTTAACTTAGCATGTGGATACGTAAAGAGTGTTTGTGCTCTAATTACTGGATTGTCATGATTTTGAATTGAAGTAAAAACATTTCTAGAGATTCTAGTGATGTAATTATCAATCGGCTCCATGTGTAAATCGTGGTGTATGACACTATTTCTAACGTACCAAGGTGCGTTAGCAATGATTCGTAGGATTTTGTTTTGAATGACTTGAATGCGTTTTGTATGGGTCGGAGCCGCGGCCCCCCATATGGGGGACCCGTAAGTTATAGTTGGACGCAGAATTTTCTTGTAAAGGATCAATTTATTCTCTAAGGATAGAGGAGAGCTTCTCCCAATAAGGCCCCGTTTACATGGACGAAAATTGCCGGCAATATGCCGGAACGAAACCGCTTTGTACCCGTTTACACGACGACCCGGCAAAATGCCGGCTCGAAATGCAGGTCTATTTTTCGTACCCTCTTTCGACTAGGAACTTTGGGAGTAAAAAGGAGTGTTTTCTAATTCTCTCATGATGCATTGCGCCAGAGATTCATTTATTCAAGATGGCTGCTGTTTTGGATTGCTCGCGTTAGAAAACAGAAGAAATAATACCCCTCATAAACATCTGGGGAGACCAAAACGAATTGGATACAACTGTCCGGGATTCGGAAGTTTACAAGTGCCCATTTCCAATAAAAATTATATTCCATTCAGGTACAGGGAAGGATGTAAATAAATTTATATTTAGTATGCTCTGCATGTGTATATGTTTCTAATAATTTTAATAAGATGATACATATATTTTAATACAGTTTTTGAGATTGATTTGAAAATATTACAATATAATTCTTTTGAATGTACACAAAAAAATTGCATTTTTTTGTTATTTTTCCTGATTTATCTAATTGAGTGTTTCCATATAAGAAGTAAAAAATTAGTAATATCTTGTAACTAAATAACTCCATAAAGGTGTATTGAATTTTTTTTACTGTGAAAGTTGATATAACCAATAGAATGATCTGTTTTATATTAACATTCCCTTGTACTACTTTTTTCTCCTCGAAGGATTAAATAATCCCACAATTATAAAACATACTATGAACAAGTTCTTATGAAAACATTGCACATCGAAGAAAATACACACTTTTTTACAAACAAAAATTGTAATTTAGGTTTTTAATTAAAGGTTAATATGAAAGTTTTTGTTTAACAATTAGAAATTCTGAGATGGAAATAAAATTGCTTTTAACATCATTGAAATGTTTTGGGTATCTGAAATAATGTTATAAAAAAACTAACATTTGATATGCTTTATACAGACTTCCTTTGTAATTATTACCCTTCAGAAGCTTCGAATTTTCTTAAAAATGTCTGTCTCCAACATTCTGAAATAAATTAATTGGATGTTTTTGAATAAATTAAGAAACATGTTTAAAGAAATAGGCTTTTTCATAAAATTATAAAGTAGAACAAATTAAATTGTTTTCATGAAAATTTCTCGTATACAGTTTTATTTAATAATCATACTCATTTTAATATACATCATTTATCGACACTTAATTTTAACATTACATGAATGCACTATAAGTAAATAAAGCATTTCATGATCTTCTATATAAGTCACACTCTCTGAAAGTAACATTATACTATAAGGACAAATCGAGGATCTATCTGCCAATATTCAACATGCATAATATCATGTACAATTATTATATCTCAATTTTTATCTTATATTGATAATATCTAATAAAATTCTCTGAAAATCTTATGAATGGCTTTTTGCAATTTATTTAGAACAAAAAAGTATTAATTTCTTAAAATATCTACAAAAGAGTATTAAATGTCATTAACCCAAAAAAATTAAAGAAAATTATCTCTTAAATCAAAGATTTCATAGATAAAAAAGGTCAGATTAAGCAGAATGTCTAAAATGTTCACTTTAGCAGGTGTTTACTAGGTGTTTAAAAACTTAAATTTTTAAACACCTAGTAATTAGGCAATTATAATAGTAAACAAAAAATTATAAAAACATTTTTTTCTTCAAAGTTTCTGCGAATTTTATTTACTCTAATTTCAATACTATCAAAACTATTTTAATCAAATTAATGCTTTTATTTCTCTTTTTTTTTTGGATACAATACATTTACAAAAAATAAAAGATTTGAAATGGTCTTCCCTTGTTTTTTTTTTTTTTTTTTTTTTTTTTCAAAGAAATTAATGGCAAAAACTAGTCTTTTTAGTCAGCCAACTGTGTGAAATATACCAGAAACTAGAAAGCAAAAACCTATAACATTTGTATATAGGTGAGCTACAAAACTTTTCATAGTATTTTTGAGAAATTGTATATGGTATGGGTCTAGATTAAATGAAATATCACAAGAATTTTGAAATTTCAGATCTTACAAACTGGCACAATTATAAAATCCACTTCTATAAAGTCAACTTTCAGAATTTACATAGAACAAATTAGAATACTGAAATCATGCAACTTATAGAAAGAAGTTGAATAAAAGAAACAAATACATGACATGTTATTTCGCTATCACTGATATGCAACTGAAGTATCATTTTATATATTACATTAAAAAAATGGAAGATGAAACGACAGCAGAAAAAAGATTCAGAATTCTCACTCTGAAATTTAATGCTTGAAAATTAATAAAAATCATTAATTCAATAAGTTACCAAAGTTTATTGTTGGCGCATGCGCGGAAACGTCATGCGCACAAATACAAATATTCTTCATTGCCGCGCTGTGCCGGCAGTTGAGAACTTTCTGTGGAACAAGATAGACGAGAAAATTTCTTTAATACTCAGACGTGAGCATTAATATAAGACTCTAATACTCGAAGCTCACAATAAAAATTACTTAAAATTTGCTGCGCTTGTAAATAGCATATATATGTTGTGTGGTTAAATAAAAAAAAGTAAAAAAGAAATAAGCGTGGCTGGTCCGTCGATGAAACAAAAACAACAAACTAAAAATAAACATTCTGGTTCCGCTCGTGCCAGGAGTGATCAGTGCATTATGGATAAGGAAAACAGATTAAAAAGTACCTTGGAAGGTAAAATAAGCAGAATTGAAACGTTCATTGAAAGTGCCAACGAAGAAACCGATTCGGTTGAAATTAAAGTAAAGCTAAGAACTGTGATTGCGCACTACAAAAAAATGTGGAGGAACTCCGCAACAACTATTACGCCATTCCGAATGTGAAAGATGCAGAGTTAACTGCCGTAGACGAAGATCTCCATCTTCTTGAAGTCCGCCTTGAGTCATTAGAGGTAAGAATTGAAACTATTCTTAATTCCTCTAAGAAATCAAGTTCTGGGGCAGTAATGAAAACAAATGATAATTTCGAAATAAAAACTAAAATACCTCCTTTAGTTTTACCCGAGTTCTCGGGAAAATACGAAGAATTTAGTTCATTTAAAATCCAATTTGACGATCTGATCACAAATAACATACTACTGAGTGAATCTCAGAAGCTATACTACCTCAGATCTTGTTTAACTCATGAAGTTAATTATTTATGTAGTAATTTTGATAATTTTAATTCTTTATATGAATTTTTAGAAAATAGATACGAAAATGAACGATTAATAATCAATATTCATGTGGGAAATTTCCACATGAACATTCAATAGAGGGCGCGGGAGTTAACGAAGGAGGGGGAATTCAGCGAGCGGACTCTAGACGAGGAGGTCGATGATCCGGGACTGAAGGGAGAGTAACGAGAACGGTGGCCGAGTAGGGACCCACCAATCCGTTGTTCACGAGAGAGACGCGCAAGTCACTCTCAACACTCATGTACCTCAGTATTATTGTGAAGATCAGAATTCAGCGAGCGGACTCTAGACGCGCAGGTCGATGATCCGGGGCTGAAGGAAGTGACGAGAACGGTGTCCGAGTAGGAACCCACCAACCCGTTGTCCAGGAGAGAGACGCGCAGGTCACTCTCAGCACGAGGGCTTAATCGAACTGTAAATACTGTATTATATGTGTAAACGTCTGTCTTAGTGAGTAGAACTGTGAAATTAAACGTTAGATTAGAAACAAACAAGAGTGTGATTATTGAATACCCCTAGAACTGTACAATAATCCCACATTCATACTCAAAACATTTTGAAGCTTGAAAAAATACAAAATGAAAATTCCACAGAAATTAGAAATATGATTGATTGCGCGTTCAAAAAATTTACGAGCATTAAAAGTACTTAAATATGAGCAAAATAAATTATCCGATGTTTTACTTATTAATATTCTAGTTGAAAAACCTGATAGAGAATCGAGAAAAAATTTTGAATTATCACATAAATCCAAAACCGTCCCTACATTTCAAAAATTTATTGTGAATTCTTAGAACAACGAGAATCCGTTTTATTGTCTGTGTCTGTTGATAGAAGTGCCAAAGTGAACCCAAATAAAATGTGTGCCAACAATTCTAAGCCAAAAGCTTTTATAGTTAACGAAAATAAAAACAAAAATTGTATAGTGTGTAAGTCACAACATACAATATATAAATATCCTACTTTTTTTTAAAATTCAGTATTGACGAAAGACTAAAATTCATTCGCAAACACAAACTTTGTAATTTGTGTTTGAAATCTAACCATATATATATATTCAAATTAATTGCCTTTCCAAATATCGATGCAAATGCGGTGATTCACACAGTTATTTGATTTGTACTCGAAATTCTAATAAATCGAAAATAAAAAATCCTTTAGCTAACGGAAATTAAAAAGAATATTGTGAAACAGTTAACAAGAATTCTATTCCGAATAACCCGGCATCAGTGTTGAGTATAATAACACATGGCCCGATCAAATAAATAAAAAAAATGTTCCGTTTTCAACAGCAGAAATATATGTTCGCAGAGCAAATAATCAAAAAATAAAATTGAGAGCTATACTAGATTCCGCTAGCAATATCTGTGTACTCACAGAAAGAATGAGTAATTGTTTAGGAATAAAAAAGGAAAAAATAAAGACACCTGTATCCGGTTTAAATGGATTATCACAGAACATAAAATGGAAATTAAAAACAATTATTTCAAACGAAGATAGCAGTTTTGCTGAACCAGTAGATTTCTTGATTGTAGACAAAATAACTGAATTTACACCCTCTTCAAGTTTAGATATTTCCAATGTGGAAATTCCAGTTTTTGACGTTAGCTGACAAATCATTTTATGAAGCAAACGAAGTTCACGCTTTGATTAGCGCTGATATATTTTTTAAAGTTTTAAAACAGAATACGTATAAAGTAAATGAAGAGTTGTTTTTCAAAGAAAGCGAATTTGGGTGGATTGCGTGTGGTAAACTTGAAGAAAGACAAACTAATAAACAAGGACAGTGTTTTTAGTAAACAATGACTCTATTCAAGATACTTTAAAATTATTTTTTGATTTAGAGGGTTTGGGGATACGAGATGATCCAGTTCTTCATGAAAGGGATCAAGCTATAGAAATTTTTAAAGAAACTGTTGAATTCGAAAAAGGCCGTTATATCGTGCAACTTCCCTTTAGAAAATCCTGTAATGAATTGTCCGATAATTATCCCCTAGCTAAACAACGTTTCCAAAATTTATGGAGAAGATTTGGTCATGATTCGGAATTATATCAGCAATACCGTGAAATCATTCGCGATTACACAGAACAGGGTATTATAGAAGAAGTTAAAACCGAAATTACAGATAACAAATTAAAAAGACCTGTATATTATTTACCTCATCAGGCCAAAAGAAAAGACGGTCGCTTAACATCAAAAAGAAGAATTGTATTTGACGCTGGAAGTCATCAAAATAATGAACTCTCATTAAATGATTTGTTTATGGCCAGGAATTAATTTAAATCCCAATCTCTTAGACATATTAATTAATTTTAGATTGAATGCAATAGCCTTTTGTTCTGATATTAAACAAGCTTTCTTACAAATTTGTCTTGCTGACGAACACAAAGATGCCGTTCGATTTCTCTGGAGTGATGACGAACCGTGTGTTCATAAAAGGCCTAAACTACAGGTATACCGTTTTAATCGAGTAAATTTTTGTGTTAGTTCAAGTCCATTTCTTCTGGCAGCCACGATTAGGCATCATATTGAGAAATATAAACATGAATTCCCTGACACTGTAGAACTTTTAGATAGAAATTTCTACGTTGACGATCTTATTTCCGGTGGTAACGAATTTGAAGAAGCTCTTCAAACTTCACGAAGAGCAAAAATATTATGGAAGCTGCTGGAATGGATCTCAGAAAATGGATTACTAATGATGCTAATTTAATGGAGCAATGGAAGAAAGAAAATTTTAATGTACATCCTGTACATGAAACTGTAAGTTTAGGAGCTAATGGAACAAAGGTCCTAGGACTATCATGGAACACTAATGAAGATTACTTGACTACAGATACTGAAAGTCTATTGGAATTTGTTTCCTTAGATAAAAATACGAAACGCTTCATACTGCAAGCAGTTGGAAAGATCTTTGACGCATTAGGGTTAATTTCTCCTTTCACCGTTAGAATGAAAAAAATGCCTCCTTCAAGATCTCTGGAAAGAAGAAACTCAATGGGACAACCCTTTGCCAACACATATTGAAAGGGAGTGGAAAAAATGGTGTGAGGAGCTACCCCACTTACGAAATCTAAAAATACCTCGACTAGTTCTAGATTCTACTTTGCTGGAAGATGATGTAGAGTTGCATAGTTTTTGCGACGCCAGCAAAAAGGCATATGGCGCAGCCATACATTTGAGAACAAAGTCAAGGAATGGAATTTCTGTTAAACTTGTGACTTCAAAAAGCCGTGTAGCACCATTAAACTGTGTAACCCTGCCCAGACTAGAATTACTTGGAGCTCTAGTCGCTGCTCGTCTGGCATCTAAGGTGAAAAAGATCGTGAATCTTAAAAGATCCTGTTTACAATATCACTGGACTGATTCCAAAATAGTTCTGTTTTGGATAAAGGGTAACAATACCCGGTGGAAGCAATTTGTTGCTAACCGAGTCAACGAAATAACCAGCCTAACAGATCCCCACTCATGGTACCATTGTGCTGGTAAGGAAAACCCAGCAGACTTCCTCTCTCGTGGACTGAGCGCTGACTGTCTGGTGTCAAATTCCAGGTGGCGGACAGGTGCAGAATTTTTGTCCGATTCTGAATTTCCTAAAAACTTTCAGCAAGTGGTTCCTGAGTTAGACTACCTCACCGAACATGAGAAAGAGACTGTAGTTCAAGAAAGGAAAAAATTGCCTGAAGCTGACAGAAGTGAAGAGACTGTCTTGCTGAATAGTGATTCCTCTAGCATCCTTGACGAACTTTTAGAACTTTCTAATAATTATTTCTCAAAGTTATTAATATTTTGTCTTATATTTTCAGATTCAACTACAACTGTAGGAATAAGTCCAAAAAGGTAGGACCTCTAACTGTAGCCGAATTCAAGGAGTCAGAAATTAAATTGATTAAGCATGCTCAAAGATCCTTGTTTGATAAAAAAGAAATTCCAAGTTGTATTTCTAATTTATTTCCATTTGTAGATGGGGAAGGAATAGTTCGCGTAGGTGGAAGATTAGAAAATGCTTCTGTGCCATATCTCCATAAGCATCCTGCGATTTTACCAAAAGGTTCAAAATTAAGTAAACTTTATTTTAACAGCTTGCATACAAGACTCTTTCACGTTGGCCCAAAGGGATTGTTAAATGCTGTACGACAAAAATTTTGGCCTTTGAGCGGTCGTAGCATCGCTCGTAAAACCGTTCATCAATGTGTGACATGCTTCAAAAGCAGACCCATTCTCTCTTCACAAATTATGGGTAATTTGCCCAGTGAAAGAGTAAACATATCGAGCCCATTTACTATTGCTGGACTTGATTTATGCGGTCCCTTTTTAGTAAAATATAAAAATCAGAGAAAGAGAACAAAGTAAATTGTGTGTATATGTATTGCTATATTATATTTCATTTGTGTAAAACTTTACTTTATTATTACATTTAAATTGTTGTAATCATTGTATTTAATTATGTGCTAAATGTATATGTATTGCGCTAATTATGATATTTGTAAGTTCTTGCATGTGAACATGGCAAGGCCGGGCGGGATGTTGGCGCATGCGCGCCAACGTCATGCGCACAAATGCAAATATTCTTCCTTGCCGCGCTGTGCCGGCAGTTGAGAACTTTCTGTGGAACAAGATAGACGAGAAAATTTCTCTTTAATACTCAGACGTGAGCATTAATATAGGACTCTAATACTCGAAGCTCACAATAAAAATTACTTAAAATTTGCTGCGCTTGTAAATAGCATATATATGTTGTGTGATACATGTTGTGTGGTTAAATAAAAAAAGTAAAAAAGAAATAAGCGTGGCTGGTCCGTCGATGAAACAAAAACAACAAACTAAAAATAAACATTTATCATTAATAAATTAATCACAATGTGTACTAATTGTAAGCAAGATTCTTTTACCAGGGCATTCCTAAATTTCATGAAACTTCTCAGTTTCCCAAATTACACACATGAGCAAAATATTAAATTACTTTTAAGTTTCTCTAAGAAATGCTAAATCAGTACTCGTACCATTCCACAAATTTTGGAACATGCATTAAACTGCCGACTAATTTCGCCAAGCAAAAAGACATAACAAATTTTAAAAAAAAACAATTACATCACTATTATTGTTACTGTGTGCAAACGTGATCAGGGACAGTTTCTACTATTGACTGTATATCGCAGCATTTGGCGTTTTTTTGAATTTAAGAAATTGGTCAATATTATACAATACAAGCACCCCAAATTTGTCCCGTAAGCATATGTTACACAAAAATATCAGTGATTTTGGATGATGAAACACTTATTTTTGAAAACATTTCTTTGAAATTACCTTTTTTTACTGAATTCTTCATGAATATAGATTATTGTAAACAACAATGTCAAGTTATTCATTTAAGGGTAAACAGAGAGTTGAAATAGGTTATATTAAAATTCTGAATATTTCCATTGCTTTTAGAAAGTTAACATCCTACAGAAAATGTCTATATGTAAAGTCGTATTTGGTTTCATGATCCTAATTTCCCCTAAATATCATAGAACTGATTTAAGTAGACTTCTTGGGTCAATATTTGTAACTAACTCAATGCGACAAATTTATTTAGGTCTTAAATTTATTAGCAGGATAATATCAATATATATTAGCACATTTAGACTTTAATACTTATGTAAAAAAATCTAGAGTATTTTTATGCTTAATACATTTCAGCTGGGGTTGCACAGATTTCTTTAACACACAATGTTGATATTTCAATAACAAGTGTAAAGTCTTTATATGAAATTCATCAAAATTATTGAATTTTACATTTTAATTGTGCAAATACCAATAAATGCATATTTGTTATCCATAGTAAAAAAGTAAAAAAAGGTACATCTGTGTGAGAAAAATTTATATCAGTCAAATTCTGGAAAACAAATGTGTTAAGAAATCCTCACATAATAAATAGATACCACACAAATATTTAATAATATTTTTTTTTTTAACTAAAAGAATTATGGATTTAAAAATGACTTTTTATTTTGATCATGTACAAGAGAACAGGAATTTAATATATTCAATATATGCACACAATTTTATATTCTATAATACACACATTTTAATGCCTTAATTTTTTACCACACTCAGAATGTAATTCTCGATAAATTATATCTTTTTACTTAAATAGTACTGTGAATACAGACTTTCAAAATGTTACATGATTTTTTTTATATATAATTTTACAAATGGAAATTTTCATTTCTAATGTTTGAAAGTGGTATAAATTATATATATATATATACTTGTTTTAATATGACAGGTATGATTACATATCAGATTTTTGTGTTCTTATTTTAGATAATTAAATACAGAAATATCTCTTTTAACTACTCTAAAGATGTGTAAAACAAATAAAAAAATTTAAGCTAACCCAATATATTTTATCTTTTTATGTATGTTCTCTATATAATTTAATTTAAAATAAATAAAAATTTCCATTCCTGTAGACCTCTATCCAAAGTCCGATTGGATTGTTCGGCCAATTATCTCGCCAAGTTTTTTCTTGCCAAATCGTAGGGTTTCTACTCCAAAACACAATACACAAAATCGCGCCAAGCTGGCGATTTTTCAAAATTTATCGGACCAGTAGCCGATTCGATCTGTTTAGAAGTTTCTTATGTGAACACAAAAATAGTAAAAAGGGAGTTCGGTTTTTGGTGGCGACGGTTTCTAAATGGTTGGTATTGAAAACAAATGTCGTTCTTATCCATGTTTTCTAAACACTCGAATTATTACCGGGATATTAAAAAGTTATTTTTTTCCGACAGTCGACATCTTTTACTATAATCGAGCAACCACGTATAGTCAAATACAAAATTTTAGCGGGTATAGTTTAAATGTGCAAGAGCATAGAAATGTTTGGCGGTAAAAAACGAAAACATAATCACATGTCCTCTTCACGATAATCGCGCTAAAAATTCTAGTTGTTTCCATGGTTACATTTTATAATCACGTGAATCTATCAACCAATCACCAGATTCTTATGTAAATGCACCCGATTCTCATGTAAACGGGTCGAAAAAAAAATACCGGTATAATGACACAAATTTCATCAATCCGAATCAATATGGCTTCACCAGGAATCTTTCTACTTATCAACCACTACTAGGACTTACTGAAAAAATCACTGCTGGATTTCAGAGAGGCAGGTCCACTGGAGCTGTCTTTCTGGACATCCAAAAGGCTTTTGACAGGGTCTGGGTTAGTGGACTCATCTATAAACTAATAACTAATAATTTTCCTCCTGCTCTCACTCACTTAATTAACTCCTATCTAGTTAACAGGACCTTTCAAGTACGCGTAAATGATTCTCTAACACCTTTAAGATCAACTATGGAGTCCCTCAGGGCAGTTTACTCGGCCCCCTCTTATTGAATATTTATATTAATGATATGCCCACTCACCCTCAAACTAGCACTAACATCTATGCGGATGACACTGTCATACTTGCAACGTACAAAAATCACAACACAATAACCTTGGCACTTAACAATCACCTATATCTACTACAAAATTTCTTTGACACTTGGAAAATTAAAATTAACGTTGATAAAACTGTAGCTGTACTTTTCACCAGAAGGAAAACACAACCAACACCGCCCACGCTCTATTCCACACAACTGCAATGGTCTCAGCACAAAATACCTCGGACTCATTTTAGATAAAAAAAAACTCACTTGGAAACAACATCTGACTGATAAACGCGACAAATTCCGGAAAGCTCTAAGAGCACTTTACCCCTTAATTGGCTGGAATTCTCAATTAAATGTGTATAATAAGATACTTCTCTACACTGCCGTCCTGCGTCCAATCCTAACTTATGGCTCGCCTGTGTGGGGCTATGCCGCAGATGCAAACATTAAAATTCTCGAAGTTGCTCAGAACTCGATCATTAGAAATATTGTAAAAGCAGATCGTTATACCAATAATTCTCTCATTTATAATGACATTAAAGTACTCCCACTTAAAAATTATATTCAAAATCTGGCTATTTCATTTTTTAATAATCTTCCTAACATTGATAACATCAATGTGCAAAGCCTTAATAATTACATCCCAGTGCCAGATATTAAAAGACCTAGGACGATTCTCCTAGACTCGTATACCCCCCTAACAATTAATTTAGTCACTCTCCCTGTGGCAAGTGACCATTGTAAATTTCTAAATTTTTTAAAAAAACTATTTCTTTCCTATTCCTTAACTTTTAATTTTGTAACCCACACAGGCTAGTTCGCTAGACCCTCCCCAATGCCAAGTTCCAACGTCTCAGTGCAACCAATAGAGTGCCTGTTTCCCAACACACACACATCTACCAACCAATGGCGTTCATTTCACTAGACCAGCCTAAGTGAACTTTTCTTCCAACTCTGAGAGCCGCCAAAACCATTCTTGTAACGACGCCTCCCTGCCACCTCCGATGAACCAATCAGGAAACTCACACCAATCAAGGCCCTTCCACATCAGGCCACATCTTACAATTCGATATGGGATGGAGGAACGCTTCGCGTTCCATTTCCCAGTGACGACCAGCGGTATAATTCCGGCTTTCATCCGCATTTCGAAATTGCCGGTATTATGCCGGCTTCCATGTAAACGGGGCTTAAGGGAGATAGCTAACGCAATTTAGAATGACCGGTAGAAGGGGAATCGTTTGTTCAGGACAGCTGTGGGGGGGAGGGGGACTCTATTTTTAGCACTATAATAAGTGCTAAAAATAGATTCTGGAACAGCGGTCTCCAAACTTTTTCGACTCACAGAGCTGCAAGAACACGGGTGGCCAACCTTTTTGAGAAGAGTGCCACAATTTGATAAAAAATAATTATGAGTGCCGCTTCCAACATTTCCATCAAACAAATATGGAAAAGTAAAAAAAAAAAAATGTTACTTATAGGCTTATTGTGGAATTTTTACGCAAATAGCAATTTTTTATTTTTTAATGCAGGATATTTAAAAATAAGATGAAGAGCCAATTTACACAGGTTTTATTGTTAATAAACTTTTTACAGGTTCAATTGAGTTAAATTAGGTACAAAATAAAAATGAGTAACTTGAAACGTTTAATTTTAAATAATTATTAAACAGTTAGTATTTACTTAATGTGGCTTTTGAATTATTCTTTTTTTTTTTTCTTTTCTTTTACCAAGTCTCATCTATATTAGGATTAACTTTTGCAGATGCTAACAAAATTAGGCTATTATAGGTACACATCAGCTAGTTATGAGTAATATTTATTTTATTATGTTCATAGCAGAAAACATTTATTCACACAAGCATATTTTGATCCAAATTTTGAGACTTTTATCTCAGACAACCCCACTTCAATAAAATTGTAGGATGTATTATTATGTATTCAAATTTCTTTTAATTTTTCAGTATGTCTTCGCGTGCCCCCGTTACAACTCCACCGAGCCACGGGTTGGCCACCACTGTCCTAGAACTAGAAGGTCTTTTTGTGGAACCCCTAGAACTAGAAAGTATTTTTGTCGAACCCTATTCCACTCACACTTTTTTGTAAAGGCAATTAAAAAAAGTATTGCATCGATTATTAAATTAGCCTGTCGATTAGCCTGTTAGAAAAATTATTTTTATGGGAGCAAAGAAATTTTATTTATTTATTGTTATCCCAAACAATCAGTTTCAGTCACTTCATATTTTTTAATTCTAATAATTTGAATTGATTTATATAAGAGTTACAATGTTGATTAAATATGTTTTTCAATGAACACACAATTATTACAAATTTTGCACAATTATTAATAACATAAAAATACAACTTTTAATAAGGGTTGAGTGAGTGAATATTAACGTCACACTTTTTCCTTAATCGAGGACTTTTGGCAACCTATCTCCTAATTATGAACCATAATCAAGCGACGAGAATGATACTTGAGCTAGCCCTCCCCTCTACTAACTTCCACACCACACCAACTGGAGGAGTTTTGAACATAGGCATGTGGCAGCGGTAGCCGAGTGGTTAAGGTATCGGATCGTGGCTGGCCTTGTCACGAGTTCGAGCCCAGTACGACTAAAGACCCGCCGTGTATGGGAGCGATGCACGTTATATTTGTCAAGAGCTCAAACGTCCTCCCGTTGGTGTGGTGAGGAGAGAGGGAGTGCCAGCTCAGATGTCTTCCACGTCACTTGACCATGGTTCAAAATTACGTGGTCCGTCGCCAAAAGCCCTCGTGTAGCTGTACAGTGCAACGTTAATATTCACGCATTAACTACTCATTGTTCCTGTGTATGCCGAAATTCGAATAATTACGCATTCCTCGAGTTCTGAATTACATTGTTGATAAAAGTGTCGCATAACAATGCACCTGACATATTCTATGTTGTAAATGAAAATTCAAGTTTTAAGTCAAAAAAGTCACACACTCTTATTGATTTTAGTAACAATAATAATAATTTGATCTTAATGTCATTAGATAACATTAAGAGATTAGCTTCTATATAATATAATTGTAGGTTAAAACGATTTTTGTCCCAAATAAAATTATAAGTTCCTTTCCTAATTTATTTAAAACATATTGTTTAATTTTTACGCATGTGTGTGTTGGGTAACCAAATAACAGCTTCATTTAATGTAGTAACTCAGAAAATAGGCTACATTATGTGGTACCCTGTTTAAGAAAATGTAGATGGTAGAAATAAATTGTACTTAAATTTGAATTTCTGAATTGCCTTATAAGAAACTCTCATCAAGAACATAAGTTTCGATACAAGTCTTTAAAAAGAAAACGTCATTTTTCTGTGAAAATGGTCATTAGAGCACTTTTTCATAAATTGTTATAATCTCTTTTAACCACATTTCCATTTCTTATTTTATAAATTAATGTTATTATTTCTGGTATTTATGAAAATACGACAAAACTGTGTACTAAGACTTCCATTTCAGACAACATAAACTATTTTACAACCTTCTTCAGTTGAAAAAAATACGTATTAAAAAATTAGAGATTTACAGACATTATTAGTTTCTGTTTTATTGCCTTTACAAATTTTAAATTTGTTTTTCTCAGATTTTCATTTTGGAAGATATGAAAGGGTTTTCTAATCAATATATATTTTTTTTCTGTTCAAGGTAATTTTGAAATTTTTTGAAGATACTTTATATATCTGTCTATAAAAGTTTTATATAAATTTAAATCTGAGAACTCTCGCTAGTTTTTAAAACATTTAAGTTAATATTTTAAAAATGTTCATATTTCTTCCAGGTTTCCAAATTTAACAATATTCATGCTTTTTCTCGGATTATTTATAAGAACAATTATTAAAATTCAACAAGGAAACAGGTTTTCAATTCCATACCAACTTAAGGAAGTGTAATAAAAAGGAAGCTTAATTTGGAAATTAATTCGATGAATATAATATAGTCGGCCCTCCCCATTTTGCGAACCTCTATCTTGCAAATTTCTCTATTTCATGAACTTTTTCCTGAAACCAAGAACATTTTATGACTTTCTTCGTCAAATAATCTCCAAATAGTGCATTTCCCATTTATCGAACTTTGGTTTTAAGTGGTTTTTAAACTATATTGAAAGATAAATCACCATTTCACGAAATTTTCCAAATAACGAACTTTTCTTCAGGTTTAGCAACGACTGTAATTTAGAGTGAAATTTTTGTCATATTTTCATGCGTACCGGAAATAATAACATTAATTTGTAAAACAAGAAATAGATGTGTTTGAAAACAGAATCATACAAACTATTTGTGAAAAAATTGCTCTAGGTTATTTTTTTTAGAAAAGTAACATTTTCTTGTGAAAGACTCTAATTGAAAATGATTATTTCCCTGATTTTTCTTACACAGCAATTTCAAATATAATTTGTATCTAAGATATGAGCAGAAAGAAATTTATTACATACCTATCAAACAAAAAAAATTGAATTAAATACGCTAAGACAAATAAAAAAGATATCTCTACAAAAATAAAACTGGAGGTCTATCAAATCCTTCCTCCAAAAATTAAAACTCCTTTCTAAATTCAATCTTTATTCTTAACCCTATGGGCAATGTTCATGATACCCAAGAAAATGTAAACGTACTTGTTCATTCACTCGTGGATATCCCAAAATATTTCCACGGAATTAAAAAAAAAAAAAAGACAGTGCACCCATTTCAGCGGCAATTCTAAAAGGCAGCACTTTTACAAAACTCCCTTGTTTATTTTAATGCAACTTACTTGTTTATTTTAATGCAACTGCGCATGCGTTCTGAAACCGAGTATATCTGTCAATCATTTTTAACCACACCCCATTGCTATAGTAACGAAGGGTTATCTTTTTACAAACATCATCACTTTGACGTCATCCGAGTTGAAAACAACGCCATCTGTTGGATAAAGGTAGTTTTTGAAAATATGGCCGTTGGCCTTAAGAAATTTAGGAACTATCTCGTTGGCAACAAATTTAAAATTGTAACTGATTGTTCGTCATTCCAAAAAACTATGAGTAAAAAACAATTAACTCCTAAAATTGCTAGATAGACCTTATTTTTAGAAGACTTTAATTATGAAATCATTCATTGTCCAGGCAAATAAATGGGACATGTAGATTGTTTAAGCCGTTATCCTGTAATGACCATAACATATGATGAAATAACCACTAAACTCGCAAATTGTCAGTGAAATGATGAATACATTAATTCATTAAAAACCCTTTTAGAAAATAAGCAAATTAATGATTTTGTTGTTAAAAATGATGTCCTATATAAAATTTAAAATGATAATGATGTTTTTGTAGTACCTCAACAGATGCAAACAGAAATTGTTATAAATACTCATTCTAAAGGACATCTTGGTATTAATAAAACTGAAAGCATGGTAAAACAAAGTTTTTATTTTCCTAATGTTAGAAAATGTGTTGAAAATGTTATTAATAATTGTATTGAATGCATTCTTGAAAACAAAAAACGAGGGAAAGGTGAAGGGTTGTTAAATCCTATTCCTAAGGAAAATATCCCTCTTAGTACTTATCATATTGACTTTTTAGGTCCTTTGCCATCTACAAATAAAAACTATAACCACATTCTTTCAATAATAGATGCATTCACTAAATTCGTAAGGTTATATCCCGTAAAGTCCACTTCTTCCCGTGAATGCTCTAGAGAAACTTAAGCAACAAAAGATTACATTTGGTAATCCTCACCGTATCATAACAGATAAAGGTACTGCATTAACTTCAAAAGAATTTCGAGAATATTGTGAGAATGAGAACATTCAACATCTAAGCATAACAACTGGAACATCCCGAAGGAACGGACAGATTGAACGGATTCATAGTTCTCTGATCCCAATTTTGTCCAAGCTATCCATTGATGATGCATCGAAACGGTACAAGTTTGTTCCAGCCGTACAGAGAACACTCAATTCAACAATTTCACGAAGCACTCAGATGGCGCTGTTTCAACACTTGACCGGAGTAAAGATGAGGACCAAACAAGATCTTGAAATTCTAAAACTATTGGAAGAGGAAATCGTGGAGACATTCACCGAAAATCGTAAAAAAATTCAGGAGGAAGCCAAGCGAAACATTCTGAAGATGCAAGAGGAAAACTGTCGAAATTTTAATAAGAAACGGAAGAAGGCGTACCAGTATGAGATCGTCGCCATCCAACGGACACAGTTTGGAACTGGCTTGAAACTAAGTTCTTCGGTCCCTATGAAGTCGTAAAAGTCAAACCTAAGGATCGATATAATGTCAGAAAAATTGGACTGCATGAAGGACCCAATACTACATCCACAGCAGCAGACCACATGAAGATGTGGGGAGAAACTGTCTAATTCAGCAAAATTATGCTATGTTAAATCTTTCTGTATTTGTTGTATAGTCCTTGTCTGTTCCGTGTTTTTTGAATGTTTCAGATTCTCCTCAGGTCTCCGTGAAAAAAAAAAAGAATTAAGTACCACTGCGGACAGCGTAAGGTCAGGCTGGCTGTTGTGGAGTCGCCCCCAATTGAATCCCTCAACAAAACTCAAAAGACAAAACAACACGCAGTCTTCGTGCGCAGGCGCAGCTGATCCAAGGTTCAACACAAACTTTGTTTTTTGAAGGAAACGAGGAGAGAGAAAAAGAAACTGGGGGTGCGCGAGCAGGCGTTCCCGTAGTCACATCATGGAAATCTATTTGTTAGAAATTTAGTTAGCTACCTTTTTTAATTAATTTTTGTTATGTTTCAAATAAACCAGAAGAAAGACAAATGTCTTGGACCCTTGTTGTCTCCCACATAAATATTATAAAAAAAGTTTTCTTTCATTTGCAGGACACCAGCATTTGGAAGGCATGT
Source organism: Trichonephila clavipes (assembly GCA_019973935.1). Classification (NCBI taxonomy): domain Eukaryota; kingdom Metazoa; phylum Arthropoda; class Arachnida; order Araneae; family Nephilidae; genus Trichonephila; species Trichonephila clavipes. The sequence continues at coordinate 422,333 of BMAU01019240.1, forward strand.
TTTGTATAAAAAGAATTGAGGTGGGAAAAAAAATAGATTTCCGAAGCAAATCAGTAGAAACACATACAAAGTTGCCATTGGAAAGAAATACACTGCTGGCCACACACAATGCAATCACAGCAAAATTTTTCTGACAGATAACATTTTGTACAAGGATCAAATGATTAAAATTACAGCTTTTTGTGATAAGTGGATGATGACAAAATCAGTAGTTAGTGTAGCCGCCATTGTTGGCTATAACCGCAGCCACACGCCTCGGCATAAAATCAAAGAGGCTTTGGAAGTATCCTTGGGATACAGCAGTCTCGATGCGGTTTCCATATATTGCCAAAAGTTGATCTGGTGTAGCAGCGTGTGGTTATCCCGAGCCAGTTGTTGTGCAAACATGGACTACACGGTTTTGATTGGTGATAGATCGGGAGAACTAGCAGGCCAAAGAAGCAATTCAATCTGATGGGTAAAGAACTCTTGAACATTGCGTAACATGTGTGGTGCGATCTTGCATTATCCTGTGGGAATATGACTGATGGCAAGTATTGAATGCATGGGAGAACTACGGCTCCAACACCTCAGAGATGTAGCTCTGCCTCTTCAGTGTACCGGCGATGCATACTACAGGTGCGGCAGTGAAATCCAATAACACCCCAAACCATGATACAGAGTGCAGGACCAGTGTGGCGATGCATAACACAACAGTTCAGTAGCCCCCCCTCCGGTGTCCTCCAAACTCGAATCTGACCATCGTGATGTTGCAGGCAGAAGAGGGTTCGTCAGTAAACACAATGTCTCATTCCCTTCCGTTGTCCATGTCCACCGTTCACAGCATCATTGGCGGCGCAAAAGCCTGTGGTTTCCAGTCCAGGGTAAAGGAATCAATGGACACTTGTGTACATTCCACTCTGCTACAAACGGCGTCGAATGGTACGAGCGGACACTGAATGATGGGTAACAGACTGAATCTGTTGTGCAATGGTTAGTGATGTGGGTGTGGGATCCATCACTATCATGCGCACAATCCGCCTATCATCCCGAGCAGTGGTGCAACAAGGTGGGTGCGATTCTTCCCCTCAGTCCATCGCTTCCTCCAGCATCCAGCGGTGACAGATCCGCATCACAGTTGCTTGGTTTCGTCCAATACATTGACCGATTTCTCTGAAGGATAATCCACAATCCCTAAAGGCTACTATTCTTCCTTGGTCGAATTCAGAAACTTGATCAAAAGACGCTGAATGTCTTCCTTAAGGCATATATAAAAAGCTTTAAAAAAATAAACCGCCTGAAAAACAATTACTGTACTTCAAATCGCCAATCTTTTCTCCCCTTATATCTCGCTAAGGTCGCCTGCGATGAACATCTGCACTGTAATGCTAATGATTTGCATATTTCATTGTCACCAACATATGATGTAAATTTCACATGTGGTTTGCATGCTTCTTTAAGGATGTTGTATTTTGTGTGGCCAGCAGAGTGTATTAAAAAAATTGTGTAAACCAAAATCTTCTGGAACTCTACAACTATTGAAATGTCATTTTACCAATTTTGTTCCACCAACATACAAAAAGTAACTCCTACAAGATACTGTGCTATGTGTGGTGATAAAAGGGATAGCAAAGAAAAATGAAAAAGTAAAGAGTCGTTACACATGTAATAATTGCAATATTGGGCTATGTGTTACAGCTTGCTTTAAAATTTCTCTGACAAAAGAAAATTTTGAATAATTTTTTAAATAAATACTATGTAATTAAATATTTTTATTCATAAAACTATGTTTTGGTTTTTTTTAAAACAGAAATAAAGAGATATAAGAAGATAAAAAAGATGGATATAGAAGTCGAACGTGCAAGATTGTAATATCTTATATGCAATATGGATTAAAATCCAAAACTACAATACAAATTTTGATTTGATTTGTAATTTTTTTTTAGTTTTGGCCAAAACAATTTTCTATAAAATGTGTTTTGTTAAAATAATAATAAAAAAATTTATTATTATTTTTTTTTTACTTTTTTTTTTAAATAAATGTGCATAAAGGGGTTAAAGATTGAACACTTTTGGAAAATTTGTCTTTACACTTTCAGAGAAACAGAGCAAAAATTATAATTTCTAATATGAGTATAATTTTTTTAAAAAAATAAAAATAAAACAATAGCATTACATTTCAATTTTTTTTATATTTTTCAATCTATAAACTTAAAATGCAAGCTTATTAGTATATAAAAACATAAATAATATTTAAGAATGCAATTGATATAAAAATTATTCCATTAATTCTATTGATTCCAAGAAATTTTTTATTGCTTAATTAGTTTTATCATTTTGTATATTATCAAGCAATAATGCTTATGAGGTACAATAAAGTATCACAGTGTCAAAACATAAAAAGAGAAAGATTAAATAATAACTAATCCTTCAAAATCAATCAATGAATGCAACAGAAACAAATATAAATTGTAAATAAAACTTCAGAGCATCATGATCATTTAAATAAATAAATAAACATTACAATACCAAACCCAATTTTTATTAACAAGACTTACATAATGCTTTTTTATTTAAAAAAAACTATACATTCCTCCTAGAGATTGCTAAATTTAATGAAGCAAAATCCTAAATGATTAAATTTTGAAATCTCTGGCAGCAATAACTTAAAGATATTATTTGTATAAATACATTCATAACCTAAGTAAAAGCAGAGAACAATTATTCTTTCAAATGAAATTTAATGAACTTTAACCATACAGTAAAAAGTTCATTAGTAAAGCTCATAGTTTACAATTTATTCAATTAATTGAAGCTTTCTCAAAAATAATAAATTATCATATTCAATAGATTATATGAAATGGGAAAAATAGTACACTGAACTTTTTTTATTACACAGTTTTTAAATAACATTGTTCAAGAAAAGTCAATCTCCTTTCTTTCTCTTTTGCTGAGCTCATTTACTCTTATTCAATTCAGAATTACTGATTATTATGTGAAATAACCATGATGAAATTCATTAAAAAAAAAGCAAGTTTAATTTCTGAAAGTCTTAAACATAGAACAAGTTGAGAAATATATATATACCATCTGGTATACCCGTTCTTCGCACGGGTGAACTGAAAAATTAAACACAGATTGAAGGATAAAGAAGTTTTTAATGAATTGATTTTACGTGAATTGCAAATTAAACAAAAAAAGCTTTTGGCGTAACTCAGGTAACAAAAAAAAAAAAAAGAGAGAGAAATAAAACACCATTGTTAAATTTTAAGTATGTAGGTCTAATAGCTGATAAAAAGGATTTTTTTTATTTATAACTCCCCGTAACACTCTTGAGGGTTGATTTTTGAAAATACCTTCCTAAGCTGATCTCTGCTCAGCAAAAGTAACACATTGTTAAAAGTTTTGTGTAATGAACCCTTAAAATAGTGTAAATAATTTATATCTGAAAGTATAATACATTAATATTACTTTCTGTTGTATTTATTTTATGTTAAAATTGTAATATTCGCAAGCAACGCCGTTTCTTAAATTATAATGACGATCCAATGAAAAACATAGCGAAATGTTAACGATAGAGTCAAGTTGGCAAATGCCTAGCTACTTTCATAAATCGAGCTTTATTAGAGCTTTGTAAGACCCGCCGTGTAGGGGCGCGATGCACGTTAATACTTTATCCATCCGCATTATGATTTACTGCAGTTTTTTTCATACAATATTTTTTTTGGATCGCTACATTTAAAATTAAGGGATATAAATAAACAAAATACTTCACTTTGGAAAATTTAATCCGTTAGAGCTAATAAATTAAATAAAGATATTCCACTGTAAAATTAATTATATATACCGTTCACTTAAAATAAGTAGTCAAATCATTTTCTAAGGTCTTCATTAACATACAAAAACATAAGACACTTAAATTTTGACAAACTATTTTTTTCCGCTAAAATACTCATCATGGAACCCGTGCTGCCATATATCTTGGAAGAGTGGATTTCAAAGAATATTCCTGCTAATTATTGGTAGAATATTCCTTCTAAGTTGGTGTGGTGTGGTAGTTAGGAGAAAAGGGTGCCAGCTCAGATGTCGTCGTTACTTGACTATGGTTCAAAATTACGTGATCCGTTGCCAAAAGCCTTCGTGTAGCTGAACAGTGCAACATTAATATTCACTCACTCTCACACTCCAAGAAATACAGAACAATAGTTATTGAGTTATTGCGTTTTTAAGTGTAAAAATAATTATATCTGCCTATTCAATTAAAATTATAGCGTTATAATTAACTACTAACCACAAATAAATTTTGAAAATTTGTCCAAATGATGCAGTGTGAAAGAGAAAGTTTATTTACTTTAAGTATCAGAACTGATAAAAGCCTTTATTTGGAAAAAAGATCAATTTCTTACTACCAAATGTGCATAATAAGATGTTATAAAAAAACATTAAAATAAAGAGAGATTTATAACAACTTCTCCATTCAAAACTTAGTTTGATTCAGAAATAAAAAAAATAGACATTATATCAGAGGAATTAATTAGAAGCGAGCACCTTGCGTAGCCAAAACAAAAAAGGTTTTTCACAAACAAAAGATAGATATATGCAGACGTGGGTTTTTTTTTGCAGCGCATGCCAGAATTGCTAGCAGAAGACAGAATTTTTTCCTACTTACTTGACAAATATCGTTATATTTTTGACACTTTTCCCAAATCTTTATAAATTATAGTCTATCCTATAAATTATAGCCTATGTGCTATTCTGATGTATAAGCTATATTACTGTAAAGTTTCATTAAAATCCATTCAGTAGTTTTTGCATGAAAGACCAACAAAGATTTTCACAAACTTTCACATTTATAATATATATTAGATTTTTATTTTTAAACACTGGCTCAAACATAAAAGATGTCCCAAACTTCCAAAGACAACTAACTGATGATTTATGATGCTAGACACCAAAAATCACATAAACTTACACAATCTGTTTTTTTTAATCCCTTCTGTTTTTAAGACAGATTATTTGAATTTAAAATAAAATCAACATTGAAAATATTTAAGATAGTTAATACTTTCAAAATGCTATTAATGGCTAAGCAACTTCATTAGATTAAAACATAGCAAGCATGTGGTAGATCTTTTAAGTGAGGACAGTGATATTTATTCCTCTCACCAATAAAAGTGCTAATTATCTACAAGTAATGATGAATAATTAACTAATGCAATATTTCTTGTATTTTTATTTCAATCTTCATTGAGGGAATATTAACCTTTAAACATCGGCGGTACAACTGCCGTACCAGAAATTTTTTTGTCACTCGCATCGGCGCTGGTACGATTGTCGTACTAAGGCTTTAGAGAGAATTCTTCCCCCCACCCTTTTTTCTGCATATCCTTTTACGATTTTCCCTGACCCGTTTTATGACCTTGCTTCTATTGTCCATAATTGGGTGGGTTATTTTTCGCCAACATTTTGCGCATTCCTTATCATTGGCGACATTTAGGAACAAGTTTCGACTTTAAAATATATATATGTTTAATCTTACAGTCCACAGATGGCGCTCTGCGCATTCCGTTGTAATATTCGTTAGCGTAAATAAACTACTAGTTCAAACTCGTTCGGGTGTGGTCGTCTCTGCTTTCAAGATACTATTTCTTTTCACAGACCAATTCAATTATTAAGAAATAAGTAACTACTTCTAGGTGCAGCAAGAGATGGCGTTTCCAAATCGAACTAAGAAACAACAAGTCAGGTAAGAAAAGATCGAACCATTTCTTAGTACAACATTTTGGTCGTACCGTAGCCGGAGTTCAATATTGTGAAACATTCTAATTCAAAACTTCTGGCTTGTTGTTCTTTCGGCAATATTTTTCTAAAAGATATTGTCATAATTCAATTGATGAAAAATTCTAATTCTCTTTTTGTGTGTACTAAGTTTAAAAAGAAACTTTCGAAGTGAAATATTTCAAATTCATGTATATTCAAAAGTTTAATCTTCTTATATATATGGTTATTTCAATGTTTAATTGATTGTTGTGCGATCATTCTTAAGTGGTAAATTATTGTGTGTTTCTGCCATTGTCATTCCTGAATCATATGTAACAAGAAACTTCAGTTTCGTTTTACCTCACTTGTGTGTTAAATTTCCTATTTGTACGTTCCGTAGTAATTCCTTTTAGAATTTCTCCCCCGCTTTTCCCCTCTTCCGCGGCGCCAAAGGAATCGTATCTTTTTCGACTAAACAATTAGTCATTCGCAGCTGTGTTTTTATTATTTGTTTTTCTTTAAATTATTCTTTGCTATATTAAAATGGATATTGAGATTTTATTGAAGAAAAAAAAGAACATCAAATCCTCGATTACAAAATTGTAAAACAAAACAGAAGAGGAAATTGAGAAATTAAATAATGTTGGTTTATTGGCTCGGAAAAATAGATTCTTGGAATTTAGAACTGAAATAAAGGATATTTTGATTCTATTATAAGTATTTGCGAGGAAAAGGACGAGGAAACTTATTGTACGGAAAAAGACGACATTTTAGATACCTTAGAAGAAATACTTGTCGCTATAGACACTCAGCTTATGCCTTCTGCAGTAAACTCCGATTTTGAGGTTAAAAACCAAGGTTCAAGTCACAGTTTAGTCTCAGCTCGGTCAGCTGAAGTGAAACTCCCTACATTATCCCTACCTATATTTTCTGGTGTAACTGAGTGGCTTGCATTTTCTGATCTTTTTGAAGCTGCAGTTTCCAACAATAATGATTTAACGGGAGCGCAAAAGTTGCAATATTTAAAGGGCAGTTTAAAATCCGATGCATTAAAAATCATTAATTCTTTATCCATTACCAATGATAATTTCGAAATCGCTTGGAAATTGCTAAAGGATAGATATTTTAATAAAAGAGAAATTATGTCCTCCTTAATTAAAAAGTTTATTAACATAACGCCCTTGAGTGGAGAATCATCCACACAAATTCTAAATTTGATAGATTCCACTAAGGAATTTGTAAGGATGTTGGAGTCACTTGAATACATGGTTGACCCAACTACAGATACACTCTTAATGCATATGATATTGTTTAAGCTTGATCCGAATTCCAGAACTTGGTTTGAGAGAACCTTTTCAACAGATGTCATCCCAAGGTTAGACGAATTGTTGCAATTCCTTGCAACACAAGCGAGATCCATTACGAATTCAACTAAGAGAAATGTTCAAAGGAAGGTGACTCTGGTCGCGTCCAACGCCCAGTCACAATGTCCTTTATGTAATGGAGATCATACATTGTCGAGATGTGATACATTATTAAAATTGTCAGTTCTAGGCCGTTCAGATTTCGTTAAAACGAATAATGTTTGCTTTAACTGTTTAACTCAGTTTCACAGTGTGAAAACTTGCAAAAGCAAGTTTAGATGTAAAAAGTGCAAGAAACCCCACCACAGTTTACTTCGTTTTGAAAATGTTAGTGCTAAGGGGAGACAGGGAGCAGTAAATGTGTTAAATTCTAGAGAACTTTCTATCAACGCTCCTGTGTTTTCGCCTGTCCCTATTTCAGGTACTAGTGAACCAAGTGAAAATTCTAGAGTTGTGGATGTTACATCGTGTATTTCTGATGTGAACCCAGATGTTCAAATTCTTCTTTGCACAGCTCTAATTCAAGTAAGATATATTTGGGGTAACTATCAGACCTGTAGATGTCTTCTGGATAGCAGAAGCCAGGCTTCGCTTATTACAAATGAATGTATTGATTGATTGATTAAATATTAACGTCGCACTGTTCAGCTACACGAGGGCTTTTGGCGACGGACCAAATTTGAACCATGGTCAAGTGACGGATGAATGTATTGCTAGGCTTACGTAAGGAAAAGGCCAATGTGCGTATATCATGTTTGGGCGCATCTGATACGCGTCTAAATGGGCTGGCTGAGATTCAATTTACCTCACATTTTTCATCTCAAAATTCTTTTCATGCGTCCGTCTATGTGATCAACAAAATTGTAGGCATGATCCCACATCACGATTTAGATTCCTCAATGCGTGAATTATTTGGGGATATTTCTCTGGCTGATCCAGCATTTTACAAGAGTAGTCCAATTGATGTGCTACTTGGTGTTGACCTTACTTTGTCACTGCTAAAGGGTCAAACGTTATCTTTGGGTAAGGATAAGCCATTTGCCATTCGTTCAGAATTGGGTTGGATAATTGGAGGCAAGGCAAATTCTAGTGGTCAAAATTCTTTCCATGTCAATCATATTCAGTTAGTATCGGATCAGCTAATCAATAAATTCTGGGAATTAGATTCTGTGCCATGTGCCAAACCCTTAACTTCATTAGAAGAGGCTTGTGAAGATCATTTCGTAAAGACACATTCTAGGGATGAGAATGGCAGATACACAGTAAAGTTACCATTTCACACTCCTCCGACGCGGTTAGGTAATTCAAAACAAAATGCAATTCGTAGGCTAATCAGCGTGGAACGCCATCTCATTTCTAATCCTGACAAATACAAGCTGTATCGAAATTTCATAAAGGAATACCTAGATCTAAAGCACATGGAACTTGTTCCGGACTCTGAAATTAATAACATAAAAAGTTTATACCTTCCTCACCATGGAGTTGTTAGGGACATCAGCTGAACAACAAAGCTTCGCGTTGTTTTTGACGCCTCCAGTAAAACTTCTTCTGGACTCTCTCAACGATCTGCTTATGGTTGGGCCAAGAGTGCAGCCAGAACTTTTCCCTATTCTTATCCAGTTTCGAATTTTCAGTGTAGCCATTTGCGCTGATGTTGAAAAGATGTTTCGCCAGATTAAAGTTCACGAGGAAGACGTAGACTGGCAAAGAATTCTCTGGAGGGATTCTCCAACCGAACCTATAAGAGAATATCGCCTAACAACTGTTACGTATGGTACGTCCTCAGCACCATTCCTCTCTACGAGAACCTTACGACAGCTTGCCATTGACGAACAAGAAAATTATCCAGCCGCTTCAAGAGCTACCCTTAGTCATTTTTACGTTGATGACTTGCTGAGTGGAAGTGCGACAAGAAGAAGGGAGCCATTCAGCTAGTGTCAGAGCTGCAGGAGATGATGAAAAGAGGAGGATTTTCTCTGCGTAAATGGGTGTCTAACGACCCTGACGTATTGGCAACCATTCCAAAAGAATTAAAGGCAGTTGATTCCAAACACACGATCAAGGATGACCAACCTGTCAAGATCTTGGGAATAGCTTGGCTTCCAGATGTTGACAAGTTTACCTTTACCATCACCGTGAACGAGACTGATGTGGGGAGTAAAGGCAAGGTACTTTCTGAAGTCGCCAAAATCTTTGACCCCTTGGGCTGGTTGGCACCATCAGTTGTCATTTCTAAAATCTTCCTCCAAGAGCTATGGAGTCACCATCTAAGCTGGGACGAAGAGCTACCAGATTCTCTAGCAAGACAATGGAGAACATTTCAAGAACAGCTTCCTCTACTTACAAATATCAAGATCCCACGCTGCATTCTCATTCCACAGGCTATAGACGTACAAGTACACGGGTTCTGTGACTCTTCAGAAAAGGCCTACTGTGCAGTTATATACATTCGTTCCAAGGATGCAACCCAAACCGTAGTATCTAGACTGCTAACTTCTAAGACACGTGTCTCTCCAGTAAAACCTCAGTCTCTACCTCGACTAGAGCTTTGTTCTGCCCTACTTCTTGCCAATTTGTTACAAGCTACCCTTCCAACTCTAACCGTGTCAATTTCCGAGACCTTTGCGTGGTCTGATTCCAAGATCACACTGGCATGGTTGAAGTCCGATCCGAGAAGATGGCAACCGTTCGTAGCTAATCGAGTGGCACAAATTCAAGAGCTGACCCCTAACGTGCACTGGAACTTTGTGAGTGGTCTGGAGAATCCTGCTGACTGTGGAACGAGAGGGATACCCCCAACTAAACTAGAAAAGTGCAACTTGTGGTTCAATGGACCCGATTGGTTAAGAAGTTCTACTTTTCCGATTGGAGAGTTTGAAGATAATCCACAATTACAAGAACACATGTCTGCCGAAGCCAAAAGAACATCCAAGCTGATTATGCTGAACGTGGTTGATGCGACTTTCAAGGCTGAGTTCTTTCAAAAATTTTCGTCTTGGAACAAGTTGAAAAGAGTTGTTGCTTATTGCTTAAGATTTGTGAAGAACTGTTCTCTTTCTGCGTGTAAAAGAAGAAAGTCCTTTTTAACAACGGCAGAATTGAGCGAAGCCGAGAAAGGCATTGTTAAGTTTATCCAACGTGATCATTTTTCGATGGAAGTCTCCTATCTTTCAGCAGGTAAGCAGCTTCCGTCAACCAACAAGCTTATACCCTTGACTCCGTTCTACGATGATTCCGGAATAATACGTGTCGGTGGTAGACTGAAAAATTCAATACTTGCAGACTCGCAGAAGCATCCCATCTTGCTTCCTAAAACCGACCATGTTGTGAACTTGATTATCTCTGATTACCACCTGAAACTTCTTCATGCCGGTCCACAACTTCTCCAAGCAGCTCTCAGAGAAAAATTTTGGATTCTTTCAGCCCGAGATGCAGTTAGAAGAGTAGTGAGAATATGTATCTCATGCTTCAGAAATCGTCCAAAATTCGCCGAACAAATCATGGGAGATCTTCTAGAATCCAGAGTTTGCCCCTCTTCTGTATTCCAACGAACTGGTATTGACTTCGCCGGCCCGTTCTTGATACGAAGCTCCAAGGGAAGAGGAAGCCGGAATACTAAGTGCTACATCTGCGTCTTCGTCTGCTTAGCAACGAAGGCGGTTCATCTAGAAGTCGTTAGTGACTTAACATCAAAAGCATTTATCGCTTGTTTAAAAAGATTCGTGGCTCGCAGAGGTAAACCATCAGAGATCTTCTGCGATCAAGGAACCAATTTCTATGGAGCTAGCAGAGAGCTTAGAAAGGAGTTCCGCCAGTTGATGAAAGAAGATGCCGTTCATCAATTCCTGGTAACTGACAACATCACCTTTCACTTTAATCCTCCATCTGCTCCCCACTTTGGAGGCATTTGGGAGGCTACAGTGAAATCTTTTAAGTTTCATTTGAACAGAGTTGTTGGAGTCACTAGTCTCACCTTCGAAGAACTATCCACGTTATCAAGCCAAATTGAGGCATGCCTCAACTCCAGGCCACTATGTGTGTTATCTAGCAGTCCAGATGATCCTTGTGTTCTCACACCAGGACATTTTCTGATAGGAAATGCATTAACAGCTATCCCGCAACCTACAGTTCCAGACGACCTTCGCCACTGCGACCGTTGGCGATTGCTTACAAGAATGACTCAACATTTTTGGAATAGATGGTCTTCAGAGTACTTGACATTGCTGCAGTCAAGATCGAAATGGCGCATCGTTCAAAAGAACCTTGACATCGGAGATCTTGTCTTAATCAAACACGACAACTCACCCCCACTACAGTGGAAATTAGGGAAAGTCACGGAAACGTTCCCTGGTAAGGACGGTAAGGTTCGTGTGGTTAAGGTAAAAACTCAAACTAGTGAACTTGTGAGACCAATTGCTAAACTGTGTCCACTTCCTATAAACACTTGAACATTTGTGAATAATACCTAATTTTTTCTTTCAGCATTGTTGAGGTCATCTATACTTCTCTGTAAATCTCATTGCTTAATTTCATTAATTTAGAAGTTTACTTTATTGTCAATTTGTATGTTAATTCTTATACTTAATTCATTAGCATGTTTAACAACTTAGTGTTTAAGTTAATTCATTAATTTTGAAACCCCTCCGTGTTTCAAGGGGGGCGGTATGTTTAATCTTACAGTCCACAGATGGCGCTCTGCGCATTCCGTTGTAATATTCGTTACCGTAAATAAACTACTAGTTCAAACTCGTTCGGGTGTGGTCGTCTCTGCTTTCAAGATACTATTTCTTTTCAGACCAATTCAATTATTAAGAAATAAGTAACTACTTCTAGGTGCAGCAAGAGATGGCGTTTCCAAATCGAACTAAGAAACAACAAGTCAGGTAAGAAAATATCGAACCATTTCTTAGTACAACAATATATATATACTTCATTCGATGACTATACGTTGTCTGAGCAACATATTTTTCTTTTTATCTTGCTGTTCCTTCTATTTTTTAGAATGCCCCGAAAATTTCTCAAACAAATCGAGATCGAGAATTTGATGAAAAATTTAGATGAAGAAAATTTTGATGATAGTGATTCAGAATTTGAAGATGAATTTGAAAATAGTATTTTGGAAAATAATGAGATTGAATTAGATGTATCAGCTAATTTTGATGAGGAAGCTGGTGGCTTATTCGCATGGAAAGAGGTAGAAGGCTCGGAAATGATAAATGTATTGCCATTTTCTAGGAAAGTTGGATTGAAAGTTGATGCTATCAGTTTCAAAACTGAAAACGATTTTTTTTAAACTGATGTTAACAGACGAAATTTTAGCAGTTCTGGTTGAAGAAACTAATAGATATGCATTTGATCTACTTAACCTTCATGGAGAATCATCTGATAAAAGAAAGCATGCATCTTCATGGAAACCAACCGATAAAAATTAGATTTTAAAATTTCTTGGCCTTATTTTATTGATGGAACACATCGAAAAAGATAGCTTACAGGATTATTGGACAACTGAGATAATCTGATAGAAACTCCGATTTTTAGAGAAGTGATGCCCCGAGATCGTTTCCTAATGATTTTAAAATTCTTACACTTTTCTGATAATAGTTTAAAAGAAAGCAGAGATTCTCCAACTTATGACAGATTGTGGAAATACGAAAAGTTTTTGATTCTTTAAACAGGATATTTAAAGAAGTGTAAGATCCACAGAAAATTTATCTTTCGATGAAGTTATCATTAAATTTAAAGGAAGAGTGTTATACAGTCCAATCATTCCAAAAAAACGCAAACAGTGGGGTTTGAAAATGTATAAAATTGCAGATGCCACTGGCTATACTTATGATATGAGAGTATATCTAGGTAAAGATAAAAAAGAAAACCTTTCAACATCTGCTTCCTATAACGTTGTATATACAATGACAGATTGTATAAAAGGTAAAGGTTATAAAGTTTTTATGGATAATTTCTTTTCTTCGCCGGAACTTTTTCCGAGACCTTTTAAAAGAAAGAAGTATTATATATAACTCCTGTGGAACTGTGCGATCTAATAGAAAACATTTTCCAAAGGATCTGGCTCCTTGTAAAATGAGACAAAGTGATGTTGCTGTGAAATTTTGTAATGGAATGACAGCATTGTGTTGGAAAGATAAGAGGCAAGTATATATGCTGACCAATATGCACAGCCCCCGAAACGAATTAATCACTGAAGAACGAAAAAGATTTAAAAAAAAATTTGATGGTGACGTTTCTCTATGCGAAAAAGAAAAATTAACAACTACCAAACCAAAAATTGTGGCAGATTACAACAAGCATATGGGATATGTTGATTTAGGAGACCGCATGGCATCCACCTACTCTTTTGCTAGACGAACTAGAAAATGGACAAAAAAATTATTCTTTAGCCTCATCGATATTGCTGTTCTGAATGCTTTTCTAATGTTTAAATCATGCCGAACTTCGTCAAAATTCAGTTTAAAAGAATTTAGAATGAATTTAATTACATCTCTAATAGGAAAAATAAATCATAAAAATGCAGAGCATTCAGTAACAAAAAAAGTTAGGACAAATGATAATACATTTTCTCATTGGCCATTTGACGAAAAGAAAAGAAGAAGGTGCACTTATTGCACGAAAAAAATGTACAAAAAAGAACCACTATAATCTGTAAGTCATGCAATGTGGCTCTTTGTATTGACCAGAACTGCTTCGAAGATTATCACACAATTTATTTAAAACTTTCTTAACACATAAACCAATAAAAATAAAAAACCAGAGTTCAAAATATTAAAACTGATACATTTTTAAAAAAAATAAAACGAAAAATAAAAAAAAAGGCTCTTTTAAGAGCCAAAAATTTCAAAAAGTAGAACTCACTTTCACAAACAGATATTTCAAAAACATGCTTACAAAAGCTTTCAATTTAAGATATAAATTTCTCTTAGAAACAAAAAAGTACCGTAAAATAAAATTAAAACAAATTTATACATTTTTTTTCAAGATTAAACATTCATAAAACCAGTTGTTAATTCTGTCGAGGTTCGAGTGAGTGAAGATTAACATCGCACTGTTCAGGTACACGAGTGCTTTTGGCGACGAACCTCATAATTTTGAACCATTCTCAAGTAACGAGGACGACACCTGAGCTAGCATTCCCCTCTCCTAACTACCACACCAACGGGAGGACATTTGAGCTCTCAACAGATTTAACGTGCATCGCTCCCCAACATGGCGGGTCTTTCGTGGTACTGGGCTCAAACTCATGACATGCCTGCCATGATCCGATGCCTGGACCACTGAGGGTGGTGAGAGGGTCAGATTTCTGAAGTACAGCCCCAGTAGCCTTTATATTGCTATAGAATGTGATGTTATTAAAAACTCAAATCTAATTAATTACAAAATATTTGGAGTACATTTATTATTATTATTTTTTCGTGCACTAAAAGGGCACTAATTCGAAAATTAAAATGTTTAAGAACAACATATAGGACATTTTTCTAAAGTTTTTACATATTTCATAGAATATTTTTGAAAATTTGAGGAGTTATTTTTTTTATTACATGGTTTAATTATTGTTGTTAAATATGTAAACTGCTTTATTTTAGAGTGAAATAAAACATTTAGTATAATAATATGCTATGCTTATTTTCTTAAAGTTTTTCTTCTGTTAGAAATTCTGTCGAATAATTTTGAAAACATGGGGTGGATCTTTTTATAACATGATTTTCATTATTGTACTTGAATATATAAGCTGCAATAATTATACCGAAGGTAGTATGTGTACACTTAATTTTAACAGATTTATTACATGACTACCTACTTACCTATTTTACAAAACATATATATAAATGCAAGCATCGATATTATTGCAAGTTTATAATTGAAATATACTACTCTCAGAGGGTGTTGTCATT
The DNA here is from genome assembly GCA_019973935.1 of Trichonephila clavipes. Taxonomy (NCBI): domain Eukaryota; kingdom Metazoa; phylum Arthropoda; class Arachnida; order Araneae; family Nephilidae; genus Trichonephila; species Trichonephila clavipes. Next base: position 437,340 of record BMAU01019240.1, read on the forward strand.
AAGCTCTGATTATAGAAGCTATGAATTAAATATTCGGCGTATTTAAATAATATTTTAACGTTTTACTAGAACAAATATTTTAGTAATATATGATTGTCAACTTTTTAAAATAATTTACGTAAGACACAACTGTAATGATATCTAAGTATTTAACGCTATATGATTATTTACTGGTTTTTTGGAACATGGAAATATTTCACATAACAAAAGAAATATTTTACAGAAAAAAAGTTTTAAAAACTTTTAAATCATTTTATCATACAAATGCTTATATTGTAAAGACCCTTTTTTTAAACTTTCTATAATAGTTTTCTCATACTAAAACAATGAATACAATAAAAATCTTGTTCTACTCTCATAGTACTTCTGAAATGCTATTCATCAAACTCTAGAAAATATCTATTTTAATTTCAGATTTTACTTAAAAAAGACAAGAAAAAACAACAAAATATTCATTAGAAAATTTACAGGCCGTTCAATTCAAAATGGGTATTTTGGATTTAGAATTTAAAAAAAATCTATTTTGATATAATAATGCGCCAAATATTGCGATTTTCCGTACTCCTGAAAGATCCCTGACTAAAATTTGGCAACCCTTCCCTCTTTCTTTGCAAAGTGTGAAACCTTTTACAATACCAGAAAGGGAGAAAATGGTCAAGCAGGACCTTCCCGAGGGGGAAAGAAATTTCCTGCTCGGATTCGAATGCGCGGAATGGAAGGGAAATTTTACCTCAGCGAATACCGAATTCTAAAGGTTAAAAAAAACATGCATTAATTTAATACTAATGTTAAAATTTTTTTATTTCTAATGGGCTGCAGATTGGTGTTTTACCACTGCAGACCTAGTACATTCCCCGAAAGATGGCATCTCTTTTTGGTGCGGCTCCATATAGGCAGATACCAATCACCACAAATAATTTTGTTGCCCAGTTTCCTCCCTAGAGGGAGGCACCTAAGCTTTGATGATGTGAACCTGTACTAAGATTTAATTTTGCCAAGAGCACCCAAGCCACAGACGCTCTATGGATCTTTTATATGCCATAAAATCATACTATATGGGCGCTGTCGATTTTCTGCACCATGAAAATCCAATGACATGGGGCGGGGTTGAACCCGCAATCTTGGGTGTAGAAGGCCAGCAACAAACCAACGATGCCACCCAGTCGGCTAATATTAAATGCATGCATGTGTAAAAATGTTATAACAATAAATGTACAAATATTTACAAGTTCTTTATTTTATGTTTTATAGTTTTCTGAGAACATAAAACATACACATACACACACAATCCCCTTTTTTCTAGACATATTTTTCTATTGCTCAGTTTTTCAGAAGACATTTCTACCATGTAGAAAAAGAAAAAGAGCCGTGTGGTACATTATCTATTGTACCACACAACTATTCATTAACAAATTATGCATTTTTTAATAACTTATAAATTTATTTAAAAAAACTTTATATCACCTTCTTTGGAACAGATCTAATTTCGATGCAATGTGTAAAAAGATCTTCAAGAGACAAATTAGTTTGTATGTGTGAAGGAAGTTTTTTCTTTTTGACAACAGAATCTAGAATAGATAATTCCACAAGGGTTTCAGCATGATGAAGGACTTTCAATCTGAAATAATTATGAAATAAATCATAAAATAAATCAAGCAATATCGTAAAATAAGACATATACATAATTTCACAATAATTTGAGGTTTTTAAAGACAAACTACATATGCATTTAAAAATCAAAAGTTAAGTATTACCTATATAGCAAAGATTTAACTTCATCTTGAGAATTTGGACAAATAAAACCAAATGAATCTCCAGGTAAATATGCAATGCTATTGTTCTAAAAAATAAATTATTATTAAATTTATTATTGTAACAGAAATCTAAAAAATTTTTTTTTCAAACAATAACACAACAGATCAGAGACAATTGAAATATTAATTTTTGATATATATTACTAATGAATTTTGTTTTAAAAAACATTTTAGAACAAATAGAGATATTACAGATTTGATTGATATTAGAACATTAATTATAATTGTAATGACTCTAAACAAAAGTTTAAAAAAATAAAATTCAGTAAAAAAAATTACAATATGAATTGAATCGCCCTTCTCTTTATTTGTTTTATAATATCATAAGAAGTTTTAATTAAATAAATATGAAACATGCATATAGTATTTTCTCACTATGATAATAATATTGCATTAAAACAAGAAAAAATTGAATTAAACAACCTTCAACTAAATAACAACACATTCATAATGTAAAAATAAAATTATAAAATAATCTACTATTTATAATGCCATTTATTTTTAAATAAATTATATAAATTTAATTATTGATTCTACCACTTATTTTTCCAATTAATTAGGATATAAAAATAAATTCAATACAATACATACTATACAAAATTTTAGCAGTCACAAAATAAGGTTAAAATTGGATCTGTAAATAATTCATCTATAAGAAATGCACAGTGAAAATTAGAAGCAATTCTTTTTATAAGAAGAAACCAAGAAACTCTAAAATCTAGTCTACATAAAGATTTTCCTTAAATGAAGTTTGAATAAATTTGCTAGTTATACTGATTGAAATTTTTTAAATTACAAGGTAAAATTCTACTAACATTTATGTACAATATTATTCAAAAATTTAAAAAATTGAAATGGTACATATTTTTGCTAATGGGAATAAATGAAATATAAAAAAGCATATAACCAAACAAATTTTATTTACCTACACTAACTTTTAAGAGTATCATAATTAAAGTTACTAAAATTTCAGTGAGCTCTATCCTTTTATTAGCATATTTTTAGTAATTTAAACTACATTTTTTTATATACACCATTTTAAAATTTGTAAAACAGATGTATAAAAATTCAAATACTTGTCACATACTTTTTTTTAAAAAATGATAGACTTGGCTTAATATGTACTTGATGAAGACCTTAAAAGCATTTACAAATGTTTAAAGTTTGAAGCTATGCATCATTTTGAAACAAAAGCTTTGTTAAATCTAAAAATGTCTATCTAAAAATTATGATTCAACTTACAAGTGATACTTTACAAGATAAATCAGTAGAATTATAAGTTTTTCCCTGTCCAAATTCAAACTTAATATGTAGTACATTCTTTATGTAATGTAAAAGAAAATACTTATATATTATAATACTTATATTATATTATGCTTATATATTATATATTATGAAATACTCACATATTAAGAAAACATTTTAGATTTTGATATACATATAAATTTTAATTAATGAAATAAATGGCATTTCCAGACAATTAAGTACACATAAAATCTAAGACTCAATACAACTACAAAAATATTTGTTGTATGTAGTGTTTATATTCTATTTTATGTTAATGTCACTCCATTCAATTGAGAGCTAAATGAGAGAGAAAGAAAGTCAAAGTAACTCATTTGGACACTGCCTTGGAACTTAACAAAATTATATTAACTTGAATTCATTTAAATTTAACCTAAAATGATAAAAGGCAATTTTTTTTCTCTCGGGAAACAGTCAATACTAAGTTATCAATAGTGAACATATATAAAATCACATTATTTCTTTAGAGATAAAAATAATTCATTATTTTGATATGTAAATTTAGATTGTCTTTCCTATTTATAAATAGAATTTTATAAATACTAAGAATACAAAGCACAGTAACTTTAAAATATGCTAGTTAAGAATTAAAAAATGTGTGTGTGATGGAATTATACGTTTTAAAACAGTAAATTGAATTTAATATTTTAAATTTTTAAAAATTAGAGATGATATTGAATTTTTTTATGTTTGTTATAACATTCAGTTTTATTCTTTTAAGCTGAATTTATTTTACTGGAATAGTGTTTTGTGATGATAAACAAAACTTTTCCTAAGAATTCCTCCAGTATTTTTAAAATGAAACATAGCAGCTTATGCAGAGTATTTTTCATGAAGTATTTGCAAAATAATTCTTAAAACTCTGTTCCAATTTTAATTAATATCATATTTTAAATAGAGTGTATACATATTATTATGCAAAAATAAATTGCTTTTGAGAGTGTTCTGTAGGATATTCTATAAGCAAAAACTTCAATGCTTCAACATATAGCTATTAAGTAAAAGGGTAATTTGTTATATAATCCAAGAGTTTCATGAAGTTAAAATGAAAACAGCAGATTAAAATCAAAACAAATAAGCTTATTCTTAATTAAAATATAAATAAGGGCATCTCTGCTGTATAATAAATGAAAACAGATAGTGGCAAAAGCTTCCATAATATAATAAATTTATAAGATATCAATAAAGTTATCAACATTGGACAACTTAATTAAATAAAATAATGAAAAATAGCAATAAAATATAAATTGTAAGTAAAAGCACAATTTATTAAAAATATATATATATATATAACAACCCTTTTTTATAAACATATTATATTCTTTTTCAAATGTGCTATAAACACTTTTACAAGCAAAACAATTCACATGCACTAGAATAAAATATAAAGGATAAAATAATATTCAAGGGCCTAATTCCTGATGGTCCTATGATAAATACAATCACATATTCTTCCTTGAATTCAAAACTGACACTAGACTTGTTAAAAACTGTTAACATCAAACATATGTGAATCCTGCTTTCTCCTACCAGAGGACGCTAGTTGCGTCAGATGTAAACAAGAAATGTTTTTCGTTTTGTAGTTGATTTGGGGAGACACCCAAAAAAGGAACATTCTCTGTTTACCTCGATTTAAATTTATTATGTCTTGCGTTTGTGTTTAGATGTAGTAAAATGTATATAAATTCTTAACCAATAATTTTAGTTAAGACTTAATTCAGAAAGAATAGTCTGTGTCTTAAAATTTAAAAAAGTTAGTTTTAGGATACACACCAATCTGCTCTCTGCCCAGAAAACATTAAAAAAGGTAGGACATTATTTATTTTATTAAATAGCCCCCCCACACACAACCTAGAGTTTTTTTAGATTAAAACTTTCTAATAAATTAAGAGTGATTTATTACACTTGTACTAGTTGTTCTACTTGTAAAATTTAGATAAAATTTCAAAGATGGTTGTTTGATAAAGATGTTTAAATATTAAGATTCTTCAAAAAGTTTTTTAAAATTTAAAAAAAAAAAATACTTGTATTATATAAGTGTACTTTTAAATTAAGCAGATTTTATTTATTTATAAATGCATTAATATTTTTTACAAACATGTTTTTCAAAAACTCTACAAAAAGCAGAAGTTGGCAACAGTGAAGTGCATCAACAAATTGAATAGAAACATGTTATTGAATTTATCATGTGACTATAACATCACATGGATTTATGAACTGATTAGCTGAAAACACATGTTTGTAGTTATCATGTGACTATGATGTAACATGAATTCAGCCCATTATACAAGTAACATCTGAATCAAAGAAGACTGTTTTAAAGGAACAAAAAAAAAAATTACATGTAAAACGTTACAAATTAAACTGTTATAAAAGCTAAGGTTGTACTTAATTTTAAAAAGAAATTATATCCAAGATGTATTTAAAAAAATCTACCATAAAAGCTTATATTATTGATTAATAATAATACGCAGAATATAAGTCAAGACTTCAAACAATTCATGATGTTATGATAAATAACACAAGTACTTCATAGAAAAATATTATTGACTTACATCAAATTTGAAAGAAAGCTCTAAGGTGTTTTTCACATTTTCACCAACAGTGAGTTTCTTAGCCCCTGTAAGCGTCACTGTAGTCAGATCAGAACCTTTAGAACTAAGAATGCATTCATTAGGAACAAAAAATTTTGTCTCTTCCTGAAAAAATAAAAATATTTATCAAATATGTAATAATATCATGAAATGCTATTTCATAACCTAACATATTTTCATTTAAATGAAATGAAGATAGCACAGAAATATGCAAAATAAAAGTCCACTATTAAAGTAAACTGTAAATTATATTTTTATCCATAAGAATTATATTCCCAGTCTTATATTTAGTTGATAAAACAAATTAAATGCCAAATTTTTTCTCTTTTAAGCTATAAAAGTTAGGAGGCATTGCTTTAAAAATATTTTGAAGTTATTTAATGAAATATATATAATATCCTGGATATAAATAAAGAAAAAAAAGTACTTTGATAATTTAATTTGAAACTAACTTGCTCCAAATTAATTATTAATTTAATTTGCTCCAAACCTAACTGAGAACAGTTGGCAATGTATCTTATAATGATTTTGAGCTTAGTGGCAAAGACAGCACTTGAGTTGGTAACTTACTTTTAAGTATCAGACTACTGAGGACTTTGTGGCTTGGTTCTATGTATTATTTAATATGCAACAGGTCCCAATTTTCTGTATAACACTCTTTGCTGTGTGATTCAAAACCTGACTTAATTTGTGTCTTACAGGACATAAAACTTGCTATAATTATCACAGGACATTTTAATTGTTATACACAACAACAGAGTCAGGTCTTGAACTTACAAAGCCACTGAAATATTTTTGGCCATATAGTTTATAATCATAACTACTCAGTCATTGCAGCTCTTAAGAATGTTTAATTTTATGAAAAGATTTGCTTTGCATAAAATATGAATGATTGATTGTTCACTAATGCTACATTTTAAAGCAACAGTAGATCTATCAATCAGTAATCTCTTAATTTTGAACCAAGATCAAATGACGACCATGACACCTGAGCTGAATGATTGATTGTTCACTAATGCTACATTTCAATGCAACAGTAGATCTTTCAATCAGTAATCTCTTAATTTTGAACCAAGATCAAATGACGACGATGACACCTGAGCTGAATGATTGATTGTTCACTAATGCTACATTTTAAAGCAACAGTTGATCTATCTCTCTCAATCAGTAATCTCTTAATTTTGAACCAAGATCAAATGACGACGATGACACCTGAGCTGGCACTTTTTTCTACTAACTTCGACACTGTACCAAGATGAGGACTTTGAATTTGAACATATTTAACATATATTTTTATACAACAAGTCTTCAGAGGCACCAAGATTCAAACCCATAGTTTGGCAGAAGCAATGCTGGCCACAAATTTCCAACCATAACCACTTGGTTATAATTGCCACGTTAAAAATGTTAACTCTTTTTTTTTATATTTCACTTCCAATTGAGTTTTTTGATACATAAAAATTTATCTCAAAACAATTTGTTTTTAGAATTTATGCAATCAATAAATAAGAAATACAAGTTTTATACATAAGGAAATTTACACAAGGAAGGGGGAAGTAGAATTATTAGTTTCTTAAATTAAAGTAAATAAACTTACATATTTTTTAAATGTTACAGCTAATGCTGGAGAAGGAAGTTCTGGTACATTTATTTTTTCAATTTCAATGTCTTTCAAAAGAGATGGTAAATCTTTAATCGTTAAATTTTCTGTTTCTTCTCCTGACAATGATTCTATTGAAAACAAGTTGAAATTTTTTACACTTTCATTCATATTTAATAGGTCAGGAGCAGAAATATTGCTTGATGTAGGTTCCACACCAAGAAATTTTTGTAGAGCAGGAAACAAATTCTCTATCCAAGGGTCAACACCAGTTTCTATGCTAAAAGAGAAAGTATAAACATTTATAATATTTTATAAAATAAATATCAATTGAAAAATTTGATTTTCCAATAATTTCAAGAGTTTTTCTTCAAATATGAAATACACTAGCACTTCAGTAATCTCTCTCTCTCATTAGCAGACTCATTCAAATTCCCTGTTTGCATTACAATAAATGCAATGGCCATGATAGTTAAAAAATCATGGTGACAAACTTTAGAGTTTGGATTTCACAAATAATTTGTAATACAAATTGCAAGGGATTGTTGTACATTAAATTAAAACGGAGTTAAAAAGTCTTCACTTGATGTGCTGTAGAAATTACTGTAAAACACCAGCTCAGGCACTCAAATGGTTCAAAAGTATGAAAACCACCAAAAGCCTTATATAATTCCAAGATTATGTTGATTAGAACCTATTAGATTAAATGAATGCTATTATGTCATACCTGAAGAAGCAAGCATTACCTTAATCAGAAAAATAAACTGAGTTTTTAAAAATATTTTCTTCATTGATAACAGAAATTTTCATAATTTGTAAAAAGCACCTTTTTACAATTGATAGAAAAAGGAGTTTCGTTATTTATTTATTTGTAATAAAATACTAATACAATGTAGTACAACTTTTTCCAATTATCAACAGAAAAATAAAAATTCACAACAGTGTTTCAAAAATTAACCATAAAACTTCAGTATTTATGTCTCTGTGTAACAGGTCTATTTGCATTTCTACAACTCCTTTTGGGTAAAATAATCTTTTTAACTGTGATTTCAGTTGAAAACCGCTTTCTGTGAAGACTTGGTTTTAGGCTGTAGTACGAGAAAGTGTTTATCAAATTCTTGAACTGTGAGGTTGCTCTGGTATAGTTTTGTAGGGAAGGGATGTGATGCTGAAAGTTTGTTGCCGGTAGCAAACATTTCAAGCGGATTCGAGGCGGTGAGATCGTTTTGATTGTTTTTTTTTCTTGAAATTTATTTAATATAACTTTTTTTCTATCTTCGGATAAGACCTTTTAATTTTAGTATTTACACAAGGTAGTGTATTAATACAAAATAGAGTGTTGGAGTACAGAAGAAAAAATGGGTGATTACCCTCACCCAGAAAATAAGATGGAGGTGGAGAATACAAATAATAATTTATCATTAAATAAATATAGATGTAATCTAACAGATATGGAATTATTAGCCAGGTTTTTGAGGAAAAACTAAAGGTAAATACGAGTCCGAATATTACAATTTTCATAAAATCAGAAAATGACTTTCAGAGTGGTAATCCACTTAAATTAAAACAAATTATACTGAAAGCTTTCACACTTAAAAAAAGTATCCAGAGTATAAGCAAAACCAGAAATAACGAGATTATAATCAAAACAAATTGTTGCGAGACCGCCAAAGAAGCATCAAAAATTTAAGAACTAAAAGGAATAAAAATAAGTACAATATTGTCCTTCATTGGCCTAACTAGTAGTTACATTTTGACAGGAATAGACAGGGAATATACAATAGAAGACATAAAATCTGAATTAGAAAACAATTATGCAATTTCGGTCATCCAAAGTTTCACCAAAAAAACAGAATCAGGATTCAAACCTATCAAAACAATTACAGTTACCCAAATTGGATGCATAATCCCCGAAAAAGTCCCCGTAGAGTTCGAAATGTTTAAAACTAATTTATACTTTGAAAAACCTAAACAATTCACAAACTGTTGGAAATCCGGACACTTTCAAAAATTCTGCCAAAGCTCAATAAAATGCAGAATGTTCATTAAACCACCCTGAAAATGAGTGTAAAGAAACTGAAATTAAAAAATGTAGCTCTTGTGGAGAAGCGCATGAAGCGGACTCTAAAATTTGCAAAAAATATCAAGAAGTCAAAATCTTAAAAATTAAAGTAGAGCAACAAATCTCGAGAAATGAAGCAGTTAAATAGTTTCAAAACTTAAAAAATACCTCATACTCAGCCAAAACATACAATAATCAAACAGAGAAAATAGGGAAAAAAAGATTAAAAACATAGAACAGAAATTTGAAGAAAACAACATATTTGAAAAGAAATTAGAACAAATAGTACAGCGTTTTACAACAGAACTGAATACGGTGGTAATTCAAATTTGAGATTTTTTTTGACGAACACAATGGAATCAACTTTAAAAAAAGTTGCATCCAATATAACAATTTCAAAAGATGACGGCTACCCAAAAAATAGAAAACTAAATGAAAAAGCAAAAAAAGACTAAAGAAACTATCAGAACAGAGAGGAAATATATTAGAAAGTGTGTAGTGGAACAAAATATTAAAAAAAATATAGCTAAATGTATAAATTTTCTTATATTTTTGCTAATAAACCAATATTAAAGTGCTTTCTTTATCTTGGACATTCAAACTGATTCGATTCGTAGTATTGCACCTTTTCCCCCTTTAAATCATGAATACAATCGAATGGAATGCACATGGAGTTAAAAACAAGAGGTCAGATATTCTTTTTTCAAAAAGCAAGCATTTTAATAATTCCAGAAACATGGTTACATCCAAATGATATTTTCACTATTCCTAATAATAATATTTTCCGAATTGATAGAGAAATCAGAGAAGGAGGAGGATTAATGATAGCTTTAAATAAAGATATTAGCGCCATAAAAAAAAATTATTCTCAGAAATCAGTGAAGACAGAGATTTTAATAGTCAGAGCTCAGATCAATTCAGTTCCTCTTACAATTTTTAATATCTATACTAGCTGCATGGCCCGGCGTTGCACGGGCTACCTCTACTTTTATAAATTTTCCCTTTCTTTCACAAAATCAGAACTTCTAATACTCATTTTCAAAATGACTCCCCCCCCTCCACCACTTAGCACGGGGTTGCTAGGGCTTTCTCTTTTCCTCATGACATCAGCATTTCTCTCTGTGTGTGTGTTTGTACGCGCACAATGTGAGTGATTTCTAAAATTGTGTCAAAAAATTTCCTTTTTTGAAATAGCTGCATGGCCCGGCAATAAAAAGAAAACGATTCTGATGCTAAGAGTAAAGCTATAAAAAGTAGCCTAATGCGAAATTGAAAGATTCTTCCTCCTCAGTTTCGAACCTGGGAACTGCTGTATTATAAAGCAGCGGGTTAACCAACCAAGCTATGAGTTATGTCGGGGAAGAGCATTGAATTAAGCTTTAAAATAAAGGTAGATTTTTTTCAATATCCCATTTCGTTATTCGTTAAAGTAAAAAATTTTTTTTTCGGGCTTCATTTTTAAGGTAATGCTTTCAAACTTCATATACATAATAGACGATGTACTTTTCAATTAACAAAAGATTCCTTTAGTAATGAAATAATACACTGCTGGACAATTGCTAAGGACGGATCACAAATTGCTATGTAGCATAACATTAAGCGAGACATGAGGCCTAGTAGGATAAAATATAGTTGCCACACTGTTCAGACATTAGAATAAAGAATATTTATTGTTCTGGAAAGTACAAAAGCTGTGAAACATCTGAAAAAAAATGTTCATTTGATCTGCTTACGGAGAAATGGAACAATGCATCTAAAAGTCAGCAGGCACCTTAAAGAAAGGTATCAGTACGGGATATGTCCACCGTGGAGTGTGATGCAACATTCCACACGTCGTACCATACTTTGCACAACATTATCCAGCAGCTGTTGAGGCAATTTATCCCATTCCTCTGTGAGTGTACGGATGAGAGTGTTCTTGTTTGTCGGAGGATAGTTTCGACCAGCAACTAGCCTCCCCAAAGCATCCCACACATTTTCAATGGGGTTTATATCTGGAGAACGCGCTGGCCATACGAGACGTTGAATACCCTCGCTGTCTAGACAATCCTGAACAGCGAGTGTTCGATGACATGTTGCGTTGTCGCATAAAAACAAATTTAAAAACGGAAGTAGGACTTCATCAATGTATCGTTGGCCCGTCATAGTCCCATTCGCAACCACATGTAGGCGCGTGCGGCCATTGATCATGATGCCGGCCCGCACCATGATACTGCATGTCGGATATCGGTCCTTTTCCTGGATATTTTCTGGACGATAAGCAGTACCACTCTCACGCCAGATCAGTTGGCGTCTACAATCCGATGACAGACTGAACCTACTCTCATCTGAGAATAGTACGCATGCCCAGTCCTGTTCAGTCCAATTGTGATGCTCACGACACCATTGCAAACGGGCAGTACGGTGCTGTCTGGTCAATGGGACACACACAACAGGTCTGCGTGCGTATAGACCTCCTCCCTTCAAACGTCTAGCAACAGTTTTTCGGGAGATCTGCTTTCTTGAGGCAGCAAGAAACTGATTTGCCACCTGCTGAGCTGTGGTGCGCCTGTTCCCTTTTGCTGATAGGACGATATATCTGTCTTCTGCAGGCGTCGTACTTCTAACACGACCTCCCCCGTGCCGTCTACTACACATTCCAGTAGTTTTAACTGACTTCCACAGCCGTGAAACAACGCTGTGAGCGATGTCGAACTCCCTGGCAACATCTGTTATTTTTCGCCCTTCTTCGATCTTTCCAATAATTCGGCCACGCATAAAATCATCTATGTGATGTCGGGAAGACATGCCAAAAATTTTAAGTTCGACAATTAAATTTTTCCTGTAAAACTTTGACTTGAAACAACAACTGTCCACACGCGTCAAAACCTTGAAAGCTCTTATGAACGCTATCACGTGATTAACAGACGTGGGAAAAAAATTTGCATACTCATACTTCTTACTAATATCCCGCACTTATTCTAATTTTCCACATTTTGCTTCCTTTCATTTTGTGGTTGCTATGGATGATAGTGTTATCCGTCCTTAGCAATTGTCCAGCAGTGTAGAAACAATCCTTTTAAAAAAAACATGTATTTATTAAAATCAAATTTCTATAAGTAATTAATAAAAGATAAATTTACCGATAGCTATTGAAACGATTGCTTTTTTCTGAATATTTGATTAAACATAGAAATATATATATATATAAGTTAGAAATAAAAAACAGTATGGGTGAAAGCCTAAATATGTATATTTATATACATGCACTAAAAAAACATTAAAAAAATAACCGATTTAATTTTAACCTTTTTCATTCCACTAAAAAAAATTCGTTTCGGAGCGTGCGTTTATTAAAATAAAATTTAAAAAATATTGCGTTAGAATTAAAAAATTATTAATGTGAAGCTATAAAAAGAAAACGATTCTGATACTAAGAGTAAAATATGTCTCTAAAATGTATTTTGATCCAAAATAATAGACGATGTACTTTTTAATTAACAAAGAATCAATTTTAACCTTTTTCATGTCACTAAAAAATTTTTTAAATGATCTTTCCGATTCTCTGCAGATGGCGCCACGTGTATAACTATGCGTTTTTGAGGTTTTTAATTAATATCTTTTTAACTAATTGGAATATCGGAATATAAATGGTCAAAACGGATTCCTCGGATCCTTCCCTAAATTTTGGTACCTTCTGCGAGTTTCTGCATCGTGTGGTTCGTGAGAAAATATGGAAACATACCTACATAGATACGTTTGTTTACCTACGAATTTTAAAAGTGTAGATTCCACCGGTACACTTTAATGAGTCAACTTATCGAAAACAGCATCATATATTGATAATCATAGTTTGATATTGGGAGATATCCATGTATCTCATGAGATATGGGGATCAAAAAATTCCAATGCTCCTGGAAAAAAGATTTTTTGATTGGATTCTTGAAAATGACCTAATGCTCTGCTAAACGATAAAAGTCCAACTTATCTCCATTCATCGGGAATATTTACAGCTATAGATCTTTCTTCATCATCAATAAATTTAAATTATGATTTACCTTGGTTCACAAATACTGATCATTTTGGAAGTTACCACTTCCCTATGATCATTAAATACAAAAGATCATACAATTCAGCAACAAATTCTTTTAGACAAAAAAAAAAAAAAAAAATTGGAACAATTTTACCAATCTTCTTCAACAAAAGTTCAGCTCAAATAAAAATGTAAATATAGGTATTATAGAACAAATTAAAAAAGCCCAAAACTCATCTCAGCTATTAGAGACAAAACAAATCAGTTCAAGCGCTCCATGGTGGACAGCAACATGCGGGCATTTAAGAGCGAAAAAAAAGACAACTACTTAATAAAGCAAAGAAAAATTTTAAAGAGGAAGATTAGATAAAATATACAAAGAAATAAGCGCAAAACTTAAGCGAACAATAAAGCCTGTAAAGAAGGGTATTGGCACAGGACATGCGAAAAAATCACTTCTCCCAAAGATCTTTTTAAAATAATTCGCATAATCAAAAATAGAACAAATCCTAACTATTCAAATCCCAAAAGATTGGACTCATGCAATTATTTTACATTTCATAAAATCTCACAAAAATCCCAAGGAAGTTGCGTTATATACCCCGTCCAATATATCTCTTACTTCAGTAATTGCTAAATTATTAGAAAGAATGATCCTGCATAGAATGTTAGATTTCAGTTTTCGCAATAAAATTTTTCATGTTAATCATCATGGTTTTTACCCTCACAGAAGCAGTATTAATACGTTACTTCAACTACATGATATTATACTGGCTAGAGAACGCAAGGAATATTTTATTTTGGTAGCATTAGATATTAAAGCAGCATATGACTCAGTGTGGCCAAGTGGTCTAGTTTCTAAATTAAAAAAAAGTTGGATACTCTGGTAGATTGCTTCGGTGGATTCAAAACTTCTTACATCAGAGAACTATTCAAATTAAATGGAGGAACAATTTTTCGAAAATTGTTCCTCCATTTAATTGTCCACCACCACAATTTAAATTGTCCACCTCCCCCAGGGTTGTATCTTAAACCCTTTCCTATTTATGATTTATATGACACACATATTTGAAATTCAACACGACAGCCATCTTCTGGTTTACACAAATATATTCTTATATAATCGCGGTACAAATTGGAATAAAACAATTGGCGAAATGCAAAAATCTTTAAATAATATTTCAACCTGGTGTAAAAAATGGAAATTGTCCACCTCTCCAGAAAAAAGCAGTCTAATCAACTTTTCCAGAAAAAGAAGCACAATACCTCCATTACTTAAAATATGCGACAAACCTATTCCCGAAGTGAAGAATCTTAAAATCCTGGACATAATCTTCGACCCCAATATCTCAATTGGAAAAATCATATTAATTAACTTCAACAGAAAGCATTTAAATATTTAAATGCAATTAAAGCCTTACCTTCTCCTAAAATGGGAACAATATCTGATCATCTTTTAAATATTATTAATGCAAAAATCCATTCTATCTTTGATTATGGAAGTCAACTTTTTTTTCTTTTCTAGCAGTAGCAACAGACAGAAACTAGAACCGATTTACAATGCTGCCTTACGATTAGCCCTAAGTCTCCCAAGAAACACCCCGATAGATTTATTAAGAGCAGAGTCTATGAATAGCAGTATTAATAATCGTCATAATTTCCTGAGCCAAAATTTTAAAACTAAACAACTAGCATTAAAAGACTGGTCACCGAATGCATGTTTATTTTGGGATACTAATGATATTTTTATAAATATAGAAAAAAATAAACTAGTACTCTTCAAAAGGTAATCAACCTGCTCCAAGAACTGTGTACCTCTAAGGTGGACATTCTTCAGTGAATCCCTCCTACACCGATCTACGAAAATCACAAAATAAACAACTATACTCATGAACTGCCGTTTCAAAGCAGGAATCTACTAAAAATCATACTGCGATAAATGTTTATTGATTACATCCAAATAAATTTTAATAACAGCATCATAATAACAACAGATGGTTCAAAAAATACTAATCAAACGTCAATAAGAATTTTGATCCCCCCAAAAAAATGTTCGACAGAATTATTTACTGAAAGAAATGATTTCAATTTTTCACAGCTGAAGCAATAGCCATATGGACTGCGTTACAAAATAGGGTTACTGAAGCAGAAAATTGTTATTTTGTTGGACAGTTTATATCAGTTTCAAAAAGTATTGAAAATATTAATAGGAAATCCAATACGATAATTTTAAATTTAAGTTCAACTTTACAAGAGTGTCTCCAAATAGTTTAATCCATTACATTCATTTGGGTACCAGCTCACAAGGGAATAGATTCATGAAGAAGTGGATAAATTAGCTAAAGCCTCTCCAGAACCATGGAATATTATTCCTTGGATTTCTTTGGAAGATCTTCATACATTTTTCAAAAAACAACATAAAAGTAAAAACGAAGAAGCATGGAGAAAAAGCAGACGATATAAAAATATAATTATAATTCTCATCATGAAAAGTGGAATAGAGACAGGCAGAAAAAATAGAAATACAGAAGTTTTAATCAATAAGTAGCAGGCTAAAAAAATGACCATTTAAATGATATTTATTTTCATTTTAAACAAACAGATTCTCCATTGTGTCCAGATTGTCAAGTACTAGAAACTAATGAACATTTTATTTTAACCTGTACCAAATACAAATCGCAACGTAAAATTTTGAAAAATTTTACCTCCAACCATGGTGAAAGGTCTTGTGACGAATCTGTACGGAACCTTTCCACTAATCTTCTGAGGCGTCTTTCTGGGGAATATAAATTCGCGTTTATATTTCCAATCAACTCCAAAAAGAAGTTTGGGATATGTAAATGAGATAAGGTATTTAAGTCGAGGGTTGCGAGACAGCAAGAGAGACGATGGTAGGCTATTGAGCCAACAACGTTACAAGCTAAACTAGAAGATTCAAGGAGATTAGATTCGTGAAGAAGTCGTGCTGTTAGACGTACCAGAAAGCTGATATAAGCCAACGGTAAATATATATATAATTCACGTACGCTTAAAGTAAGCGTCAGTTTGAGATACTTATTTAAAGTTAATTACAATTAAGAATTTGAATACGTGTGTTTCTCGGATCTCCTATTTCGGTAAACCTTGAGTTGAGCTAGATTAGTAATCAATCGTATTCTTAGTAATTTAATTTAATATAAAGGTAAATCCCTTTAGATGACATAACATATTTACATTATTTGTCATCAGAGATTTTTGAGGAAATTATATCAAAAATAAATAATATTATTATTCAAAATGGCTTTTGGTGGTTCTTTGCCTCAAATTAATCTTGGTGTTCAAGGTGACCCAAGGGGTCATCACAGTGCGCCCAACGAGTAAATCCCGAGTTTAGAGTCTGGTCTAATTTTCGGATCATCCCTGAGCAGTATTTTTCGGGGGTGGAGAATGTGCAGGAATTTTTGGAGAATATGGATAATAACTTAACATATTACGAGATACCCACACAACTCGCTTGTGCATATTTAAAGGGTCATCTCACAGGACGGGCACTAGATTGGTTTGAGGTCCTAGGTTATAGGGTAGTTGAAGATAAGGCGACTGATTACGCGCAATTAAAACAAGCGTTGTCAGAACAGTTCCCCGTGGTTAGAAATTGGTCGGAGCTAGAAACGCGTTTCTATTCATCTCAGAAGCATAACCAAAAGCCGTCTGATTTTGTGTATGATTTGTTGAAAATTTACAAAATCTCAAAACTCTAAATGACTAAGGAAAAATTGATCGATCATATTATTAGTAGGTTAGAACGTCAGATTTTGGATTATGTAGAGGTTGGGAATCCGCAAACCACATCTAACCTCCTACAAATTATTGATAAGTATGAGGAACTGTTTCTAAATAGAAAGATCAGAGGTTCGAGTTGGGAATCCCGAGATATACAACCAAACGAGAGCAATCGTTTCCCTAACAGGAAAATTGGAGGGAAACGAGAGGTAACAATGGATATGCGGACAATAGTAGACCACGGAGAGTTCAATAGATTTGAGAGTCAAGGTGTTGTAGATAATCGGAGATTCGATGGTCGAGGTGGTCAATCGGATTATAGATTCCACAATCAAGGCGATCGACAGGGTGGTTCAAGGAATAGTAATTTCAGGGGTCAGAATGATCGAAACAGATATTTAAACTTTTAAGCGATCGATGCGAGTATGGAGGTGATCGATCGCGATGTACGGAAAATCCTCCAGCTACAGAACACCAAACTATTAGAGTATCCTCATTACGAATGACTCCAGTAGACTTACCGTATGTTCCTATTCTTTTTAATGAGACATTCATTACAGCACTTTGGGACACGGGGTCGGAGAAATCTTTCATATCGGAAGAAGTCTATCGCAAATATTTTTCGTATCGACCTCGTGAAAAGACTAAAGATAGAGTAGTGACGGCGCAAGGAGCCCCGTGTTGCCACTTAGGTCGGGTCGAATTACAGATTCGGATCCGAGAATTTCAGAAAACCTGGGAATCTCACATTCTTAACAATATGCAGTACCAATGCATATTGGGCATTGATTTTATGAAGGAGTCCAAGTTAACTTTAGATTTCGATCAGAAATCACTGATCATTCCAGATGACCAAATTAAGCAGTTAACAAAAACGGAAAAGCCGGTCGAGAATGATCTATCGGATACAAAACTCTGTGAAGGGCAAAAGCAAAAATTAAGGCAT
This sequence comes from Trichonephila clavipes, assembly GCA_019973935.1. Taxonomy (NCBI): domain Eukaryota; kingdom Metazoa; phylum Arthropoda; class Arachnida; order Araneae; family Nephilidae; genus Trichonephila; species Trichonephila clavipes. The sequence goes on from BMAU01019240.1 coordinate 455,435, forward strand.
TTATTTAATGGTTTTAAAGGGCTATTTTCAGATCAGCCGGGGTTAACTCATGTTTTATACCATAGAATTGACACTGGGGACAAGGGACCGGTAGTGTCAAGACCCTACCACTATGACAGGGTCAAACAAAAAATAATTGACTATCACATTGAGAAAATGTTACAGGAGGGTAAGGTCATCCTATTCAATCCCCATACGCGTCATCGGTGGTTTTAACGCGCAATAATAATGGCCTTCCTCCAGATTCTCCAAAGACGTATCGATTTGCGATTGACTATCGCAAACTCAACGCTATTACAAAGTATCTGCGGTATCCATTACCGGTGATTGATGACCTGATCACAAATATCCTGCACATCGATATCATGTCGACATTAGATTTAAAATCAGGTTACTTTCAGTTGGCAATCAGTCCGAAAGATATCGAGAAAACCGCGTTTATAACACGAAATGGCACTTTTGCATTCCTCAGAATGACATTCGGCCTTTCAGGGGCGGCGCCAAATTTTCAAAAGTCATTGACACTATATTAAAACCGGTTCTGGGACGTTTTGTGATGGTCTATATGGATGATGTAATCATTACATCTCCATCTTTTAATGAACGCATCGATCATTTGAATCGGGTATTTACATTGTTGCAAGACGCATGTCTAACACTCAATAAGGACAAACGTCACTTCGCACGTGACAAATTGAAATATTTAGGTCTCATAATTAGTAAGGAAGGAATTGAAACCGACAATAACAAGGTCAAGGCAATCACAGAAATGAAGCCACCTAAAAAAATAAAGTGTAGAAGTTTTTAGGGATGACGGGTTGGTATCAAAAATTTATACCCCATCATGCAGATATATGTGAACCATTATATCGGTTAAAGAAAAAGGGGGCTAAATTTAATTGATCGACGGAAGCACAGGATGCTTTTAATAAAGTAAAACGAACATTAACAGAGGCGCCAGTTTTACAGTTGCCGAATTTTCAAGAACAGTTTAACTTATTTACGGATGCTAGTGGGGTCGGAATTGGCGCTGTGCTGAATCAAAATCACAGACCTATTGCATTCGCGTCTAGAACCCTGAACAAGGCCGAAAGAAACTACACAGTTACAGAACGCGAATGTTTGGCGGTGATATGGGCATTGAATAAGTTTAGAACTTATTTTGGATTACTACCGGTGAAGGTAATCACAGATCACGCGGCGTTAACAAAATTCACGAATTGGAAAAACTTATCTAGTCGGATGATTAGATGGGCACTCAAGTTATCCGAGTTTAACATTGAATGAGAGAATCAATCTGGTGTCCAGAACGTTGTCGCGGACGTATTGTCTAGGAATCCAATAGGCAATATGGATGGATCACAAATTTCGTGCGCAACTCTTCGAGTCTTAGCTTTGAACTCAAGAGAACAACTCATTCGAGAACAACGGGAAGATCCTGAGTTAGGGCACATCTATCGTTATTTAGAAAATCCGGACGATGGTTCCGTTAATGCAACTGTATGCGAGAGTTGGTCCCAGGATTTTAAATTAATTGATGGTCTACTCTTTTACGAGAAATATTCTACAGCTGTTGGAGAACTAAGAGTGCACATTCCTCAATCTCTTTGCGAAGCAATAATGCAAGAATTTCATGATCTGCCATTAGCAGTTCATCTAGGAAAAAGGAAGACCTATTTAAAATTGCGCGACTCATGTTATTTTCCGTATATGAGGAAATATATATTTGAATATGTGTCAACCTGTGACCGGTGTCAAAAATTTAATTATAAAAACACGCTACCAGCTGGTCGATTAATTCCTATAGTATCGAATTACACCAATGAAATCGTGACGTTGGACTTATTAGGCCCTACCCACCATCCCGACCCGAAAGATATAGATTTATATTGGTAATAACTGACCACTTCACTAAGTGGGGAGTGAGTTTATACCTTCACGAAAAGCTTCGGCCCAGGCCATAGCTAACGCCCTTTTTGAAAATTATATTTCACGATATGGAGCTCCTATTTCTTTGATTAGTGATAATGGTCCCCAATTTATAACCGATGTCTTTGAACACTTAAGTCACAGGTTGGACATAAAACATTAAAACGGTAACTATTCGGCCGCAGGCAAATTTAACGGAAAGAGTTAATCGCACTTTAGTGCAGATGACAGCTTGTTTTGTAGAAGAAAATCACGATAACTGGGACCGATTTCTCCATTTCTTTTCGCGCTGCGCACATCAGTAAATGAAACGACAGGCAAAACTCCGGCTGAGTTATTCTTAGGTAGAAAAATTATAACACCTTTTCGTAAATTAATAAATGTAACGGAGGGTGCTGAATATGTGGGAGGAAATATTGAGAAATTATTCGCTGAGGCAAGGCAGAATATGCTGAAACAATATAAGACATGGGGAAAATGCTATAATCGAAAAAGGAGAGAGGTTAACATCAAAGTCAATGATTTGGTGTTGGTACAGTCTCATTTTATTAGTGCTGCGGGTAGGAGAGTGGTCGGAAAGTTTATGCCTAAGTTTGAAGGGCCATAAAGAGAGTTGGAAGTTCGGAATAACAATTTGATCATTTGGAAAAAGGGAAGAAGGATCAGTTAATATTGACCAAGTGCGGGTGTACCATCTAAGACAGTCCGACACAATTAGTTTTGATAGTAATGATGAGACAATATATGAAGGAAAGGGGTCTAGTAATGGGTCGAGTAGGTCACACCCGGGAAAATCCAGAAGTTCTAGGAGACCCTCGGGTGATGAGAGTATGGGTCGTAGATCAAATAAGGGAACTGCCGGATTGGAGGATCTGAGATTAAAGCGTAAAGTAAGTTCAAATAGGACAGAGAAGGATAGAAAGCGGTCCAAAATATGCAGGAAGCGATCGTACCAGGGGTCCGAAAATAGACCGGAAAAGACAGACACCTGTAATACCACATGGGATAAAGAGAACAGTCCCATCCTCTGTCGCTTCTAGAACCCATAAATATAGAAGACAGGAATTTAATCCTTCACATGGAACAGTATACATTGCAGGCCCATCACATCAACAAGATATAAGGGAGTGCAATCCACCTACAGAAGAGAGCACAGGCGAGGAGCAAGAGTCCAGTATGACAAGGCCCGGGAGACCAGGACAACACATAGCAAAGGACACAGTGCAGCTGAGGGGAGACCAGTCCGGTCTAGGCAGACGACAGCAGTGAGACCTTGTCCTTAGTACCTACGGAGCCGCTTAAAGGAGCCCGAAGGAATACCAGAGAAACAAAGGAGCACTGGGATCGACAGTCTACCGCAGAACAACCTCAGGAGAAGGAGCCTCAGCATGGAAGCCTAAGACGGAGATCCGGCGGATAGGAGCGAATAGAGGACAAAGAAAAAAATCAGGTTGTATCGTTTCTTTTTTTTATTCTTTCGAACAAGTGGTCGGAAGAATTATTGCAATGAAGCAAGTCACGGGCAGATGTTTAAAATTTAAGAAGCCAAGCAAAAGTGGACACTACAATGAGTGTTTTTCTAGAAGAGAAAAATAAGCTTTTGTCTTGTTAATTTTTTTTATAAACATGGAGAAAACAATTGTAAAAATGCATTTGTTTACTTCTATGTATGATTTCGTTAAGATGCGACAATTCCTTTGGTTATTTGTTTTAATGGTTTATTGAAAAATGTTTTAAATTTTATGTATATGTATGTATATATTTTTTTCTCACATCTGGTGGCTTGGGACGCGGCGTAGTTAGGCAGTGCTAACATTAACACTACCAAGCGCAGCAGGCATGGAATGGGAATTTTAAGGAGCCAGATGCCTTAATTGATGTATAAGAAAATGATGTGTAAAATGTGAATGTGTTTGTACATACAGCATATGTTTGTTTGTTCCTACTACTTAAAGAAAGTTCTCATTTCAGGGTAGCTGACCCTGATCATTGTATAGAAAGCGACGATTCAACTGTAAATGAAGCAAGAATAAGTTTGTTTAGTATTTAAGTAGTTAAGTAAAGCACACAGGCAGGTTTTTTGTTTTCCACTTCAGTGATTTTTTCCTCGCCTCTGAGCCAGAATTGGGTGTGCTGTAGGGAAATCTAAACCTGTAAATGTTATGCCAGACAAACAGTAAATTTCACACGAAGTTTGTGGTCGTCATGCTTTTCTTTCCCTTAAGAGTAGGAGAATTCATAAAGTATCCGATGTGGTTAGATAGATATTAAAGTCTTAGAGACTATGAATTAAGTTTTAGAATTTGTAACTTAATTTATATCAGGTAATTTGTGATCTTCGAATAAATACCATTTTCTTCTTGGAGGGGCTTGTGACAAATCTGTACGGAACCCTTTCACTAATATTCTTAGGCGTCTTTTGGGGGGTTATAAATTCGCGTATATTTCCAATCAACTCCGAGAAGCGAACGGGATATGCAAAGTATATAGAGTACTTAAGTAGAGCGTTGTAAGCTAGCAAAGAGGAAGGCTATTGAGCCAGCAGCAGAGACGACCTTTAGAAGATTCAATTGGATTACGATAGTGAAGCCTTACTGCTAGTACTCTACGAAGGAATCTTAAAAGCTAATTTACCAGGTGATATACTATAGTTTATTATCGCTTAAAACAAGCGCTAGTTTAATACGATTAGTTTAAATTAATGAAAGCTAATAATTCGAATTGCGTGTATTTCTCGAGCCTCCTATTTCGGTAGACCCTATTGATCTTACGAGAAATTATTGATTAATTTCATGTATCGTAATTTAATTTAATATTAAAGGTAAATCCCTTTTGTTTGACGTTACATAGAAATTTTATGTGTCATTAGAATTTCTAATATTTGAATCAAGTTAATAAGTTTAAATTATTATTATACAAATGGCTCTTGGTGATTCTTTGCCTCAAATTAATCTTGGTGTCCCGGGTAGAACCCAGGGGGGGTTCTAACATATGTTATTTCCATCCTGTCGGATTTACAATGTGACAAAAATCTGCTTCCTAACAAGAATTCAGGGTCAGTCACCCTTAAATAAAAACTCTTTAAGTCACGTGGAATAACAAATTTTCACATACCATTACATTTCACAATTTTTATACATTATATACCACCTTTAAATTATAACTAATTTTTATATACACCTCATCTGGCTTTAAACTTCCCTTCTATTCGCACAGCGCTGTTAGAGTTATTGTTAACAATCTGTCTATGCCGCGTTCCCCCAAACCAGATGTATACACTAATATAAATCTCTCTCTCTCTCTCTATATATATATATGTATACATTACACACAATTACAAAATTTTTTTCAATAAACTATTAAAATAAACAACCAAAGGAATTGTCGCATCTCAGCGAAGTCATACATAGAAGTAAACAAATGCATATTTACAAGTGTTTTCTTTCAGATTTTGAAAAAAAATTAGAAGTCAAAAGCTCATTTTTCATCTTCTAGAAAAATGCACTCATTGTAGAGTCAACTTTTGCTTGACGAGGTAAATTTTAAATAAACAAACATGGCTTGTTTCTTCTTCCGACCACTTGCTCGAAAGAATATAAAATGAAACGATACACAACCTAATTTTTATGACTTGTAGTTGACATCTCCTACTAGAACCTCCAGGGAGATGGATCTGTTGCTGGTCGCTCCTCCTTTCCTCTCCTGGCAATTCTGTTGTTGACTACTTCTGCTTCTGGTATTCTTGCTGCTTGACCTTGCTTGCTCTTCGATGTAGGGGCTGTAGTGATGTTCTCAGCTTTTTCTGGCTCGAACTGGTCCTTCTTGTTGTGTCGTCATCTCATTGGTTAATAGGGGCTCCACTTTTGCTTGTCTTCTTGGTCTGAGGTTGTACCCACTGGTACTTGGCATAACTGTTTCCTCTGTTCGGACTTTCTTTCTAAATCGTGGTAAATCATTAGTATTGTTCGACGATGATGTTCTTTTAGCAACCCTATGTCCAATACCCTTCTTAATCTTCCTCTCTGGTCTTCCAGACCCAGAGTCAAGCGATCGAGTCTCTTTCATACCCATTTTAAGCTTTCTATTGGGTTCTGACCAAGAGCCAGGTGGTGATCTGATAAGTGGTCCGCGTTTATCGATCGTACCTGTGTGTGCCTCTCACCCTGATCGTTCTTAAAACTTATCCCTTTTTCCTCTAACTCACGCTTTACACCTGACCCCTTCTTTCCACCATACTGCGACTCATTTGATCTCCGTTGTATGCTTTCAAAACTACTCGATTTATGGCGTGAACTATTGCTATCCGAACTACCAGTTCTTATCTCCATCTCGTCACTTTTCCTATGATGATATATTCTAACTTGATCGACATTGACCATCAACCTTTCTCTCGATCTCCATATCACTAAATTTGTGTTTTACTTTTAACACTCTAATGACCTTCAAATTTTGGTTTAAATTTAGCTACCACTTTCTTTGTTGCTGAACTTAAAAGATGCGTTTTTATCAAGACCCAGTCATTCACCTTAATTTGCACATCGCGCCTGCGTCTATCATAATATTTCGCCTACTTTTCATGCTTAGTCTTTGTGCTTCGCCTAGCTTCATTAAACAATCTCTTAATATCCCCTACTGCAAATTCAGTTCCGCCCAATACCATCACTAATTTCTGAAATGGGGTAATCAACTTTCGACCTAAAAATAATTCTGCAGAGGTTTTTCCCGTCGTTTCATTCATTGCCGTACGAATAGCATAAGCGAACTCACGTAAGAATTGGTCCCATGTATTGTGTGTGTTGTTCATTCACACAATTTGCAATCATCTGCACAAGATCGCGATTCACGCGTTCCGTTCTATTTGCCTGAGGTCTATATACAACAGTCTTCACATGCCTTATGCCTAAACTATCACTTAAATGTTCAAAACTATCTGATATAAATTGAGGACCATTATCACTGGATTAATTTTACTGGAGCTCCAAAACGCGAAATATAATTATCAAAAACAGTATCCCCTATTACTCGAGTCAAGGCCTTTTTAAGGGGTATAATTTCAGCCCATTTGCTGAAATGATCCGTAATTACCAAAACATATCGGTTACGTCTCACTCTCGACGCAGGGTAGGGACCTAACAAATTTAACGTAACTATCTCATTTGGATAATTTGATATAATCGGAACCAAGCGACCAGCTGGTAACGCGTTTTTATAATTATTAACTTGGCACATGTGTGATGTAGAGACATATTGACCAATAAATTTTCTCATATACGGGAAATAACAAACGTCCCTTATTTTATGGTAAGTCTTAAAGCGTCCTAAATGACCTGCTATGGGCCTGTCGAGAAATTCTCTCATTATTTCATTCCTTAAATACTTTGGAATGTACACTCGCATTTCACCTAGCGACGTTGCGTATTTCGCATAAAACAACAAGCCTTCGATTAAACGGCAATCGAGGGACCAATTCTCACATATTGTCGCATTAACCGAGCTATCTTCTGGGTTTTCCAGATATCTATAGATATGACCTAATTCCGGGTCTTTTCTTTGCTCTTCGATTAACTGTTTACGAGACGAAGGTACCAAATCCCTGATTATTGCACAATTAACTTTTTCTCCTATTATACTTTTTACCGGGTTCCTTGACAAAACGTCAGTCACCGCATTTTGAGTTCCATTACAATGTTCCCGTTTTATATTAAATTCTGCTAATTTTAGAACCCATCTAATCATCCTACTCGACAAATTTTTACCATGTGTTAAACACGTCAATGCAGCGTGATCCGTAATAACCTTAATCGGCAGTGAACCTAAATGCGTTCTGAATTTATTCAGAGCCCAAACTATTGCTAAACACTCCCTCTCCGTTACAGTGTAATTCCTCTCCGCACTACTAAGCGTGCGAGAGGCAAACCCCACTGGTCTCTGCTCCTAATTTAGAACCGCTCCTACACCTATTGACCTGGCATCCGTAAATAATTCGAAATGCTTTTTTAAATCCGGCAATTTTAAAACTGGTGCTTTCGTTATCGTCACCTTAACCGCGTCGAATGCCTTCTGCATCTCTATTGACCAACAAAACTTCTTGAGTTTTCGTTTAAGATTATAAAGGGGCTAGCAAAGATCAGCATAATTTTTAATAAATTTCGCGTACCACTGGAACATACCTAAAAATTTGGGCACCTCCTTAGAATTTCGTGGTGGTTTCATCTCAATTATAGCTCGAACTTTTGTCCCATCCGTTTTAATTCCCTCCTTTTTAATAATTAAACCTAAATATTTCAATTCCTCACAACCAAATTTATACTTTTTATTTAAGGTAAACCCTACATCTTGTAATAATCGAAAAACTTCCCTTAGATTTTCAACATGGTGAGTGAACGATGGAGACAATATGATTACATCGTCCATATACACATTCACAAACTTCCCTATCACCGGTTTTAAAATCAGATCTATGGCCTGAAAATTGGGAGCCGCCCCTGACAAGCCAAATGGCATACGCCGAAATGCGTAGGTGCCATTCTTCGTAACAAACGCGGTCTTAACTATATCACTGGGGTTTACTGCCAGTTGAAAGTACCCTGATTTGATTCGTTAATAAATCGTCTATTAACGGTAAGGGATAACTGGGATACTTTTAATAGAATTAAGTTTCCGATAGTCGACAGCGAACCTATACGCTTCCGGATTATCCGGCGGTAACCCATTATTTTTTTCTATATAACACAACTGGTGACGCGTACGGGGATAGAATCAGAATTATGGTTCCCTCTTTCAAAAATTTTTCTACGTGATAATCGATTATGGCTTGTTTTACAGTGTCATAACGATACGGCCGAGAAACAACTGGTGGCTTGTCTCCCGTGTCAATTTCATGATATAAAACATGTGTAAGCCCCGGTTTATCTGAAAATAATCATTTAAAACTATTAAATAAATCCCGCAACTCCTGTTTCTGTTTTTCTTCCAACCCTGTCTTAGAAATATCGATTTCTACATTTCCTTCCTCAATCGTTTTAACCTCTGTATCAATTTGCGAATCGGGAATCGCCAACGATTTTCGATCAAAGTCCAAAATAATCTTTGATCCACTTACGAAATCCACCCCGAGAACACATGGATATTCTAAATCTGCCAACACATGAAACAAACAAGGCTTTTCAAACTCCCTAATTCGAACATTCAATTCCACAATTCCTACATTCTGACATTTAGCTCCCTGTGCCGTGATCACCTGATTTTTTTACTTGCTTATAAAAAAATATTTCCGGTATATCTCCTCCGCTATAAATGACTTCTCTGCGCCTGTGTCCCATAACGCTTTCGTAAAAGTATCATTACACAAAATAGGAACATATGGGAGTTCCACTGGAGACATGCATATCGCAGAAAGTTTAATCGGTACCTCATTTGCCGACTGAGTCTGATCATTTTGATCACATCCTTAACTTTCAAAACATTTAATCGACCCCTTTGCCTCCTATCGCCTCGACTAAAATTCTCAATCGAACCTCTATTTCTGCAGTCCCCTCCACTAAAATCGTCATTTTGACCCCCATTTCTAAATTGGTATCCTCTATCGTTAAATCTTCGATCATCCCTCTGAAATCTATTCTTCCTGTCGAACCACTAATTTCCTTGACGGCCCTTCTCGTAATTACCCCTATAATCATTTCTGCCGTTATTCGGTCTACGCAAAACTTCCAAATTTCTCCGACTATCCTCAGCATTAGATATCCTACGCTCATTCCAACCTCGTCTTTCAACATTATCACTATTTCTCGAACCCCGCATTACTTTGCACGAATATCGTTCCTCAAGCTTAGATAACGCCTCCAATGGTTGAACCGTGTTTTGTGGATTTCGAGCCTCCACATAATCCTGGACTTGTGGTTCGAGTCTAACGAAAATATGGTCTACTAAAACTTCCTCGGACATCCCCAGTTCTAGTTGTTTATGCAGCTTCAAAAGATCGTAAATAAAATCTTGGCTCCTGGTCCTTTCTCTGTTGTGACGCATAAAACTTTATTTCTAAATCTTTCTTATTACGGATAGCAGGGAATGTTTTTGACAAAGCTGTCTTTAACTGCGCAAAATCCATGGCTGTATTCTGCACTAACGTTAACCCAAATATCTGATACCAATCTTGAGCCCTCCTCAGGAGATGACCTTTCAAATAAGCAGATAATAAATCACTGGGTATCTCAAGTAATCGTATTTGATTGTCAATACCCTCCAAAAACTCGTTAACGTTCTCGGACCCAGAAAAGTACCCTTCTGGCAAAACACTAAACCCGTTCTAGCCTCTTACCTCGGGGTTATATAAATTAAATTTCATTGGGCGCCTTTGTAAGGGCGCCCCCTCAGGTGCCCTTCTCCTTGATTACCAGCGTGAGCTAGTAAATGAAGAACTAGAAGTTGCCATGATCTTAAAATGACTTTATTAAGATCTTTTAACTTAAACCTTTAACATATTAGATAATAATATGATATGTGAAAGAATCTACGGTGGCTAAACACACAATATATAATACCGAAATAGCGTAACTCGGACCACTATCAATAACGAACTCACGCCTACCTTAATGTCGAACGAAGTATCGGTCAATCTGATCCTAGTTGAAGTTGCGGTTCACTGGCATGCACCTTGACCCAAGGGCTCTCTGTCACGGGAAACTTCTGTTGGCTGTCACACTTAACCTCTCAAAACCTCTTTACACTTGAAATACGGACTATCATAACATTCCCTAAATGCCACCTAGCTTACTCTAAACTTGTTATTTAAAAGGTTCCTAATTAGCATCTTTCCTTCACGCTTTACTTCTTGGGTTGGTTGGAAAAGAGTTGCCATTCATTCTGGCCCTAAAAGGACATGTTAATGAAAAGACGTGTGAGCCCGTCACATATGGTCAGAAAGAGATCGGAGTTGGAGGCTGAGTTTTATGGGTCTAAGCAAGCTGGGGGTCAGTCATCGTCAGACTTTTTATATAAATTACTTAAAATCCAAAAACAGTCGAATTTGGGAATGATGGAAGAAAAAAAGGGTTGATAAATCATGTAGTGATGAGATTGTCCTCACAGGTGATTGACTTTGTGGAAGTTCGAAGCCCAACTTAAGTTCAGCTTTTGCAATTGTTAGCAAAGTATGAAGAACGGCACGTGTGGACATACACCTATGGTTCGAGCAGTAATGATAGACGGCAAGAATAGGATTCGAGTAGAAGATCGCCCGACAGGCACGCAGATGGCAATTGGCACGATAGAGGTATTGCAAATCGGCAACTGAATGCAAGGGTTGTAAGCAATAATTCGAATAACAGGTATACAAGTGGTTAGGCTTATCACAGATCCGAGAATCAGTTGGTCAGAAAGTGGTTATGCTAATCAGGGATCCGAGAATCAGTTGGTCAGAAATTATAGAGGAGCTCGCAGAAATTTAATCTGGTAAGTAGTCGACGGGAATGGAATGCAGGTTCAAAGAAGCCTTTTGATTGTTACAGGGGCTTTAAGGTTGAGTCCGGTTGACAAACCATACATCCCGACTCTGTTGCATGACACTTTTATGAAAGCTTTATGGGATACCGGTGCTGAGAAATTATTTATTACCGCTGAAGTATTTAACTCATTTTTCTTTTCGACCAAAGAAAAGGTCAGATGCAGCGATAACAGCGCATGACGCAAAGAGCGTAAATTTGGGGATAGTCGAGTTACACAGTGGCGTAAGGTACACCCCCGCACCGCGGGGGGCAGGACTCTAGGGAACCCAAAGCCTGAGCGATGCCAATTGCGTAAGATCTGGCTTGGGACCCAAAACCTGACTTTGCAAGGGTGCCCGAATATTCTCCACTACGCCATTGGAGTTACAAGTAAGGATTCGAGAATTTACTAAGGAGTAGTGTTTTCATGTCATTGAAGTTATGCAGTTTCACTGCGTACTAGGGGTGGATTTCATTAAGGCCACGAAAATATCTTTACATTTTGATCAAAAAACGTTGGTATAATTCCGGATTCGGAGATTAAGACAGTATCCAGGGTAGATGAGCAGGTAAAGGTTGATATATCCCATACAAATTTGGATGAAAGTCGGAAGCAGAAGTTGCATGCATTGTTTAGTTTTGGAGGGCTATTTTCGGAGAAGCCGGGGCTTACCCATGTTTGGTATCATGAGATTGATACGGGTGATAATCCACCAGTGGCGTCGATGCCGTATAGATATGATAGGGTGAAGCAGAAAATGATCGACTATCATGTCAACAAGATGCTGGAAGAGGGAACGATTATCCCTATTCAGTCACTATATGCTTCACCGGTAGAGTTGTGCAGCAAAAATAATGGGCAATCTCCCGAGTCGCCAGAAGCTTCTCGTTTTGCAACAGACTGTCGCAAGTTAAACAAGATAACTAAGTATCCTCGTTATCCACTGCCACTCATAGAGGATATAACTAAGAATATACCGAATATAAAGGTCATGTCAACGCTAGATCTTAGGTCGGGATATTTTCAGTTAGCAGTGATTCCCATTGAAGGACACCCCTAAGAGGGCCTTCGTTACAAAGAATGGTACATACGCATTTACGAGGATGTCATTTGGTCTCTTGGGAACGGCTCCGAATTTTCAGACGATCGACATTATCCTTAAGCCAGTAATTGGGAAATTTGTTCCCGTCTACATGGATGACGTTATAATAGCATCACAATCGTTTGAGCAGCAAGCTGAACATTTAAGGGAAGTTTTTCGGTTGTTGCAGGAGGCCGATTTGACGCTTAACCAGCAAAAGTGTCGTTTCGAGTATGAGAAGTTGAAGTATTTGTGTCTTGTGATTAGTCATGGGGGGGGTCAGGACTGATGACTCCAAGGCAGGGTCGTAGCTACCATCGTATCAATGATACAGGGCCCCCAAGCTACAGAGGCCCCAACATGTGTAACCGAAGTACCACTATCAAAGCTTTCATTTCTAGAAAAAGGTCCGAAGGAGTTTTGATACAGGGCTCACATTCAGAACTAGCTACGCCAGTACTCCAAGGTGAAAGCGATATCGGAGATGAAACCTCCGAAGAATACACGCAAAGTAGCAAAGTTTCTTGGCATGACAGGTTGGTACCAAAAATTTATTAATGATTATGCGGAGATGTGTGGGCCTTTTTATCAATTATATTGACAGTTAAATTTGTTTGGTCAAAGGAAGTTCAGGCAGCATTCGAGGAGATAAAGAGGGCCGTGTTGAAATCGTCGGATTTTGAGGGTGTTTGAATTGTATACAGATGCGAGTGCAGTAGGTGTGGGTGCGGTGTTGACACAGCAAAATAGACCTATTGCATACGCGTCCAGGACATTGAGAAAATCGGAGAAGAAATATTCAGTAATAGAACGGGAGTGCTTGGTGGTTATTTGGGCATTGAATATGTTTAGAACATATTTGGGGCAACTGCCGGTCAAGTAATTACAGACCACGCAGCATTGACTTAACTGACAAATGGGAAAAACATGTCCAGTAGGATGGTGCGTTGGGCACTTCAGTTGGCAGAGTATAATGTGGTATGAGAACATAGACTAAAATGTTGTTGCAAATTTGCTGTCTAGAAATTCGGTGGAAAGTATCACAGAATCAAGAATATCATGTACAGTTATTCGATCATTAGTGTTGTCGTCTAGGGAACAGTTTATTGAGCAGATTTGGGTCATATTTACCGATATTTGAGAAATACTAAGGATAGTCCAGTTAATGCAGCGGTTTGTGAGAATTGGTCCCAAGATTTTAAACTTATATACGGATTGCTATTTTACGTTAAAATATTTTTGTCGACACTTAGAGTTTATATACCAAAATCTCTAAGGTTAGGTGTTCTACTTGAGTTCCAGGACAATCCTATTCCTTGACACCAAGATAAGAAAAAAATTACTTGAGGATGACGGATTCCTCATATGCGGAAAATTATTTATGAATATGTTTCAACTTGTGACGTATGCCAAAAGTATAATTATAAAACCGACTTACCAACTGTGGTCGTTTAATTCCAATAGTGGCGAATTATCAGAATAAAATAATTTCGTTAGATTTGTTAGGCCCATACCCAGCATCTAACCCGGAGAGTATAGATTTATTTTAGTGACAACTGACGCTTTCACCAAATGGGTAGAAATTGTTCCTTTAAGGAAAGCTTCGGCTAATGCCCTCTTTGAAAATTATATTATTTTGCAATTATGGAGCTCCAATCCAAATGATTAGTGATAATGGTCCCCAATTTATACCCGAAATTTTTGAAGGCATATGTGGCAGATTGAATATACGCCACATAAAAACGGCCATATACAGACCGCAATCTAACCAGACACAGAGGGTAAATGACGATTTGCCATTTTCCAAATGATTTCCAGTCATGTTGAAGAAAACCACGAAACTTGGGATCAATCTCTCAAAGAATTTGCATACCTCATACGTACGGCAGTGCATGAGATGACAGGAAAAATGTCGGCGGAACTATTTCTGGGTAGGAAGTTGATAACCCCATTTCAAAAGCTGGTAATGGTGTCGGACGGATCAGAAGTCAGTGCAGAAATATAGAAAATTTATTTGAGGAGGCGGGAGAGAAGGACAAATATCCATCAGGGAATGCGGACAAAATACTATAATAGACGGAGAAGGGAAGCCAATGTTAAGGTGAAAGATCAGGTGCTGCAAACACACCCTATGAGTTTGGCGAGCAAAAAAGTAATTAGGAAATTCCAGCCTAAGTTTGAAGGTCAATAGAAGGTGATGCGAGCGGAGGAAAATAATGTGGTCATATGGAAAGAGGGTAAGAGCCTCTAATGATCAATGTAGACCATGTGCAAATTTGTCACCCAAACGAAAGGAGTGAGAGTACTGTTGAGACGGGCCGGTCCAGTAATGCAGGATTTAAAAGAGCACAAGGTAAGTCTGAGGTAAGAGAGGATTAGGCTAGAGAGCAAATCATTAATGGGCAACAATTGCAAGGTAGAAATAAAAAGAAGGTTCCTTTGACATCTTCTACCCTGCAACGGCTCTATCCGCGACCTTCTCACTAACAATCCTCTTCGGGGAATTTTTGGTCCTTAAAAACTATTTTATTAGAACACTTCCTCTGAAGAAGAGAAAGTGAACATGCAAATTAAGACTACTATATAAAGTCTAGGCTTTCAAGTTAGAAAGGGAAGAGATAGGGCATGCTGTTAGCGGAGCAGTGTTTTATCAAATTTAAAGTGTAATGCAGATATTTAGTATTTGATAATTGTAATAATTAAGGTGACGAACTGTCACTTGAGATTGAATATAGATTAGATAGGTAGGAAGGCAGAGTACTTGAATTGAAAATACACTCAAAAGGGTGGAAGGATGTTGCAGCACCATTGATTTATCCTTGAACTTCCCTGATCACCCATGTGGCATCATAACTATGACGTAAGGATTAAAATGATGCACGCCAGTCACGGATTGGTTCCCGATTACATCACAAAATGATGTCAGATGAAGAATTAGAGTTTATATATATGTATCTCTCTCCTTAAAACTGTTTGCTTTTTGTGTGTCTCTGTGCTGTGCTTTCAGCAAAGTTTTTGTTCCAATAAACGTCGCAAAGATTTTTACAGAACCTGAGTTTGTAAAAGGTATGACATCCAAAGGAGAATCATCGAAAGCAGGAAAATTGATGGATTGCCCAGAAAGAAGCCCTTATCCACTCAAGAGCAGAGAGGGATCCAGGAGGAGGCAAGGAAATGAAATGCGCAGAGAGATTCAAGCAAGATCCTACAACTTAAGCAACCGAGCAGACTCCAAGAGATCAGCTTTTTTTACCGGTGGAGAGGAATTTTGTTTTCAGCCAATTCGCCAGAGAAGAAGCAGCCAAAGAACACTCAGTGTGGAAGCACTAAGTGACGACTCAACAGGGAATCCATAACAAAAAATGCCAGATTGTATTGTCTTTTTTAATTCTTCTGATAAGCAATCCGGCCATTTTTGCAGAAAGCCAAATCCGGTTAAATAATTATTGATTTTTTTAAGCAAAAGTTGGTCACTAAGATGGGTGCATTTTTTAACTGAAAAATGAATTGTGTTAAATTTCTTCCAAATTTTGGAAAACATGTGTTATTAACAATTGCTTTGCTATGAATGAGGCTTGTCTAGTAGGCGAGAATTTCTTGAATTGTCTGTATATTGTATAATATTTAAAAATTGTATGTATATAGTATCTGGTTTGGGATGTGGCATAAGTAGGGACAAGGAACGATAGCACTAACTGTGCTGTGTGAAAGGAGGGGGAGTTATCTTTGAAAAACCCAGATTGTGATTATATGCAGAAATATGTAATTATGGTTGATTAATACCAGTATTTAGTAGAAATATATGAATTTATGATTGATTAGTGTTAAAAATGCATGTATTTATGGTTAATTAATATTACAAATGTATGTTTTGATGCTTGATTAATATTAAGTGTACAGGTGCAGGATACTGTTATGATTCATTAGTGATCTTATTTCCATTTCAGGGTGGCAGACCCTGATGTTTTGAAAAAGAGGCATCATAACTGAGTTGAAGTAAATGTAGGCTGTTCCCATCATAGAAGAGCAAGTTGCGGCTCATGCGTCAGTAACAAATTTTGTGTCATTGTGTGGTACATGGCTGGGTTTTTTTCCTCCAGAGGTGGGGTTTTCCCTCAGTCCTAGCCCAAAGGGGTTGTACTTGTATATTATATATATAGTGTAATGTAAGAGAATGCACTTTTGAGTGATTAATTAAATTTAAGATAGGAAGTTCGTTAGTTGAATTCTTTGGGCGATTTCGCGATTCGTACCTGGTCAGGAATTACGGTAAATTTAGAATTTTTGGCAATTTCCTGAACAGTATTTAAATTAAGCTACGTAATTTTTTTTGGATGAATCACGTTTTTACGGGGGAGGGGATGGTCACGTTTCTATTAATTATCTTAAGTAAAATAATATTTTTAACTGTGTGATTTCAATTGAAAACGGCTTCCTGTGAAGACGACTTGGTTTTATGTAAATTAGAACTTCTATTTAAGTGTTAGTCGTAGAATAGGGGAAATGATGGTTGAAAGAAGAAAGCACAGGGTTTAGCGACCGGTGGTCGTATAATTAATTCAAGTGCAATATTATTCAAATATTGAAGCAAGAGCACTCAGGAGATTATATAGATAAGAGCTCTATCTTCTGTTATAATTAATTTTTTTAAGATTAATTGCTCCTCGGGTTTAGTGATTTAAGTTCATTCTCAATTAAGTTGTTTAAGGCTATTAAGTGATATAGTAAATAAAGTTGTGTTAATTTAAAAATGGCTGATCTTTACTTGAACCCTCCAACACCCGCACTTGACTGGACGCAACATCTGTTGATAGCTTCTAGCCAACTAATGCTGTTAAAAACTAAAGTTCCATTTTAGTCCATGGAAGAAACAAATATAAAACCTAGCCGTTTCATTTATCTTTTTTCCATGAAAAAAAGAGTAATATTCAGTGAACTATTGTCTTTACGAGTCAAAATCATATCAAGGTCAAATTACTAGGGTTTTCAATACAACCAAAAAAAAATTCTTTTAACAAAAATTAACGTGAGTGAGTGAGAGTTATATTTACATCATACTATAAAGTTGCATGAGGCAATTGATGATGACACATGGGCTGGTACCCCCTTTCCTAACTTCCACACCACACCAACAGGAAGACGTTTGAGCCTCAGTAGATTTAATGTGCAGATGCCCCTTTTACAGCGGCATTGCAACAAATATAGGACAGAAAAATTTAAAAACAGCTGTACAAACAGGCACATATCACATACCTCACATCGATGAAAATTTCAGAAATTTCAGCATTTATTCTCGTACATCTCCAAATTCGTACTTTCATATTATAGTGTACTTCATTAACTTAAAAAGTTTAAATAATACATATAATTTAACTAACAATCAAAATAAATAAAATCTTTGTGTGCCTCACCATTTGTTGTGTTTTCATTGGTTCGCAAATGCGGTGAAGTGAAGAGGATTAGCAAGGGCGGTGTTTAATGTAACCAGTTGGCTATGAGCCTCCGGAATAAACAGAATGAGAAAAATCTACAGTCCACTGTGTGCTTTATTGAGTATGAGTTCCTTACTTAATTAGAGTGCTATCGAAGGATCTAAACATGGTCCTAGCTTGCCCTATAAATCGGCAAAAATTATTAGCATGTTTTTTTTATGATTACTATTATTGGTAATAGTGTTATGTAGATCCGGATTCGAGGATTTTATGCAAAAACAATCACAAAGAAAATAAACAGTTCTTTAAGAGCTATGTGAATTTATTATCGAAAATCCAATCCTTTAAATACAGGATTCAGCAGCAATATTCTCAGAGTAAATATCCGAAGGTCTTCACACCTTCAACAGTGTAACGTCACTTCTCCGAACATCGAGAGCAGTCGGCATCTTTGTTGGACCCGACACCCATACGTGCATGTTGCAGCTGCAGCGCAAACCCTTTTTGACCCCCGAGGAATCTAACCCCGTCGACCGGAAGATGAAAGGAGAGATGCTTTGAACTTGCACGGGAGCGGTGGCCAACGAATCCTCCTCTCACAAAATATTGGACACTAACAATCTATAATTAAATTTAATAACTTTAATGTATCATTTAGTAAATAATATTAAATAGTTGTGACGTAAATAAATTCCATATTTTAATTAACCAAGAATACGCTACCATTATTCTTTCAAACGTTACAGCTTAGAGATTTGGTGGCAGCGCTTTGGGATAAAAAGTTAGCATTCAGGACCCGTGAGAGGAGAAAATTTTGGGTTTTTACGGACGGACCGCAACGCAGGGAGAAAAAGACATCTTCGGAAGCCGTGCTGCAATTGAATTCAGCTTCGGAGAAGGAGAGCGTCCTGCTCAAAGAAGACCAAACTGATCTATAGAGTTAACGGCGAGAGTGTCCGAAGGGAAAGCGATTTTCGGAAGCCGTGCTGCGATTGAATTCATCTTTGAAGCCGTGCGCCACGAGTGAATTCAAGGCTGATCAAACTGACCACACTTATTGTTAAGGGTGAAAGATTCAAGATTGGTCAAAAGGACCATTGTTCACATGGAAGAGTTCAAAACCACTAGTGCCATATTACTGCACATAATTTGCTTCTGACAGCAAGCTGAGTACTTCAAATGGGTGAGTACTGTTATATTTTTGAGTTGCAAACTGCATATTGTATTAGGAATTTTGGTTAAAATGTTCTTTACAAATTTTGAAATACTTAGTGTTTTTTCTTGCATGGGAACAGTGTTATTTTGTTTCTAGAGAATTGTAATTGTCTCTCAAGCATTGTGTGCAATTTTAGCTTAAGATTTATTGTGTTTTAAGTCTCTTGAATGATTTTGATTATTTTTAGTGTTAAGTTTTTCTTTGTGTATTTCTGTATATGCATGGGACCAGTGTTATTGTATTAATAGAGAATAGTAACAATAGTGCAAAATTTAGCGTGACATTTATTTGATATTGTTTAAAAAATGGCTTTCCTTGGTAAAGGGAAAAAGCAAGATATGTTGCAACTTGCTGAGGAATTAGAAATAAATGCCACCTTAAATATGACTGTCCCTAGCATAAAAATTGCAATCACTAACAGTGAAGGTTATGAAGAGGAATTTGTTAAAAATCTGTATGAGACTATCATTGCAAATGGAAAAAGATTAGAGGAGTTAGAAAGGGCTGAAAAAATAAGATTGGAGGAGTTAGTAAAGGAGCAGGCATTAAAAGAGAAAGAATTACAACTGAAATTTGATTTAGAAAGGTTTAAAATAGAATCCGGATTTAGGGTAAACGATGAATCAAACAATTCTATAAATACATGTTCTGTAACCTCTAATTTAAACTTAAAAAAATTGATCCCATATTTCGATCCTAAGCAGTCAGATATTAGTTTATATCTAGTGATCTTTGAACGCCAGGCTAAAAGGGCGTCAATAGAAAAGAAAGAGTGGGTGGGGCAATTATTGGGTTTGTTACCCCTAGAGATCGTGCAATTTACTGCTCGCGAACCGGAGGAACAAGCCGAAAATTACGATTATGTAAAGAAATTATTACTTAAGATTCAAGTTAAGTGCGGAGGTCTTTCGGCAAAAATTTGTCCAACACCAGAAAAAATCCGATAGGACCTGGAAGGATTTCACTTTTGAAATTACGAATTATCTAGATGAGTGGCTGATGTTACCAAAAAAGGTAAATAGTCTCATCCCCTTTTGGATACTGGTCGCTGAATGGTCGGTTAACGATCATTCCTGATTGACGTTTGGTCACGTGCTTCCGTGACGTTTGATCACGTGATCGGAAGTATCGGGGAGGCGGTAACTTCCGATATGATAAATATAAAAAGGAGAAGTTATGATTTGGGGTTCTCTCTCTCAAAACTCTCCAAACTTTTCGATACTCGCTATCTTATTAGCGGATTTTACTGGAAACATGCACTGTCGGCTCGGAAATATTTTTTTGCCATTATGCTCCGAAGTTACTTTTTTATGAATTCTGAATTATAAACGTGCATTATTGAATTATTAATGCTTAATAAAGAATTTCCAAGGACATATTTGGTCATTATTGATATTCAGGTTATTTACTGTGTGCAACTCTGCTTACCACATAAGTGTGGTAAACAGCTGATTGGCTTAGAAATAAATACGTTTCAAGATCTTAAAGATCTAATGGTGGTAGATCAATTAAAAAAACGCGCCAATGCTAGTATGAAAGATCCTGTTTTAGATAATTGGGCAAACCTTAAATCAGCTACTCAAATAGCAGAACTCTTTGATAATTATGAGGACGTCCGAAAGGTACATTCGAAACTCATGGATAGGTTGGGCAGGAATGATAAAATTTTGACATACTCAGGGGTCAAGGAAAAAGAAAATAGATTTGGGAAAACTTTCCCCAGATTAGGAGCTTCTGTTCCGGAGAGTACTAGAGAGAACTTTTGAAAAACACGTGATACAACGATGTTATCATTGCAATATGCCTGGACATATAAAAGCCGTTTGCCCTAAATTAATAAAAAACGAAACGACGGAAACTCTCAATAATATTGAAGGAAATGAAAACCCGGATTTTCTTAATTCATATACAACAAAGGGCTCTGTGAATGGTCACGAGATAGACGTTCTTAGAGATACGGGAGCGACAATAGATTTAGTATGTGCAAAATACATAAATCCTTCTTCTTTCTCTGGTGAAAATGTTTGGGTAAAACAACCGTTAAGCCCAGAATTAGTTTGTTTACCTTTGGCGGTCGTGGAAATTTCCGGAAATTTTGGAACGGTGCAAACTAAGGCAGCGGTTTGTGGACATCACTTAAATCAACACGGTCGATATTTGCTTGGAAATAAAACGGCCGAGCTAATAAAAAGAAATTTAGGCTATAATTTCCTGCCAGTCGAAATACTGAATGCTGTCCAAACAAGGTCTCAAGTCAAAGCGGCTAGAGAAGAAAGGGGAATAGATAGTGGTGATGCTATGAAAGGGGAAGATGAGGCTATAATTGTTTCTTCGGATGCAGAGGAAGAAATTTTAATACCTGCACTCCAGGATTGATTGATTGAATATTAACGTCGCACTGTTCAGCTACACGAGGGCTTTTGGCGACGGACCACGTAATTTTGAACCATGGTCAAGTGACGTGGACGACACCTGAGCTGGCACCCCCCTCTCCTAGCTACCACATCAACGGGAGGACGTTTCAGCTCTCGACAGATTTAACGTGCATCGCTGCCCTACACGGCGGGTCTTTAGTGGTACAGGGCCTGCACTCCAGGAATATGTTCCGGAATTAGCGCTGCTAAGGGTTACGCGAGAAAATTTAATCAATGCACAAAAAAATAGCGAGGAGATTAAACCCTTATACGAACAGGCAGCCAGTCAAGTGCAGGTTACCAATCAGGTTTATTCGCTAGAGAAGGAATAATTGGTCAAAAATCGCGAAGATAAGTTAGGTAACGTGGTGAAGTTAATGGTAGTACCAGAAGGGTTGCGCGACCCCATTAAATCCTTGTGTCATGAGGGAACATCTGCACACCTGGGAATTACGAAATCCAAAGACAAATTAAACCGATATTTTTACTGGCCGAATTGCTATAGAGATATGGAACAGTTTGTAAAAACTTGCGATCAATGTCAGAGGGCTGGGAAGCCCAATGATAAAAAGAAAGCTCCACTAAAATTGGTCCCTGTTATTCAGGAGGTTTTTACTAAGCTAAATATTGATGCATGTGGGCCTCTCCCGATCACATCTAAAGGGAATCGATATCTTATCACGGCCATTTGCATGTCATCAAAATTCCCTGAAGCTATTCCGGTGTCTGATATTAGTTCCGTTAGTGTCACAGATGCGCTGTTAAACATCTTTAGTCGGATGGGGTTTCCCCGTGAAATGCAATGTGACCAGGGTACTTCTTTTACTAGTGCTCTGACTACAGAGTTTTTTTGAAAGATTCGGAATACTTGTCAGGCATAGTTCTGTGTATCATCCACAGAGTAACCCTGTTGAGCGATTTCATCGAACGTTGAAACGACTCTTACGAGTCTTATGTTCAGATGCAGGCTCCGAATGGGACAAACATCTTCCGTCAATTCTTTTAGCGTTACGGACTGTATCTCACGAAAGTACAGGGTATACACCGTCAGAGTTGGGAAAAATTTGCGAACCCCAGAGACTTTAGTAATGGAACATTGGATGGAACCGGAAGAAGGTGATCTCGTCACTGAATATATGTTTAAGTTAATAAATAGATTAAAAAGATGCCAAGAAGTAGCTATAAATAAATTGGAGGAAATGCAAGTTAAGCGGAAAACTTGGTATGATAAAAACGCAGTAAAACGTGAATTTAAGGATAAGGATTTAGTCCTAGTGTTAGCTACATCCAGAGCAAATAAATTAGCAGTGCAGTGGATAGGTCCTGGGACAATTTTAAATAAAATTTCGGAAACGAACTATTTAGTCGAAATCCCCGGCAGACGCGAAACATCTCAAATCTATCATATAAATATGCTAAAACCATATTACAAAAGGCTAGAACACGTTAACGTAATTATTAATGATGAAACGCAAAACTCTCTCGCAGACCAGGAATTAGAAATCCCGTACTTAGAAAACAATTCTCTCGTTTATGATTTCGAGGACGTAATCCAGGCTAGCGAGTTGAACAAACACCTTCACGACAAACAAATGGATCGACTGCGCAAATTATTAAATAAATACTCTAAATGTTTTTCAAACAATCCCGGTTTAACTAATCTGGTTGAACACGAAATCCAGTTAGTTAGCGATCAACCAGTTAGGACGAAGCCCTATCGAATGTCGCACCGACAAAATGAAATCTTAAAAAACGAAATTAACCGAATGTTAAAATTAGGAATCATTGAGGTAGGAGAATCGGATTACATGTCCCCTATGATTTTAGTTGAGGTAGCTGGGAAAGAACCTCGTCCATGTATTGATTACAGGAAATTAAACGGGATCATTAGAATGGAATATTTTCCTCTTCCGAATATCGAAGAACGCGTAGAAAAAGTATCCGCGGCTAAATTTATTACCGTCTCTTAGACCTATCTAAGGGATATTGGCAAATACCTTTGAGTAAAACTGCACAGCGATATGCAGCCTTCTGTACTAGCTTTGGTACATACAGACCCCTAAGGATGAGTTTCGGATTAAAGAATGCTCCATATTTCTTTAGTAAACTCATGGCTGAATTACTTAACGGACTAGAGGATTTCGTTGTCCCGTATCTAGACGACATCGCAATTTTCTCAGCTACTTGGGAGTCGCACCTTAAACATGTGGAAACGGTTCTGCAAAGAATAAAGAGAGCTAAATTAACTATAAAACCTTCAAAGTGTAAGTTTGCGCAACAAAATGTCAAATTTTTGGGTCACATTGTCGGTCAGGGTTTTCGCACCCCCTCCGAGATCAAAGTTCAGGCTGTTCTAGAGTTCCCTACCCCTCGCACGAAAACCCAAATACGTGCTTTCTTAGGTCTAGCGGGTTATTACCAAAAATATATAAATCTGTTCTCGGTAATCGCTGCTCCGTTGACGGACGCGTTGAAGGGAAGAGCAAAGAAGGGAGAAATTACGTGGACGACCGAGTGTGAAAATGCATTTCAAGAACTAAAAGGGAAACTAATTGATAAGCCCGTCTTGTACGCACCAAATTTTGAACGAGAATTCATTGTTCAAACGGACGCTTCAAACGCAGGTATGGGAGCAGTTTTAAACCAATTAACTGAACAAGGTGAGGAGCATCCAATCCTTTATCTGAGTAAGAAATTTTCAGAGGTAGAGAAGCGTTATTGTACGACGGAGAAGGAATGTGCTAGCATTCTTTTCGCAATTAAAAGGTTACATTATTACTTAGATGGAAATTCATTTTTAGTTATAACCGATCACAACCCGTTGGTGTGGTTGAATAGAAACGTTAGTTCTAACCCTAGATTGATGCGATGGGTTTTGGCTTTGCAACCATATAATTTTAGAATTGTACATCGGTCGGGTAAAAGTCACAAAAATGCAGATAGTCTCAGCAGATCGGTGATAGATAATTAGGAATTGTTAACAATGTTCTCTTGCTCATGAATAATAATTGTTGCTTATGTTTTTTTTAGTTAAAGGTTAATAATTGTATTAATTTTATTTATTTACTAGTACTGTATATCATATCGAATGGAGATGCGTGTCAAAAGATAAAGCCATGAAAAGCAAATGTATTAATATGCTTAATTTTGTGTATAGGGTTTTAAAATATACATGAGAATTTAGTTTACGCAAGAGGCATATTGTGAAAAATATTTTGTGTGTAAGGTTGTACACTTCGCATATCATATCAACATGTCGTTAGTATAATTTTTATTAAGTATTGTGGCGAAGAATATTTTATGTGTAAGGTCTTACACTAGCATTTGATGTAACATGTTGTTAGTATAATTGATAATAGGCATTGTTATAGGAGTGTTTGTTTTTTATTTAATGTTATAGTATGTTTTCTTATATTGCTATTGATCATTTTCGTAATATGGATTTGTGCAAGTTTCCTAGCAAGAACACTCACTCACTAGAAATAAGTAATTCCAAATTTAGTTCAGCGTTTTCTTTAGTAGTTAAAATTGCAGCTCAGAAATATAGTGGTGCTTGATGAAGGGATGTGTTGGTAATCTGTCAGTTGTCTCATCGTCATTCCATTAAACTTTTCTCAACGGAAAAGTTCTATAAGAGAGGGCGAGAGCTGTAACATCACTTCTCCGAACATCGAGAGCGGTCGGCATCTTTGTTGGACCCGACACCCACACGTGCATCTTGCAGCTGCAGCGCAACCCCTTTTTGACCCCCCGAGGAATCTAACCCCGTCGACCGGAAGATGAGAGGAGAGATGCTTTGAACTTGCACAGGAGCTGTGGCCAACGAATCCTCTCACAAAATATTGGACACTAACAATCTATAATTAAATTTAATAATTTTAATGTATCATTCAGTAAATAATATTCAATAGTTGTGACGTAAATAAATTCCATATTTTAATTAACCAAGAATACGCTACCGTTATTATTTCAAACGTTACGACAGCAATCAAACACAATCACCCGTGTTTAAAAATACACCCAAGTAAAGATTATTCACAAGCACAGCCGAGCTAATGTCTAGTCAAAACAATCCTCACTACTCGCTGGTTTAATCAAGACACGTGTATGTTAGCAATAGCGACGAATTTAGCGGACTGTAAACAATTGTGGTCTAAGACTAAAAGGTTTCGGTTTCGAATTGCTGTCTGTTGAAAGAAAATTGATTCAATAAGTCCAAGTTCAATTTGATATAATTGGATATAATTCAATGCTGAAGAACATTTCACTATGATTAGAATAGTTCACATGTAATAATGTACGTAGTTCACAAGTATTAGCATTTTTTCACAAGAATACTTCACAATAGAATGTTTCACTAAAACGAGTGTTTGCATCTTAAGTAAGATACATGCACTGGCTGTTGCCACAAGACTACTTCTAAATAGAAGTGTCTCATTGCAACAGCGCTACCTAACGGCTTTTACTATTCAACAACGCGAGCATCCTTTTTAAAGGCGCAACAGAAACTTCCAGAAATATAACCGCTCGTGTCATTGAGCGTGACGCTAGTGGAGAGATCTACTACTTTCTAGAAGATTCCAGAGGGTTCCGAACTCGCCAACATGGTCGTCCAAGTCGCCATCTTGGTCGCCAAAAATGATGCCAATTTGACTCTACCGCCAAGATTTCGCCAAGTTGTCATTGAATCGCCATTATAACGTAAGGAGCGGCATTGCTTGTGAATAGTACAATTTTAACATGAAGTAAATATAACATAGAGCAATATAAATGCATTAAACACTCAAATACAAATTATTTACGCTATTTACACAAAATTCGTAACACTGCCTCCTCCTCAAAGACTGCACGTCCGGGGCAGTACAATCCTTGAGTAAGAGGCATCTATTTACAGGCAAACTACTCACATAATAATCACATATAAAGTAACAAATGTATTCCACAGCATATACAATACAAATAAATTAAAAGCACATGAAGAGATGTAAACATAAATTCCAATATTAAAATAAAACTAAGGAATTAGAAAAGAGAGAAATAATTTACAAAATAATTAATGACCATGATCTGAACTTAAGGATCTTATTCATCTTGGCCAAGATATGGGGCTAGCCTATTGTAATGTATTACCTTCGGTTTTGAGTGTGGTGATTTCTGTATCCTCACCACAACGCCATTCAGTCTTTTTAGGACTGTGTAAGGACCTTCCCAGTTGGTCTGCAACTTCGGAGACATTCCTTTGCGACGTTTCAGATTCCATAACCACACTTTGTCGCCTTCGTAGAAGTCGTGTCCGGTTGCTCTTGCGTTGTAGTGGGTCTTCATCTTCTCGGAAGACATGCCGATTCTTTCCCTAACCATATGATGCACTTGCGGTCTACACAAGTGACAGGAGCACAAGCCGCTATTACCTCTCCTTCCTGGATAGTCCTCGTCCTATCACTGATGCTAGCAATTCTCACTGGGATGACTAAATTCGAGAGGTCTACTACCGACGAGGCTATCAGTACTCCTGCTTTTAAACTGCTTGGGTGAGGATAATCAATTACACCAAATCGGAATTTCCTATTTTCTGCTACATTCAGTTCTTGGCAATAATGAGAGTTTGGTTTTTGCTATAATTTTCTGATTGGATTCAAATTTAGTTTGTAAGCCAAAAAGAGTGGTGTCTTCAAATTTTGAATGCATATTGCTATTTTCAAAGTCCAATTTAAAGTTATTATTCTTCAGAAAATCCAGTCCAAGAATACAGGGGTCGGTGATATCTGCTATATATGCCGTATGGTGATAGTCAATGTTTCCAAACCTTAGAGTGATGTTAGCTTTCCCATGAACCTGAATCTTGTCACCCGTCACTGTTTGCACGGAAATGCAGGGCGGTGTCCAGATAATACTAACTTGTGAGTTTTGAGCCAAATCTTTTCTAATTATAGACACATTGGCTCCAGTATCAACAACCATACGGCATGAGATGTTATTAATTTGTCCTATTACATAAAGTCCCTTGTTGCTACCATTTACTGCCGTAATCTGAAGAATTTTGTAATGGGGCTTTTCATTATCTGGCAACCTCCACCCCGCAAGATGGCCATATATTAGTTTTCCTGTTTGGAAGAAGAGACAGTGTTCTCATCCTTCTTGATCGGGGGACAGTTTCTTCTCAGGTGTCCAGTTCCACCGCATCCCCAGCACTTGAAGTTTCGTTTCTCTTGGTTCTGACGCTGAGCCTTAAAAGCTTGGAATTCATCTCTTAATTTCTCAATGTTATTTTTCCATGGAGATTCACAGGGAGCATCTAAGGTCACTCTAGCTCCTCAGATGTATTGGCGGTCTCGGTGACTAGCTTGAGTGGTGGCCTCCAATTTCAGGGCATATAACAGGGCAGATTTAAAATCTTGGACATCTGCCATTCTTACAGCCTTCTGGACTTCCCCCTTCCTCAGGCCGTTCATGAAATACTGTAAAGAGATTGTTTCTCGCACAATTGCTGGGTGGTGGGAGAAAGCCAAGTTGGCGAGCCTTTCTACTTCGGAGGCATACTCCTGCAAGCTTTCTCTGGTTTTCTGGAGTCTTGTTTTCATTTGCAAGCGTGCGTAGTCCTTGGAGTATTTCTGGCTGAACCAAAGATCCAGAGCATTATACAAGGAGTTCAAATTCAGTCGCTCTGTGTCGGGAAGAGTCTGCAGTATTTCAGCAGCGTCTCCTCTAAGGGATGCTGCTAGCTGACATGCTTTCACCCCTTCGGTCCATCCATTGGCTTCCGAAATTATGGAAAATTGTGTCTTGTATACTTCCCAGTTCGTTCTTCCATCATAGGTCGACAGTTTCACTGGCCCTGTAAAAGCAGTCACAGGCACTGGAGAAGCAAGCACGGGTTCTGGAAAGGCAGGCACACTCTTGCTTTTGTTCTCATTTCCGCCAGCTAGAAGTTTCTTCTCAAGATCTTCCATTTGCTATGATATATAGTAAACATTTTCAGCCACTCCTTCAATTCTTTCCTCAACTTGCTCTTTAACTCTTTCTATTTCTTCCCCTACTTTCTTTATCTTCTCTTCAACTACTGCAATCTTTTCTTCAACTTTCAATGTTATTTTCTCTTCCACGCTATCTATTTTCTTTTCTAAAGTATTTCTCAGCTCTTCTTGGCCTTTCTGCATTTCTTGTTGGCCTTTCTCCATTCACTCCTTCAACTCATTCTTAGTTTCTTCTTGGCTTTTCTCCATTCTCTCTTTAGTCTCTTCTTGGCCGTTTTTCAAAGCATTGATGCCTTCCAACAGAGCCTTCAGTTGCTCATCCATTGCTCTTGTTATTGGCATAAAATCCCACTTCTGACACCAACTGTTACGTAGATCCGGATTCGAGGATTTTATGCAAAAACAATCACAAAGAAAATAAACAGTTCTTTAAGAGCGATGTGATTTTATTATCGAAAATCCAATCTTTTAAATACAGAAGCAATATTCGCAGAGTAAATATCCGAAGGTCTTCACACCTTCAACAACAATCAAACACAATCACCAGTGTTTAAAAATACTCGTACGTAAAGATTATTCACAAGCACGGCCGAGCTAATCGCTAGTCAAAACAATCCTCACTACTCGCTGGCTTAATCAAGACTCATCACCGCACCGGCGAGCATCCTTTTTATAGGCGCGACAGAAACTTACAGAAATATAAACGCTCGTGTCATTGAACGTGACACTAGAGGAGAGATCTACTACTTTCTAGAAGATTCCAGAGGGTTCCGAACTCGCCAGCATGGACGCCAAATACGCCAAAAATGATGCCAAGATTTCGCCAAGTTGTCATTGAATCGCCATTATAACGTAAGGGGCGGCATTGCTTGTGAATAATACAATTTTAACATGAAATAAATATAACATAGAGCAATATAAATGCATTAAACACTCAAATACAAATTATTTACGCTATTTACACAAAATTCGTTACAATAGTATTAACCATGAGTAGAGGATTCAAGAAATGGTCATGGTCTCTGGTGAAAGCAGTCCTGGCATTAAGCTGAGAGGAAATACGTTGCATTGAGATTTGAGTAATTTAATTCTTTGAGTATTGTGAATAGTTAATTCTTTGAGTATTGTGTACATAATTAGTTTTTTTGGGTATTGTGTGGATTAGTTTTTTGAGTATTGTGTGTGGAAAATTAGTTTTGTGAGTATTGTGTGTGGGTATTTAGTTCTTTGAGTGTTAATTGAATATTTGAGTGTAGAATAATTAATTCTTCAAGTTGAAGTTAATTTTCGTATCAGTCAGTTTAAAGTTGCAGGAGTTTTAGTATTTTCTTGAGTAAGTGAATAGAGTTGTTAGAGCAAAATGCGATAGTTAAATTAAAGGACGTGCTGGGGCTGGTTGCTGAGGAAATAGGTTTGACTTTTCCAAAGGATGCAAGAAGGGTTGATTTAAAATGGTTAATTGAGGAGAGCGATGTGTATAAAGAAGATTATGAGTTCGTGAAAACTGTGATAGAGCAAGTATTAGAAGAAACTAGAACCCAAGAATAATGGTCAATTAGAGCTATACTCCGTTTCACCTTAAGTTAGCAGCGCTGGGAAGGGTATGCTAATCAAATCACAGCCGCTACAGGGTTACTCTAGGAGAAGAGTGACTATAACAAATAAAATTCTCCATATTTGGCTAGCAAAAGAATTAGTCTTGAAAAATTTATTCATTAAAATTGTATGAGGTTTTTTGATAATAGTATAAGCCCCTTTTTAATCGAGATATTTAAGGGTTGGCGTTTCAATATGTTTAAAAATATTGATTAATTAACTAGCAAAATTTTTCTTGAATAAAATCTCAATAGTTCCCAACATGTTGATTGCATTTTTTTTAATGAAAAAATATGGTTAAATTTGTCGCCTACTGACCAGTGTTCTTGCTCCAGTGACACAATCCAGAATGTCAAGCTTCTGATTGTTGCTTGTACTAAATTCTCTTATACATCGTTTTGTGCATACATTAATAGCATTTTTTTCCTGTATTATTTAGATTCTAAATTTGTGTGTTTGTTAACATTTTCTGTACATGAATATACATGTGTATATGTATATATATATATATATGTATGTGTGTATGCTTTATGTATTTGTATTTTGATAATTTTTTGTAATCAGGTTTTCTTATCTTCCTCATTGTATAATTTTATCATTGATTATCTCCGTTTGCATGTGAGCAATCTTGTATTTAATTCTGTATTTGTTGTATTTGTATCCACTCCCCCTCCTTTTTGGTTCCCAATTGTGCCTATGTCCTTCTACATGTAACTTCCATTGTTTTGAGTATTGACTTACGTTTGTAAGCCTTGTGTTATACTTTTCGGCACACAAGGAGTCAAACTAGTCTAAAAAAAAATAATTGTAATTCACATGCTATCATTACATTGATCTTTTAAAGTAATTTATGCCACTTTCAAAATAAACCGCTCATATATCTTTAGTTTCATAATTTCATTTATTATATCTGTTAAAATTTACAGTTCATCTGGAGAAAATATCTTGATGCATATTTCAAAAATTATGTTACTAACATTATATGCAAAGTTTATTTATTCGGCTCAATAAGTATAACTTTTAAAGAAAAAAAAAATGATTTATTGTAATAATTTAATACAAAAATTATATACTTCAGTTCAGAAGCCTTTCTTACAATTTCACTGAGGGATTCTTGCGGGTTTTCTTCTCGAAGTTGAGAATAAACATTCAGTGTTTTTCTGAAATGCGCTTCTGATAGATATTCCTCGCTTCGATGGTATATACAGGGAGGTTGGTGACATTTCTATCTCAGACATGTTTAAAATTTCAAAAAATAACACGAATTAAGATAGTCGTACGAGATGTAAAAATATTACGTTTGGACGAAGCTGAGTAGTAAAGCGAATGGCATTGATTTGGCGCGAATATTTCGGAAGAATGTAATCTTGAAAACCGGTTTTTTCAGCAAAATATTGTTGTTATCAGCCAAAAGTCAAGTAGTTGTTTTCTACTGTATTCGTTCACAGGTATTAAAGAATAAATGCTTTTAAGATGTGATTAACTTAAAATATATCTTTAAACCTACAATTTCTATAATACATGATACTTTTTAACAATGTTCTGAGCATTTGCGTTGATTTAAATTCCAAAACAAGTTGGAACTACTTTTTCAAGTGGATTTTTTCATTCCCTACCTTTCCCAATGCCGCCAACTTAAAGCGAAACAGAGTATAAAACCTATTAAGTTAGAGAGAGTTAAAGCAGAGTTAGAATTAGCACAACTAAGAACTAATAGCAAGACTTCTTTTAACGGAGGTGAAACTGAAACGTCTATTGATATTTTCATTAAAAGTGTTAGAACACTTAAAATTAAAGTGCCGAGTAAATTGCAGGATGGGTTTTTTTTGTCAGCTTACAGTAACAAAAATGTACCGGAAAGGTTTAAGGCAGAGATTCTGTTAAATTTACTAGAAGAGAGAGCTTCAAATATTTTAACTTACATAACCGAGAAAGAGTTAATTATGAGGAAATAAAACCAATTGTTTTAAAAGAATTCGAACCAACAGCACAAACAGTGTTAGAGAATTTTAGAAATGTCTGTAGAGAAAACGAAACACATGTGCAATTCGCTTCGCGTTTAACTACGAATTTCAAATATTATTTAAAACTGAGGAAAGTAACAGATTTTGACACTCTTAAAGAACTCATTGTATCAGATAAAATGTTTCAAGCATTAGATAAGGAAACAGTGGCTCATATTAATATTAGACAATCCGGAGATTGGTTTAGGCCCTTACAATTGGGTAAAAAGTGTGATGTATATTTCACTTTGAATGGTAAGCCCATAAATGAGACGAGAAAAGATCATAAGTATAGCAAACTTAAACCCTTTAAAATCGCTCCCAAAATATTTCTCAATGAAAATAAAAATAAAAATTGTGACTTGTGTTTAAGAAATGAAAATCATACATTATACACATGCCCTCAGTTTAAGAAACTTTCAGAGCAAGAGCGTGTTAACGTAGAGAAAAATAAAAATGTGTGTTTTAAATACTTATCACCCAACTGCCGTGTTAAAAAATGTTGGTTTCGAAATTGTTTTTGTGGCAAGGCTCATAAAAACTAATACATTTCTCGAAAGAGCAAAAGAAAGTTTTGTCAGGTGGGGAGAAGAGAAGTTTTCCAGACACCAGCAAAGTTGTAAATAATTCACAGTCAGGGGGAGAGTGCAGTGGGTCTGTTCCTCCTCAAGTAAGGTATCAAAGTTTTGTTTCTACTAATCTCGTGGAAAATAAAAAGAACGTTATTTTATCCAAGGTACTATGCTTGATTAAGGATAAATATTCACAGTGGCAGAAAGTGAGATGTTTACTTGATGTTGGCTCACAAATAAATTTAGTCAGTAATAAGTGTTTACAAAGGTTACAACTAAAAAGTGAAAAATAAATCAATCCATTTCATACATAATACCTCATTGGCAGTTAATCGCAGAGTAAGGGCAAGCATTGCGAATGAAAATAAAAGTTTTAAGAGAAATATTTCGATGTTGGTGGTTCAAAGGATAACTGATCTTATACCACATAAATTTATTGATGCGCATATGCAGATTCCAGAGTCAGTTAGACTTGCAGATCCAAATTTTGAAATTCCAGGAAAAATAGACATTTTATTAGGTGATGCGTATTTTTATGATGATATAAAACCGGGAAAAATAAATGCAAAAAATTCGAACCTGATTTTACAGGATTCAGTCTTTGGATATATAGTAGGAGGTAGTGTAAAGGATGAATTACATTCATATTCTTGCGGTTTAATATGTGGGTCTGAAGAACTTAATTCGAGTTTGAGAAATTTCTGGGAAATTGAAGAGATAGATAATGAATTACCTAAAAATTTAGAGAATTTTATTTGTGAGGAGCATTATGCCCAGATGCATAAGAGGGATGAGTCTGGAAAATATATTGTTTCTATGCCCTTTAAAGAGCATTGGTCGTGTTTAGGGAACTTGAGGGACATTGCTCTAAAGAGACTCTAATCTCTATGAACTCGCTTGTCTATAGACCAAGAGTACTAAAAATTGTACCATGATTTTTTAAAAGAATATGAAGAGCTAGGCCACATGACTGACATAAAGGAGTATAGAACCTGAATATACTTATTATATGCCTCACCATGATATATACAGGCCTCCAAAAAGTATGACAAAATTGCGTAGAGTGTTTAATGCTTCCCCCTTGACTACTAATGGAAGTTTGCTGAATTCCATTCAATACAACGGCGGAGTCATTCAAGACGACCTTTTCTCTTTGTTAGTGAGATTTCGAAAGCACATTTATGCATTCACGGTAGATATTCATCAGATGTATCGCATGACTGATATCGATGAGAGTCAATGGTCACTTCAAAGAATCTTGTGGAAGGAAGATGTTAATGAACCTGTAAAGGTGTACCAACTCATACGGTCACATATGTAACAGCAAGGTCTCCGTTTCTAGCAATGCGGACTCTAAAACAAATTTCTATTGATCAGGCAGAGAACTTTCCTTTAGCAGCATCAGTCCTGTGTGAGGATTTCTACATGGATGATGTTTTGAGTGGAGCAAACTCATTAGAGGTTGCAAAAAACTTTGCAACGTCAACTCATTGACATTCTACAAACTGCTCAGATGTCCTTGCATAAATGGTGTGGGAATACGTCCGAACTAGTCCCTAACAACCATCCTATTTGTGATTTAATAATTAAACATTATCATGTTCATTATTTGCATACAGGTACTGAGGCTATTTTGGCAAACATAAGAACCAGATTTTGGATTGTAAATGGCAGATCCAAAGTTAAACGTATAATTAAGAAATGCATTAAATGTCTTAAGGTAAGTGCAAAAGGTAAAAACCAAATGATGGCAGATTTACCTAATACCAGAGTAAGCATTGCGAGAGTATTTAACAAAGTAGGATTGGATTTGTGTGGTCTCTTTTTCTTATAAAATTAATTTCAGGTAGAGCGAAAAAAGTGTATAAATGTTATATTTGTATTTTTGTAAGTTTTGTTGTTAAAGCCATACATTTAGAAATGGTGAGTAACTTAAGTACTGCAGCATTTATTGGTTCATTAAAAAGATTTATCCCATGTAGAGGTAGACCAAGTGATATATTTAGTGATAATGGAACTAACTTTGTAGGAGCCTACAATGAGTTTCGTAAAATTTTAAAAGAGCTATTTAAAAAGGAAAGTTCTGAAAAACTTAAGGATTTCTTGCTTCTGAGAGTTTAAAATGGCATTTTAATCCTCCTGCCACACCTCATTTTGGAGACTTGTGGGAAGCAGGAGTTAAATCTTTACAGAGTCACCTTAAAAGGGTTGTGGGGAATATTCTCTTACTCATGAAGAAGTTTTTACACTTGTCACACAAGTGGAGGCCGTTTTAAATTCACGACCTCTGTGCCCTCTCTGAAGATCCCAATGATAATTTTGCTCTAACTCCGGCTCATTTTTTAATTGGCTAACCATTAACCTCTTTGCTGGATCTAGATTTTAAAGGAATTCCTATGAATAGGCTCTGTAGATGGGAATTAGTCCAAAGAAAGACATAAACATTTTGGAGTCGATGGACTTCAGATTACTTAAATCGTCTTCAATCAAGACCTAAATGGTATAAAGGCAATTAAAAATTTAAGGTAAATGAAGCGGTTTTGGTTAAAAGTGAAGATAATTCAAAATTGCTTAGTTGGAATCTTGCCAAAATAATAGAGGATCATCCAGGAACAGATTACATAACTAGAGTACTAACCTTAAAAACAGGTAAAGGAGTATATAAACGACCTGTTAATAAAATTGTTAAATTACCTTTTAATATTGTAACTGATTATTTAATCATACCTTGATCTTGATTGTATAAGTTTGTGTAGTAATGAAGTACATTTTCATAGTGTACTTTTTTTTTGTTTATTGTATCATGTGTTTGTAATTGTTTTATTGTATATTGAAATTTTTTTTTTAATTTGTCAAGGCGAGCAGTGTCGTGTGCCTCGTCATTTGTTGTGTTTTCATTGCTTTACAAATGCGGCAAATTGAAGAGGATTAGCGAGGGGGTGTGCCCACGCTAAGAGTGAGTGAATGTAACCAGTTTGCTATGAGCCTCCAGAATAAACAGAATGAGAAAAATCTACAGTCCAATGTGTGCTTCATAGAGTATGAGTTCATTTAATTAGCGCTATCGAAGGATCTAAACACCTTTATAGGTCAAAACCTTATTTCCAAAGATAAAAAAGAAAGCACATGCAATTATTAAAAGAATAAAAGACACAATTTTATAATAACTATAATATATGCTACTCTGCTCATCTTTCACAACTACATATACATATATATTTTTAATAGAATTACTACTTCATTACACAATTTAAAAGATTCTTTTTCTTTAAAAAAAATCATAATAAATTTAAGTAGGAGAAATAGAATTCGCTAAATGTATTACAAAAAAAAAGAAAGCCTTACAGTAGTCGCAAATGATGTGTAACATCTGACATGTTGTCATTGTAAATACGCAATAGTAACTTATATCCTGAAAAGAATGAATTGGGTATGATTGGAAATAATTTTCTATCCAACAATTATATCTTTAATGAAAATTTTATTTAATTAACACAAGGAGTAATGCAATTTTTTTATCTAAAATAATTATTCTTGATCAATTTGGGGAAAAGCGGAGATAATAGACTTACGATAACTAAAACATGACACATATACTTGTGATTTCAAAATATTTAAAAACCTTTGAAAAACAACATCAATAACAGTACCACTGTTAGTTGTCGAAACATTTTGATTTGTGTTCATTTCGAGCTTGAGTTCATCGTTCAAAAAAGCTATGAGCAGCTCAGCTTTTGGCAAACTGATGTTAAAGAAATCACCACTCAAAATCATGGGAAGCGAGTGATAGTTTTTTTTTAAAAGAGTAGAACCCCCTTCAGTATATTCCTTTAAAACCCAAATTATTTTTATCTTTAAATATTAAATTTTTCTGGTTATTAATACTATATGGGCCCCAATGACACTGAAAAAAATACTAAAAAAAATCCCATTCCCCCCACTGGAACATAGATCGGTACCTGCACATACATTTTTAGCTCTAAGTTGATAGAAGAAACAATCTTATAATTCAACTAAAATTGTTACAAATAAGGAAATTATTTCTGTATAATTGACTCTTTTATTAATTCATTAGTTATTTACAGTAAAAAAATTTTTTTTGATAAGTATAAATAACCACTGCATTTTTCACATGTTTTCGAACTGCTTTTGTAATTTTCATATCTGCACTTTTGAGGCCTTGAAATGTCACCAACACTTTGAAAATGATGGTACATGTCAAGCCTTTTATCCTGGAATGGCCAGGATAAAAGCAGTGACATGTATAGCAGGTGGATTATAACACTTTGATCTTTTTGCGAGTGGAATTACAACACTGTTGTCTTCATCATCAGCTAAAATACTTTTGTTAGCAGGTGGAGAGGCTCATAATGCTTTAACTATCTCTAACTTAAATTTTAAGCCATCCATTTTTATTTTTTGAGGAATTTTATTTAATATTGCATTTTGTTTGCATCGAAACCAAGAATTTGCAACAGCTAAATCAATGTAATGAATGTGCTAATAAAAAATAAAATACGAATAGAAAAACAGGAAAGAACGCGGAAATTTAAATTTGATCAAGATAAAGAATTTTGAAGGAAAATTAAAGTGATTCAAAGTAAATTTGAAAATAACAAGCTCCCGGGAATCGAATCCCGGGCAATTCATTCGAAGTCAGCTTCTCTAACCAATAAGCCACAAGGGCTCATGGAAAGAGGTAAAGTAAGCTTTTAGAATGAGTAAGAAGAATGAAATGATTTTAATTAAAAATTTTAATTGAAGAGTGGATCCGAAAGAATGTTGCTGGATCTGCTAAAATTAGAATCAGGGATATATTTTTCAATATCCAAGATTGAAGGATTATTAAGAGTTATCTTTATGAAAGAAGTTAGTTGCTAATTTTTTGATAAATTGTCTGATAGGCATCATTTTGCTCGCAGATCCAAGGTCTTAATTCCTCATGAACCGTCGAGCTTTTAATATTTTTGGAGAATGATGCTTTCAGAAGCTTCAAATTGATAAATATAAGTTTTAGCTGTGTGTGCCCAGATTGGCGCGGCATACGTTAAAACTGGTCTGAGGATTAGTGTGTAGATAAGCAATTTATTTTCTGTGCTCAATACAGAGTTTCTTGCAATTAAGGGGTAGATTTTACAGACCGATTGTGGATTTAGAGTCAAGCGCTCGAGTGCTTGATGGCTATTACAATGGAACCCCGATGCGAGGGTAGCGAAGAGACAACACCACACACTCTCATTGGTCAAATCACTTCCTGTTACCCATTTCTGTCCCTTTTTACGAAATCACTCCGACAAATATCCAGCTAACGAGAGGAAAAATGTTACACATCAATAATTTCGTGAATCTGTATTCACAATAGAACAATAACTTTAATCCATAGATGTATAAACTCTCCAAAACAATTTACAAATCATAACTGTAATTGAACAGATTTAAAAAGAAATCAAGTTTTAAATATAATATGCTTAAACAACAGTTTGGGCTGAATTCATTCAAATGATATTGTACTAGATTAGTGAAATGATACCTCATTGGTGATATATCTTATTTTAAAATGTAGGTATACCTATTTTTAGACAAAAAAAAAAAAGAATTGCTGGAATGTTCTTCAAAATTTTAAGATGTGTATGGGGGGGAGTAAATTGATTGATTTTACTTTACATCATACACTATAGCAATAAGGTAAAAGTAGAATAAAAGAAAAGGGAAAAATGTGTTCATTGAATTACAATGTTTAATCAATGATACAAAAATAATGTATAAAAATAGGTGAATTATGGATTAAAACAAACTAAATAACGTGAAAATTTTAAACATGATTTTCTTCACAAAAGATTATATAAAACAAAAAATGAGGAAAAATAATCATTTTCTTAAAAAGAATCCCATTATATTTGCAATTTTTTAAAATGGTTGAAAAAGTCAGAAATTAAAAGAAACTAAGGCATAAGTGAAAATATGATTTCCAAATACAGAGGATTTGGTAGAAATACTTAATGAAAAATATAAATCTACCATATCATGCCAGGAGAAGATTTTGAAGCACATTTGAACTAAACATGCAGAAAATAGTATTATTTACTAAAATCCAAATTGAAATCTATTAGAAACCAAAATCATGCTCATGTAACTAGGTCAGCATTGTTTTAAAATAGGATAGGATGTTTTTGAAAGAGGAAAGTATAGCTGACAAATAAAATGATACAGGCAATATAACTACTAATTCTTTAAGTATGAAAAAAGGAATGGATTACATTAGAAAAATTCTATAGATAAACAAATCTGAAATTTACAAACAGTAAACATTTTTTTAAAATAAATGTATTAAAAAAACAAAAACTTTTAAAACTTATAACAATAGCAAACTATTTGAAAATACCCTTTTTTTTAGAAATGTATTGCATTACAAAATATTTAATAAAAGTAACTATTTGAAATACTTAAAAAAAATGATTACAAAAATTCGTATAAAATCGCTTTTAAAAATATTTTTAATAAACAATTACATTTGAAGATCAATTTTAGATAACAAAGTGAATTTATACAATGCAAAATTTAGAGCTCCATATAATATTTTTCCAGACATTTCAAAGTAAATAAATTTTTAATATCAAATAGAAAAGCAAAGTTTTTTCATTATCTATATTACAAAGAGAAGTCTAAAAGAAGACTAAAAATTATAAGAAAAATTAATAAAACTCACCCAAAAGCATCATCTCCAAATCCTGTTTCGTAGAATGGTTTTGCAGATAAATCATTTAATCTCTTTTCAAGTACACGAGCAGCCACAGAAAATTTGGTATAATTAGAGTCCCCAAGACCTGATAATCATGAAAAGCAAAGCCATAAAATTAGTTTGTAACCAGTAATATATATTTTTAGAAATGCTAATTTTTTATAATTATATAAATAAATAACTATTTTATTCTTAAAATTTTGTTTACAAAATTTTACATTTATATTTCATATGAATGTATATAATTTTTAAGAAGAACAGATAAACTGAATGATAAGTTTAAGAGCTACATGGAAGAAAATGAGTTTTTAATTAAAGTTAAATAAGCTATTAAAGAATATAATCTAAAAAAAA
Source organism: Trichonephila clavipes (assembly GCA_019973935.1). NCBI lineage: Eukaryota > Metazoa > Arthropoda > Arachnida > Araneae > Nephilidae > Trichonephila > Trichonephila clavipes. Next base: position 495,228 of record BMAU01019240.1, read on the forward strand.
ATAATAAATACATTTACAAGCATTAAGATTAAACAGATTAAAAATAAATTTGAACATTCAAAAGTTTAGAAAACAATTTATAAACTAAAATCTATATAAAAAAAAAAGACATACAAATATGTAATGACTAAATGTCATATGTACTTTTTGAATTATTTGAAAGTTGCATTGATTTTTTTAAAAATTATCCATGGAAATACCACAAAAGAAAAAAAACTTGAAAATTATTTAGTTTCATAATTTGGTTTGGATTTACCATACTGTAAAAAAGAAATATAATAACAAATAATTTTATTTTATGCATTTATGTAACACCAATGGTTTTGTTTTTGTTGCAGGCCAGTTTACATTGGTTATAAGTTTTCATTAGTCAAGCATTTACTATTTCTCCTATTATAAATTTTCAAATCGAAGAAATTAAATACTGTATTTACTCAAATTTGAGCTGCAACATTTTTCCAGTATTAATGTTACCTAAAATTGGGTGTGGCTAAGAATCGAAGGCAAAACATTTGTTGGAAGGGGGAAATTGAGTTTCAACACCTTTCAAAAGGAAAAATGTAACTGTCCATTCTCGCCACGTGGATCGATGATTTATCCCATTTCACAGTTTATCTCCAGTAATCCAGTGTAATTAAGCATTGTCGTCTGCTTGTATTTAAGAAATTTTTTTTGTATGTGCTTTCTTCGATCATCTAAACATAAAAAATATTGGTAGTTACATCAAAACGAGTTCGCTGACTCAAGTATAAAAACAGAAGGCAATTTTATATTTAGAAACAAATGGAAAGTAGCGGCCACTGAAAATTTGACATGGATGAAACAAATATACGTCGATGACGTAAACAAAATTATGTAATTTTTGCTTATAAATGTCCTCTAATAATTCTTTTCTATTGTACATACTTTTTTTAAAAAAATGGGGCCACACCTCTGGTATAGTGGTTAGTGACACTGACTGCTGTGCCGTAGAGCCTGGGTTCGAATCCCGGAGAAGGCATGGATGTTAGTAAATGCATAGTGCCTTTGTGGCATGTGGGAATACTCTAAATAGCCATCATGCTGCAAATCCTCTCATGAGGGTGGTGGAAGGCCTCTGATGAACCCCAGGGTGTTCTCCCTCTAAATTGGGGTGGAACCGAGCCAAATTGTACTGTCACTAGTATGCTGCTAACAACAGGCGTACTACTAGCCCCTTGCCACAATGAATTTCATAGGCCTTGTTCTGATGTTACTGTCGATCAGGCGGCATAAGTAAGAACAAAAAAATTGGAGAGATTAATCCTTTTTGAAACATGATGCTGGTGCCAGGAGTTATTATAGGTTTATGTATATATTTGAAAGTTTGCTGCTATAGTTTGAATCACAAGGCATGGCGACAAGCAGCGCTTGTTGTCACTGGCGGAATCCAAGATGGCGGCCTAGCAGTATTAAATCGTAAGGTTCGTTAATAAAATAATCGTAAATAATATAATCGTGTCCTCTCGTGAGGTTGGTAGAAGGGGAAGAGAGGCGGGAGGCCCCTGACCACCACCAGGGTGTTCTCCCTCTGCATTGGGGTGAAACCGAGCTAAATCGTCTTGTCACCTGCATGGTGCTCAAAGCTACGGCTAACGACAGGCGTCACTTAGCCTATTGCCATGATGAATTTCGTGGGTCTTGATCAGGCCTTTGCCAATCAGGTGGCATGAGTAACACCACCACCACAGGTCTGAGGTTCAAACCCCAGGTTGGGCAAGGTTGACTCAGCCTTTCATCCCTTCAATGGGTAGATAAAATGAGTACCAAGTTTGCTTGGGAACTTAACACTGAGTGTTTTCACGTCAGACTGACCACCTGACCGGAACATCTGCTCATGCACCTCAGGGCCCAAGATCGCATATATTGAGTTGGGCACAGTAGGCCTTGTCCCTCATGGGATGTCGCACCACTGAGTTAAGTTAAATAACATAATGTCATAATGTTTATAAATATAATAAAAAAACAATAACAAATAATGAATATTATATGATTAGTACATATAGTAATAATTGTATTTTTATATATTATTAATAAAATAATTACATAACATATATTAAAATTAATAACAAATATCAATTAAAAAGTACTGAAAACTTGCAATAATCCAAAAATATGAAGATAACCATATTGTAATGTTATTACCCATCTTGGCGAAAATAAACATAAACCCTGTGATATTAAACTAGTTCCGAAAGTTTTTAATACTGGTCAAATAAATTAATTATTAACTTCTTATTATTTCTAATTGAATTCTTTATGAATTTCTTAAGTATCAGATATTGATGAACCTTTAACACAATTTTTTATTTTTTCTCAAAAACGAGTAGAGAATTGGGGGTGCAGCTTAGAATTGATGGTGGCTTAGATTAGAGTAAATACAATATATACTGAGCAAAAGGAGCATTTGTTCCATTATTTACCAAAGTTTTTAATTGCTTTTATCAATACACAATTATAGAAGTCTAATATCTTATTTTGTGTGTTTACATTTTTTTTCATTTCATGAATTTCATTCATTTGATCTGTTTGTATTAAATTTATTACACAAGGGGAGGGGGAAGAATATTGAATTTTAGATACCAAATACAAACAAAAATGGATATACTCCTTGTCAAAACATAACTGGAAATCATGTGCATGATAATAAAAATGCATTTAAATGCAAAGAGGCTTACCTAATAAGGCATAATTCAGTTTCTCCAAATAATTAGGGCTGAGAGTAACTCCATGGATGCGACGGAAAAATTTAAAAGCTGAATCAGGGGGTTCACCATCACCAGTAGTAGAAACTATGAATACAGCACATGATTCTTCTAGAATGTCAAACTATATAAGAGAAAATTAAATCGTTCTGTGAATCATATGAGCTAATATTAGAAAACGGAATCTCATTGATGAAAAAGATATAACATGTAAATAATGATAAAGACTTAAGACATTTTCGAAACATGTGGGGTTCATCATGTGAATAGATAATTTCATTTTAAAAGTAGTATTTTATTAAAATTCAGTTAAATATTATTTGATCAGTAGAACAGATCCTTTATGAGTTGTCATTTATTATACTATTATAGTTAGACATTCAACTATTATTCTAATAGGTAGTGTGTGGTGTGTGTATACAGGGTCTGAGAGAAAGATTGAATTAAAAAATTTAAAGCATACACATTATGCTAGATTAGATTAAAAAACATTGATTAATAAACAAATTTTAAACATTACAAGTAAATTTTTTACGAACAGATAAACAATTTTTGCTAAAAAATTATTAAAAAATACTTAAACCATTCAATCATTCTTTAATTAAAAGTTTACATTATCTATATACATATATACATACACATACATTATATATATGTAAGGATAATTAAATTAGATTAAAAATTAAATTCTCTATCTAGCACTTAACTCATATTTCTCATTTTATCTTCAAATATCACATTAATCATCCATTTATTTCTTCGAAACATATGACCCATACAAAAAACATTTCTAAGTCCAGATCGTTATATTTAATAGCCCTATATGTCAGAATTAACTTTCAAGTACACTCATAAAATCAGCAATACTTATCACATCTGTGTTTTAAGTGTTAACCCACTTAGTTTTTATGCAGTGTTCTTTTTTCTCTCTCCTCTCAGCATCAGAGCTTGTATAGATTTCATCAAATAAAGATCCTTTTTTAAAATTAAGTCTGATTCTGGGGCTCCAAAACATGTCATATAATAAATATATATACATATACATACATATATATAACTTTAACTTTAATATGGTAGAATTCTTGGATTTAGAGAGAGATTTGCATCTTATTAACAATAATGCAGTCAGTATCATTTTTGACAAAAGAGATTCTTTTAAGTACCATATAATATTATTCCTGTATGGAATAGTAACTTGCATTTATCAATTTACAGAAATATCATTTTGAATTTTTTATTTAGAAATGATAACTTAACTACCCACAAAATAGATAAATTCAATAATATAAAAAAAAATTTCAATGTTGTTTAGATCATGAATACCCTTTTAATTTCTTAAGAACTTATATCCATCACAAATACATTAACCGTTTTGCTACTTCTAAATCCAAATCCACCACACAACAACAGGATTTCAAAGTCAGCATGTTAGTGGTCTTGCTGTGAAGATTATATCATAACACTCATATCACAGTTTACATCTTTTCCACACATATCTTGAACATCTTACACATTTTTGACAACCAACCAAATTAGAGCCTAGCAAATTTACATTTTTGACAATCAACCAATTCAAAGCCTACCATATTTGATTGTCATTTCTCATGGTATCTATCTTTGCTGGCTGGTTTAAAAGTTAGTTCAAACTATGTGTTTATGTATATTCGAATTTTTTAACTCTGTGAATAATTGGTTTTCATTAATTTCAAGATACTTGATTCTCTTGGAAAAAGTTCTGTGAGTAAAGAAATTTTGTTAAATTCTTTTTTGAAAAATACTTTTGGGATTTTTTTGCATTAAGAGTTTGGGAGAGTTTGTTGCAGAGTAGTAGTCAATGGTTTTATCATACTCTCTGTGAGTTTTACATACTTTGAATTTTTGTTTATTTTATTTGGTTTTTTCTACCGAGTTGCAAAGGGGGAAGGTTGGCGCCTTCAAACTAGTTTAACCCCACTTATTCGATCCTAAGTCCGAAATTGCTTTCTGACTCGCTATGTTCTTTTTTGTAGTTCCTTTTTTGCATTTTCTATAAATTCTATCTTCATGTTTAGCTTTTATATTTTTATTACCTTATTTCTTGTTATGTTCATTATCTTTATTTCTTGTTTTTGATATATTATACAAATTTCTTTCATAAATATATATAAAGATGTAAAATGATCCATAATTATCAAATCAAAGAGGAATCTAAATTTACCTTCTGTAAGACATAACTGTATTTACTTATTGACATGTAAAAAATGCCAATTTAAATATATTAGACTGACATCTAATAAAATTAATATTAGAATTAATTAACATAGGTTAGATACTAAATACTTCAATAGTATTAAAAACTCAAATAAAATAGAAATACGACACTTAAGTATACATGGTTGTGAACATATTTCACTTAATATTATTAAAGTTGTCCCTGATATTAAAGAAAGATTATGGTGGGAAAATTAGTATATTAAATATTATAATGCAGTTTATCCTTATAGACTAAATGTATTATACCAAGGAAAAAAATATTTTTAATGCATTTAAGCAAAATTCTCACGATTATTATTACAATCATGAGATTAATACAATAACTAATAAAAGGAAAACTAGAGGGGCTAGGATTAAAAGATTAACAAGAAACAAAAAAAAGTACTTACAGATAGTATTATAGATATTTGTAATAGCTTCGATAACAATTTTAACATAAAACACATTAAATCTTTTATGTTTGGACTCAGTAAGACAGAATTATGTATTACAGAAGATGTACTAAATTCACATAAAATCAAAGATTGCCATGCTTTGCATATTATAAAGGACATTCAAAATTTTTTGAAACATAAGCATAGCACAAAGGTTAATGTAAATAAAGATTATCAAATAGAATATTGCACACTACTATGTATGGATAAAATCGTATGATAATATTAATTTTTCTGGTATTTTCAAAAAACACACGTCATCTTTACCAATACATAATATTACTATTAAAAAAGCTTTTAAATGCAGTAAAAAAATAGGTAGATCAATTTTTAACTATAATGTGCCTATAAAGCAAGAAAACTCAATATGTAATTGTAATGAATTTAGACCGATTTCCGGCTCAAGTGTAGTATAGGTGGGCCACATCAGATTTAGCGATTTTCTTTGGATTTGGCGATTTTTATCTAAATGTCATGGTGAGGTATCGAATTCATTCTAAAATAAATAATAAATAATTCCAAAAAAAGTACCTTGCTGACCGCATTTAGTCACCCAAAAGAAGGACTGCGCCTAGTGGCCCTCCTATACTACAGTTTAACCATGATTTCCAATAATAATAAAATTATAAAAAATCAGTTATATAATGATATTGAGCACTTTATATACAAAATAGCTATTAAATATAGTATGCCTATAGAAGCATTCACAGAATTCAAATGTTATATTACACAGCAGCTTAATAAATATAACTTTGGCATGGATAATAATATCTTTTTAATGATATTAAAAATCAGATTAAAAAATTGCAAAATAAATTTATTATAGTTTGTGTTGATAAAGTGCCAAAAAATTTAGCCTTCATATGTAAATACTATTATAGTTTAATGATCAACAAATATTTTGATAATAATACAACTTTTATAAAGTCACCAGTTTCTCAGTTTCTAACACAGAAATAAATAATCGAATTTTGGCTTTTTATAAATAAACAAGAATTCAAATTAATAATTATTTTAAATTTCCAAATATATTTCTTACTCCCAAAAGACCTAATCCAGTTTAGGACAGTTACTAAAGGATTTAATACATGTATCAGCAAATCAGGCAAAAATGTCCAGGAAATAATACAAGATGCAATAAATAATATTAAATCCACAACCATACTTACAAAAATAGTAAAGAACTTGTTGAACAAATGAAAGATAAAAAGATTTCTTCAGTCCATAGTTCAGATTTTGAAGAACTTTTTAACTCTATTAATATCGATGATATGATTAATATACTTGTAAAATTACATAAAGATAATTTATTTAAAAACGTTAATTATGTTAGATTTGGCTCTCTACTTAGGTTTGTACTTAAAGAGAACTTTATATATTATAACTTGCTAGCAACTGTCTTACTAATTTATATTTACATTATTTTGAAAATAGTTTCATTAATAATGCTGAATATTACATTTTTAGTTATATAGATGACAATCATTTTTGGCAAGCAAGGCAATTTTAAACCTAACACTAATTTTTATCCACAATATCTTAATTTAATACAGACAAATTGTCACAACAATGAAGCACATTTTATTGATATACATATCAAATTAAAAGATAATGTTATAGTTTCTAATATTTATGATAAAAGAAAAGAATTTAATTTCAATATTATAAAAGTTCCTCATAGGGAGAGTAATGTACATGTTTCTATATTCAGAAATATTGTTATTAATTACTAGCTGGTATACCCGTTCTTCGCACGGGTGAACTGAAAAATTAAACAACACAGATTGAAGGAAAAAGAAGTTTTTAATGAGTTAATTTAATGTGAATTGAAAATTAAACAAAAAAAAAAAGCTTTTTTGCATATCTCAGCTAAACAAAAAAAGAAAGAAAAAAAACACCTTTGTTAAATTTTAACTATGTAGATCTAATAGCTGATAAAAAGGATTTTTTAAATTTATAATTCCTCGTAACACTCTTGAGGGTAAATTTTTCAAAATACCTCCCTAAGCTCATCTCTGCTCAGCAAAAGTAACACATTCTTAAAAGTTTTGCGTAATGAGCACTTAAAAGTAGTGTAAATAATTTATATCTGAAAGTGTAATACATTAATATTACTTTCTGTTGTATTTATTTTATTTTAAAATTGTAATATTCGCAAGAAATGCCGTTTCTTAAATTATAATGGCGATTCAATGAAAAACATAGCGAAATGTTAATGATAGAGTCAAGTTGGCAAATGCCTAGCTACTTTCATAGCTCGAGCTTTATTAGAGCTTTGTAAGACCCTGTAGGGGCGAAATGCACTTTAATACTTTATCCAACCGCATTATGATTTACTGCAGTTTTTTTCATACAATTTTTTTTTGGATCACTACATGTACAAATTAAGGGATATACATAAACAAAATACTCCACTTTGGAAAATTTAATCTGTTAGAGCTAATAAATTAATTAAAGATATTCCACTGTAAAATTAATTATATACACCGTTCACTTAAAATAAGTAGTCAAATAATTTTCCAAGGTCTTCATTAACAGATAAAACCATAAGACACTTAAATTTTGACATTAACTATTTTTTTTGCGACAAAAATAATAATCTTTGCAATCCGCTGAAAACGCGATATCTACTACAAAACTGTTCACCTTCCCCACTAAAATACTAATCATAGAACCCGTGCTGCCATATATCTTGGAAGAGTGGATTTCAAAGAATATTACAGCTAAGTATTGGTAGAATATTCCTGCTAAGTTGGTGTGGTGTGGTAGTTAGGAGAAGGGGGTGCCAGCTCAAGTGTAGTAGTTCCCGTCACTTGACCATTGTTCGAAATTACGCGGTCTGTCTCCAAAAGCCCTCGTGTAGCTGAACAGTGTGACGTTAATATTCACTCACTCACTCACTGCAAAAAATACAGTGCAGTAGTTATAATTAGTTTTATACTTAAAAATGCAATATCTGCATATTCAATTAAAATTACAGCGTTATAATTAACTACTAACTATAAAAAATTATGAAAGTTTGTCCAAATGATGTAGTGTGAAAGAGAAAGTTTATTTACTTTAAGTACCAGAAGGGATAAAAGTAGTTATTTTGAAAATAGATCAACTTCTTACTACCAAATGTGCATAATAAAATTATAAAAAAAAAAACATTAAAAAAGAGATTTATAAGAACCTCTCCCTTCAAAACTTAGTTTTATTCTGAAATAAAAAAATAGGCATTATTCTGATCACAGGAATTAATTAGAAGCGAACCCCTTGCGTAGCCAAAACAAAAAGAGTTTTTCACAAACAAAAAGATAGATATATGCTGACGTGGGCTTTTTGCTTGCAGATGGCAGAATTTTTCCTTCTTACTTGACAAATATCGTTATATTTTGGACACTTTTTACAAATTTTTATAAATTATAGCCTATGGTATAAATTATAGCCTATGTGTTATTCTGATGTATAAGCTATATTACTGTAAAGTTTCATTAAAATCCATTCAGTTGTTTTTGCATGAAAGACCCACAAAGATTTTCACAAACTTTCACATTTATAATGTATATTAGATATACAACACAATCAATTTCTAGTTTAAAAAAATCAGAAAAAATAAATAACTATAAACATTTTACTAAATATTGCTGAAATCAAAAATACCCAATTAATTTTATTAATAGTTATTTGAATAAAGAAGTTCTAAACAGTAAAGATTAAAATTCCTTAGAATAATAATAGTTTATTACAATAAATTTATCATTTCTCCTAGTTATAGTTATCTCCATATTCTAATATTAGATAACATTACTTATTATTTAATTCATATATACTCTAGTGTCACTAAAGTAATGGTAATTTGTAAACTCTTTTTAATTTTTATTTCTATTCTTTTCATACTTTTGTTTAGTGCTACATTTCAGCCATTCGCATGCTTTAAATCTGCATTAGGGTCCAGAATCTGGCATTAACTTATTTATTGTACTCAGATTTAGTGCGGGATCTGCATTTTTACATGCAATTCTTAGGTACCTTTATCTTGTAATGGATTTAAATATTCTTATTCATTACTTTCAATGTTTTTTCATTGTGTGGTTTTTTTACTGTCTGTGTTTTTCGATTATGATTGATGGATGTTCATCTCTCATTTGTAGAGAATTAGACTATATATATATATATATATATGTATGTAAGTATGCTGATCATTTAGTAAAAAGAAAATTTTTTACTCTTTTATCAGTCAAACTCATACAAAATATGTCAGCTTTCAGTCCATAAGAAGGAGCTTTATCAGCAATTTCTTCGGCAATAGCTTTAGCTTGGCCCGTCTGTGAAGCATATAATAAAAGAAAATGCTTTAATCCATCATTTTTTCTTGCCATGACAGCTCTAGTTAAAAATAAAATTGAAAGCTCTAAATGAAACGATAAATACAACTTTTGTACTGATCATAAAACAAATACATCAATCATTCCGACTACAATTTTATTAATAATTATTGTCAAAAAACTTTAAAAAATTTGATATTCCTGTATAACAAAAAGGTACTTACATATTATACTGTCAAGCAATTTCGAAAGATAAAAAGGGTTAAGTATAGTATAATAGGGGGGCTTGGTGATGTCAATTTCCTTTGGTGACCAAAATCAATCGCCAAGATACCTAGTTTAGCGATAGGTATCCAGAAGCCAAAATGAATTCATTATCTCATCATGATATCTAGATAAAAATCGCCAAATCCAAAGAAAAATTGCTAAATCCAAAGCCCCCCATATACTACACTTGAGCCAAGAAAAAGATGTGAATAATTAAAAATATGTTGCTATACGATGTCTTGTTATTACTATTGTGTTCTGAACATGAAAGAGAATGGATTTCGAATATTGCCCGCATAACATGGCATTTGGGGATGACTTTTGATTTCATGAAATTGGTCAACAGTTTAATACATAAATACCAATAAAAATTATGGTACAATTTTCAAATATTAATATTGGATGCTTTGAAATCCACAAACATAGCAGGAAGAATGGTACTTACATATTAGCATCACTGCAGCCAAATTGACATCATGCAAAAAGCATCATTTTCCACCATAATCTGACTGACTACCCCCCAATATTTAACACATTAGAATCTTTCTATTGTTTTGAGATGGCACAATTCATGGGGTGTCAATTTTGTTGCAGTGATCCTTATACATTAGTAATGAAAGAATTTTTGCAAATATTTGAAAAATACATTTAAACAACTATTTTGTGCACTATTTAATAAAAATACATAGTTTTCATTGATACATATTATATGTTTAAGAAAAATTACTAAATGTACCACTTTTCAACTAAATATATTAAAAATAAAAACACATTAAAAATTTACTTTACTTCCCAAATAACACACTTTTTCAATTTGTGGTTATAGAGACAACCACTATAATTGCAAAAATAGCATACAAATTACGCGAGATTTACATTTTTCGAGCACGGGCTACCATTATATGTAAGTAGCCATTCTTTCTATTAATATACAGTAGTTGAGCACATAAACTTAAAACTCAATTTGAGACAGAAGTAATACTGATAAATTAAAAATTATACATAGAGCTTTATAAATAATCCTTCAAGATTTAGTTTGAAAAGATTTACAATATTTGAAGCATATTTAGAATAGTTTTTTTGCATTCAATATTTATGAATATGCATAATTATACACCTTAACTTATCTGCAAGAATTAAGCATAGTATTTATAATGAATACAAGAGTTTTAACTGTTATGAAACAAAAATTAGAAACAATATTTTGAGGTAATAATTTCAATTACTAAAAACTTACTTTCATGTTTGTGACATATAATTCTATTATGAAAAATAAACTAAAATTAAAACAAACATACATCATTAGTAATTTAACTTTGGAAAACTTACATGTTGTTTTTATAGTTCTCTTTACCAGCATAAATTTATATTTATACAAATGTAAAATCCAAAAATTACCGAATGTCAACCTTTTGTTTTACAAAATAACGATTTCAATCACGTAGAACAGATGAAGCCTTCAAACCATTTAAAAGGTTTTCAGATATATCTATCAATTTAGTAGCTTAATCTCAAAGTGTCTGACAATTTCTAGAACTGTAATCATATCCAATCTTAAAATGAACACGAAAATTCGTAAGCATTACAAGTAATTGTTTAAAAGGTTTCCTCCCTGGTCATTTGCGCATATTCTCGCGCACGTTTCCTCCCTAAACATATGCGCATATTCCCGCGCAGCATGTTTATATCATGAAGCTCGGCATGCAGAACGGAGTCACCAGATACCATTAGTGATGGCCGTGGGTTTTTTTTAATTTGCCACACTATTATCTTCTGAACTAATTGTTACTTTAGGGAGCACATACGATTCAATTGGCAAAAATCGGTCGATTATTCAAATAAAATTTTTTTAGCCTGAATTATTCGGGAACTCTTTAATATTAGAGGTTTTAACCAGTTCAAAATACGCCAAGATCACCAAACAAGGCGAGTATCATTCAAATGTGGCTGTCCGTCTATTTGATCTTACGTCTGGCTACGTCACAGAGCTAGAGTGCGTTAGAAGTTGTTCTCGGTTCTTCCGCAACATAAAAAAATCTGAAATACAATGGAGTAACTTCATGGTCAGACTGACGCCAGTAAGTAATCCGTGATTCCAACATCAATAAATGCACGTGTGAATTCATAGAGTTGGTTTTCCTATATGTTTGTTGACGTCATTCTTGTATCTTAATTTTATCTAACTAAAAACATATGATATCATTATATTTTTTGTATTATTTTAGAATATATATTTGTTATAGGAAATAATCTTAACAACTCTTTTATATAATTTTTGTTTTATTCTAATTTATTTATCTAATTAGGTAATTGTCTACTTCCGACTAGTGTTAGCTGGCATATTTATTTATCCTAGTTCGGTTGGATCCTAGCATTTATTTATAGTTCATGGTACACTTAGGTATGGCTCTTAGTTATTTTAGTTCTTAATTAATTTAGTAGTTATTTATTATATAGTTTTGCGCAAGAATGGTTGACAGTATGGAATTAAAACTACTTTTTTAAAATTGTATGATTATCGAATAACATTGATATCATTTCTTTAAAAAGAGCTTACACCTATTATTATACAACACAGTGTCAGTTAGGTGTGAATAATATAAAAATGTCTGTTTGTAATTTTAATTAATAATTCAAAGTCAGAAGAAAATATTTATTCTGAATTTTTTCAATTTGATGATAATTTGTGGGAGGAATGTTTACAAAAATTAAAGGAATGTTTCTTTGATTTTTACCTTCCACACACAAATTATCGATTTCTAAATTATTTATAATTATTCTTTGCTGTTAAAATTTAATGTCATTTCTTTCTTTAAATTAAAATACAATATTCTTAAGGGGAATGAAACCATTACAAAAGGGGTAACAATTTTTAGAAATGATTACATTTAATTTGATATGTTATTATCTTAATTTTTTGAAGTACATGTCAAACTTGCAAATAAGTTTATTTCTTGAAGCCTGTGTACATAGAAAATTAGTTAATATGAAAGTTTTAGATAAATGAAGAGAATTATCTTTTGGTAAAAGTGTTTTTTATTCTATCTTTTTTTTTTTGTTGAAATCTCAGTGGCTACTTAAGAAGTAAGTATTTGTTTATCCATGATTTAACTATTTTCCTTTCTTGCACAAATCCTTAAAATAGTTTGATTCCTGAAAACTCAGTATTAGGCATGTGAAGGTAATTAAGGATGTGAGTATATGATTCATATATATGTCTCCTGTGATGAGAATTGAATTTTTTTTACAACTTTTTTTTCATGAATTGCAAATTTTATAATAGTATGGCTTACCAATGGGGACATTAAGCACTCTATGTGAAGCATTATAAGTGTCAGACATTTGAAATAATCCCGTAATTTTGGTTTGATTTATCAATACTATAGGAAGTTCTTAATTTTGTTTCCTTTGTACTTATATGCTACTAGCTGATAAACCTGTTCTTCACACAGGTGTGAATTTATATATAGAAATAATCTTATGCATGAAATTTTTCTCCCCCCCAGTACTTCATTATTTAGAAATGGTAAATAACAATTTTCTAAAAATATATATTTACTCGAGTTTACCTATCTACACTTAAAATTCAAATGAATATTTTATTTCAATGTGGAATAGTTATTTGTTGAAAAATGAATTTTTTGTTTACACAATGTATTGCGTATAAATACTTCATATATATTTTGTACAATATTATGAAGCATTTAAAGATATTTAAAAATATTTCTAATAAAATAACATTCCTATTTTTGACTGTCTGATTTACTTAGTAATTATCCTTTAAAAATGTTTGGAATTTTTTTTAGAAATGATTACATAAAGTAATAAAAGAAAATACTATTTCACTATTAAGTTAAAGGAATGAATCATATTAATATATAATTTTTAAGAAATATTCAATGTAATATGAACTTCACCTTTATATCTCGGCTACTAAATATTATGCATGGATATGCGACACTTGGATCACAAATTCAGATTATTAATGCGAGTATGAGCTATATTAAAAATTTACATTACAAATTCAATAATTTTTTTAATTGCCTTTGTATAAAGTACTTATAACATGTTGAACAACTTGTTTTAAATAATTGTATAATATTAAGGAATATTTCATCAGAAAAAATGCTATAATTTTCACAAATTCAATTTAATTTCTTATTGAATTGCATACTTCTTTAAGCTACAGTTTCTCATTTTAGATAGAGTTACTATGAAAGTTTTTGATTAATAATAAATATTTATTCTTTGATGAAAATGAATCTTATTTTTATAACACAATGAATTGCAAATAAGATAGAAACAATTTAATACAATAATATGGAAATAAATAGCATAAAATTTCCATTCACAATTTCTACTAGTTATGTCTCTTGACCAGATATTTATGTTTAGTGTTAAGCACTTGAGTTCTGTTGCAAAATGAAGTGAAATAAAAGTGCCGCTAGGCGGCGTTGTTTTTGTGACGTCAGTCTGCGAGCTGACGAATATTTTCAGAGTACTGGTTGGACGTTCGGCGGTTGCCGAACGTTTATTTTTTATGTATTTTAATGTGCCGTCCTCAGTAGAATAAAAGAATTATCTTGAATGACGTCTAGTCTTATTTTGACCAAAGTTACTCAGCATCTGGTAGATGCACCTGTAACTGAATTTCTAGAACATAGTGGCGTCCGCGACAGGATTCGAGTACTTTGGATTTGAATATTTTAGTTGAACTCTGAATTTTTGATATCGAAAATGAATTTAAATGCTTTAAAAGCACAACGAAAAGGACCGAGGACGGCTTTTTCTAATTGTTTGAAGAAAATCGAATCTGAATTAGCACAGGAACTCTGCAATTTTGAGACACTTTCGGTTTTGAAAATTCAATTCAACGATAAATTTGCGAGAATGGACTCTTGCCAGAACGCGATTTCAGAAACATTGTTGTTGTCTGATGATGGTGAGCATTTATTCGCTGAAGATTTGGAAGATGCTGAAATCTACCGAGAAAAGTTCTGGGAGCTTACTACGAAAATAGAACTGAAGTCGCAACAGTGTACTGTTCCGAGCGATAAAGAATCAAGGAAATTTAAACTCCCAAAAATCGAACCAAAAAAGTTCAATGGAGAGGCGAAAGAGTATTTGACCTTTGGAGCCAATTTCAAAAGATACACGAAGATAGAGGAATTGCGGCAGAGGATAAAATGCAGTATTTGTTACAATCGATGGAGCCAGGGTCCAAAGCAGAGAGATTAGTACTAAGTTTCCCTGCTACTGCTGCAAATTACCCAAAGGCGATAGATCAACTGAAAGAAAGATTTGGACGAGAAGACTTATTAGTACAAATCTACGTTCGAGACCTGTTAACTTTGGTTATGAAAAATGCTGCTACTGGAAGAGCGAAGGCAGATTTACCATTACGTTATGTTGAACTTGAAAGTAAATTGAGATCCTTGGAGAGCTTGGGGAAGACTCAAGATAAATACGGAGATTTTCTGACGCCCTTAGTGGAGAGCTGCCTGCCTGAGGAAGTGTTGGTCGCCTGGGAAAGAAGCAGAAATCATCAAACAGAATCCGAGGGATCTCGTTCTTTAGAACAGTTGATGAACTTTCTTCGGCAAGAGGTGAAAGGAGAGGAGATGGTTCTTTTGGCACGGACCGGCCTCACCCCCCACCAGAATCCACGAAAAAAGGATTATCATGCAACACAGGTAAATAAGGTAGAAAAGACGACAGCAGCAGCTTTAGTAAATATGGACAACCCAGGTAAGAGAATTTTAAACTGTAATTTTTGTAATAAGTCGCATCCAAGTGAAAAATGTTACTCAGCAAAAAAATGACAATAGCTGTTAAGCAAAATTTATTGTTAAAAAAGGGCATGCTTTTCTTGTCTCAAAACTGGTCATTTAAGTAAATTCTGTAATATTAAAAATCAATTAAATTGTTCTCATTGTAATAACCATCACTTTGAAATAATGTGTTCTGAAAAAGAAATGAAAACGAAATCTATTCCAAAATCGGAAAGTTCTCTCTCTAACTTCAGCAAAAGCAAAACTGTATTTTTGCAAACGCTTTGCGTTATTATTCGGTGTCAAGGTCAGGAAAAAAGTTAATCCGTGCTGTGATTGATAGTGGATCTCAAAGTACTTACGTTAGCGAAAATGTAATAACTCATCTAAAAGCACTTCCGCTTAGAAGCGAAACAGTGATTCATGCACTCTTTGGGGGGAGTGAAACAAAACCAAAAAAACATGATATATTTCCGGTAGAGGTTAGTAATTTAAATAAGACGTATACTTGTAGTTTTGAAGCTCTTTCTGAAAAAATGATTTGCGGATATATTCCGAAGATTGAAGATAAACAGGTCTTAAATGAATTAAAAAGAAAGAAAATAAAATTTACTGATTCTTTTCGAAAGGAAACGGAAATCAATCTTTTAATCGGTGCAGATGTCTTAGGAAAATTATTAACAGGGAATTCTGTAGAATTAGAGTCCGGCTTAACTGCCGTAGAAACGAAACTAGGTTGGACAGTATTTGGAAAGTGTTCATGTGTAAAGGATAATATTGTAACAACATTATCGATGCATTCTATGAACATACCAGTTAATAAACTTTGGGAACTTGAGGTTTTAGGAATTTCCAGTCCTACTGAAATTGAAAAACAGAAAACTGAACTTAGCTTAAATGATTTTAATAACAGAATTAAAATTCTTCCTGATGGAAGGTATGGAGTAGAACTCGCTTGGAAGTATGACTCATTGAAGTTACCAAGTAATAAAGAATTGGTCTGGAAACGACATGAAGGAATGATAAATAGATTTGGATGTGGGAAATTTTTTATGGATTATCAAAAGGTATTTCAGGATTGGGAAAAATTGAACATTATTGAACGCGTACCAAATTTAGAATTGAATAAAGAATGCCATTATTTGGCTCACAGGCCAGTTATTAAATTATATAGTCAAACGACCAAAATTCGCCCCGTTTTTGACGCATCGGCCTCCGAAAAAGGGAAACCTTCTTTAAATGAATGTTTATTAAAGGGAACTAATTTGATAGAGCTAATACCTGATATTCTCGATCGATTTAGAATGTATCCAATCGGTATTAGTGCGGATATAGAGAAGGCTTTTCTTAATGCTGTCTATAGCACCGAAAGACAGAGATTTTCTTAGATTTTTTTCCCATCTAGTGAAGGGCGGATCGTGTATAGGCACTGCAGAGTTGTGTTTGGTGTTTCTTCTAGCCCTTTTCTGCTGAATGCATCTATTATGCATCTTTTGGAAAATTGTCAACCTCAACATGAAGAGGTTGCTCAGAAACTGAAAAGTTCATTCTATGTGGACAATTGTGTATCTGGTGTGTTTAATACTGACGAGCAGGGACGTTTCATTGAACATGCGAAATTGATCATGTTGAATGGATGTTTCAACCTGCGTGGTTTTGAAAGCAATGTGGCTGGCAAAAATGTTGATAGAAGCTCAGGAGATACTTCCGTTTTGGGAGTAATTTGGAATTTAGAAACTGATACCTTGAAGTGCTGCACAGATATGGATACTTTGACCTGTGAAACAAAAATCACAAAAAGATTAATTTTGGCAATTGTGCAGAAAATTTTTGATCCTATTGGCTTATTAACTCCAGCTACATTGCTTCCGAAACTATTAATACAACATTTGTGGAAAATGAAAATTGCTTGGGACAGTGAATTGTCTCCTAAGGATGTAAATGTATTTTTAAAATGGTTTAGAGATTTGTATGTATTGAAAGATGTTACTTTGTCAAGATGTATGATAATTAATTCCACTTCTGAATTACATGTTTTTGTTGACGCTTCCAAGGAGGCGTATGCAGCGTGCGTCTTTGTGAGATCAATGTTTAAATCAGATGTAAAGGTAACTCTCGTTCGAGCCAAGGCCAGAGTAGCCCCTCTAAAGCCTTTGAGTATACCTCGTTTGGAGCTTATGGCTTGTTGCATCGGTTCTAGACTTGCGAATTCTATTGTCAATGTGCTTAATTTACCGAACTTAAGAATTACATTTTGGTCCGATTCTACTACAGCCCTTTGGTGGATAAAGGAAAAAGGGAGTTGGTCCGTTTTTGTAGAAAATAGGGTTAAAGAAATTCGTCAACTAACTCGAGGTCATTTATGGAAGCATGTACCCGGAAATCTTAACATTGCAGACTTATTATCGCGTGGTTGTTCTCCTCAGCAAATGCTTATCTCTAGGTGGTGGGAAGGACCTTTGTGGTTGCGAGAAAGCCCTGAATATTGGCCTCTTGGAGAAACTCCTGGCGATTCGGAGGAAGTAGAATTGGAAAGGAAAAAAATTAAAAGTGGTAAATATTGATCTCTCAAGAGACGCACCTCCTTGGCATTTGTATGCTATATCTGATTATAATAAAATGATTAGAGTTTTTTCATGGATTTTAAGGTTTGTGAATAATTGTACTTTGTTGAATGGAAAATGTAAGGATTCTGAACTTTCACAATCAGAAATTGAAAATTCTGAAAAGAAATTAATTCGTTTAGTTCAGAGCTATTACCTTCCTGATGCGAAATCTTCAAATTATATTGAGACTTACATAGATGATGAAGGTATTTTACGGGTGAAAACTAAAATACTTAATCGAGATGATGAAAGATCATTTTTGTACCCAATATTGTTACCAGAAAAATGTGTGAACTTACTAAGCTATTAATTAGAGATGTACATAAGAAAAATTGTCACGCGGGAATTCAAATGATGCAATGTTTGTTAAGAGAAAGATATTGGATAATTAGAGCTAGGAAAGCTATAAAAAATGTTCTGTATAATTGTATATTCTGTAAACGCTTTAAAGTTAAATCCATGTCAAGCGAACCAACGCCTTTACCACCAGACCGAGTAACAGACTGTGCACCTTTTTTGAAATCGTAGGAATAGATTTGGCGGGGCCTTTATTTTTGAAAGATGGAAGAAAAGTGTGGATAACTTTGTTTACTTGCGCGGTATACCGTGCTATTCATCTTGAACTTGTTAATTCCCTAACTTCTGATGCTTTTCTTTTGGCCCTTAGATGCTTTATTGCTAGGCGTGGTCGGCCACGAACAATCTATTGCGATAACGGAACTAACTTTCGAGGCGCTTTTAATGATCTATCAAAATTGAATTGGAGCAAAATAGTGGAAGAAACTAGAACTCCAAAAATATTATGGAAATTTATCCCACCTACTGCAGCTTGGTGGGGAGGCTGGTGGGAAAGGCTGGTCCGCACTGTAAAAGAATTGTTAAAGCGTACTTTGGGTAGATCAGTGTTAAAATATGATGAATTGTATACTGTGCTTTGTGATTGTGAATCCATTATAAATTGTAGACCATTAACATATGTGTCAGAAAATCCGGAAGAATTGATTCCTCTTACACCTAGCATGTTTCTTATCAGTAATAAAAACTCAAACATTGAGGATATTGAAGAATTAAATTCGAACAGCCTTAACAAAAGAATAAAATATCGGAGTAAGCTGTTAAAAGATCTACGCCAACGCTTTAGGAATGAATACCTTAGTCAACTTATACAGAAACATAATGAAAAGGAATCGCGTGATCCTCAGATTGAAGTAGTTTTAGTTGGAGATGATAACAAAAAACGATTGTTCTGGGCATTAGCCAAAATTATTGAATTAATTCCAGGGCGAGATGGCAAAATTCGAACGGTTAGACTTAAAACTCAACACGGAAAAAATGTTGCGACCAATACAGCGTATCTACCCTTTAGAGATACGCTCAAATGAAAATCTTCAAAGGGGTATGGAGGAATCAATTCCCACTGTATCTGAAACTCTGTCACCCGATGAGGTAATATTTAAAAAATATACTTCATCCGGGAGATGTGTGAAGAAACCAAAGAGACTGGATTTATTTAATAGAATTTGTTATGTGCTTGAGACTCTTTGCGAGTCTCAAGGGGAGGATGTTTGCAAAATGAAGTGAAATAAAAGTGCCGCTAGGGCGGCGTTTTGTGACGTCAGTCTGCGAGCTGACGAATATTTTCAGAGTACTGGTTGGACGCTCAGCGGTTGCCGAACGTTTATTTTTTATGTATTTTAATGTGCCGTCCTCAGTAGAATAAAAGAATTATCTTGAATGACGTCTAGTCTTATTTTGACCAAAGTTACTCAGCATCTGGTAGATGCACCTGCAACTGAATTTCTAGAACAAGTTCCATTTCATGCAAATTTAAAACTTACTTGGAGAAATGTATTGGCATTTTATTTTGTTATCACTAATATGTATCTAAAGTGTCCTTTTATATATAATTATACTTTTAAAAAAAGAAATTGATCATTATAATACACAAGAGCCCAAAATTTGTCTTCGAAACATATGTCGCACAAAAATATCAATGTTTTGACCAATTAACCTCTTAATAATAATTTTGAAAAAAGATTCTCTGTAATTCTCTTCGATAAATATCATAAAATTGATCAAAATACTCTTCTTAGGTCAATATTTGCAACAAACTCAATGCAACAAATTTATTCAGGACTTATATCATGAGATTTATTTTTTCAAAAGTATAAAATAAATCTAATCTCTATAATGATAAATCTACAAACTGTGCAAATACCAACAAATGCACATTTGTTATACATATGTAGTAAAAAAAATTGTATATGTGTGAGATAGGTTTTTATACCATACAGTCAAACTCTGAAAAACATATGTGTTGATACCACGCAAATATATTACAATTTTTATTTTTTTCTAAAAGAATTATGAATTCAAAAATCACTTTTTTTATTTTGGTCTTGTAGGAGGGAGCAGGACTTGTATATTTAATATATGGACACAAATTTATATTCTACTATATACACATTCTAATTTAAAAATTTTAATGCCTTAATTTATTACCATATTTGGAATTCAATTCTCGATAAATCATATATTTTACCTTAAATAGTGCAGCGAATAAAGATTTTTAAAATGTAGCGCAATTCTTTTTTATGTGTAATTTTACAAATGGTAAATGATCATTATGATTTCTAATGTTTGAAAGTGGTTCTTTTTTCAACTAGCATAAACATTAACAGAGCTGTAATAAAGTAAAATATTTTTCCATTTCTTTATTTTTTTTCTTTTCCCTGTAATATTGTAAAATTACTAAATAAAATAAGTTTTATAAATATATATACTTCTTTTTGATATATGTATGGTTACATATCAGATTCTTGTGTTCTAATTTTAGATAATTAAATGCTGAAGTACCTCTGTTAACTACTCTGAAGATGTGTAAAATAAGTAAAATTTAAGTTAACTAAACATAATATGTTCTGAATATAACTAGATATAAAATAAAAAAATATTTGCTTTTAAATATTTACATTCTTGTAGAAGTAAGTCTACATCTATCCAAAATCCTTTTTGAAGAAGTTTCATTTGTCTTACGGTGTTGAAAACATTATTCAAAGAGTGGTCAAACAAATAAACACTGGGAAGATGGTATATAATCCTCACTCTTCATCATGCTATCAAAGCACTTAGATTTGTTATAATGATATTAAAAAATGATTTTTTCTTTCGAAATATCCTTTCTATAACTGATCGAGCAACCATTTCAGCAAAATAAGACATTTTAGAAAGTAAAATGTAAATCTTTAAGAACAAAATAATCGTACGCAATAGTAAACAAACGACGCCATATTCACCGGTTGACGGAATCACGTGATCGCGACGTCACATGAATTTAGTCCATTACACCTTTTACAGAAAATACATAAAAGAAATTAATTTTTAATGTCAGTTTTGGGCTTATTTCTGATTAAAACTTTTGATCTGTTCTTAGAATAACTTGAGTGTAGTTGAAAAGATTAAAATATTATAAATTTGTTCGTATTAAAATATATTATCTTTCATATAGGATTCTTTTTTGAAGTAAAATTTCAAATTTTCTTTTGAAACAATTAATATTTTTTTAATTAGAAAATCTTGTTTTTTAAACATAAAATAAAAATTTTAGAAATTTTTATAAAATAGTATTAAATAAATAAACCTAATTTATATATGTAAGGATAATTAAATTAGATTAATAATTAAATTCCCTATCTAGCACTTGACTCATCTTTCTCAGTCCCATTTTCAAGTATCAAACTAATCACCCATTTATTTTCTTCCGAACATATGGCCTAGCCAATAAACATGACTAATTCCAGATCGTTAGATTTAATAGTCAACATATGTCAGCATTAACTTGCAAGCACCTTCTTCAAAGCAGCGATACTTAACATATGTTTTTCAAGTGTTATCCACTTGAAACCACCACCATGGCGTGCTTTTTACTCCCTGCTCGCAGGCAGAACAGATGTAGAATTGGTTGAATAAAGACCGTCCCTTTTTCTAACTTTAATCTGATTCTGTCTCCAAAATCATGACAGAATTAAAGCCGGCAGGATTTTTTATCTGCGAATGGATTTCAAATCTTAACGTAAAAAACTAATCTTTTTTTATAAAATAATTTTAATATAAAAACTAAAGCCAGCGACCATAATAACTGATATGGAGAATTTGAAGGAACACCGAATGCACCATATGCCAAGATGCTGAAGACGTCGGATTTCCAGAATAAAAAATGGTACGGAAAAAGAAAAAAAACGCGCTAGTGATCCCCGGAAGAACATCGCTCTTAACACCGAGAATAATGCAGTGTTTACCGCCGAACGATATTCTGTCTTTGCTGAAGAGGCCATCCAGTTTACCGTGAATGGAAGAAACATTCTAATGGAGAGAAAAAGAAAAAAAAAAGGGAGAAAGCGTGAATCCCCTAAACTTCATGATGAAAGATGTCAATCCCTTCCGCCAGAATAGATAAAAAATATGTTTTTCTCCGAATGGTATTGTGATTTAGTTCCAGTGATACAATGATGGAAGGACCAACACTACCAGAAAAAAAAATCTTCGCCTGAAAGTCTGCACGTTAATACTGTGAAATAGTGAAGTATCAACATGGGAAAAATTAATGAATAAATAAAATTTTACTAGTGAAATAAAGTGACACCAGCATCTGGATGACCGTTCACCAAGTGTTTCTGACGCTGCAAAGTGGAGGTCAGTTAAATTGTATATTTCCAATTTTAGTAACATTGAAAAACCGAGTTTTGCTGAACAGAACTTTACGAAAAAGAATAATATATGATATGATATGGTATTTAATTTTTATAATATAGTTGTGTTATAAATGAGATATTTTCTTTATATTTTAATTGAGAAAACAAAGTATATAGGTTTAGTCATACAAAATTTTGAGAAATTTTAATATACTTCTTATAATTTTATCTTAAGATGTCGAATGAGTTAACAGTTATGATAGAAATTGGTGTTTTAAAGTAAAAAGATATAAATTAAATTATTAGAGAAATGACTCTAAGGTACTAATACTAATGATGTTGATTTTGAGAAGAAACAAAAGTAAAGTCACGTTGCATTCTTTTTCTCCACTGAATTTAATTATTTTGTTAATTATTTTATTCAGCAGTAATCTTATTGCATGTCATTTAATTTTTTTTTATTTTGAAATTGTGTGTTTTGATATACTGGCCATATATCAGGATTCACTATTTCTCGAAATTTTCCTTATCTAAAATTAAAATTAATTTAATAACTTGAAGCTTATTTTTGGATATTACACAATGGATAAGAGAGAATACAATCATTATAATTTTGTATATGTCTCGAAACATTAAGAGGACAAACTTGTTTAGTTTGATATGTACACCTCTCATTGTTTCTTATCAGCATCCCTGAACATCTGTGAGTTGATGACGCAGATTTCTCAGAGAGATGTGTTCAAAATTAAGTAAGGTGATACAGTTTATATTAGTGAATGTGTGATGTAAGAGAAAATCAAGAAATTTTGTCTATGAAACGAATTTTTAGAAGGTTACGGAAAGATTCAAAATATTGTATGCTATATTGTTAAGTTACAGTGAATATTGAGAAAATTTTCATACATACTAAAAGTTATTATTAAAGTGAGTCCACTTTTCCGACTCAAAATAATAAAAAAGAGCTCTTATAATTCTTATATTCTTATATTCCTATATTCTTATAATTTTTACATTTTATAACGCATATAAAATAAAATATTGTTCATTGTGTTGAATAGTGCATATATAAGTTGTGTGTTGTACACTGTTTTCATATTATTAATAATTTCATTTTATTGGTGTCTATGTTTTTTTTATCTTTTTAAAAATGAATATCATATATGCAAAATTTAGTGTATCAATGGCGCCAGAGTAGATTTTTATACAAAATTATTATTTTAATATTTATATGATTTCATGTATTTTTATATTTACTATCTTATTGTTTGATATATTATTTTCCAACATAATTTTTTTGAAAATATCTACCAGCTATAAAACGAATCTATTATTATGAAGTAATAGGAGGAAACGCGAGCTCTTTTTCTGGATGTCGAATAGATTTAAACAAGCTAATCTTCAATTATATATATGGAAATTCATTTTTATCAATTAATTGTCATTACTGTGTTTGTTGTTATAGTTTCGTTTATTATATTGAATTTTGATTTTAGTATTTCTATTGCTTAAATATTTCTACTGTGTGTAATATGTCTTTCTAAATAACTATGTATTGTTTTGTGTTTGTTGAAAATTGATTAAGTTTTTTAAGAGAGAAAAAACCACGCCATGACTCGCTTTTAAAATTGGGGGGCAAATGTAAGGATAATTAAATTAGATTAAAAATTAAATTCCCTATCTAGCACTTGACTCCTCTTTCTCAGTTCCCATATTCAAGTATCAAACTAATCACCCATTTATTTCTTCCGAACATATGGCCTAGCCAATAAACATGTCTAATTCCAGATCGTTAGATTTAATAGTCAACATATGTCAGCATTAACTTGCAAGCACTCTCTTCAAAGCAGCGATACTTACCTTATGTTTTTCAAGTGTTATCCACTTGAAACCACCACCATAGCGTGCTTTTTCCTCCCTGCTCTCAGAGTCAGAACAGATGTACAAATGAATGAATAAAGGTCGTCTTTTGACTTTTCTAACTTTAATCTGATTCTGTCTTAAAAATCATGACATATATATATATATATATATATATATATATAATTGTTTTCATCTTATTTTATTTTTTATTACATACTATGTTTACTTTACTAAAAATCTATTTCTATATATTTTATGGTTTTTTTACGTATTATTTTTTTCTACGAAAATATTTTCTACACATACCAGTGGCGCACACAGAAATTTTTCAAGAGGAGGGGGGGATCCGGGGTCGAAAGTTCACCATTCTTGTATCATGCTCCGTTTGATTTTGCTGATTTTCGGGAACAAAACACAGTAAAAAACTAATTATTGAATAAATAATTGGCATTAATTAGTAAAAATAATCATTAATAACAAATACTTAATTAAATTTTACGTACTATATACTTGGAATTATAATCAATCGGAAAAAAATTAAGGGCTTGGGGGTGTCCGAACCCCAAGGACCCCCTTCTGTGCGCCACTGACACATGCTATATACACTGCTCAAAACAATTAAAATATATTGTAAGTTTTATATAAAATAAAGATATAAGCGAAATTTTTTTGCCGAAAATGAAAGAAAAGAATCACAAATGCAAATTTTTCTGATTTTCAAACTGTGGAGTATGCTAATTTTGAGTTCGACATCAAAAACGTCGCTTCAGCGGCAACGAATGAAATGGGACTTTCAATTGAAATGAAGACAAGGATGATTGGCATTCAGTGACTGCTTTGTTTCGATGAGTACGATGTCTCAGCGAAGTCATTTAACCGATTCAGAAGCTTGGAGAAATGTAGGTAGGTTAGAAGGGGGCCAAACTCAAACCGAAGTAGCGAAAGCCATTGGAGTGTCACAAAGTGTGATTTCCAGGATCTGGAACCGTTTCTTGGAGACTGGAAGTGCAGGCCGAAGACCAGGACAAGGTCGTAGACGGGCAACAATGCCCAAATGAAGATCGTTATTTAGTGTTAACGGCTCGAAGACACCGAAATATGAACGCTACTCTTCTCCAACAACACCTTCGCTCGGCTACTGGCGCCACGGTTTCAACTTAGACTGTCCGAAACCGACTCCATGGTGTAGGTCTGTATGCTCACCGACCGATGGTATGTGTTAGACTAACATCAAGGCATCGTTGCGACCGCAGGGAGTGGGCAACAGAGCATGTGAACTGGAGGAGAAATGAATGGAGCAATGTTCTTTTTTTGACGAGTCCCGTTTTTCTGTTCATCCGGATAATAGGCGTATTTTCATCTGGAGGGACCGTGTCAGTAGGAATAATCCTGCGTTCGTGCACGAAAGTGTCAGATTTGGCGGTGGGGGAGTGTTGGTGTATGGTGGCATCTCCATTGACGGCGCACAGACCTCTACATCATTCGAGATGGACCTTTGACTGCTCGCCGATATAGTGATGAAATCCTCAGACCTATTGCAGTCCCTCACACTGCAGCAATCGGAGATGACTTCATTTTAATGGACGATAACTGCAGGCCACATCGTGCTAACCTGGTGGAGGATTTCCTTTTCGATGAAGGAATCGTACGAATGGAAGGCCAGCGAGTTCTCCAGACATGAATCCAATAGAGCACATTTGGGACGCTCTAGGAAGACGAGTTGCTGGCCACCAACCACCCCACAAACTCCCCAAGAACTGGAAAGAGCTCTTCTGGAAGAGTGGGGCAGAATACCCCAACTCGTGATTCACCCTCTAAGTGGATACCTTCCTCCTGAAAAGTTATTCCGAAAGCGTTTTACTCTTATTTTGCTATTCTCTTCAAAAATGCAACAGACTTCAATTCTTTCCCCCTTTTAAAACTTAGGAGGTCGAAAGGGGACAATTTTATGACTTGGTTCGGCGTCTTTGTTCAGTGAGAACCAGGATAGCAATCGTTTACAGCTAGCTGTTAAGTTGCCTTGGGCAATCTTGTATGAAAACCGTAGTTCTACTCTGTCGTTTTCCCCATAGATTCAGTCACAGTAAAATTAAAACAAACTGCAGGGTAAAAAAAACATGAAATAAATGGCGTGTTGAAAGTTGAAAAATATTTATATTTTCTTCAAACAAAAGTTATTTTTCTGTCATTTTTTAAAAATTAAAAAAAAAAATATTTTGGTATTGCGATTTGAACCAGAAAAAAGCATCCTGTATTCATTTTTGAATATGAGAGTAAGAAAACGCGCTCACTTTCCTGTTTTTAAAAAAAGTTATGAGGAAAAAAGAGTAAAGGCCCTATCTTTTTTTTTAAACAATAAGACAATAAATGGTGCATATTTATGAAATAAAACAGATCTTTCTCTATTCAATTATATTTTTTAATTTAGAATAACATAAAAAATGATTTCAATACTTTTAATTTATTTAAATTTAAATCATATAAATGATATTTTTATGTTAACTGAATATTTTTCGGAAAAAATCTAAATTTTCATTCCTAGTGCTCTCCTTTTCGAACTCCTTGTATTAAATAAAAATATCTTTTCTACATCGGCATTTGTGATAGACATAACACACATTCAGTCAATAATTTTTAATTTTTATGGGAGATATACTTCTTCAAATGCACATGACAGTACTTCTAACCATTTTCTACTCAAGTTAAATTTCTTATCTTTGTGTTTCTTTTATTACAAGGAAAAATGTCACACATCGATAACTACATTTTCACACAATTCAGTCATTACAAATTCTATTGTGAGAAAAGCTCTCCCTAATTAATTTTGTCTTTCAAAACAGTACACTTAAAACAATTTTGTTCAGTGAAGTTAACCGACAGTTCCACAATGTATTCATACCAAATTTTAAAAACAAATTTAACACTTGGAAATGTATCCTGTATTAAATTTTTCAGTATACACAAATATTTCCTGTTGTAGGGAAGATATAGTATGAGATGTGGTGTGCGGTTGTGAAAGAATGTTTTCGTACGTGTAGACTATTTTTGAAAATTTAAATATCACTGAAGCTGATCATATAACTGCAAATGAGCCTTATTTTAATGTGTGCTGGTATCAAAGTAAAACACTTTACAATATTAAACAGCCTATGGGTTTATACTCAATATCAAACTATTCGCAAAATGACTTACAACTTCTATTCAATTTGTAAAGAAACTGAAATACAAATATATCGTACTGCAGTCAAAAATATTCATAATATATAAGTATCCTATTCCTCCACTTATTTCAGTACATTTTAAAAACTGTAGCTGAATGCAATTTTTATATTTATAAACGAGGCATAACAGCTCACACAGTCGTAAAAATGTCCTTATCATTTTTAAATATACTACTATAAAACGTATATGGATTGTAAGATCAGTTGTAAAATCCTAAAAGCTTTTAGAGGAGCTAAAAACATGTAATTTTGGATTGATCAAATTTTTAATATAATACACAAATATCCATGTTATTAAGCAAATACATTTGAAAAATCAAACTTCCTTCTGAAATAAACGTAATTGAAAGAAAAATGTTTAATTGCAAATGAGTGGAAATACATGTTTATCTAAGGGGTATCCCCAAAGTGAGGTAATCCTCAAACTTAAAACTCAAACTCAGTGGCACAACAATCCATGAGGGCCAGGAACTACTGTGCCATCATAATACACGTGACAATTGGACCCTGAGGTGCATGAACAGATGTCCCGATTTGGTGGTCTGTCTGAAGAGAGACCTTCAGTGTTTAAGACCCGAAGCAAGCTTGGTACTTATTTATCGACCCAATGTAGCGGGGATGAAAGGCAGAGTCGACCTTGCGCAGCCCGTTAATAGAACCCCAGACCTGTGGTGTGGAAGCACTATACACTACCATTCGATCCTATTCGGTGAAAAATAAAATTTAATGTTAGAATTTTATATAAATCCCTAATGAATGAGGGAATACAAACTTTTTTTTCATGTAAACTGTTTAGACGGAAATGGTTAATTATGAACATTTCACAAGTTGCATAAATTAAAATTAACCGTTATAGTTTACATAAATTTTTAAGGGTACAAAAGGTGTATTTCGGCTGCACGAATTAATTTTAAAAGGAATACGGTTACGAAAAAGTAGTACAAATCTATCTAAAGTAGGGCTGGTTACCTTACATATTGTCAAACACAACAATGTATTGGAAGCCAATTCCACAATTCGTTGTTATAAAAATGTATGGAAAATTACAAGATTTATTTTTGCATTTGTAATTTATATATATATAATTTTTCCTGGGAACTTTAAAAGCTAGAGCGGCATCCATCAAAACCGCGGTTCTCTCTCTGTTTTTCCAGATCGCCCCTGACTAAGCCAGCTCTGCCATAGTAAGTGAAAATGCCGGATTTTTTGTTTGTCAAGATCATTTTATAGCAGACTGCATTTTTCATGTATTTTAGATGGTCGTTTTATATTTTCTACATCAATATCTTAATGTCTGAATTTAAAATTACATAAAATTCTTGACATTCGCATCAATGACCATTATAATTTTTATTAGTATATGAATGTGTCATCACACGATTACATGACTGTTATTAACATATTATTTTTACCATTTAATTAATATTAAGTATAACATAACGCAGACAAAATTTCTGAACTTTAAAATAAATATTTCGAAAACTACTTCAGATATACTCAAAATTTTTTATTCCTACGCTTTAGCTTCTCAGTTTTGCTTCTATGTAAAACTTTATTGTATATTCGTCGGTTTTTTTTTTGGTATATTTTTTGCTCTTAGCATGCATTTCTCAACTGAATTGTATGAAATCTTCGAAATATATTAAAAAATACCAAAGAAGCTATATAATAAAATTTGAAATTTATATTATACTCAAAGAGTTGCTAGAACTTATGGTAAATAATTTTTAACTTTGCGATACATTTTTTTTTTTTGAAATTTCAAATGGAATTTCTAACATAAAATTTCTAGCTTTATACGGTCGAGATTTCAAAAATATCCAGATTTTAATTACTTATTCAGTTAGCCTTTAAAAAAAAGATAAATGTTGAGGTATTTTGCATAAATAGATATTTTTGAAGAATAATTCGAATGTTTTTGAATAGCTCGAATTTAAAATTGATTTTTATGTTTATTTATATGCATAAATGTCTACTGTAAATGTTTCCGTATATTTTTGATTACCATTTATTCAAACATTCAAGTTATAAAAAAAATTGTGGGAAAATCTTCATTCATGTTGTCTTTGATGTAAACTGAAGTTCAAGCACTTAAAATTCAAATATAATTCGGTGTATTTTAACAATATCTAACTAGGCATTGTACTTAAACTTCCCTGAACACTTGGGCTTTGAAATCTAAGAAAAAATTAATAGATCTTAATTAGTTTCTTTTTTGTTATTATTTTTATCAAAGTGTAAGAAAATGTTTCAAATTATTTGGTGAAGTTTAAATTTATTCATTTTTAGTGGTTGGAAAGTTGAAAAGATTTCAAATTTTAAAGTGTTTGGTGTTTTATTATTTTTTTGGCATCTTATAATGAAATAATCGTGTTTCAAAAACTGAAAGCATTGATTAAGATAAGAAAAATGAAGCGAAAGAATATACTTTAAAAAGATAATTTGTCTAACTATATAAAATAGCAGGTTGCCCTGACACGCCCCAACTTGTTACAGTTTGAAATTAATATGAAACCAAAAGGGAATTGTAACATATTTTACTTATGCGTTGGGACTTTTGAAAACTTTTAAAATACAAGCTAGCAAACAAACACTTCTTGGGTTCTAAAGAAATTTCCCCCCGATTTCTTACGATTGCTCCAGGGTCAAAACACGGGGTTCCCTGCGAGCCATAAAACTTCCTATCAGTGTCCTGCTGTGTTGCTTCCTCCGTCCCTCATTATCTTTCAAGATGTTAAACCTTAAAAGGGGGAAAGGATTTCAGAAAAGTGTTACTTGAAGGCAGAAAAACCCGTGCAGTTCATTTTCGAAGCATCTTTACATTGACGGAATTTTCCGTGCTATCCGGTTAGAGGGTTAATAGCCTCATTGACTCCATGCCTCAAAAGTGCTCAGCGTTGCTGGCCATCCGTTGAAACCATACCCCCTACAGAAAATGATTTCCTTTAAAGAAAACACCTTTTCTAATTCTTTTTTTCTCACATGCACAAATTGTGTTTTTTTTTCCTTTTGTACACAAATGCGCAATAAAATGCATTTTTTTCTGCCAAACATGTGTAATTTATTCTCATATAACTTACTACGTCTGTCGACCATGTATCGACCAGCTAAAAAGTTTCCCAGCCACAAGATCCACCTAAAACCGCAATATCCTTTAATTATTTTGAGCAGTGTATTTTCATGTATTGTTAATATTAATATTTTTACTATAATTTTTTTTTTTCATTTTTGCTATATATATTTTTATATATTATTTTTTTTAATATCTTAACTATAAAACTATTTTTCACTACACTGTGATAACGTCTATATAACTCTATAACGTATGGACAAGTTCTACTTTGTAAACAACATTGAGTGGAACCCACCGGAACTTTTGGTGTAATGTTAATCAATGGGAAAACATCGAAATTCAACTCAGTTTTTCAAAGTTCTAATGCAAGTTTTTGAAACTTTCTTTAACTATATGGATAGAAGATGATCTGTAGATTTCAGATTTAAGATTTTATATTATTTATTTCAGTATCTTTTCTAAAATACCTCGTTAAAGTTTTAGCTCATTTAGAGCAAGGTTGATATAATCGCTTGCTTATCGCCTTTTTTGGCGACTAATGGAATGTTTAACAAGTGAAATGTAAATAGTATTAGCTTGCGTGCGCCATATTGGATTTTTTTATTGTTTATTATTTGCGTTATCGTATAAGATTTATTATA
This sequence comes from Trichonephila clavipes, assembly GCA_019973935.1. Lineage (NCBI taxonomy): Eukaryota > Metazoa > Arthropoda > Arachnida > Araneae > Nephilidae > Trichonephila > Trichonephila clavipes. Next base: position 527,078 of record BMAU01019240.1, read on the forward strand.
ATAAATATATTAATACACAGTGGGCCACAAAAGTGTTCGTACACTTGCAATTTCTTATAAAATTTAATGTTTTCGAGTAATAAAAATTAATGTATTGTAATGGTAATTTTTTTATGATATCTGCAACTTATTCTTAATGGAATGACATAATTAATTTTTTAAAAATAGCATAACTATTTTTTAAAAAAATTAATTATCAAGAAGCTACTAAAAAATTACGCCACAAAATTCTTCATACACTTGACAAAAATCTCAACTTAGCTTTAAATATTGTAATTCTTTCTTAATTTAGAACTTAGTAGGATATCTTTTAGTGTCCACAACAACTGTTAAGCATCTTGGTATAGATTTAATCAGTTTTTTGTAATTTCTGCATCGATTTTCCACCATTCTTCTGCGATTATTGTTTTTACTTCACATTATGCGTTTATGTGTTGTGTTTTGTAGTGAAAGAAGCATTTATCATTCTCATTTATTTTATTGTGGTTCTCATCACACACCGTCTTAGTGTGTTTACATCTTGTAAACTGACTGCCAGGGCAAACTCTCAAAACTATTCTAAGAGGTTGTCATATTCTATTCGGGACCTATGGTCGGGTTTACCACATACTATCCCCCCAGTGACTGAGGGTGACAGCCCAAGGGAAAGACATTAGTTTAAAATTTTATAAACATTATTATATTATTTTGAGAATCTGCACTGGAAGAAATACATTAACAATTTTGAATATGAGAAATATGAGATATATACACAAAAATAAAATATATAAATGAAATATATACAAATATAATACAAAAAAATTCCAACTGAAAGTTCTTCTAGAAGGAGGAAAAAAATATTAAGTGACATAAATGGCTAGTTTTTTTGGAAAATGTACATGTCTTCCTGATTTTGTTGTAAAGATTGGTTTGTCATTAGTAGATAATTTATCATCTTTTATGCTTTTGTTCACTGTAGGTAGAGATTCACACACAGTTTCTGAGAGAAGATGGGCGGGTTTGACGCGATCTAAAGAGAAAAAAACTGTAGTTTTTCGACCATTAACGTCAATGGTGATGGTTTTGTCTATTCTTGACAGAACTTTATGTGGTCCAGTATACGGTTGACGTAATGGGGATTGCACACGATTGATTCTTAAAAAGATATGAGATGAAGATTGTAGGGAGGAATGAATATAGTATTGATCAGTGCAGTGAGCAGATGTTGCCACAGGATTCAGTTGTTGCATTCTGTTACAAAGATTAGTGATGAAATTATTGTCACAAAAAGGAATGTTGGACATATCAATCATGTCACTAGGCAGACGTAGGTTTGTACCGTACACAATTTCAGCACAAGAAGATTGCAGGTCTTCTTTAACTGCAGTTCGTATGCCGAGAAGAATGATGGGGACTATTTCATACCATGTATCATTTTCATGGGCTTTAATGGCCGATGGAAACGTTCCACAATTCCATTTGATTTCCGATGATATGTTGTAGTTTTGATCTTTGCAGTTCCCAGCATACGAGTAAATTCAGCGTTCATTGAAGAACGCATCTGGGTTCCTTGATCCGAGGTGATTACAGATGGGCATCCAAAACGAGAGATACACGCGTCGAAAATTGCGCGGAAAATGGTTTTCGCTTGCATGTCTGGAATTGGGATTGCTTCTCGCCATCTGGAGAAGCGGTCGATTATCGTAAGTAGATAATGATGACCTTCAGATGGTGGTAAGGGACCGACAATATCTATGTGAATGTGACTGAATCTGGCATCAGGAACAGATAATGTTCCGAGAGGTGTTTAAGTGTGCCTTTGGATTTTCGATTTTTGACACGATTCACAACACCGAACCCATTTCTTTATTTGGCATTTCATGCCAGGCCACACATAGCGAGAGCAGATGAGTTTTTTTGAAGCTGCTATCCCTGGATGTGAAAGATTATGAAGATGATTAAATAGTGCTCTTCGAAAGGATACAGGGACGAAAGGACGTGGAGCTCCTGTTGAAATGTCGCAAAGCAAATCGCAATCTGGGGTTTGGTATGGTTTCAGTTCTAATTTAAGAGATGATCCATCAGTCTGAAGAAACTTTTGAAGGTCTGGATCATTTTTCTGTGCTAATGCAAATTCTTTAAAATTTAAAATTGGAGATTTTGTAATAGAATCAATTTCGATTCTGGAAAGAGCATCAGCAACTGTGTTCTCGAAACCTTGCACATGTCGTATGTCGGTAGAATATTGGGAAATTAAATCTAAGTGGCGTAATTGCCGAGGAGAACATTTATTCGGGTTTTGTTTAAAAGCATAAGTTAGGGGCTTTTGGTCAGTATATATAATGAAGTTTCTGCCTTCTAACATATGTTTGAATTTTATTTATAGCCGAATAAATTGAAAATAGTTCCCTATCATAAGTCGACCTCTTTTGCTGACTTTTGTTAAGATTTAAGGAGAAAAAGGCTATTGGTTCCCATTTCCCTTGTAATAATTGAGATAAAGTTGTGATGTACCTCCTCTTGGAAGTACATCTCTCGAAGTATCAGCGTGAGCTAGAGGTGTAGGGTTATCGTAAAAACTAGAATCAAACATTATCTTAATATGACTTTATTAAGATATTCAACTTAAACTTTTTGAACAAATATAATTAATGAGAGAATCTACGATGACGCAATACGCAACACACAATATAATTCAGACCTATCTCAATAATTGAACCGCCTAATCTTCAAATATAATAATAATAAGTAATCAATCCTACCTTATATTATTCTGTAATAAACTTGTCTTTATCTACAAGGTATGCAGCTTTACGTTTAACTTCTAATCGATCACCAATATGTTTATCCACAACACGTAGAACTTGAATGTTTGAACAACGAACTTCAATAATCATCCACTACCACAACGCACGTCAATTGTCGAACATTCCTTTACACTACCATTACATTGCCATTACGCTTACTCTAAGATCCTATATTTATCCTATATTATTTGCATCTCTTCACTTCTCGTTTCTTGGATTTGGTTGGAAAAGAGTTGCCATTAATTCTGGCCCAAAGAACCCAAAGGACTTGTTAAAGAAAAGACGCGTAAGGCGTCACAAAGTGCCTCCAATAGCAATATCTGAAGCGTCCACCCATAGACTCAATTGAGCCCCTGGAATAGGATGTCTTAAAAGGGTAGCTTCTGCTATAGTGTTTTTCGCTGCAAGAAAAGCTTGTTCTGCGTTTTCATTCCATTTTAATGGTTCGGATGATTTGATGAGATTTCTTTTGATTTGTATGCCCTTCTAAAAACTGAACTATGGGGTAAAGTATGTGTGCGGCTTTTGGTATAAAACATCTGTAAAAGTTAAACATGCCCAAAAATCTACGCAGCTGAGTTAACGTGTTTGGTTTAGGAAAATTTAGAATACATTTTACTTTATCAGTTAGAGGTTTAATTCCATTTCCTGACAGATTAAAGCTTAAAAAGTCTATTGTTGATGCACCAAATATGCATTTAGAAACATTAATGCAAAGACCATATTCGTCTAATTTTGAAAATATGCTTTTTAAATGTTGATAATGTTCCTGAAAATTTTTAGATGCAATTAAAATGTCGTCGACAAATGCGTAAATACCAGGTAAGCCACGAGTTACTTCGTCTATAAAGCGTTGAAACGTTGCGGATGCGTTTTATGATCCGAATTGCATTCATGTACTCTCAAATAAACCAAACGGAGTGCAAATTGCTGTTTTGTGAATATCATCTGGGTGAATAGGAATTTGATGATAGGCTTTTACTAGATCGATACGACTAAAAATTTTTGAGCCATGTAATTCAGCTGTAAAGTCAGCAATACAAGGAATGGGGTATTTATCTTTTAATGTTTGAGAATTTAAAGCTCTATAATCGCCAACAGGTCTCCAATCTAAAGTACCTTTCTTAGGAACCATGTGAAGTGGCGACGCGTAGTTACTTTTTGAAGGTCGTAAATGTCCCAGATGCATCATATTTTGAAAGTCTGTTTTCGCAATTTTCAAACGATCTGGTGCCAATCTTCGGGGTTTTGCCACCACAGAAGGACCTTTTGTTATTATGTAATGAACAGTGTTATGTTTCACCGGTTGATTTGGATTAGGCAATTTTGTGATAGAGGGAAATTCTTTCAAAAGTTTATGATAAATTGTATCTGTAGAAATAGAAATTTGAACAGAAGGGAGATTAGCATGCTTTAAATGGCCCACTGATTGCAATTTTGTTTTTGTGTCTCTAAGGCATTTATTCCTGAGATCTGGCACTAATTCAAAATAATGGAGGAAATCTGCTCCAAGAATAGGTGAACTAACATCGGGAATCAAAAAAGTCCACATGAAATCTCTTCTTAAATTAAAATTTAAAGTTAATGTTTTCTGCCCATACACGTTAATTGCCGAAGAATTCGCGGCAAAAAGGGTTTGTTGAGAAGCGTTTCTTTTTTGATAGATATTAGCAGGGATTAAAGACATGTCGGAGCCGATGTCGATCAGAAAAGAGATATTTGTTGTCCGGTCTCGAATGAACAGGTGACGTGATTCTTTGGGCAAAGAATGAGTCGCCGTTATTCTTAGCTGGCTTCGTTTCCCGGCCATGTGCATGGTTGAATGCATTTTTCTGCTCTGCATTTTTTTCCGAACCGCCTGTGAAACCAGCAAATCGAAAAATCACGCTTATTCAAAATACTCCTTTCATGGGAATTTTTGTTCCGACGGTATGGAGAGCGACCACGAGAGATTGAAAGGTGATCGATTCTTTCATTTATTTTTTTTTCTATTTCACGAAACAGTTTAGATTCTGATGTTTGCTCCTTTTTATTAGAAACAGCAAAAGTTTCAATAGGAGATGGTGAGACTTCGAGAATTCTGTCCGCAATGTCAGGTAGCTGAACAGTGCGATGTTACTGTTCAATAAATCCGCAATGTCAGCGGCTTTGTTTAACGTGAGGTCAGAAACAGCAGCTAAAATCGTTTGAACCGAAGACGGCAAACGCTGAAGAAATAACTCCATTATTAGTTTATCATCAATATTCAAAAATTCTGCGCGTCGTTTCATGTTACGCAGCAGTTCGGAAGGTTTTCGAGAACCTAATTCTTCCCCTGAAAAAAGTTTCCGTGCCTCCTGTTGAAACGATTCTCCTGGACGATTTATGAGTTCATTTTTTATTTGCGCGTAGGGGTCTGTGGCATCTGGATGCATAAGGATATCGCGAACTAAAGACGCGGTGTTGGGAGGGAGATTGGCTACAATATAATTGTACTTAGTTACAAATTCAGCTATGGGTTTTGGGGTTGCTAGGGCAAATGTACTTTCGCACATAATGAGCCACAAGGCAGGATAGGATAGATTACATAATGGTATTTGTACAGCACTTACTTCCGACATTGTGCAAGGTTTTAGAACAAAATTACTAAATAAACAATGAATTATATATACATTCAATAATAAAGCGCTATAATAATCAGCAACATTATAGTTAATCAGAATTTGGCACTATCATCTATAGTACATGATATTTTTAGCATGTATCATAAAAATTTTATATCATCAGAAATTATTATATGCAATTAATTAAATTTAGCATTAAAGATAAAAAAATTAAATAAGATATGAAATTAATAAAACAATTAAATTAAATTAAAAGCACCAGAAAAATGAAACAGAGAAAAAAAATCCACTTAACTGTGAAATATTTACAGCTGAAGATGCGTGCCACACCCGGAATCGAAATCAGGGAAGTAGATACTCCGATCCATGAACAAAGGAATTGAGTCCTTATTTTAAATGCTCGTAATTGACAATGTTTTCTTCATGACCATCGATTTAGTAAAAGACTGTTCACAAGTTTAAATTTTTGCGTGAAGGTACGGGGTCACCATTGTAGTGAAAGAAGCATTTCGCATTCTCTTTTATTTTATTGTGGTTCTCATCACACACCGTCTTAATGTGTTAGCATCTTGTGAACTGACTGCCAGGACAGACTTTCAAAACTATTCTAAGGGGTTGTCATATTCAATTCGGGACCTATGGTCGGGTTTACCCCAGTTTTCTTTTTTTTACATCAAAATCTCCCCAAATACGTTCTACGGAGCTAAATAAAGTGATTGAGGAGGTGCTTTCATAATTTGGGGACAGTTGTAAAGACACCAGTGGCGTGCATTGACAGCAGTGCGCTTGGCGTCATTATCCTGTTAAAAAATAAAGTCGTTTCTAATATCCAAAGTTTGGGTGGATAATTTAAAGTTTCTCTTTAAAATATTTAAATAGAGCTCATGATTCGCAATATCAACAAAAAATACCAAATTCTGGGGCCGATTTACACCCCCCACGCAAGAACACTTCTACCTCTTGTTTTATTGATCCAACTAGATTCTTGGAATTCAGTTTCAGGAAATTCAAAATTGGCAGCAAAGAGAAATTTTAAATTATCCACCTAAAATTTGGGTATTGGAAACGATTTCATTTTTTAGTAACATAATGCCAAACTCACTGCTCTCAATGTACGCCACTGGTGCCTCTATAACTGTCCCCAAATTAAGAAAACACCTCCTCAATCACTTTATTTAGCCCAGTAGAGCATATTTGGTGAGATTTTGATGTAAAAAAAAAGAAAACGTGACAAATAAACACAAAATGTGAAGTAAAAGCAATAATTACCGAAGAATGGAGGAAAATCGATGCAGAAATTACAAAACTGATTAAATCTATACCAAGATGCTTAAAAGTTGTTGTAGACACTAAAAGATATCCTACTAAGTACTAAATTAAGAAAGAAATACAATATTTAAAGCTAAGTTGAGATTTTTGTTAAGTGTACGAAGACTTTTTTGGCGTAATTTTTCAGTAGCTTTTTGATAATTAATTTTTTTAAAAATATTAGTACTATTTTTAAAAAAAATTATTTATGTCATTCCATTAAGAATAAGTTGCAGATATAAAAAAATTACAATTACTATATAATAATTTTTATTAGTCGAAAACATTAAATTTTATAAGAAATTGCAAGTGTATGAATACTTTTGTGGCCCACTGTATATGTGATTTTTTTGTTTCTTTCTTGGATATGAAACGAAAAGTAATTACAAATATTTCAGAAATTTTTTTAATTGTTTGTGTTTGGTAAAATTTCTTTCGCAGTAAAGTTTATGACCCTAAATTCATTCTATTATGGAAAAATTTTTGATAATAATATAAAAATAGCATGATTTAATTGTTATTTTCTAATATTCATATAAAATTTCCTTTTTGGCTGTTATTGAAAATCTTTTTCTAAATTATTATTAGGATATCCGGGTTTTTAGCACTATTCATTATTTAATTTGTTTAGATTGTATGGAAATCTTTGAACAATGTTTCAACATATATTGTATGAATTAAAAATTTCAATAAAAATTTTCTATTTTATATGCAATTCATTGTGTTTTAAAAAGAAAATTTATTTTCTTCAAAGGATAAATCTTAATAATTAATCAAAAACTTTCATGTTAACTAACTCAGGATTTAAGAGTTTTCTATAAGTTTGAATTGTATTTTGGATCAGTACAGTATTGATAAATCATACTTTTATATGTATTATTATTTTTAAAATTTATAAATAATTCAATAAGTACAAAATACAATTAAAACAAAGGATAATTAAAATGAATTTCTAAAAAGGATTACACCTTTTCTAATGATATTTTTAAAAAGTTAAAAATCAAAAGATGAAATTTTCTTAATTTGCATATATTTTTTCAATGGTTTGGAATCATTACTACATTATAAAACAAATATTATTACCTTTACTTTTAATATGTTGGAATCACTTAGGAAATAAAAATTTATTCAAGGCATAAAAGAAGAAATACTTGTATAATAATGTATATTTATTGAAATGAAAAATTCAAAGTTACCTACAAAGATAAGAACTAAATTATGAACTTATGATCGATAAAAATGTTATTATAATACACTGCTGGACAAATGCTAAGGACGGATAACACTATCATCCATAGCAACCACAAAATGAAAGGAAGCAAAATGTGGAAAATTAGAATAAGTGCGGGATATTACTAAGAAGAAGTATGAGTATGCAAATTTTTTTTCCACGTCTGTTCATCCCGTGATAGCGTTCATAAGAGCTTTAAAGGTTTTGACGCGTGTGGACAGTTGTTGTTTCAAGTTAAAGTTTTACAGGAAAGATTTAATAGACGAACTTAAAATTTTTGGCATGTCTTCCCGACATCACATAGATGATTTTATGCGTGGCCGAATTATTGGAAAGATTGAAGAAGGGCGAGAAATAACAGATGTTGCCAGGGAGTTCGACATCGCTCACAGCGTTGTTTCACGGCTGTGGAAGTTATTTAAAACTACTGGAATGTGTAGTAGACGGCACGGGGGAGGTCGTGTTAGAAGTACGACGCCTGCAGAAGACAGATATATCGTCCTATCAGCAAAAAGGAACAGGTGCACCACAGCTCAGCAGGTGGAAAATCAGTTTCTTGCTGCCTCAGGAAAGCAGATCTCCCAAAAAACTGTTACCAGACGTTTGAGGGGAGGAGGACTATACGCACGCAGACCTGTTGTGTGTGTCCCATTGACCAGACAGCACCGTACTGCCCGTTTGAAATGGTGTCGGGAGCATCACAACTGGACTGAACAGGACTGGGCATGCGTACTATTCTCAGATGAGAGTAGGTTCAGTCTGTCATCGGATAGTAGACGCCAACTGATCTGGCTCGAGAGTGGTACTGCTTATCGTCCAGAAAATATCCAGGAAAAGGACCGATATCCGACATGCAGTATCATGGTGTGGGCCGGCATCATGATCAATGGCCGCACGCGCCTACATGTGGTTGCGAATGGGACTATGACGGGCCAACGATACATTGATGAAGTTCTACTTCCTCATGTTCGTCTTTTCCGTGGTGCTGTCGGTGATAAATTTGTTTTTATGGAAGACAATGCAACATGTCATCGAACACTCGCTGTTCAGGATTGTCTAGACAGCGAGGGTATTCAACGTCTCGTATGGCCAGCGCGTTCTCCAGATCTAAACCCCATTGAAAATGTGTGGGATGCTTTGGGGAGGCAAGTTGCTGGTCGAAACTATCCTCCGACAAACAAGAACACCCTCATCCGTTCACTCAAAAAAAATTGCCTCAACAGCTAAATTGCCTCAACAGCTGCTGGATAATGTTGTGCAAAGTATGGTACGACGTGTGGAATGTTGCATCATACTCCACGGTGGACAAATCCCGTACTGATACCTTTCTTTAAGGTGCCTGCTGAATTTTAGATGCATTGTTCCATTTCTCCGTTCGCAGATCAAATGAACATTTTTTTTCTTTCAGATGTTTCACAGCTTTTGTACTTTCCAGAACAATAAATATTCTTTATTCTAATGTCTGAACAGTGTGGCGACTATATTTTATCCTACTAGGCCTCATGTCTCGCTTAATGTTATGCTACATAGCAATTTGTGATCCGTCCTTAGCAATTGTCCAGCAGTGTATTAGGTGTACAACTTCGCTTCCACCGTTTTGCAATAGATGGCTGTAGCGGTAAGTGGTAGTCGAAATAAATAGATCATGGATGCCATACAATAAGCTTAGGTATTTGTAAACATAACGCCATCGAAATATTAGTCGATTTGTGTCTGCATATTTAAGTTATTCTCGATTAAACATGTCAGCATACGAGCGAAAGTCTCGTCATTTGCGGGAGGTTTTAATTTTCTGCTTCAATATGAAGAAATCTGCGGCTGAGGCTCATTGGATGCTATCAAATACCTACAGTGGTACAAACAATTGAGGATACACCTTACTTTTACTTGATAAATCCAACTTTTAATCTAAATAGCACATTAACTAGAAGTGCAAACGTGTTTTTATTTTCACACGTAACAAAAGGGTTAATTTACAGTAAAAATAACGAAAATCAACAAAAAAATATCTAAAATTAAAAATTTCACAAGTATTTGAAATAAACATAGGCAGATCTTTACCTCAAAAAATTGAGGATACACCAACGAAATGTTTGTTTAACTATCCCTAGACTTTTTTCTGCTTGCTTCTATAATAACCTGTGTTTGGACAATTTTGTCTTAAAACTTTTTCGACTGCTACTTTTGTCTTTTGAAATTGGTTATGTGAATTTAAAGTCGCAATTTTAAATGGAAAATTGGTACTCGGAGAAAGACCAGTATTGATGTAAGAAAATTTATATTACGGTTATTTAAGAGAGGAAAATCTTACCATGAAATAGCTAAAATTTTCGGTAGAAGCAACTCGTGTGTCCAGAAAATCATTGGAAGATTTAAAAGCGATGGATTAATTGAAAATAAAAGTGGAAGAGGAAGGAAAAGTATTCTGAGAGATATAGCCAAAAGGAAAGTTTTGAAAGATATCAAGATTGATCCTAAACTAAGGGCAGTCAAACTAGCTGCAGAAACTTCTCGAATAATGGGCTGAAGTATAAGTGCTGAAACTGTGAGAAATGTGATTTGACATGGTCGATATAGCAGTCGAGAAACCTTTCATAAGCTTACAAAATCAGAAAGAGTGTTTGGAGTTTGCAAAAACTCATAAAATGAAGACAGATAACTTTTGGAAGAAAGTTATATTTAGTGACGAAAGTAAATTCAACATTTTTGGAAGTGATGGCCGTCGCACCGTTTGGAAAAAGCCGAACACCGCTTTGGATCCAAAAAATTTACATCCTACAGTTAAACATGGTGGTGTCTCAGTCATGGTTTGGGGTCCTATGGCTTCAAATGGGGTAGGAAATTTAGTTTTTATAGATGGCATAATAAATCATAAGCTTTATATAGATATACTCAACAACAATCTTAAAGAAAGTGCAAAAAAATTGGGTTTCGATGGAAATTTTATTTTCCAGCAAGACAACTACCCCAAACATACGGCACGTAATGTCAAAATGTGGCGTTTTTTTCATTGTAAACAGCAATTGCACACACAACCACAGTCCCCTGACATCAATGTCGTAGAAAATTTGTAGGCCACATTCAAAATAGCGGTCCAAAAACACCAAATTAGGAACAAATCCCATTTAAAGCAAGCGTTACAAGAAGAATGGGATAAAATATTTCCAGATACCCCCCAAAAATTGGTCGAATCGGTACCAAGACGTTTGGAGGACATTATAAAAGCCAAAGTACATGCAACCAAATATTGACACTGTCTTTGTATGTGATATGTCACAAAAATTTCATTGGTGTATCCTCAATTTTTTGAGGTAAAGATCTGCCTATTTTTATTTCAAATACTCGTGAAATTTTTAATTTTAGATATTTTTTTGTTGATTTTCGTTATTTTTACTGTAAATTAACCCTTTTGTTACGTGTGAAAATTAAATCACGTTTGCACCTCTATGTAATGTGTTATTTAGATAGAAATTTGGATTTATCAAGTAAAAGTAAGGTGTATCCTCAATTGTTTGTGCCACTGTATGGTGAGGCCGCTATTAGTGAAAGAACGTGCTGAGAATGGTTTCAACGCTTCAAGAACGGTGATTTTGACGTCGAAGACCAGCATGGCATTTGGTGGGACCAGCTCGGCGTAGTGTACTATGAGTTGTTAAAACCGACTGAAACAATCACAGGCGATCGTTATCGAACGCAATTATTGAATCATAAATGTATAATCAGTTTTTTACAATAAAGCCTCGAATTTCAGAAAAAAAACGGTGGAAGCAAAGTTGTACACCTAATACATATACACTTGTTAAGGAAAAAATACTCTTTCACTAAAAGGGAATTAAATGGTTTGTAATAATTACTACATTTTTGAACAAATAAATTATTATTGCTTTTACTTTTAATATGTTGAAATCACTTTGGAATAAAAACTTATTCAAGGCATAAAAGAAGAAATACTTGTATAATAATGAAAGATTATTAATGTATATTTATTGAAATGAAAAATTAGAAGTTACCTACAAAAATCAGAATTAAATTATGAACTTCTTTCGATAACAATGTTAATATAATATAAATACACTTTTCAAGGAAAAAATACTCTTTCACTATAAGGGAATTCTCTTAACCAAAAGCTTTCATATTACCGTATTTCCCTGTATATAATACGCAGCGGCGTATTATCCGCAAAGCCTTTTTTTCGAGTAAAAAAAATAAATAAACATTGTGTAATCTACGGCAGTTTTTACGGCGAATAATCCAAAAATATAAACTGCGGATAATGAATGTCATATAAGATAAAAAATACACAATATAATTAAAAATAGAAGTAAGATATTGTACAGAAAAAAAATTATTATTGAACTTCTCTTTAAATATGTATGATATTTTTTACGATAATCTCAATAAAACAAAAAAATTCTTTGCTACTGCCATCTATGTTTTGAGCTGTTTAACAAAACATTACACGCGGAAAAAAAAACTTTTAAAAAATTTAGTAAGTTAACAGCAAAAATTAAGATCGAGACTGCTTTTCCATTGTCTCTTTCTTTTAAAATCCATTTATTTATTACTTCCTCTAATTCTGGCCAGTGAGGTTTTCCACGACTATCGGCTCTTTAATATCGATCACAATTTTCGAAGTTGGTCTTGTTTTTTCTCCACAAACGAATATTCAATTCGTCAACGTTGAAAAACCTTGCGGCTTCCCGACTTCGGTAGCCTTCTCTATAACTTTTAACTTGAAGTTTGCAGTGTAACTTAACACTTTCGCTTCAATATGATGAAAACTTTCAAAGGACGTAATATCTCTAGTCAAGAGAAAATTGGAAATGGCGCCAGCGACTCGTAACTGTTTTTCCTTCCGAGGAATCGAATTCGTTTTTGAATGTAATTGGACAAAAACTAGTTATGGCTGATACATGTCATCCGAGTCATGAAAGCGTCATCTATTATTTATTTTATAAAACATAAAAGGCATTTCTTTCAAAACTTTATTGTTAGCTTTTCTGATGGAGAATGTTTTATCTCAGATAATCTGCGACGGCGTATAATACGCGCAACGAAATTTGAAATTTTTTAACACATAATCCGCAGATTATGTACAGGAAAATAAGGTAACTAATATTCTATGTACACTAACTGTTTGTGAAAATACATTTCAGTATTACTATTAGACGTATATCAAGATTAATATGATACTCAATATTTTATTTGTTTCAATTGTTTAGTTTACATGTGATAAATTTTCAATTTAAATAAATATCTTATGCAACAATATTTTTAAAGATATATATATATATATATATATATATATATATATATATATATATATATATATATATATATACTGCTGGACAATTGCTAAGGACGGACCACAAATTGCTATGTAGCATAACATTAAGCGAGACATGAGGCCTAGTAGGATAAAATATAGTTGCCACACTGTTCAGACATTAGAATAAACAATATTTATTGTTCTGGAAAGTACAAAAGCTGTGCAACATCTGAAAGAAAAAAAATGTTCATTTGATCTGCGTACGGAGAAATGGAACAATGCATCTGAAAGTCAGCAGGCACCTTAAAGAAAGGTATCAGTACGGGATATGTCCACCGTGGAGTGCGATGCAACATTCCACACGTCGTACCATACTTTGCACAACATTATCCAGCAGCTGTTGAGGCAATTTAGCCCATTCCTCTGTGAGTGAACGGATGAGGGTGTTTTTGTTTGTCGGAAGATAGTTTCGACCAGCAACTAGCCTCCTCAAAGCATCTCACACATTTTCAATGGGGTTTAGATCTGGAGAACGCGCTGGCCATACGAGACGTTGAATACCCTCGCTGTCTAGACAATCCTGAACAGCGAGTGTTCGATGACATGTTGCGTTGTCGTCCATAAAAACAAATTTATCACCGACAGCACCACGGAAAAGACGAACACATGAGGAAGTAGAACTTTATCAATGTATCGTTGGCCCATCATAGTCCCATTCGCAACCACATGTAGGCGCGTGCGGCCATGATCATGATGCCGGCCCACACCATGATACTGCATGTCGGATATCGGTCCTTTTCCTGGATATTTTCTGGACGATAAGCAGTACCACTCTCGCGCCAGATCAGTTAACGTCTACAATCCGATGACAGACTGAACCTACTGTCAACTGAGAATAGTACGTATGCCCAGTCCTGTTCAGTCCAATTGTGATGCTCACGGCACCATTGCAAAAAGGGCAGTACGGTGCTGTCTGGTCAATGGGACACACACAACAGGTCTGCGTGCGTATAGTCCTCCCCCTTCAAACGTCTGGCAACAGTTTTTCAGGAGATCTGCTTTCCTGAGGCAGCAAGAAACTGATTTTCCACCTGCTGATCTGTGGTGCGCCTGTTCCTTTTTGCTGATAGGACGATATATCTGTCTTCTGCAGGCGTCGTACTTCTAACACGACCTCCCCCGTGCCGTCTACTACACATTCCAGTAGTTTTAAATGACTTTCACAGCCGTGAAACAACGCTGTGAGCGATGTCGAACTCCCTGGCAACATCTGTATACTTTTCGCTCTTATTCGATCTTTCCAATAATTCGGCCACGCATGAAATCATCTATGTGATGTCGGGAAGACATGCCAAAAATTTTAAGTTCGTCTATTAAATCTTTCCTGTAAAACTTTGACTTAAAACAACAACAGTCCACACGCGTCAAAACCTTTAAAGCTCTTATGAACGCTATCACGTGATGAACAGACGTGGAAAAAAAGTTTGCATACTCATACTTCTTCTTACTAATATCCCGCACTTATTCTAATTTTCCACATTTTGCTTCCTTTCATTTTGTGGTTGCTATGGATGATAGTGTTATCCGTCCTTAGCAATTGTCCAGCAGTGTATATATATACACTGGTGTGCAAAAATTAAGGACGAGACGGTTTTTTCAATATAACTTTGTACAAAAGTTTTCCAAATCAACACATTTAATGCCGTAAGATCCCCAATACGTAAGGACATGTGTAATGTAAGCAACACTTACTAAAAGAGAAATCAGAGGGATAAAAAGAAGCTTGATTGAAAAAGTAGCTTGGAGCGCAATGCGACTGAAGGCCGAAACATCCCTGTGATGGGTGTCCAGCAAGAAACATCCGGTCTTTAGTAGGGAATATGATCTCCCCTGACTGCTAGGCTGGTTTCACAGCGTCTGCCCATGCTGAGAATGAGGGTATCAATGAGTTGTTGAGGCATTGCTGCCTATTCGTCTTGCAGCGCCAATCGAAGCTCCCGAATCGTTACTGGTGGTAAGGTACGAGCTGCCAAGCGTCTGCCTTGAAAATCCCATACATTCTCGATGGGATTGAGATCCGGAGATCGTGCCGGCCAATCCATACGTTCAATATCCTGACTCTCTAAGAGCTGTTCGGCAGCTACTGTGCGATGACATGGTGCATTGTCGTCCATGAAAAGGAACTGCAGACCCATAGCGCCTCTAAAAAGGCGCACATATGTAAGAAGAATCTCGTTAGAATAACGGGTCCCGTTGACTGAACCTGCGTCGAAGATGTGAAGGTCTGTACGACTACCAAGCATGATGCCTCCCCAAACGAGAACACCGCGACCTCCATACCTGTCCCTTTCAATGATGTTCGAGGGATGATTGCGGCTTCCCCGCTCTCTCCAGATGAGTATGCGATGAGAATCGCTACACAAACTGAATCTGCTCTCATCTGCAAGGAGTACTCGTCCCCATTCATTATCTCTCCAATTCCAGTGTTCCCGGCACCACAAAGAACGCCTTCTCCGATGGGCAGGCGTTAAAGCTACATACCGTACAGGGCGTCGTGCAAACAGACCACCACCGTGAAGTCTTCTGGCCACGGTAAAACGCGATATCGGTCGTCCAGTCGCCTGTGTCGTGTGTCTAGCGATTTCTCCCGCTGTCTGCCGCCTGCTTCTTCTGGCCTGTAAAACAATGTACCGGTCATCTGCGGGTGTGGTTCCTCGTAGACGACCACTACTTAACCCCCGGATAGCTGTTCCTGTAGTTTGAAATTGTCTCCAAAGTCGTGAAACGATGATGTGAGGAATTCCGAACTCTGCAGCCACACTTGTCACACTGCAGCCTTCCTCCAACTTCCCAATGATTCGATCTCGGGTAAAAGCATCCAGATGTCGTCTAACAGATTGATTATTCACCATTTCTCGCTGAGGCAGCAACTCGGTGTGATTTTAACTGCTATACGGCGTGCACACAATCTCTTTGCCAGAAATACTGATCTTACACCGACAACATGCTTTATACTACTCAGACACTCCCCCATTACGTCTACCTGCATATCTGCGCATGTGCTACCGTACATCACCTTACTTAATCTCCTGATTAGGCTTTCTGTCCGCTCTGCCTTTTCGTTCAGCTGATATGTTAATTTTTCGACTTCGTCCTTAATTTTTGCACACCAGTGTGTATATATATATATATATATATATATATATATATATATATATATATATATATATATATATATATATTACTTATTTAAAAGCATGGCTTATCTTTATTTCTTAATTTATATCGTAGGAATTTCAAAGATTTAGGAGATTTGCTGTTTATATATATATATATATAATATATACATATTATTCTCAGAATAACTGTATATTTTAAAAATAATTCAATGTGTTCCAGATGTTTCTTGTAACTAGGCATTTAAACTCGCTGTTCTTTGAAGTTGTTCAATTCTACTTGTTTGCATGTATCTGTTATACTTAAAATTAGCATTCTTTTAGATTACAAGAAGTATGTTCTCATGTTGCAGCATTTGTTACATCTGCTGACAAAGATATTCATTGACAAGTTATAGAATATGTTGAAAATTATTGGAATTCATAAAAACCAATTCTTATATCAATTTTTCAAAAATATGTTTTGCTAGAAATTTTTAAAATTTTAGCGAAGGCTCTAAAAATTAAATTTATTTCTGTATATAGTTATAATTACAATGTTTATATAATTTTGTCATGTTGAATTCCTCCAAGAAAGGCTGCAAAGAAAGCTAAGTAAATGAAAAGTTGTGAGGTGATTGTGGGAAGCACAGCAGACTGAGAAGTGTCAATGAACATACTCTCTTATACTGTTAGAGTATCAGTAGTACACATATAATTAAAGGTATTAATTTTGTAATGCTTGCATCAATACTTTGAACTCTATCAATGACAAATCCTTTATAAAAGATCGAGATTTAATTTTGTTATTGTATGTATATCTGAATAGATTTCTAGATATAAAATAAATTTCAAAACATTTCAAGTAAATTTATTTGGCCATCCTGGATAAAATAATATAGACAAAGAGATAAATACAATAAACTAAGATTATATAATGTTAATTAATGGCCATTTTAAACAGTAAAATGACATTTGAATTGTACATTTTTTATATGAGCTGCAAAAAGCTTGATATATATCCAGGTGGCATAGCAGGATGTTCTGTACATTTTATCTCCTTTTAAGTCTGCATTTGGCATAGACCAATCAGCTTATTTCACCCAGCAGTTATGATCTGTCATGGCCTTGATTATAACTGTGACGGTTGTAGATACATTTAAAAATATTGTTACATGTAACATTCTTCACATTTTTACTTGCACTGTAAATAATAGCATCATTTCAATGCTTATTTTGTATAAATATTGTGTTTATAAATAAATAACGATCTAGAGAGTGGTTTAGTTATTTGTAAATGTGCAGTAGTCGTAATGGATTGTATGTACTTTCAAATCTCATTGGCACATTTCACAGTTTATATATACCTATACTATTAAAGAATTATTTGTAGAATTTTTAACTCAAATAAATATACTGACAATTATTAAATTATAATGACTAATAATGATTCTAATATATAAATTCAAATTGTTAAGTACTGCAAATTGTTTTATAGAACTGAGACCATTGAATTTGAAAATCTTCTCATAATTGTACTTATTGGTGTAGATAGTGTATCACTCCAAACTCATTAAACAGTTTTAATTTCTAAGAAATATATACATATGAAATGTTACCATAGTGAAATATTAATGTTTATACCTTTCATTGTCTGATTCCCTTAGTAATTACCTGCTCCAAATGTTTTAGTTTTTTTTAGAAATGCTATCTCTATAATTTCTCATATAGAAGAGCATGAAAAATTCAAGAGCATGGAATGTATGTAAACACAATTTAGGAAATGAATTTGTAATAAGATTAATCAATAACATGGGTATTTTTGTTTATTTAAAAATTTTGACATCTACTTCTGTTTAACAAGAGGTTTATATCTTATACAATTATTGTACTCAATTTTTATACCTTACTGATAATATCTAATAAAATTCTCTGAAATCTTATGAATGGCTTTTAAATTTATTTACAAAAAAAAAAAAAAGGGATTGTTTTTTAAAAATATTTACGAAAAAGTATTAAATGTCATTAACGCAAACAGATAAAATGAATAATAAAGAGTCAAATTATGCAGAATTTCTAATATTTTCACTAAATTTAAACTGAAAATATCTCATTAGATCTATGATATAAAATATTAATTTTTGAACACCTAATGATTTGGCAGTTAACAGTAAACAAGGATTTAAAAAAATATTTGTTTCTTATACATATATATATATATATATATATATATATATATAAAAGTCTCTGTGAATTTTATTTGCTCTAATTTGAGCACTATCAAAATTAATTTAATCAAATAAAATGTGAAATATGTCACACGTAGGAACTAGAAAGCAAAAACAGGAAACTCTTCTTTACATTTGTAGGTTATCTACAAAACCTTTCATAGTGTTTTTGATCCAAATTAAATGAACTATTGTGAGAATTTAGAAATTTCAGATCTTAAAAACTGGCAGAGTTATAAAATCCATGTCTATACAATCAATTTTCTGAATTTACATTTAGCAAATTACAATATTGAAATTATGCAATTTTTAGAAAGGAGTTTTGAATAAAAGAAACAAATACACATATGGAAATGTTCAACGTAATTATTTTTTGTAAAATATCTCCATAAACTTTTTTTTCATGTCCTAAAAATACAATAAACCCTTTTTATATTTGTTCACCATAACTGTTGTAACGTTTGAAAGAATAACGGTAGCGTATTCTTGGTGAATTAAAATATGGAATTTATTTACGTCACAACTATTGAAAATTATTTACAAAATGATACATTAAAGTTATTAAAATTAATTAGATTGTTAGAGTCCACTATTTTGTGAGAGGAGGTTTCGTTGGTTACCGCTCCCGTGCAAGTTCAAAGCATCTCTCCTCTCTCATCTTCCGGTCGGGTCGCTAGATTCCTCGGGGGGTCAAACAGGGGTTGCGCTGGATCGGAAATTGCACGTGTGGGCGTCGAAACTACAAAGAAACCGACACCAGATGTTGTTGTTGTTTTCGAGTCGTGACGTTACAGCTCTCGCCCTCTCTTATGGAACTTTTCCGTTGAGAAAAGTTTAATGGGATGACGATGAGACAACTGACAGATTACCGACACATCCCTTCATCAAGCACCACTATATTTCTGAGCTGCAATTTTAATTACTAAAGAAAACGCTGAAATAAATTTGAATTACTTATTTCTAGTGAGTGAGTGTTCTTGCTAGGAACTTACACAAATCCATATTACGAAATAGCAATGTAAGAAAACATACTATACATTAAATAAAAATACAAACACTCCTATCACAATGCCTAGTATCAATTATACTAACAACATGTTATATCAAATGCCTAGTGTAAGTTGATTGATTGAATATTAACGTCGCACTGTTCAGCTACACGAGGGCTTTTGGCGAACCATAATTTTGAACCATGGTCAAGTGACGTGGACGACACCTGAGCTGGCACCCCTCTCCTAACTACCACACCACACCAACGGGAGGACGTTTCAGCTCTCGACAGATTTAACGTGCATCGCTGCCCTACACGGCGGGTCTTTAGTGGTACTGGGCTCGAACATGTGACAAAGCAAGCCACAGTCCGATACCTATACCACTCGGCTACCGCGGCCACGCCTAGTGTAAGACCTTGCACATAAAATATTCTTCGCCACAATACTTAAATAAAATTATACTAACGACATGTGTTGATATGATATGCGAAGTGTACAACCTTACACACAAAATATTTTTCACCATATGCCTCTTGCGTAAACTAAATACTCATGTATATTTTAAAACCCTGTACACAAAATTAAGCATATTAATACATTTGCTTTTCATGGCTTTATCTTTTGACACGCATCGCCATTCTATATGATATACAGTACTAGTAAATAAATAAAATTTAATACAATTATTAACCTTTAACTAAAAAAACATAAGCAACAATTATTATTCATGAGCAAGAGAACATTATTAACAATCCCTAATTATCTATCACCGATCTGCTGAGACTATCTGCATTTTTGTGACTTTTACCCGACCGATGTACAATTCTAAAAATTATATGGTTGCAAAGCCAAAGCCCATCGCATCAATCTAGGGTTAGAACTAACATTTCTATTCAACCACACCAACGGGTTGTGATCGGTCATATCTAAAAATGAATTTCCATCTAAGTAATAATGTAACCTTTTAATTGCGAAAACAATACTAGCACATTCCTTCTCCGTCGTACAATAACGCTTCTCTACCTCTGAAAATTTCTTACTCAGGTAAAGGATTGGATGCTCCTCACCTTGTTCAGTTAATTGGGTTAAAACTGCTCCCATACCTGCGTTCGAAGCGTCCGTTTGAACAATGAATTCTCGTTCAAAATTTGGCGCGTACAAGACGGGCTTATCAATTAGTTTCCCTTTTAGTTCTCGAAATGCGTTTTCACACTCGGTCGTCCACTTAATTTCTCCCTTCTTTGCTCTTCCCTTCAACGCATCCGTCAACGGAGCAGCAATTACCGAGAACAGATTTATATATTTTGGTAATAACCCGCTATACCTAAGAAAGCACGTATTTGGGTTTTCGTGCGAGGGGGTAGGGAACTCTAGAACAGCCTGAACTTTGATCTCGGAAGGAGTGCGAAAACCCTGACCCACAATGTGACCCAAAAATTTGACATTTTGTTGCGCAAACTTACACTTTGAAGGTTTTATCGTTAACTTAGCTCTCTTTATTCTCTGCAGAACCGTTTCCATATGTTTAATATGCGACTCCCAAGTATCTGAGAAAATTGCAATATCGTCTAGATACGGGACAACGAAATCCTCTAGTCCGTTAAGTAAATCAGCCATGAGTTTACTAAAGAAATATGGAGCATTCTTTAATCCGAAACTCATCCTTAGGGGTCGGTATGTACCAAAGCTAGTACAGAAGGCTGCGTATCGCTGTGCTGTTTTACTCAAAGGTATTTGCCAATATCCTTTAGATAAGTCAAAGACGGTAATAAATTTAGCCGCCGATACTTTTTCTACGCGTTCTTCGATATTCGGAAGAGGAAAATATTCCGTTCTAATGATCCCGTTTAATTTCCTGTAATCTATACATGGACGAGGTTCTTTCCCAGCTATCTCAACTAAAATCATAGGAGACATGTAATCCGATTCTCCTACCTCAATGATCCCTAATTTTAACATTCGGTTAATTTCGTTTTTAAGATTTCATTTTGTCGGTGCGACATTCGATAGGGCTTCGTCCTAACTGGTTGATCGCTAACTAACTGGATTTCGTGTTCAACCAGATTAGTTAAACCGGGATTGTTTGAAAAACATTTAGAGTATTTATTTAATAATTCGCGCAGTCGATCCATTTGTTTGTCGTGAAGGTGTTTGTTCAACTCGCTAGCCTGGATTACGTCCTCGAAATCATAAATGAGAGAATTGTTTTCTAAGTATGGGATTTCTAACTCCTGGTCTGCGAGAGAGTTTTTGTTTCATCATTAATAATTACGTTAACGTGTTCTGGCCTTTTGTAATATGGTTTTAGCATATTTATATGATAGATTTGAGATGTTTCGCGTCTGCCGGGGATTTCGACTAAATAGTTCGTTTCCGAAATTTTATTTAAAATTGTCCCAGGACCTATCCACTGCACTGCTAATTTATTTGCTCTGGATGTAGCTAACACTAGGACTAAATCTCCATCCTTAAATTCACGTTTTACTGCGTTTTTGTCATACCAAGTTTTCCGCTTAACTTGCATTTCCTCCATTTTATTTATAGCTACTTCTTGACATCTTTTTAATCTATTTATTAACTTAAACATATATTCAGTGACGAGATCACCCTCTTCTTCCGGTTCCATCAATGTTCCATTACTAACGTCTCTGGGGTTCGCAAATTTTTCCCATACACCAACTCTGACGGTGTATACCCTGTACTTTCGTGCGATACAGTTCGTAACGCTAAAAGAATTGACTTCACCACGTTACCTAACTTATCTTCACGATTTTTGACCAATAATTCCTTCTCTAGCGAATAAACCTGATTGGTAACCTGCACTTGACTGGCTGCCTGCTCGTATAAGGGTTTAATCTCCTCGCTATTTTTTTGAGCATTGATTAAATTTTCTCGCGTAACCCTTAGCAGCGCTAATTCCGGAACATATTCCTGGAGTGCAGGTATTAAAATTTCGTCCTCTGCATCCGAAGAAACAATTATAACCTCATCTTCCCTTTTTTTAGCATCACCACTATCTATTCCCTTTCTTCTTTAGCCGCTTTGACTTGAGACCTTGTTTGGACAGCATTCAATATTTCGACTGGCAGGAAATTATAGCCTAAATTTCCTTTTATTAGCTCGGCCGTTTTATTTCCAAGCAAATATCGACCGTGTTGATTTAAGTGATTTCCACAAACCGCTGCCTTAGTCTGCACCGTTCCAAAGTTTCCGGAAATTTCCACGACCGCCAAAGGTAAACAAACTAATTCTGGGCTTAACGGTTGTTTTACCCAAACATTTTCACCAGAGAAAGAAGAAGGATTTATGTATTTTGCACATACTAAATCTATTGTCGCTCCCGTATCTCTAAGAATGTCTATCTCGTGACCATTCACAGAGCCCTTTGTTGTATATGAATTAAGAAAATCCGGGTTTTCATTTCCTTCAATATTATTGAGAGTTTCCGTCGTTTTGTTTTTTTATTAATTTAGGGCAACCGGCTTTTATATGTCCAGGCATATTGCAATGATAACATCTTTGTATCACGCGTTTTTCAAAAGTTCTCTCTCTAGTACTCTCCGGAACAGAAGCTCCTAATCTGGGGGAAGTTTTCCCAAATCTATTTTCTTTTTCCTTGATCCCTGAGTATGTCAAAATTTTATCATTTCTGCCCCACCTATCCATGGGTTTCGAATTTACCTTTCGGACGTCCTCATAATTATCAAAGAGTTCTGCTATTTGAGTAGCTGATTTAAGGTTTGCCCAATTATCTAAAAAATGATCTTTCATACTAGCATTGGCGCGTTTTTTTAATTGATCTACCACCATTAGATCTTTAAGATCTTGAAAGGTATTTATTTCTAAGCCAATCAGCCACTCATCTAGATAATTCGTAATTTCAAAAGTGAAATCCTTCCAGGTGCTATCGGATTTTTTCTGGTGTTGGACAAATTTTGCCGAAAGACCTCCGGACTTAACTTGAATCTTTTAAGTAATAATTTCTTTACATAATCGTAATTTTCGGCTTGTTCCTCCGGTTCGCGAGCAATAAATTGCACGATCTCTAGGGGTAACAAACCCAATAATTGCCCCACCCACTCTTTCTTTTCTATTGACGCCCTTTTAGCCTGGCGTTCAAAGATCACTAGATATAAACTAATATCTGACTGCTTAGGATCGAAATCTGGGATCAATTTTTTTAAGTTTAAATTAGAGGTTACAGAACATGCATTTGTAGAATCGTTTGATTCATCGTTTACCCTAAATCCGGATTCTATTTTAAACCTTTCTAAATCAAATTTCAGCTGTAATTCTTTCTCTTTTAATGCCTGCTCCTTTACTAACTCCTCCAATCTCATTTTTTCAGCCCTTTCTAACTCCTCTAATCTCATTTTTTCAGCCCTTTCTAACTCTTCCAATCTTTTTCCGTTTGCAATGATAGTCTCATACAGATTTTTAACAAATTCCTCTTCATAACCTTCACTGTTAGTGATTGCAATTTTTATGCTAGGGACAGTCATATTTAAAGTGGCATTTATTCCTGATTCCTCAGCAAGTTGCAACATGTCTTGCTTTTTCCCTTTACCAAGGAAAGCCATTTTTTAAACAATATCAAATAAATGTCACGCTAAATTTTGCACTATTGTTACTATTCTCTATTAATACAATAACACTGGTCCCATGCATACACAGAAATACACAAAGAAAAACTTAACACTAAAAATAATCAAAATCATTCAAGAGACTTAAAACACAATAAATCTTAAGCTAAAATTGCACACAATGCTTGAAATACAATTACAATTCTCTAGAAACAAAATAACACTGTTCCCATGCAGAAAAAAAAACACTAAGTATTTCAAAATTTCTAAAGAACACTTTAACCAAAATTCCTAATACAATATGCAGTTTGCAACTCAAAAATATAACAGTACTCACCCATTTGAAGTACTCAGCTTGCTGTCAGAAGCAAAATTATGTGCACTAGTGGTACGGCTTCCGAAAATCGCTTTTCCTTCGGACACTCTCGCCGTTAACACTGTAGATCAGTTTGATCTTTGAGCAGGACGCTCCCTTTCTCCGAAGCTGAATTTACTTGCAGCACGGCTTCCGAAAATCGCTTTCCTTCGGACACTCTCGCCGTTATCACTATAGATCAGTTTGATCTTTGAGCAGGACGCTCTTTTCTCCGAAGCTGAATTTACTTGCAGCACGGCTTCCGAAAATCGCTTTCCTTCGGACACTCTCGCCGTTAACACTATAGATCAGTTTGATCTTTGAGCAGGACGCTCTTTTTCTCCGAAGCTGAATTTACTTGCAGCACGGCTTCCGAAAATCGCTTTCCCTTCGGACACTAGCCGTTAACACTATAGATCAGTTTGATCTTTTATGAGCAGGACGCTCTCTTTCTCCGAAGCTGAATTTACTTGCAGCACGGCTTCCGAAGATCTCTTTTTCTCCCTGCGTTGCGGTCCGTCCGTAAAAATCCAAAATTTTCCTCCTCTCACGGGTCCTGAATGCTAACTTTTTATCCCAAAGCGCTGCCACCAAAACTCTAAGCTGTAACGTTTGAAAGAATAACGGTAGCGTATTCTTGGTGAATTAAAATATGGAATTTATTTACGTCACAACTATTGAAAATTATTTACAAAATGATACATTAAAGTTATTAAAATTAATTAGATTGTTAGAGTCCACTATTTTGTGAGAGGAGGTTTCGTTGGTTACCGCTCCCGTGCAAGTTCAAAGCATCTCTCCTCTCTCATCTTCCGGTCGGGTCGCTAGATTCCTCGGGGGGTCAAACAGGGGTTGCGCTGGATCGGAAATTGCACGTGTGGGCGTCGAAACTACAAAGAAACCGACACCAGATGTTGTTGTTGTTTTCGAGTCGTGACGTTACACTGTAAATATACATATTAAATAGTAAATATTATATTATAATTATATTTATTTTTAAATCACCCTAACTTTCCTTACATTGAATTCTATTAATAAATATTTACAATGCATATATATATATATATATATATATATATATATATATATATATATATATATAAAGGGTGTGTTTTTTGAGAGGTATAGAACTTTAAATTGCAATAAAACAACGATGTATTATTCAATTGACATGAATTTTTTTATTCGAAAGATAACCTTGTGGCATTACATTTTGAATATGATTTCTGGCATAGGACTGCCACGGCTGGCTCGGATGTAGTCCAATCTTTACGTCCAATTTTCGATGACTTTTTCCAACATTTGAGGCCGTATATCGGCAATAACACGGTGAATGTTGTCTTCCAAATGGTCAAGCGTTTGTGGCTTATCCGCATAGACCAATGACTTTACATAGCCCCACAAAAAATAGTCTAGCGGTGTTAAATCACAAGATCTTGGAGGCCAATTCACAGGTTCAAAACGTGAAATTAGGCGGTCACCAAACGTGTCTTTCAATAAATCTATTGTGGCACGAGCTGTGTGACATGTTGCGCCGTCTTGTTGGAACCACAACTCCTGGACATCATGATTGTTCAATTCAGGAATGAAAAAGTTAGTAATCATGGCTCTATACCGATCACCATTGGCTGTAACGTTGTGGCCTTCATCGTTTTTGAAGAAGGATTCCACCAGCCCATAAAACGCTCCAAACAGTCAGTTTTTCTGGATGTAACGGTGTTTCGACATACACTTGTGGATTAGCTTCACTCCAAATGCGGCAGTTTTGTTTGTTGACGTAGCCATTCAACCAGAAGTGCGCTTCATCGCTAAACAAAATTCGCTTATGAAAATCGACCATTATTTTCGAAATAAAATTGCACAATTTGAAAACGTTGTTCAGGCGGGAGTCTATTCATGATGAATTGCCAAATCAAACTGAGAATCAATCACTTGACAGCTGTTAAATCGGTCGCCATCTTGGAAAGTAATGCCAACTTAAACTTCTATACCTGGAAAAAAAACAGTCTGTATTAATAACTACATCAAAATGAGGGAGATGGAAACAAACAATAAAATTGACAAAGGGTTTTCTTTTTTAATTTCATACTAATTATAAAATTTCTACATATATATTTGATTTTTTAACACACTGAACATACAACACTTAATGCATATCTATTTTTACCGGTTATGTCTTTTGAGAAGTTACTGTATGTGTGTTTAGTTTTAAATAATCCAGTTCCATTTCATGCAAACTTAAAATGTATTAGGAGAATGTAGAAATAAATCTAATCTATAATGATAAATGTTCTACAAACTGTGCAAATACCAACAAATGCATATTTGTTATACATAGAAAAAAATTGTACATTTGTGTGATAGGTTTATACCATACAGTCAAACTCTGAAAAACATACGTGTTAATATATACCAAGCAAATTTGTTACAATTTTTATTTTTTTGTAAAAGAATCATGGATTAAAAAATGGCTATATTTTATTTTGGTTATGTAGGAGTGTGAGCAGGACTTTATATTCAATATATGTGAACATAAATCTATATTCTGTTATACACACATTCTAATTTAAAAATTTTAATGCTTTAATTTATTACCATATTTGGAATTCAATTCTCAATAAATCATATATTTTACCTAAAATAGTGCAGCGAATAAAGACTCAAAATATTGCACGATTTTTTTACATGCAATTTTACAAATGAAAAAGGGACAATTTTGATTTCTAATGTTTGAAAATAGTATTTGATTCATCATCTA
Organism: Trichonephila clavipes; assembly: GCA_019973935.1. Classification (NCBI taxonomy): domain Eukaryota; kingdom Metazoa; phylum Arthropoda; class Arachnida; order Araneae; family Nephilidae; genus Trichonephila; species Trichonephila clavipes. The sequence goes on from BMAU01019240.1 coordinate 554,346, forward strand.
TAGTATAAACATTAATAGAGCTGTATTAAATTAAGATATTTTTCCATATCTGTAGTGAATGTTTCTCAAAATTTTTTTTCTTTTTCCATTTCTGTAGTGAATGCTTCTCAAAAAAAATTTCTTTTTCCTTTTCTGTAGTGAATGCTTCTCGAAAATTTTTTCTTTTCCCCTGAAATATTGTAAAATTATTAAGTAAAATAAGTTTTACATATATGTGGGAGACAACAAGGGGTCCAAGACGTTGGTCTATCTTCTATTTTATTTTAACATTAAACAAAAATTAATTAAAAAGGTAGAAAAGTTTTTACAGATAAGTTTGACGATTGTATTCAGAAGGTAACGCCTGCTCGCGCACCTCTCGCGTTCTCCTTCGCTGCTTCTCTCTCTGCTCTAATTCTGCTCTCATGTCTAAAAGTTTTTGTTTCTTTCACTAGTTCGACAGTTTCAGTTCTAGTTTCCATTCAATGCGCCTGCGCGCGGAGACTGCGTTGCTTTTGGCTGCATGCCACAACGGCCAGCCTGACCGTACGCTGTCCGCAGCGGTATTTCCATGGAGACCAGAGGAGAATCTGAAACATACAAAAAAAAACGGAACAGACAAGGACTATACGACAATTATATAGAGATTAAACATATCAAGATTTTTCTGAACTAGACAGTTTCTCCATCATGTGAAGACACCTCTTCGACATCCGGAAGGTTCCACAGGAAAACATTGTGTTTCACAGGCATCAAAACGTCTTTTTTAACAAGTTGATCTTTGGTTGAACGCATCGATATTTTCCTCTGTAGAGTTCTGGACGTCTGTTCAAAACGATTTCTCTTTTTCCTTCGTTTCCACTGCCAAGGCTGAAAGATTTTCCGGAGCAACACAAACCGATGATGTTTACTCTTCATAGGTAAAGGGTTAGGTGAGCGGGAGATAAATTCCACGGAACTCGTTTTCATGGCACCATTGGCTTTCTTACACAATACTATATCAGAACATTTTTCTCTTACAATACTCAATTTTAACTTAGTACTCTTAATTTTATTACATTTATAATCCTTAATTAGAGAATTCGAATCATTTCTAGTATTAGAGTTCTTAACATATGGCAAATCATAACTAGAGTTTTCTATCACATTTGAAACAGAAACATTTGGAAAAGAAACACCACAAGAATAAGCACAAGCATGAGCACCTAAAGAGGATTCACTTTCATTCAATAAAACATCGCTCTTCGCGTGGCCTAGTTTTTCTATTTCAGAATATACACTGGGATGTATAATAAATTCTTCGGTCAAGGTCGGTGATATTGCCGTTCCAACTCTCAAGCTAGGAGAGTGTTGATTAAGAGAAATATTTATGGGTTTAACTTCTACCATACGCTTTTCGCCAAAACATGAGCTTAATGTTATGATTTCTTCGGAAGGTGTTTGCACTCTAATTAGTGAGGAATTTAAAACTGGGATCTGGCAACCTGAATCAATCAATGCTGTTACGGGCTGATTTTCCACAAAAATGTTTACGTATTTAAGATTTGAGCATTCATCGCTATTTTGTTTTTCGCTCTCGATTTTCAAAGTATTCACGTTTATTTTATTATGGATGTGATCATTAGATTCTTTAGGTTTAAAACGCTTCTCACAGTCTCTTGCGCAATGAGATGAATCACCGCATATATAGCAATTTTTATTTTCTCTTTCATGATATTGGGGATAGTTCTCTTTAATCTTTGTTTTAAAGTTTTGTGATTTATTTTTAAAGGGGTTTGGGTATATCCATAAGTAATAGGAATTTCTTTACGTGATCCGCTTCTAGATGAAATATAAATATCACACTCTTTAGCTAAATCAATAGGCCTAAACCAATCTTCTGCTTCTCGAATGCCAATATGAGTTGCAGTTTCCTTATTTAAAGTTTCAAATAATTTATCAGAAATTATAAGATCACATAGAGATTCAAAGGAATTAACTTTTCTTAACGAACAATAATATTGGAAGTTTGCCGTCGATCTTGCAGCAAATTGGATGTATGTCTCGCCTGATGATTTTACAGCATTTTTAAATGAGTTTAAACACTCGCGAGGGGTTAATTGGAATTCTCTGAGTACTATAGATTTTAGTTTTCATAGTCATTTAATTCCTCTTCTTTAATATACAGTAAGACGTTATGAGCTCTTTCGCCCAGAAGATTTATTAAAATTTCAGATTTATATTCGTCATTTATTTTCTTGGTTAAAAATGCGCGTTCTAATGATTGGAAGAACAGATTAAAATTTTCAGATCTGGTGGGAACAGGAAGAGATAAAGTTTTTATACTTTTTATCATATTTTCTATGTTAGTTTCGGACTGTTTTTCTTCGACTTTAGCTGCAGGATTTAAACTTAATGCTTTATTTTTCGCCAATTGAAGTTCGATTTCTTTTTCTAATTTTGCCAACTGAAGTTTCGCGAGCTCAATTTTTTGTTCTGAAGTTACCTCTCTTTCGTTTTGCGATACTCTCTCATCTATACAGTTTTGAATTAAAGTTTTAACGAAATCTGGATCACTTTCAAATGTACTACTGTTCTCAATTTTAGTCTTTAGTTTAACTATAGTGTCAGTACTTTCGACAATACCGTCTAGCTCTGAACTACTCTTATGAGATCCTCTTTAAGAGCGTTTTTATACATTTTAGAAATGGAAAGATCCTACCTTTTTTTTTTTCTGGCTCCCTTGTTGCTCGCACGTACGATGTATCCAATGAAGAAAAATTTCGATTCCACTGATTTCACCTCTTCGCAGGTAATATAGTTGAAATTGTAGTTCCGGCCTCCACACAGGCGGATTATTCACACTGAATTAGTTCCAACCTCTACACAGGCGGGATTTTTGTCGATGGTTCCAACCTCTACACAGGCGGAATATTTGTCGATGGTTCCAACCTCTACACAGGCGGAATTTTCACGCTGGATTCAAATGAAGAATGCAACCTCTACACAGGTTGAACGAAGTTTCGAAAGATGGCGGCGCGTCTCCTCCACGGACGGCTTTTTTTTTTTTTTCACGTTCCAAATTTTGATCAAATTCGAAATTTTTTTTTTTTTTTCAATCGCCTCTACACAGGCGGAATTTTCATGCTGAGTTCAAACCTCTACACAGGTTGAACGAAGTTTTCGAAAAATGGCGGAGCGTCTCCTTCACGGACGCTGTTGTTCATTGTCCAGACTTTGGTTCAAAATCGAAAGTTTATCGATCCCTTGATCGCGGCCGAGCCCCCATAATTTGTGGGAGACAACAAGGGGTCCAAGACGTTGGTCTATCTTCTATTTTATTTTAACATTAAACAAAAATTAATTAAAAAGGTAGAAAATTTTTACAGATAAGTTTGACGATTGTATTCAGAAGGTAACGCCTGCTCGCGCACCTCTCGCGTTCTCCTTCGCTGCTTCTCTCTCTGCTCTAATTCTGCTCTCATGTCTAAAAGTTTTTGTTTCTTTCACTAGTTCGACAGTTTCAGTTCTAGTTTCCATTCAATGCGCCTGCGCGCGGAGACTGCGTTGCTTTTGGCTGCATGCCATATATATATATATATATATATATATATATATATATATATATATATATATATATATATATATATATACTTGTTTTTGATATGACATGGTTATATATCAGATTCTTGCTTCTAGTTTTAGATAATTAAATGCTGAAGTATCTCTGTAAACTACTCTGAAGATGTGAAAAATAAGTAAAATTTATGTTCACTAAACATTACATGTACTCAATATAACTTAATTTAAAATAAACAAAAAATTTGCTTTGAAATATTTACATTCTTGTAGAAGTCTACATCTATCAAAAATCCAACCATTTCAGCAAAATAAGACACTTTAGAAAGTAAAATGTAAAAGTTTAAGAGCAAAATAATTGTAAGGAATAGCAGTAAACAAACGACAGCATATTCATCTGACCCAGTCATCCCTTGAATTTTAGTCCATCGAACTCAATATATAAAAGAGAACTGATTGAACTATTAACAGATTCTATGTTAAAATACAGATATGAATGAGATGATCTTGAGTTTTGGTTAAAAGTTTACACAGAACATCTTCAAAACTTCAGCAAAGCTATAAAAGATTTTCGTTACAACATATTTATGAGAAAAATGTTTGACATGTCAGAAAAAAACACATAATACAGAAATAAATTGGATGATTAACATGAAATACAAACACACATTTACGAAACAACCTTGCTCTTTGGTATCCAGCTTCAAACTACATTGGACTTCATTCCAAATTCTTTAAATTTCTGGAAAAAATTTATGAAAGAAAAATTATTTTTTAAAAGGAAAATTTATAAATAAATATTGATCAGTCAAAAAAATTCATAATGCAATCTATGTTTAGAATAAATATGTGACGAATCTGTACGGAACCATTCCATTAATCTTCTTAGGCGTCTTTTTGGGGATTATAAATTTGTGCGTATATATATATATATATATATATATATTTCCAATCAACTCCAAAAAGATGAAAGGGATATTCCAATTAGATAAGGTATTTAAGTCGAGCGTTGTGAGATAGCCATGTAGATGATGGAAGGCTATTGAGAGCCAGCAACTTTAACCGCAATATTAGAGGCTTACAAGATATTTGAATAGTGTAGAAGAATTGCTGTGATTATAAGGAAGTACCAGAAAGCTGATATAGCCAACGGTAAGTATAATTTACTTACGCTTAAAAAAAGCGTTAGTTTAGTCGAATAAATTAAAGCTAATGAGAGTTAATAATTCGAGTACGTGTATTTCTCGGACCTCCTATTTCGGCATACCTTACTTGATCTTGAGCGTAATTATTAATTGGTTGCATCATTAGTAATTTAATTTATTATAAAGGTAAATCTCTTTATTGGATGTAGCATAAAAGTATTATATGTTATCAGAGATTTTTTTGAGAAAATTATAATAATAAATAAATATTATTATTATTCAAAATGGCTCTTAGTGGTTCTTTGCCTCAAATTAATCTTGGTGTTCAAGGTGAGACCCAGGGGGTCTCCATAGTGGCGCCCAACGAGTAAATCCCGAGTTTAGAGTCGGTTCTAATTTTTGAATCATCCCTGAGCAGTATTTTTCGGGGGTGGAGAACGTGGCAGAATTCTTGGAAAATAGAGATAACTAGCTGCAAGTACCCGGCTTTTGCCCGGGTTTAAAAAACGGTCTTCTGTAAGAAGCGTACATAACTGTTTATTTGCATGCAATAAAAGGGTATATCTATTTTAAAGCAATGTTATATACCACATTTTTGGCAGTTCCATTTGGAGTGTGAACAAAAAGATTTTCCTCTTTGCCAACTCTGGAGCAGGCCACATACAACTGCCCATGAGAAAAGCATGGTGTCTGCAAGTCTATACCAGCAATCCCAAGAGACTGGCCCTGTGACTTATTGATTGTCACGGCAAAGCACAGTTTCAAGGGGAATTGTATTCTCTTGAATTGTATGGTGTTGTCTGAGGGAATGATGGGTATTCTTGGAATGAAGACATCCTCACCCTTAGCACACCCTGTGAGTACTGTGGCTTGAATGACATGCTGCATCAGCTTTTTCACAATTAATCTTGTGCCATTGCACAACCTGGGTGCATCAATATTTCGTATCAGGATCAAGTTGTGGGCTTGCAAATCAGGAGTCTGAATGGAGCTTAAGAACTCAATGGGATATTGAACTGCTTCATCATCATTAAGGATGCAGTCTATGGACTTGTAGGCATATTCTTGCCCTGGAAGCTGCTTCTGAATGGTGACATTGATCTTCTCAACCACATAATTTCTGCTTGCCAGAATTGCTCTGTGAGAAAGCCAGTCCTGATCCTTGAAGTTTTGCTGAATTTTAGGATACACCTTGGAGAGAAGTTCGTCAGAAGAGTTGACAATTTGACCACATGGCATAATGATGAGGCCTGTAGAAGGATCTTCAGGAACTTTACCATCTCCAATCTGGAGCAACTTGTTTGCAAATTGTCCTGCAGACAAATCACCCTGAATGTGTGACCGCATGTTTGTAGTTAGACTGAATTTTTCAACATGCTGCCATAAATAAGAATTTTTCAAACAGGCATTGATCTGATCTGCTGGTGTACCACGTGTGACAATGGGAAGTGTTTGCCGAAAATCACCAGCAAGCACAACAGTTGCTCCACCCATTATTGCAGAGCTGCCTCGCAAATCCTGTAATGTCTTGTCAAGAGCATGGAAAGCATTTCTGTGACTCATGGTAGCCTCATCCCAGACAATTAGCTTGCAGGTTTTGAGAACATGTCCCTGTCCTGTGCCCTTGGAAATATTGCAAGTGGCACTGTCTGATCTGGCCAAGTCCAGTGGCAACTTGAAGGCCGAATGTGCTGTTCGACCACCAGCAAGCAGAATTGCTGCTATGACAGAGGAGGCAACAGCCACATCCATGTCTTTCTCTTTCCTCACAAAAGCCAATAGAAAATTCAGTAGAAAAGTCTTGCCTGTGCCACCTGGTGCATCCAAAAAGACCATGCCTCCTCTTTCACTTCCGATCATTCCAGTGTAGGCTATAAAGGCTTGCTGCTGATCTGGAGTAAGTCTTGGCACATTTTCTGCCATGTAGGCTCGAAGTCCTTGAACATCATAGCTAGTTTCCCTCAAGACATCCTTACTTGTCAATTCAGGTTGATCATGCACTAGTTCTGGCAAACCATACAGTGCCAGCTTGTTGCCAGTTATAGATAGAATTTTATCTTCCAAGATGAGAAGAGTATTATTGAAGAGAGCATCACAGTATTCAATATTTTCTGTAGGATTATTTCGTCTTGCCTGGTGCAAAAAATCCTCTGTCATGTCTTCCTTGTGATTTTCCCACATTGTGATAGGTTTGTTTAAGTCACATACGGCAATCAAAATGGCAAAGAGGTTACGGAGTTGCGCTGGTGACTGAGACACAGCTGCCTCTTCCATTGCTTGGTATCAATTAGAATCATCTTCCACCAGTCCCAAGACTTGGCATGCCTCAGTGTATGTGCTGCATGGCTTAATTTCAAGGATATCACCATCCTCATCTCTCACAACAACAGTTTTGAGATGTTCAAATGATATTGGTCCTCGAACATGGTGCAACAGGAGGCGCATGTGGAATGCTTCTCTGTTGTTAGGATGCACAGTGTACACTCTTCCCAAAGCATTGTCTGTCACATATCCCGGGAAGTCAGCAAGAGGTACACCTTTTTTTCGGATTTGCCAGACCTTTTGACTGGCATCCCAGCAAAAATGTCTAGGCACTTCAGAATACAGCAATGTTTTTGCAAGAGGGTCTGTTTTGCAGAAATCAAAAAAGGCTGTTAGTGTAGTCTTTCGTGGAGTGTCAGTCAAATGTGCTGTTGGCTGTCCAGGTTCATAGTATACTCTTTGGCCTCCTTCAAGATGTACTGCCAAGTGAACAACTGTTGGATACCTTTGATGGATGGGAAAGTTGAGCAGACGCCACACTGCCTCACTGCTACTAATGTATCGTCCTTGTTGATAAGTGGTAACCTCATCAAGCCTGTTCAGCATTTCATTTGCAACAGCAAACATGGCTGTATCACTTCCTTTGGTAACATATTTGCAAATGCACTTGATGCTTTTGACTGAGTTGCAGTACTCCACATTTATGTGTGCTTTGAAGATTCTGCAGAGTAATGGAGAATAAGGTACAACCCAAGAGTTGTCAACATCCTCCAACATTCCAGATTCTGTTGCTCTACCAGGGACAACATGGCCATCATCATCTGGTTTTCGGTGACGGTACAGGGGATATCCATCATCTCCTGTCTGTGTCTCTTGCAACATTTGCCTGGGAAACTTCTTACTGCACTTGCCATCAACAATGCATGGTGCCTTGCGATTCCTATTGCAGAAAGGCCCATGAATCATGTTTTTTGTCACAACCTCGTACAGAATGGGATCTTCTTTGTCTGGAATTTCTGCATTTATAATGCTGTCTACTTGGTCTGGGCGAATTTTGGTCTGCAACCAAACCAAGAGATGCATGTGTGGCAGTCCTCGCTTTTGCCACTCAATGGAGTACATGAAACAGGCTACTTTTCCAAACACTTGGACATCCTTGATGACATGCATCATTTTCTTAATTTTTTGTTGAAACACCCTGGCAACCAAGTCAACACGATCTGCCGCCACTTGTCCTGGAAGCAATTCAACTGTTATCTCTGGCCAGCTTGGGTTGCAGGTGAAGGTGATAAAAAGATCAGGTGTGCCTCTATGAAGCACATAGGTCATTCCGTCCTGTGCATATTCATGCATGTAACGGGGCCCTCCAGTGAAGGATGTAGGCAGCACCACTAATTTGCCAAGATTTTCAGAAGTGACATTGTTGTCATTCCTTACTGCCTCCAATAGTATACCATAGTCCTCAGCTCTAAGTTTTGTTTGGTTGAGTCTGATGAAACGCAATCTCTCATTCTCAACCTTAGCGTACATATCCACTCTGTATTGCTGGAAAAGGCGTGGGCATCTGAGGAGTGTATTGTATTCATTAACTCTTTGCATCATGCGATATGCATAGTAGTCATTGCTGGTGGCCTTGTTTACATCTTTGATGTTCAAATCATAGCCATCTTCTCCTCTAACAAATAGTAGTGGGTACTGAAGTGGATCATATGACCTGTGAGTGTTTTGAATCCTTTGAAGTGGCATTTGCGAGCAACTTCTTGAATGCAGCACAATGTCCCTACGATCACCTAGCTCTCCAGCAATCATGATGGCCACTTCACTAAGAGATGGTGCATTGAATCTGCCTTTGTGTTCTTTTAATGGTGCTTTGCCAGAAATTTTGATTCTGTAGTCCACTTGAGTGTTATCCATTACCTCAGCAGCCATTTTAAATGACCTCACATAGCTGTTATGATGATGCAGCATTCTTTGCAGTTTGAGGACAATGTTTCTGTCAACAGGACTGTCAAGCAAATTCAGTCGTCTTTGCACTTGCTCAACTTCTCCTAAGAAATAAATCTGGAGATATTTGCTGTCTCCGGTATTGGCTGGATGAAGAGGTTCAGCATGGTGGTACACTTGGCCTTGGACCTTGAATGTAGGTGTCCACCCATTATTCAGGACAACATTAGACTTGAAGGAAGTCATGGCAGACATATTATTGAATAGTATAATATGTTTCACAAAGTCCTTTGATTGTGCAGTTTCACCCTTCAACAGACTGCACAATGGTTCTGGTGGCTTTTTAGAATTGGTGGCAGTTTGACTTTACCACTGGAACAGCACATGCCTGGAGTTTCTCCTTTCCACTTAAGTGCACTACACTTAAGACAAACATTTGACATTCTACCAATGTCAAGAAGATTGTTGCTTTCATAGTCATATCTTGGGTTGTACATGAAACCATCATACATTTGGGCTCTCCATTTCAAAGTGATGGCAACATTTCTCTTTCTTCTTAAGCCAAGAAGATGTACCACATGCTGAATAGGTGTTTCAGCTGCTCTGGATGGATTCTGGCGAACTTGTTGTGACTGGAGTCGCACTTGATATTGTTCTGGAGTTTCAGCTGCTCTCGCAAGTCTGTGATGGACCTGATCTGCCTGTAGTCTTGCTCTTTTTTCATCAGGAGCTTCTGCTGCACGTGTATGTTCTACTACTTTTGACTTGACTGTTTTCCTACACAGACTCCCTCTTTTTCTAATTGGCATGACTGTAGCAAAAGATGACAATGCATTCCTATGAATGAAGGAATGGAATGTAGTAAGTAATGTGATATTTGTTGCAGTAAAGTAAATATAACAAAGAAGTATTGTGTTTACTCTTGCCACTTTTGTTTAGTAAAGTTTTCTCTAAAATGTACCCACTGCTCAGAACAGGCACATGGCGCACTACTTTTGTTTGGAGGAGTCCAGAGTGAGGTTGGGATGGAACGAAAGCTGTTTAAGAACCTTCCCCATGCAAAATGACTGCTGGAGGTAAAGTTCATCCTACAAACATGGGTCTGAAGGGAGGGAGGGTCCTACCACCGTCCCCCCTCTCCCACCCTACACATATATGACCATCCCTTTTACTTACATCCTCATCACCAAAAAAACATTCAAAATCACTCACGATGACGAACTTGCAGGATTTCCTTTTTTGGTTCATTATCACATGGTTCAGAATAGGCACATGGAGCACTACTTTTGGCTGGAGGAGGCCAGAGTAAGGTTGGGATGGAACACAAACCTGTTTAAGAACCTTCACCATGTAAATTTGTGTATGTGTACCAAATTTCACCTTATTTGGTTGTCTGGATCTTGAGTTATAAGGGAACAGGTAAACAGAAAGACAACAAATGCGTCTTACATGTATATAGATATAGATTTGTTTGAATTCTTGTGTATTATTACTTTTGTAAGCCTCATGACATACTTAATGGTGTACCAGTCTTTTAAAGCTGACTGAGTCACAGCAACATTAAGCTGGGTATAGCTAGTTATAGCATAAAATTAAATCTTAAGAAGGCTCAATATTTTGATTAAATCAGTATAAACATTTTTGTACAAACACAATACATATATTGTAAAATATTTATTTTGCTATTTGCATTTGAGACAGGCATCAAACAAAATTTTAAAGATTGTCAAAAAAAAGATAACAAAAACATATTTAAGAAAAATACCACTGATTAATTTTGCCAAAGACATCGCAATGAGTAAAAAAATATTTGCAGTACATAATCGCCAAAAAAATGTAAGTACTAAAATATAAAAAAACAAAAATTATATATTGAATTAATTAAGGATTACCGGAGGAAAAGATAAAACAGACCATGATAATACTCATAATATTAATTTCATATTGATAGGCTACTCATTTTTGGCATGATTTTGAAATCACACCAAATTGGTATGTTGCGGCAAGTCTAATGTTAAAATAATGTTCAGAATTGAAGGTACTTATGTATCACCACATCCTATTGGTGACATTATACAAAATCAAGCACATGATCGCCAATTCAACGCATACAAAATTGGGAGTGCCAAAGTGGCCTCATGACATACTTTATGGTGTACCAGTCTTTTAAAGCTGACTGAGTCACAGCAACATTAAGCTGGGTATAGCTAGTTATAGCATAAAATTAAATCTTAAGAAGGCTCAATATTTTGATTAAATCAGTATAAACATTTCTGTACAAACACAATACATATATTGTAAAATATTTATTTTGCTATTTGCATTTGAGACAGGCATCAAACAAAATTTTAAAGATTGTCAAAAAAAGATAACAAAAACATATTTAAGAAAAAAATACCACTGATTAATTTTGCCAAAGACATCGCAATGTGTAAAAAAAATATTTGCAGTACATAATCGCCAAAAAAATGCAAGTACTAAAATATAAAAAATTATATATTGAAAGTAATTAAGGATTACCGGAGGAAAAGATAAAACAGACTAAGATAATACTCATAATATCAATGTCATATTGATAGGCTACTCATTTTTGGCATGATTTTGAAATCATGCCAAAGTGTTATTTTGCGGCCAGTCTAATGTTATAGTAATGTACAGAATTAAAGGTACTTACATATAACGCAACTTGTTGGTGACATACAAAATGAAGCACATGATTTCCAATGCAATGCATACAAATTTTGGATTGCCAAAGTGGCGAGTTGTCTTGTACGTTGGTGATTGTGCAACTAAATTGGTTGGTTGGTGATTGTAAGTGCTAAATAAAAAAATTATCCAAAGTATATATATCCCAAGCATAAAAATAAATTGAAAAATGAAGTACAACACTAACATTAACTGACATAAAAAGAACTGAACTAACTTTATCAATGCAAAAGCATAATTTGAAAAATAAGGTACTTACATATAACCGCAACCTTTAGGCGACATTATATGAAACGAAGCACATGACTCGCAATTCAGCACATATATGACATGCGAAATCGGGATTGCTAACTTGGCAAGTTTTTTTGAACATTGGCGATTGTTAAGATAGTACATAAGTACCAAAAATATTTTATCTGCGAAATCGGGATTAACAACTGGCAAGTTATTTTGAACATTGGCGATTGTTAAGATAGTAAATAAGTACCAAAAATATTTTATCTTACGACTACCTGCTTCCTCAACAAACTCATTTTTGGCAAGATTTTGAAATCATGCCAAATTTGTATGTTGCGGCCTGTCTAATGTTACAGTAATGTGCAGAATTAAAGGTACTTATGTATTATCGCAACCTATTGGTGACATAATACAAAATGAAGCATATGATTGCCAATTCAATGCATACAAAGTTGGTGATTGCCAAAGTGGCGACTTGTCTTGAGCGTTGGTGATTGTGCAATAATACGTAAGTACTAAATAAAAAAATTATCCAAAGTATATATATCCCAAGCATAAAAATAAATTGAAAAATGAAATAAATAACTTTATCAATCGCAACCTATTGGCGACATAAAGACATTTCTACTATCTAAAACAGATAACGAAAACGGAAATACTATACTTACGTTAATTGCAGTAATAAGAACTGAAATATACTTTAACAATAAGAAGTTTTAGTTTTCAAAATTATAATCCGAGAAAATATTGAAAATGTAAGTTGTAAACGCAAAATTACACACATAAATATCCCGCGATAATACCTATAGTTGCCAAACCAACAAACAAAATTTTAGATGTTAATAGAATTATCCTTAAAAAATTGATTTATTCGAAAAATAATCCTAATTAAATATCAAAGAATAGAAAAATTGAATAAATAATCCTACCGATAAACATAGCTATAGTAAAAATATGTAATAATCTTGAAAAACTGCGTGTAAAGTATAAATTGTCCACTTAGTGAGAAACGTGACTACATATGACGTCATAACACTGGAAAATCACTTAAAAATTAAATTTAAAAAAATTTGGAAGGAATTATGAACGCCAAACCTATTTAAGAACCTTTCTCGTGTAATTATGTGTACGTGTACCAAGTTTCACGTCATTTGGGTGTCTGGATCTCGAGTTATGAGGGAACAGACAAACAGATAACAAATGCGTCTTATATATATATAGATAACAAGGGGTCACATGGGTGTTAATCTTGGATTTTTTCGAATTTTCGAAAAACATATATGTTGTTCCTCATTTTCTTTTGAACATTTTGATACCAACCACGTGATAGTACTACAAAAACTTCGAAAGTTATTCGAAAAATCCCAAACAGCAATTTAGTAATAACAATGTTTATATAAATGGCCACATCCACTTATTCTTGATTTCCGCATACGTTTTATTTTTCTGTTTTTAAAAAAGCCTCATGAAATATTTTAAACACTTGGTTAAATGAGAAGGAAGCTTGCAACTCAACACACTCTTTTTTAATGTGTTTTCATTCTGTTTTGGTAATGCTAGTACGTTGTTTGAAATAACTTATCGAAATTCAAAATAGCGTTGTTTAAAACCGTTTATCAAAATTGAAAACAAAATTCTCACTATCGAAGTGGAAAATACTCATCGTAGACCTTCAGGTAAACGTCCTAAGAAAAGAAGATTTAGAGGGAACCAATTCATGAAGGTGTGTCCTCATACATATGTTGCAGAAAGGAGAGATACAGGTAAGTGTGCTTCCAGTAATAAAATATCAGGAATTCGGACTTCATTAAAGTCAAATCTTGTTAAGGTAAGTGAAAAAACTGCAAAGGATATCGTATTTTTGATTTTATTTCAACCTTTAGCTCTATTTTGTCAGTATCATGTTGTTTAAAATGTCATAAACCATTAACAATTAATGAAAAGTCCACTCGTGGTTTATGTTCGAATTTTGAAATACGTTGTAAAAAGTGTGGGAGTGTTTGTACTTTTTCAAGCTGTGAAAACACTGGGAATAAAAATAATGCTCCAGAAATTAACAGATCTATTTTAGCAATGAGATGCATAGGCCAAGGTTTAGAGTCATTAAAAACCTTTTGTGCTGTAATGAGTCTTCCTAATCCTGTTGAACAAAAATCATATGATGTTATTAATAATAAACTTTCACGTGTTATGAAGGAAGTCGCTGAAGAAAGCATGAAAAGGGCAGCTGTCGAAGAAAATTCTTTGTCACCTGATAACCTTTTAACGGTAAGTGGTGATGGTACCTGGAAGACGAGAGGACATTCATCGTTGATTGGAGTATGTACTGTAATAGGGGCTGAAACAGGTAAGGTTTTGGATAGGGAAGTGTTGTCTTCATTTTGCAAAGGATGCGACAGTTATAAAGGGGTAAAGTTTGGTATCAAGTACAATAAATGGCAAAGAGCGCATAAGATTTCATGTAGAAAAAATTATTCTGGCTCTGCTGGTAAGATGGAGGTTGACGGGATGTTGAGGATTTTTAATCCATCAGAAAAGCTTCATAACCTGAAATATTCGAACTACATAGGAGATGGCAACATAAAAACATTCAATGCCCTTTCTGAAAACAAGCCATACGGTGATGACCATCTTATTCAGAAAATAGAATGTGTAGGCCATGTGCAAAAGAGAATGGGTACAAAACTTAGGAAGCTTAAATTAGTATATAGTAAAAAGAAATTATCTGATGGTAAAACTATTGGCGGTAAAGGTAGGTTAACTGATAGTTTAATTGATAAACTTGCACATTACTAAGGTAATGCTATTCGATGCAATTCTACTAGTGTAAAGGAAATGCGGAAAGCCATTTGGGCTGTTTGGGGTCATTCTTGCAGCATTGATGATGAACCGATGCACTGGTTTTATCCTACAAATCCAAATACATGGTGAAAGTATAATGACGCAATTAATAATAATTTACAAAATTATAAACACAAACCCTCAGTTGCTAAAGCTGTTCGAGATGTAATTAAACCTGTATTTGCAGACTTATCTCATTCAGCACTTCTGAAGAAATGTTTAGGAGGTAAGACACAGAATCCTAATGAAAGTTTAAATTCATTAATTTGGAAGTTTTGTCCTAAGACGATTGGTTCTAGTCTTCAGATTGCAGAGATTGCTGCAAATCTAGCAACCAGTGTTTTTAATGATGGAAATCAAATACTTATTACTATTTTAGAGAAATTTGGCTTAAAAATTAACAGAAATGTTTGTGTGTCCCCCTGGCTGAACGTGACAATCGTCGAATCTTTACGTCAAGACAGAGGCTCTTAGAATCATCTTTTGAAACTCGCAGAGCCAAGAAAATTAAAAGAGTAAAGAAATTGAGCTGTTTCAGGAACAGGAAGGTATATCTTATGATCCTGGAGAATTTTAGCGTGTAAGTTTTAAGATTTATTTTCTCAAATTCAATTTTAAAACTTTAAAGCCCTTTTTCTCAGTTTGTGTTTTTTTCAATTACGCGCATTGCGTTTCAAAAACTATCATACTTTGATGGATAAAACTTTACAGAATTATAAATTCTATCATAATCTTCAAATCCTAGCTATTTATAGTATTATAAATTTTTAATTTTTTGAAATATTTCAACAAAAATTGAATTTTTTTAAAAAATGTACTTTTTTATTTTTAAAATATTATTTTTTATTCTATTTATATAAGATAGGCCAGCATGTAATAAGGATATATTTGACTTTATAAATCAACTTATTGCTAGTAATTAGAATTATTATTGCAGAAAATATCATGCGCGTCGTAAAACTTACTATTTGTTTCTTACAAAAAAATTTCTTATTTTTATGTGCTTATTATTTTTAAAATTATGATTATATTTTAGATATTTTATACTTTTTTGAAACTTTATTCCTTTATAAGAAATGTGTAAAAGAATCAAATTATTTCATTTTAATCTCAAAGAATTATTTCTAGTCGAAAATTGTTTGTATTTTGTGCTCTCGAAACATTTTTAACACCCCTGTGACCCCTTATGAGATACCCACACAACTCGCTTGTGCATATTTAAAGGGTCATCTCACAGGACAGGCACTAGACTGGTTTGAGGTTCTAGGTTATAGGGTTGTTGAAGACAAGGCGACAGATTACGCACACTGAAAGCAAGCTTTGTCAGAACAGTTCCCCGTGGTTAGAAATAGGTCGGAACTAGAAACGCGTTTCTATTCATCATCTCAAAAGCATAACCAACAACCGTCTGATTTTGTGTATGACTTGTTAAAAATACACAAACAGTTAAAACTAGAAATGACGGAGGAAAAATTGCTGGATCATGTTATTAGTAGGTTACAACCTCAGATTTTGGATTATGTAGAGGTTAGGCATCCGCAAACCTCATCTAACCTTCTACAAATAATTGATAAGTATGAGGAAAGTTTTCTAAATAGAAAGATCAAAGGTTCGAGTTGGGAGAGAGAGAGAGAATATTACCGATATATAAAACCAAGCAGGAACAATCGTTTCCCTAACAGGAATCGGCAGGAAAATTGGAGGGAAACGAGAGGTAACAAACGATATTCTTGACAATAGCAGACCGCAGAGAGAATTCAACAGATCTGAAGGTCAAGGTGTTGCGGATAATCGGAGGTTCGATAGTCGACGCCGAAGTTGTCAATCTGATCATAGATTCCATAATCAAGGCGGTCCACAGGGTGGTTCGAGGAACTGTGTGTTCAGGGGTTAGAATGGTCAAAACAGGTATTTAAACTTTTAAGCGATCCTTGCGAGTCCGGGGGTGATCGATCGCGATGTACAGAAAATCCTCCAGATACGGAACACCGAACTATTAGGGTATCCTCATTACGAATGACTCCAGTAGATTTACCGTATGCCACCATTCTTTTAACCCTCTAAGTGGATGACCCGCTAATTGAAAATCACTTGGAAAGCGGTCTACTTTTTCAAAGTTAGTGGTAGCGAAACGGTTTCTGTTTAATTTTGCGAACTTCTTCGAAAGCGCACCACAGTTTTATGCCTTCCCCCTCTTAAAACTGCGTGAGGTCCTCAAATGGCTTTGCAGGGGACGATTTTATTGCTTTTTCGGTTTCTGTGTTGTTGGAAAGGGGAGGTTTCTCATTCACAGCTGTTGCCTAGGGCGAGTATTGTGTGATGGACATTTTATCCACTTCAGGGCCAACAGAAACTTCTCCCAATTTATTGCAAACAAGCAAATAAAGGTTAAAAAATAAAGTTTTAAAGAAATGACTCACTCAAAGTTGAAAAATACTTTTAATATATACATATATATAAGCAAAAGAAAATTCATTTTTTTCTCCGGTTATTTTTAAGAGCTTTAAAATTTTTTTAAAAACATTTTTATTTCGGTGTTACAATTTTAACCAAGACAGAAGCTCTCTGTAATCATTGTTGAATATCAGACGAAGAAAACTCAAGAATATTTTCCTGTTATTTTTTTTTAATTATGAGGTAAAAAGTAAACGTGATTATTTTTTTATTTAACAAAATTATAATAAATGTAGTATCATTATATATAATGAATAAATATGTAAAATAAAACTGGGATTTCTCCAATTTATTATATTTTTAATTAACAATAACATAAAAAGTCATTTCAATACTTTTAATTTATGCAAATTTTAATCCTTATTTTTATATTTTTCTGTTGGATGATTTTTTTCGCTATAAATCAACATAACAACTTGCACTGAGAGAAAATACCCTCACTACATCAGCATTGGCACACATAATACACATTCAATCAGTGGCGCACACAAGGGAAGGGATCCTTGGGTCCAGACCCCCCAAAGCACTTGATTTTTTTTCGATTGATTATAATCCCATATATATATAAGTATTATATATATATGCATAGTTTGTACAGTAAGTAACTGTAATTAATAATTAATTTTATTAATGCTAATTATTCATTCAATAATTAATTTTTTAATGTTTTTTGTTCCCGAAAATCAAAAGAATATGTTAGGTGGTGAATTAGAGTATAGGAGAATAGAAGACTTTTGACACTGACCTTGAAAAGTCTGTGTTTGCGCTTCTGCATTCAATCAATAAGAAAATATATTTTTCTTAAAGTGTGCTGGCGAAAGTATTTCTAACCATTTTCTATTCAAATTTAATTTTTAATCTTTCCGTTCCTTTAGTATTTCATCCTTTAAATGCATATTTGCACATATCAATAAATGGTAACTATATCTTTCTATTCAGTTATTGCAAAGATGTATTACCAATTAATTTTGTCTTTTAAAACAATTTACATAAGTAAAATTAGCTGATAATTAATAATATAAGAAATTTTATAAGCAATTTTAACATTTAGAAATGTATCCTTAATTCCAGTACTAGAACCCTACAAATTGTTATTTTATTCCTAAATATTAACACAGTATTAATTCATAATCATCATCATAACTCGTTCTATATTGCAAAAATCCCTACCGTTTGCTTCTGAAATACTATTATATTAAAAATTTTGTGTAGTTTTAGAAAAAAAATCACACCTGTGGAGAAAAAACGGATCATAAGTTTTGGTTTTTAAATAATTTTCTCGCGTAAGTATAGAGAATTTTTCTAAAGGCATAACAATAGCTCAAATATAAAAAAATCGGGGAAGGGGGTGCATTTTTTTAAGGATCATATATTTGGAAAACTTGCTCCAAAATTTCTGATCTGAAAACCAATTAGGTTTTAAGAAATTTTAATTTTCTGAGTTTTGATTTTAGTTTCGGATTCATTTTAAAGCATTTTTGCATTCCTAGATTGAATTCGTTAAAAATATTTTTTTTTAACACAATCCAATATTTCGTGTGAAATGACTATTAACTACAATTTTAATTTCTAAAATCATTTCTGTTTGCTCATGTTTTTAAGTTTTTGAGTTTTCTCACATTTACTTAATTAAGATTGATTTAAAGACCAATATATTTTTGACACATAGTTTATATAATTTAAAAGCTCTTTATTTTGTCTTCATTAATTTTTTTCCTTTTGAAAAATGCCATAATCAAAATGTACGCAGGCTACTGTGAGAAATAATACTTGAAAGGGATGGAATATGACTGAAAATGGTAAATCTAAAATCCAGCTTTTTCAGGTGATATTACAATTAGACTACAGAATACAAATGTTGCAGAATAAACTAAATATTTCCCTGATGTACCACAAACTACATTATAATAAATATATTGTAGTACTACATTGCAGTATTTTAAAGTCATGCAACAAAAACTTAAACTTGCTTAACTGCCACGATGGGGGGAACTGAGAAAAAAATAGATATTATTTACAAACTTGGTGATTTCTGGATTACATTTGTATAACTACTGATTTCTGTATAAATATTTTGCATTTAAAACTCTTGTGAATATATAAGGTTCTGATAAAACTGAATAATTGATCAAATTAACAATTGTTATCTCTCAATATTATGTCGAAGAATATTTTGAATTATAAAAGATATTTTCAGTCATATTTATTTCAAGTAGAATTTTCATGTAGAGCATAAGTTGGATAGTAACATATTAAAAAATTAAAGTTTTACAGGCATTGGAAATTTTTTTTATGCCTTTACAAATTTTAAATATGTTTTTCTCAGATTTTTTATTTTGAAGATGAGAGTGTTTTCTAATCCCCAAGGCGTTTTTCCTGTTCAAGATAGAGTCTTGAAATATCTTGTAAATGTTCCCTAACATATGTTCTATAAAAGTTCATATGAATTTAGGTCTGAGAGCTCTAGTTATTTTTTAAAAATATCTTAATGTTAATATTTAAAAAAAATTCTGTTTTTTCCAGGTTTAGTCATAAAAATAATTATTAAAATTCAACAAGGAGATATATTTTAAATTTTATACTTTTTTTTTTCCAATAATCTAAGAAATATAAATCACTTACAATAATTAAATATTTTTAATAATTTAACATTTTATAAAAGTTTTAAAAACTTCAAAAATGTTCAATGCTTTAAAATTGTGAAATAATGGCTTGTCAAACTAACCTATTATTTTCAGAATCAATATAATAGTATAATCTGAATATAAAACAAAAATTAATTTTACTGTGACAAAACTGTTTACGACTTCTACTCATACTGTAAAAGGAATGAAAGATAAATATATAACATAGTTGCAGTCAAAAACACATTCATAATATTTAAAAATCCTGTCCCGCTACTAATTTCAATGCATTTTCCAAACTGTAGCTAAAAACAATTATATGTTTATTAGGCCAGAAATTATTTATATTTAGATATATTTTTCCTTATTTAGTACATAATGAATAATGACAAGATAATTTGTAAAATTCTGAAAGATTTTAATGGAGAAAAAAGCCAGACATAATTTTAGATAGTTAGAAATTTCATTATATAATACACAAATATGCGTGTTTTAAAATTGAGAAATTAATCGTTGAAGCAAGGCAAAATATGCGGAAACAACATAAAAATTGGGAAAAATATTATAATCGGAAAAGGAGGAAAGTTAACATCAAAGTAAATGATTTGGTGTTGGTGTAAACTTATTTTATAAGTGCTGCGGGTAGGAGAGTGGTCGGAAAGTTTATGCCTAAGTTTGAAGGGCCATATGGAGTGTTGGAGGTTCGGAATAACAATTTAATCATTTGGAAGAAAGGTAAAAGGGTCACAGTTAATATAAACCAGGTGCGAGTGTACCGTCCACGACAATCCGACACGATTAGTTCGGATAGTCATGTTGAGACACTATATGAAGGTCAGAGGTCTAGTAATGGGTCAAGTAGATCGCACCCAGGAAAATTCGAAGGATCTAGAACAACCTCGAGTGAGGAGAGTAACGGTCGTAAATCAAGTAAGGGTAATGTCGGATCTGAGGTTGAAATGTAAAGTAGGGTCAGTGGACAGGAAAGATTTAAAGAGGTCCGAAATTCGCAGAAAAAGATCTCTGCAGGGGTCCGAACATAGGGACCAGAAAAGACCAACCCCTGAACCAAAACAGGGAATAAAAAGAGCAATTCCGTCCTTGGTTTTATCTCGAAATTATAAATATAGAAGACCTAATAACCCCTCCCAGAGATCACAGTCCATTGCAGGTCCCTCACATTAAAGAGATAACAGGCAGGGCAAGCCACCTACAGAAGGGAGCAAACAAGAAAGGTGTGGACAATACGACAAGGCCCGGGAGACAAGTACAACTAAAAGCAGAACCAACAGGGCAGCTGAGAGGAGACCAATTCGGTCTAAACAGGCGACAGCAGTGAGGTCTTGCCCTTACTACCTACGCAGCTGAGTAAAACAGCCCGAAGGAATTCCAGAGGAGCGGAGGAGCATCGAAATTGACAGTATCCCACAGAACAACATCAGGAGAAGGAGCCTCAGTATGGAAGCCTTAGACGGAGATCCAGTGGGTAGGAGCGAATAGAGGGCAAAGAAAAAATCAGGTTATATCGTTTCTTTTTTTCTACTTTCGAACAAGTGGTCGGAAGAATTATTGCAAGGAAGCAAGTCACGGGCGGATTTTTAATTTAAGAAGCCAAGCAAAAGTGGACACTACAATGAGTGTGTTTTTTCTTCATGAGAAAAAATCAGCTTTTGTATTAATTTTTTTTTGTATAAGTATGGAGAAAACATTTGTAAGAATGCATTTGTTTACTTCTATGTATGACAATTCCTTTGGTTGTTTGTTTTGTTTTTTTGAAAAATGTTTGAAATTGTATGTATATGTATGTGTATATTTTGTCTCGCATCTGGTGACTTGGGACGCGGCGTAATTAGGTAGGGCTAACATTTAATACTAACAAGCGCAGCATGCAGGGAATGGGAATGTTAAGGAGCCAGATGCTTCAATTGATGTATATGAAAATGTTATGTAAAAAAAATGAAGGAATCTGTATGTATTATAGATGTTTGTTTTTCACACAAAGAAATTCTCGTTTCAGGGTAGCTGACCCTGAGCATTGTATAGTCAGCAACGAATCAAGGTGGAAGTCCGAATATGGTTGTATAATTATATAAGTAATTAAGGAAACCACGTAGGCAGGTTTTTTTACCATTTCTGTCGTTTTTCCCTCGCCTCTTAGCCAAATGGGCGTGGTGTAGGGAAATTTAATTCTGTAAATGTTACGTCTTTTAAAGTGCAGTTTTAGGTCGTAATTTCTTTTCTTTCCCTTAAGGAAGGAGAATTTGTAAAGTATCCGGTTGGTAGATAGATAGATATTAAAGTCGTCGGGACTATAAATCATGTCTAGGAATTGGTTACGTAATTTTATTTTCAGGCCGTTTGTGACCTTCGAATAAATCCCGTTTTCTTTTTGGAGGGAGTGACGAATCTGTTCTGAACCTTTCCACTAATCTACTTAGGCGTCTTTTTGGGGATTATAAATTTGCGTATATATATATTTCCAATCAACTCCAAAAAGATGAAAGGGATATTCCAATTAGATAAGGTATTTAAGTCGAGCGTTGTGAGATAGCCATGTAGATGATGGAAGGCCATTGAGCCAGCAACTTTAACCGCAATATTAGAGGCTTACAAGATATTTGAATAGTGTAGAAGAATTGCTGTGATTATAAGGAAGTACCAGAAAGCTGATATAGCCAACGGTAAGTATAATTTACTTACGCTTAAAAGAAGCGTTAGTTTAGTCGAATTAGTTAAAGTTAATGAGAGTTAAGAATTCGAGTACGTGTATTTCTCGGACCTCCTATTTCGGCAGACCTTACTTGTTCTTGAGCGTAATTATTAATTGGTTGCATCATTCGTGATTTAATTTATTATAAAGGTAAATCCCTTTATTGGACGTTACATAAAAGTATTATATGTTATCAGAGATTTTTTTGAGAAAATTATAATAATAAATAAATATTATTATTATTCAAAATGGCTCTTAGTGGTTCTTTGCCTCAAATTAATCTTGGTGATCAAGGTGAGACCCAGGGAAGGGGTCTCCACAACTTGAAAACAATTAAATTTATATTCTTCAGATTAACAAATATGCATGAATTAAATATAAAAATAAATACAATTATTTTCCAATATTAATACAATTTGAACATACCAAAATAAGTGAGCAATACCTACTTTCCGACAATTCGTGAGCCTATCTTATCATTTCACAGAGCTTGAAGAACCCCCATCCTCCTAAGAGGAAAATATTCTTCTGAGCCTAATCAGGATACTGTGAATCCTTAGAAAGTTTCCCTAGAAAACGATTTAATTTTTGAGCACCACTAATTCTTTAGGTTATTTGAGTTTAAAATTTTTTATAAATATAACAATCTCTATAGTAACGAACAATGCTTAATTTATGAGATCTATGTTAATTATAGATTACTATGTGCAAGATCAAAATAAATAGCTAAGACATAGGCTTAGCTGAAATTATCTCTCTCATTTCATTTAATAAATCATCACAATCATAAAACGTTGTACAACATATTACACTAATTTTTCACCCCAACAGATTAAATGTACACTTAAAATTTAATAATTCATACAAAACTTGTGTCTGGATAATTTTGATTTAAACGCTATTACATTTTACAACACAAAAAACAATATAAATTCATACAATATTCGTGTAAAATAATAAAAACAGGTTAGTTATTGAATTAACATATGTTTAAAAAATACAAGGGATTTTATAAATAATATCAGCCGAGAAAAAACTACATATTGTTATAAGAACGGTCGCCAAAATTATGGCCAAGCTTACCATAAACAAGGCTCGAGCAATGTTTGCAACAAAATATACATAAGATTATTTCGATGAAATACAACAAAATTAGAATGGAATCATTTTAATACTAACCTGTAATGAAATGCTTAATACAAAGCACAGATTTAGGACTTGCTTTCCAATTTTTTCGTTGCAAAGCAGTCTCCCATTGCAGCCTTCTAGATGGACTTGCAAGAAAGCGGTACATTTTAACTGTAGATAGCAAATTTGTATCGCTTCTCATGCTGCATTCAAATACAGAACAGACAATTCCAAGTTTGCTGTTTCTTTGGGCTACTCATTTTAAATTGATAAAAAAAAATTGTAATGAAATCTAAGCGAAATTAAAACTGCCTCCTCATACAACGTATACAAAACAATGTTATTTTGCTGAAACCAGAAAACAAAAAGGGTTCCAATGACATCAGCGCCCCCATAGTAAGCTTTATGGTAGAACTTGTCCATACTCTATATCAGTGATCCGCAACCCCCCCACCGTCCGTGGATTAAATGTTGCCGGGTCGCCTAAAGAACGTTAAACTATTGCCATTTTATTTAAAGTGGTGCATTCCTCTAGGAATTGCGCAACTTTCCACAGAATCACTTTTATTCGTTTTTGGTGTAACTATATTTTATTCTGAAGGCATATTTAAATGCAACTAAATTAAAATTGTTAAATCAAAACAATCTTAAAATATAAGCTATCAACGTGTCCCACCCTCAGCGGGCCGCGGTAAAATTATCAAACGTTGACCGGTCCGCAGCGATAAAAAGGTTGGGGAGCACTGCTCTAGATGATAACGTAAAGTTAAAAATTAATATTTGATTTATACAGATATGCAAATAAAATTTTGAAGAATGAAAAGCTTATTTTGACTGAAAGATTTATTTTAATTAAAAATAATTTATAAACCTTTTTTAATTTTGAGGCTTTTTAGATGAAAGATTAATAAAAAATTTTAACTTCTTGGTTGTTATTTCTTCAATAATTCCCTTGAATCGAATTATGTTTGCACTAACAATTTTTATAAGCAGCTTTTGACTATTATAAAGGGGCTGAGGTAGCCCAGGGGTTAAGGAGTCGGATGATGTCAGACATGTCATGAGCTCGACTCCAGTACCACTAAAGACCCGCCGTGTAGGGAGGCGATGCAAATTAAATCTGTCGAGAGCTCAAGCGTCCTCCCGTTGGTGTGGTAGTTAGGAGAGGGGGTGCCAGCTCAGGCGTCGTCCTCATCCCTTGCCCAAGGCTCAAAATTACGTGGTCCGTCGCCAAAAGCCCTCGTGTAGCTGAACAGTGCGACGTTAATATTCATTCACATTCTCTTGGATATTACGAAGACATATTTTTTGCAAGAAAGAATATTTTTATTATTAACTTTCGATTCTTCCTATATATATATGTATTTTTTAATTTTCAATGTATATCGAATTTTACGAGGGTTCATTTGATCATACAATTCTCTATTGCAATTATATAACTTACTGTTTTCTTGAATAATATGACGAAGAGGGTATATCATTTTCCTAAATGCCACACCACATTCACAACAGGGATATATAAGAGTTAAATTAAAATGTTAGAATCCTTTTCATTCAAAATTTATTTATACAGATAACAAGCACAGTTTAAAGTTATGCTTAAAAATGCAATCATCGTTCTAATCGAAATTTTGGGAATATTTCTAAATTTTCTTCCTTTTTTTTCCTTTCAAAAACTATCCCAATTTTATTTTTAAAATTAATGCTATTTTAATTTTTAAATATGTTTAAAAATTTGTTTATTTCATTTTTTAGTTAATGAACTATGCATAACTTGAGATTAATTCAATTCTTTTAAGTGTATTGCTTGTTGAGAAAGCTGAATAAAAATTCGTCTTTCAATAATTACAGGCAATTGTCATATTAATTAATACCGTCAAATTTACTTTATTATTGAATTTTTTTTATGCAGAAATAGTTGAACTTCACAATGAGGAAAATTCGCTATCAGAAATTCCCATGCTATACGAAAGCAGGAATTTTTTTCGGACAAAATTTTTTTATTTCAATCCATATAGTAAATAAAATTTTAATTAAATTGCTGTAAAATTCATTCGATAGTTAGGTTTTTTAGACATCAAACACACACAAATGAATTATTTTTCTAAAATGGATTTATATTATCAGGGCCGGCGCTAGCAGTTTCGCCGCCCCGGGCAAAGAAGTAAAATGCCGCCCGTTTACAACAAAAATTAAAAGAGATAACCTAAACCCTTCCCACGATTAATGTTAAAATAAAACGTGAGCAAAAAAATTACTATCAATAATGTTGAAGTTTTGATTAGCAAAAAATACTGATTTATTAATTAATGTTTTTTTGGCACTAAATTAAAAGGAGGGTTGCACACAAAAAAAGAAAAGAGTCATTTCTAGTGTATAATTATAAAATACAGATATTAAAAAAATAATAAAACAAATTATAGAACCGCACTAAGTATTAAAACTTTAATTACATATTAAAAATACATTTAAACCGAGAGTTAAAAAATCTCTTAAAAGTGTTTCTTTCTCACTTTTAAAATTCTGAGATTTTTTTTTATATATATATAATTTCTTTAACATTAATTCCTTCAGCCAGTTCATGTTCAATGGCTATTGTTGTCAAGCTGTTTAGCCGATCCTTGGTAGTACTGAAGCGTAAAAATTTTTTAATTAATTTTATTTTGGAGAAGCTTCTTTCTCCACTTGCCACACTTATTGGGAGAGTATGTAATATCCTTAAGACTACACCGAGATTTGGAGCAAAATCCAGGTTCGATAAGAATTTTAAAATCTCGATTGGACTTTTTTTTTATTTAGCAAAGCCAAAACCGCTGCTATCGCCAGGTCCAGCGCATTTATATCTGATGGATTCCTATCAGTTAGCACTGCTTCTAGATCTTTACAATACTTAAGTTCGTCGTTTTGAGGAGTATCTTTTAAATCACAAATATTGTATAAAAATTGGAAATAGTTGCTGTCGGTACTGATCAAATCAAACCTGAATTCAAATGCATTGATAGCTTTATCTAATGTGAAAAATTAACTCTGCCTTATATTTCAAAGTAGGACCTTCTATCGGATCATCTCGTGCCTCACAGTCGAAATTAACATTCCTTCTTCGAACTGTATGACGTGGCTGGGTGAGCTCAAAATCAGCCGGTATGTCAATTTCGTCGGTGAGTTCTCGAGCATCGCTAAGCATTTCATTAAAGGCTGTGTCAAATCTAAAATCCTTGAAAAAATCTTAAAATTTTTTCAAGAGCTCTGTAGCAGATGGTAAATCATAGTCTTCTGTCAGCCCGAGCTTACTTATAGGATTGATACAATTTAAGACTATATACCAAATTACAATGCAGCATAAGAACTTAAATTGTTTAACACAACTTAATAATCCAGAAGCCTCAACTCTTATAGAGTTGTCAGTCTCCAAATTATTAAAAACAGCAATTAAAGCGTCGTATATCCCTCCCACTTGATACCTTAGTGGTTCGAATGCATCTATTCGGCTTTCCCAACGATTTTGTTTGAAATCACTGATCTACTTTATAAATTGTGTTCTTTATATTTTTATTTCTGTAATGCACATTTTGTTTCCACTTTAATTAAATAGTTTTATACTAGGAACACATACACAACAACAAAATAGTACCTATATTCTTTCACATTAATTATTGTTCTGTAACAATAAAATTTAATTAAATCCTTTTTCTGTTGCATTTTATAAGAAATTTCTTTCATATAATTTTGACATTCTTATTGTTGCCTTTTTTAAAGATTTTAAATTTTGCTATAGATTGAATCCTATTATTACTAGAATTTTTTTCTTAAATATACATACTAACGCTTTTAAACCTTTTTACAATCACGAAAAATACATTTTAAAGAATTTTTGAGAAATATAATAGTAAAATGAAACAGTAAATATAAAAACTATTGAAAATTGAAAACACCGACTTTTTAATTTTTAGTGCACCAGTGTTCTACGGAACTCTAATTAAAAGCCTCTCGTATATGTCTTGTATGAGTGGTAATGTTCTGAAACGTTTTCGGTAAGATATTGTAATAGGAATTCTAAGTATTTTATATTTGTATGCGCTGAAATTAAACGATTTAGAATTAAAGCCTTTATATATTAATCACAAATAAAACATATTTTAATAAGATTGAAACTTAATTTTAAAAATGCTTTGGAAGTTATTCAGGCTTTAAAGTCGTTGTTTGCTTATTAGAGCCGTTAATTCTATGTTATTTTGATGTCACTAAAGATTCAAACTAATTATCTATTTAATAATCGTCTTTCGAAATTTAAAATTCACGCCTGAAATTTTGCAATTCATTTATCTAAAGGATGTTTTTGCATTGAGTTAAATATTTGTATTTTTAAAAATATTTCTATTTTTTTTTGGTTGTTCATGCTTGTCGCAAAAACCGTGCGCCAGACGGCGCTGTTTGTGTATCTCTAGTTACAATGTGTTTAGATGAATAAAAAGAGAGAGTGTTTTACAGTCAATGTGTGAGGTGTGTGTTATTGAGCTATCCCGGGTGTAGTGATCAAACATTTTGGTCCGACTTTCCCGGAGTTCAACAAGCAACTATGGTTTTGTGCTTTATTAGTTGAGTATTTGGTGGTGAAATTTTTGAACAGGTGAGTGTGTTTCTATTCTTAATGATGTTTTTAGGAGTTATTTGGTTGTGTTCGTTAAAGTTCGTGTTAATAGTTGAATAGTTTTAACGGATATCATGGTTGAAATTAGTGTTTGTAGATTTGTGTTGATTGTGATATTCTTGTTGTGTGTTTTTGTATACTTTCCTACTCTCAATAGTGTAATTTAGGTGTTTACAAATGCTTTTTGGTTGAAAATAGTGTATATTCTGTAGATGTTGTGACAAAATAAGTTTAAAAATGGCGTTGAAATTAAATCTAAAGAAAGACGAGCTTATCTCGGTTGCTGTGGAAATGGGTTTGGAGATTCCTAGCAAAGCTAAAATAATAGATTTAAAAAAGTTAATTGAATCAAGTTCCGTTTATAAAAATGATATTGAATTTGTGCGTAGTCTTGTTGAAAATGCTTTACAGAAAAGTAAACAAGAGGGAAATTCAATTAGAAAAATTAAATTATCTCAGATTGAGCGCGAGGGCTGAAATTCAATTAGAAAAAAATTAAATTATCTCAGATTGAGCGCGAGGCTGAAATTCAATTAGAAAAAATTAAATTATCTCAGATTGAAAAACAATTAGAATTGGAGAAGGTTAGGAAGGAATCCAAAAAAAATTCTTAATCTCTTGAAAGCGGAGAACCAAGCTCCATAACTGATAAATTGGAGAGTTTGGTAAAGAGCATTAAAACTCTTTGACAATTCAAGTACCGGTTAGGTCAGAGTCCTTTAATTTATTTTTTCATTCTTTAGAAAAAGCATTTCAAATCAAATCCGTGCCTGATGAGCTAAAAGCCGAAATTCTATTAAATATTTTAGGAGAGAGTCAATAATTTGCTAACATATGTGAGTCAAGAGGATTTAAGCATTTATGTTAAAATTAAAGAATTAATATTAAGAGAGTTTGAACCGACGCCTCAAGAATGCCTGAGTAACTTTAAAAAGGCTCGTAAACTACCATCCGAAAACTATGTTCAGTTTGCTTCCCGCTTAAGTGCAACTTTCGATTATTATTGTCAGTTGCGTAAAGTTAATGAATTCCGCTCTTTGTGTGATCTAATAATTTCAGATAAAATATTTGAAACGCTAGATAGATATACGATGAATCATATTGCAACGAAACAGGGAGAAACATATTTCAAGCCTCAACAGCTTGGGAGGGAATGTGATGTCTATTTATCCGCGAGAGGAAAGGTTTCGAATGATTTAATGAGCAGAAATCCAGGGAGTGGAGTCAAAACAGATGGACGAAATAGACTGCAGACGGTTAGCACTTGGCGTCAAGAGAGAAACTCGTCGAATGTTTTCGTGGCCGAAACCAAACCAAATTGTGTTCTATGTAAGGGTAATAATTTCCATCCCCTTTCTAAGTGTTATCAGTTTAAGAAACTGTCAGTTGAGGATAGAGTAGAGGCAGTTAAACGGAATAATCTTTGTTTTCGTTGTTTTTTACCTCATAGATTGAAGGAATGCCGTTCAGAGAAAAATTGTTTTTGCCTTAGACCTCATAATAGCTTCATTCATTTTTCACGTGACAAAACGAGGAATCCCACTCCCACTAGTAATTTAAATTTGGATTTGGACTTTTGTTCCAGGGCAGATTGAAGGATCAGTTGAAGCAAATTCACAATCACAGTTTGTGGCGACTGGGTTTGAGAAAGGCAGACTAAAGAATGTGTTTTTGAGTGCTACAGATATAGACCAAGCAGAAACTAAACTGATCAGAATGGTCCAAGAACAGGTTTTTTTGGCTGAAATTAAGAGCTTACAAAGTAAAGGAGTTGTCTCACCTAATAGTAAACTTAGAAATTTAAACCCCTTTATAGACAGTGATGGATTATTGAGAGTTGGAGGCCGGCTGAGTAATTCAGATTTAAATTATGTTAATAAACATCCTGTAATTTTACCAGGAAATCATAATTTAACTGTTCAAATAATTGTCCATTTCCATAGAAAGAATCTGCATACTGGTGCTTCTTCTCTTCTACACTATGTAAGGGAAAAGTTCTGGCCATTAAATGGTCGTTCATTATGCAGAAAAGTAGTGCATGAGTGCCTTGTCAGTTTTAAAAGCCGACCCCTTGTTACCTCTCTCAGCTAATGGGTAATCTACCCCGTGATAGAGTAGTCCTAGATTACCCGTTCAACTGTTCTGGTGTGGATTTTTGTGGCCCATTCATGATCAGGTACAAAAATCAAAGAAAAGGAATTTTGCATAAAATTTATATTTGTGTATTTGTATGTTTTGTGTCTAAAGCGATTCACATAGAAATTGTGTCAGATCTTACATCTGACGCTTTTATTGCTACATTAAGAAGATTTTTTAGTCGCAGAGGTAAATGTGCTAAATTGTATTCCGATAATGGGAAAACATTTGTAGGTGCCAATAAAGAGCTCAAGAGATTTCTAAAACTTATTGAGGATTCAGATGATAATTTAGCAGGTTTCTTATCTGCTGAGGGTATAGAATGGAAGTTTATACCACCTAGAGCGCCATCCTTTGGTGGTCTTTGGGAAGCTTCGGTTAAGTCAATAAAGTACCATCTTAGGAGAGTTGTCAGTGGCTCAAATTTAACCTATGAGGAATTTTTAATTGTTTGTATCCAAATAGAGGGAATCTTAAATTCCAGGCCACTGTACCCTTTATCGAGCAATTCGGATGACTTGAACGCTTTAACTCCAGCCCACTTTTTGATAGGGAGGTCTATGACCTCAGTAGTCGAGCCCAATTTAATTGAATTAAAAGAGAATGCCCTTAAAAAATGGCAACGGATAACCAGACTAGTACAACTAATTTGGAATAAGTGGCACAGATGTTATCTTAGTGAATTACAACAACGCAATAAATGGCAATTTAAAAAACAAAATGTTAACGTGGGTGGTTTGGTAGTTCTCATTGAAGACAATATGCCAACCTTTAAATGGCCTTCAGGGAGAATCACTGAGATTTATAGTGGCAGCGATGCACTAATAATGGTAGTAAAAGTAAAAACACAATTTGGAGAATATAAAAGAGCCATTTCAAGAGTTTGTCTTTTACCTATGCCAGTTTGAATTTTGTCTCTGAATATTGTGTATTAGAATTTTTATATGTACCTTAATTTGTTTTACGAAATCCTATAGTATTTTATCGTTTTATTGTAAGTTGTGTTATTGTTGAATGTATTACATGTCAACGCGGGGGAGAATGTTCATGCTTGTCGCAAAAACCGTGCGCCAGACGGCGCTGTCTGTGTATCTCTAGTTACTATGTGTTTAGATGAATAAAAAGAGAGAGTGTTTTACAGTCCATGTGTGAGGTGTGTGTTATTGAGCTATCCCGGGTGTAGTGATCAAACATTGGTTTAAAATCAAAAAGCCTTTTAAATATTTTCTTAAAATTTCTTCATATTAAACTGCAGATAATTTATTAAATCAATTTTTAAATTTTTCGAACTATGCATTTTGATGAACTTTATTAGTATCGTACAGAATGTTTTACAATATTTTAAGGATATTATACATTTTTTATATATTTTTATAATTAATTATACACATAATTAATTTTTAGACTGCATTAAATATTCCTTCAAATTTTCCGTGTAAAACAGATGTTCCCAAACTTTTTTGTCTCATATACCCCTTGCCATGTTTTTCGGTACAGTGTAGACCCCTGCTTAATTAATATCGAATTTTTGCAAATTTATCACCTTAAAGGTCTTTTTCACAGCTAGTACTACTTTAAGAGAATTAAATTTATAACTAATGAAGTATACAGTTAAAAGTTTCAAAAGCATACGTTAATTAATTAAATTAAAAGTTAATTAATATATAAAATAACCAAACTACACACAATTGATTTTAAAGGGAGGGATGAATCTGGGGCTACAATAACAAATTTTCAACATTTAGTATCTTTCTCGCTCTCTCTCTCAATCTTGTCAGATTTAACCTTATATCGCTTCTGTTAGTAGTGTCCAGTTTCTTTTTTTCTTTTGGAGATTAGCAATTACGCCAAAACTCCTACTTGTTAGGAAAAATAATTAAAAACTTCCTCAGGATATTCCATAATTCGGGACAAATAACAAGTTTGCCTTTTTAAATCCAAAGTTGCTGGCATCAATTTCTAAACTTTAAAATCTTCATTGGTGCATATCACGATCAGTCCCTGTTGTCATGTGACATTTTTTTCCAATATGACCACATAAATTCATTGCCTACTGTGGTATTACCATAGTCAAGCATTCTCAAATCTGGTTTCAAAATCTCAGGAAAAGTCAGTTAAATGTTGACGTAGGTTAAAACGTGCTGACAGATTGTTTGGGTTAATTTGAGAAAAATTTCCGGACCTCCAGTATTATACTTCTTTAGCTTAATTCTGGAAAGAAACGCTGAAATGGTTCCTGTTTTAAAAAAATTTATGCTGTCATCTTGCACGGGTAAATAAACATCATTAAATTTAGTAAATAAATCTGCTAAATAAGTAAAATTTGGTTTCCACTTGATTAAATTTTCTTTTAAAATTAAAGTCACGATCCAGTTTAATGAAAGCCACTATCACATAGACCCCCACTTACACCTCAATACCACCAAACTATTTTTTTGCTGACGTGGGCACCTTGCAGGTCGTCATAGACCCCTTTGGGAATCACTGGTGTAAAAAATCTGAATTAAAAAGACATCGTGCAAATTCCTCTTAAAATAGCAATAATATGCAAAAAATAGATATATTGTTCAAGTTTTTAATATTTGATCTTACAAAATAATGGCTATCTTAACACAGGCTTAGAATAGATAAGAAAAATTATATGTTTATTTCACCTGTTACATTCAATAAAAAGAAAAAAAATGTCTATATAACTAAAATTAACTTACATTTTTCTTTGAAAATTCTTTTGACAGTTTAAAGCAATATAAATTAAATATTTAGCAATTATCACAATATATTACAAGCGCAAAACAAAATCATTGTAATAAATATAGCTACGTTGTATTTCAATTTCGAGCTATTGCTATTAGGATCCTTTAGGTATGGTAAATAATTAATGAATGCACTGAAAAGCTCATTAATGTTTTACATTTTAAATGACCTACTATCGTCCTTTATAAGTTACTAAAGAAGTTATTTTTTTATACGAGAGGATCAAATAATATTTTTTTCATTTCAATAACAATGTTAATCGAAAATGTTTCAAGACGACGACGGTACATTGAAGCTACGAAAACTCACATACTTAAAAATATTAATCAACATAAAAATATTCTACGAAACTAATGACATCTATATTTATGTATGTGAAACGAAAAATAAATAAAATAGAAAAATCACAAATGCAGCAAAATAATTTTTTCTTTTCATTATATCTTACGCAATGATTAAAATTCTTGGGCATTAAAAATCAAAAAAAAGAATTTGAAAATGAAAATATTGTTACCTTTTTTGCTGTCCGAATTTGACCTGTTTGCATAAGCACAGGAAGCTAACTGAATTAACTCGGAAGTCAAATTGACACAAAATTCCCTAAGTTTTCTTCGGAAAAGGGTCATTTTGCCCTTTCTTTTCATTCATAAAACTTGACCGTGCTTTTCATCACTTTTGTTGAGACTAATCTCTGCCAAAATCTATCTCTTTCAATAGTACCCGAATTCAGGTATACAAAGCAGTTGTAGGAAATTAGTTGAAAGAGAAGGAACTGGATGCCGAAATTCTTCTTTATCGCCCCCTTCCCCCATGGGACCAATGTTGAAAAACACGGCTTTATACTAATGAATACTCGTTAAAAAAACAACTCAAGGACTCCATAGAAAACGTGAATATTTTGCATTCACATTTTTAGGGGGGTTTTCGAATTTTTATTTTGACTCGTGGAACCTCTGGGTAATCTTGGTTTATTTTCTTCATAAACTAGTTAATTTTACAGCTAATTTGCCACCTCCTAAGGTTGCCGCCCCGGGCAGGGGCTCGGCTTGCCCACCCCTTGCGCCGGCCCTGATATTATGTGTATAGCAATTTTTGAGTCATCTAAAAGGTGCTAACCCTTTATCTACCGACGGTACTTATAAGTACCACTCACTTTAAAATTATATATAATAAGCATTTTTACGAATATTCAGACGATACTTAGCAGGAATATTCTTTGAAATCCACTCTGCCAAGATATGGCAGTACGGGTTCTATGATGAGTATTTTAGCGTGGAAGGCGAATTGTTTTATTGGAGAAATTGCGTTTTCAGCGGATTGCGAAGGTAGTAATTTTTGTTCCAAAAAATAGTTAATGTCAAAAGGTAAGTGCCTTATTTTTTATGTGTGTTAAGGAAGACCTTAGAAAACGATTTGACTATTTATTTTAAGTGAACAGTGTGCATAATTAACTTTACAGTTCAATATCTTTAATTAATTAATTAGCTCTAACGGATTAAATTGCCCAAAGTTGAGTATTTTGTTTATGTATATCCCTTAATTTTCAATGTAGTGATTCAAAAAAAATATTGCATGAAAAAAACTGCAGTAAATCTTAATGCGGTAGATAAAGGGTTAAAAGGAAGTCAACAGTTTTCACACGAAAGAAAATTTAAATCACCAACGCTTTTTCTTAACTTTTGTTATTTTCTTGATTCCAAAGGAATTCTTTCGTATTTTTGATTTACTACCAGGCTTCAAATTTGTTCAATATTCTGGAACTTTCTTTTTGGGTAATTATTTTAAAGAAGGAAATAAATTCTTTAGTATTGTAGATGGCTTCTCTATACAAGAAAAGGGAAATGTTTTGTTTGTGTTCCCATTCCAATTATTTCCCCTATTTTTACAGCTCCCATGTCTTCGTACTGAAGGGGGAGAGAGGGGGAGACATCCATTCATAGTAACTGGTGTTCCAGTCTACTTTACAACTTTTTCATATAATTGGAATTTTCTCCTTCCAATGACTCCTATCTCTTATTGCTACCGCCATAAGCGGTAACTTCTAAAAGGGATGCTTTGTCCATCTGTCTTGGTTGACCTGTTAGACCTAACCGTGAATGACACAGAACTCATCACTACATAGCACAAATAGTTTTAATACTTGAATTTAAATATTTTTTCATGCCTTTATGTATTTAAATTAGTTTAATGTTTTTTCTTAATAACTCAAAGGGTTTTCCTTTTTCTATCACTTTATTAAACTTTTTTCACTTAAGTTAACATTTTTTTATAGTTAAGTACCTCTAAACGCAGTACTGGGTTAAGGGAAAGTTTAAACCAAGTTAATTCAAAACCATATTGAAAAGAGGTAGATTTTTCTGTAGATCATAGCCAATAAAAACTTAACTAATACCCTTTGGTTAATTTTAGGACTTAAAACAAGAATAAGCAATAACACAATATCGGATAACGTATCCCATTCGATTCTGTTATAAACATTATCAAGAAACTGAAATATCGTTGAGTTTATTTGTGGATAGGGTACAAAAATGAGAAACTGGTAAAAGTTTGAAAACTTAACTGTGTGTGAAACAATTATATATTTGTCTTTAATTCGTAAAAAAAAAAATTAAAAGAATTGTGAGTGAGTGAGTGAATGTGAGATTTAATGGCGCAAGAGCCAAATCTGGCCATACTGCGCCAAAGATTTGTTAAAATATTAAACCATTTGATAAAATATGTGAAAATATTGACAGCACAGTTTTTTAAAAAGTTAAAATTTCAAATCACGTATAAAAACTCATTTTCAAGCAATAAAAACAAGCAAGTCAGACAAGTTCTAAAAATAAAAGCATTAAAAAAAGACTAGTGAAAAATTAAATTGTAAAAAAGTTTAAGCATTTCATGTTAATAAAAATTAGCTCCTACTTTTTCTGAAACGCGTTGCAGTTAACGCGCGTAAATATCCTTTAGGATAACTTGTAGGACTTTCTTTAAGTGCGAATTTAACCGTAGGATCTGGCTCAAGTTCCTCCTCCTCCACGTCATAAGTTATCATGTCTTCCTCATCTGTTGCATATTCTGTAAAGCTGATTTTCTAGGTCTATGTGGAGCCATTTTTATTTCAATTTCTGGTTTCTGCACTTTTGGGCGCTTTCTTCTATTTCTTGAATTTCGTTTTACACACTGTGGGATTTCAGGTGCATTAGAATGTTCACTATTGGATGTAGTAGGGACAGACTCTGGTAAGGTTTCAGTTGAAAGCGCATTAAATTTATCAGGAGTTGTAAGAGAACGGGTTTCGGTTTCTAAAGATGAAACAGAAGCATTCAGGTTATTGCCAGGGGAAGTAGTTGTAGTAGTAGTAGGAATGGGTATTTTTAATAAAGACTCACTTTGTATTGTTGGTATTATTGCAGATGAGGAAGGAAGTAGATTTTCTTGAGTAGATGAATGACGTGGAGACGGTACACTGAAGATGAGGTACTAGGCATTGGATTTTCAGAAGATACGGGTTTCAGACATTGTAAAGGTGGACAGATTATGTTTGTTATATTTGGATCTGTTTCGGTAGTTGTGGATATAGTTGAAGGTTTCAAAGCCTGAGCATACGTTTGGGATAACTGAGGAACTATTAATTTGCGTGCTTCAAAATAAGATATGTTTTTATTGGTTTTAATTTCTTGTATTTGTTTTTCAATTTTCCATTTTGGGAAAAGTTTGGAATCGGTGGAATGAAGCTGTGAACAGTTAATGCATTTTGGTTTTAGGGTACAATCTGTAGAAGAATGCCCTACAGATGCACACCTAGAGCATGTTAGTTGACCGTGGCAGGAAGTTTGAGAATGACCGAACCTCTGGCATTTAAAGCAGCGCAGAGGATTCGGAATGTAAGGGCGTATTTTATAGTTAAGATATCCGGCTTTTATTGTAGATGGTAGTTTAGGGATATTGAAAGTTAATATCAAATGCTTCGTAGGGAAAAATGACGAATCTTTTTTTATTTTAATTCTTCTGACTTGAGTAACCCCTTGGTCAGAAAGTCCTTCCAAGATTTCTGCTTTGGAGGCGCACAAGAGATCTGTTTCAGATATGACACCACGACAAGAGTTTAAGGATCTATGAAGATTTACAGTTAACGAAAAATTTAAAAAAGGTTTGGTTAACAAAAAAGATTTCGTTTGTAAGGCAGATGATGTTTCAATAAGCAAATCACCAGATCGTAATTTTTTGACCGATTTGGGTTCGCCGCTTATTCCTTGAATAGCTTTTTGAATTGCAAACGGTGACTTTTGTGACATTTCATTGTTAGGAAGAGATAGGATTAAAAAACGAGCATGTTCAGAAACTGTATTGATGTTGAGAGTGGGTAAAACAAGCCCTTTACCCGGGCACTGCATATTCGGATCCATAAGTACGCGTAAACATCTTCGTTCTGGCGTGCCTCCATCCACCACGGAGTCCTACAAGGGAGGCAGCGTGCCGGTCATCTGGTAAAAACCAGGCTCGGCTCTTACCTAGAGTACACCCAGAATATAGTGCTACAGCATCAGGGCGAGGATCCAACGGGTAAACACGACACCCCTTATCTGCAGCACTAACCCTACAGCAGTGTCTCTTCGGGGACACCGAAGAGAGGTACCACCAGCCGATCGACAGGAGTGGGCTCACTCCTGCCTCCCGTTTACAGCGAATCGTGGGTCAAAGGTATTCCCAGGACACCATTTTTCTCCTTACGGGATGCCGCATACGGCAAACATGCGGGTTGGAAAACCAACGTTGTTAGTAAAAAAAAAAATAATGAAGAAAAATAATCAAAACATTTAAACTAATCTAAGAATTAATAATACAAATACCAAAATAAATAATCAAAAAAATTAAGAAAGGATTAAACTAATTTAACGCAATGCAAAATGAATACAAAAATGTTAATAACGAGAATAATGAGAAATCTAATTAAAACAAATGAATTAGTATATACATATGTATTTCGAAATAATTGTCTGTGGTCTCGACGTGAAATGAAGAAAAAAGAAATTTGAATGGCAAGAAAGGGGGCCGAAAATAGAGAAAGATCACTAGGGTACCCCGGGTTCGTGAAGCCCGTGCTTACCAAAGATAGTAAACCCCTTGGGAAAAGGAAAAGATCACTAGGGTACCTCGGGATTGTGACACCCGTACTCACCTAAAGAAGGTGAACCCCCTGAGGGGAAAATTAAAAGAAACACCAGCTGATTTTTTTTGTTATCTTAAAATTTTGTATGCATATCTATTTTTATTGCAGTTACAGTAAATAGTATAGTTTTCCACACAGCCAACAAAAGTTTCTAAAGTTTAAATTCCTTATAATTATAACTTAAGTCAGAAATAGCTACAACATTTTGAATTTTATTATCGAAAAAAAATCTGATAAATTCTTAATATTTCTATCCTCATAAAAAATATAATCATTTTTAAGACTTAAAAAACTCAAATCCTGAAAACACTAATTTGAAATAAAGCTTGAATAATGACCAGCATAACTAGTCGAATTTACTTTGCAGAATTTACCAGTAAATAAGCACAAAAAACTATTTTTGCGATGGCCTACATGTCCTTTAGAAATTTGATACTGTGTGAAAATGTCGACTCCAGACTCCAATGTCCAAATGACTCCAGAAAATGTCGGAAGCGACAAGGTAGGAAGTTTAATTTCGGTTGAATTAGAATTTCTTGTATGAATTACTTCCGTACTCTTATTTGTTTTATTTAGATGTGAGACACAC
This sequence comes from Trichonephila clavipes, assembly GCA_019973935.1. Lineage (NCBI taxonomy): Eukaryota > Metazoa > Arthropoda > Arachnida > Araneae > Nephilidae > Trichonephila > Trichonephila clavipes. The sequence goes on from BMAU01019240.1 coordinate 593,216, forward strand.
GTCTTTCTAATAAAATTAACATTTCCTCCCATGTATCAAGCAGCTCTTGTTTTTCTAAAATATAGTACTCAATTTCATCATCCCTAGCAAGGCTAAATAAATTATCAAAAAGGGTTTTCAATTCTTTCCCTATTACATCAAACCTGTTTTTTCTAATTTTGAGCTCGGTAGAATCCAATTCATTAATATCCTGTAACGTTTTATTTTTTAAACGCGGTAGTGATGATATAATGGCTTTTTTCTGGTTTAAGCACGCTTTAGATTTCATATTTAAATTTTGAACAATTACTGATCAGAAGAATTCCACTCATATAGATATTTAAATCAAATTAAAATAAGTAACACACGTGCTTTTCACATTCGGAATCCAATCACATTGATTTTTACTACTCAAATGCAAAAAACAGAAAGAACACTAAATAAATCTTCACAGAAATAAATCACATTAAAATACTAAAGCATTATAGAAATAAAACAAGCTAAAAGCACACACAAACAGTAATCAGATAATATGTTTATAAAATGAGCTGACTCACCCGACCTAACCATCCGAGAAGCACCCAGAAGAAACCAATGGAGTAATCCACTTGTCCAAAGAAACGCCGAATGTAGGTCACACACAAGTAACTCCTCAACAAAACGAAAACACAAATTTTGAATTCTACAACCTGATAAAAACCTTTAAATGCTTAGATACTCCAGCTCGACGGACCATTAATTTATGTATGTTAGCAATAGCGACGAATTTAGCGGACTGTAAACAACTGTAGTCTAAGACTAAAAGGTTTCGGTTTCGAATTGCTGTCTATTGAAAGAAAATTGATTCAAGGTAAGTCCAAGTTTAATTTGATATAATTGGATATATTTCAATGCTGAAGAACATTTCAATATGATTAGAATAGTTCACATGTCATAATGTACGTAGTTCACAAGTATTAGCATTTCGACATAAGAATACTTCACAATAGAATGTTTCACTAAAACGAGTGTTTGCATCTTAAGAAAGATACATGCACTGACTGTTGCCACAAAACTACTTCTAAATAGAAGTGTCTCACTGCAACAGCGCTACCTAACGGCTTTTACTATTCAGCACAAGGACAATAGGACCAATAACATGTGGGGATTTCGGCAGACTGTATCTGGAGATGAGGTGAACCGAATGTGACACCTTAGACCTCATATTGAATACCATGGCGGGAAGAATCGTTCTTGAGAAAATTAAGACATCCGCCTGAAGAGCCCCCGAGTTATGGTCATTTTAAAATAATTAAAACAATTAAATAAAATAGAAGCAGGGCACCCAGCAACTCGAAACTCGGCCTGGTAGTGAGGAAACACAAGATAAATCCATTCGAATTGGTCCGGGGTATGTACACTGGTGTCTAAAAGTTAAGCATAAATCGTAAAAGGCGAAAAACACGGAGTAAATATTCGTAAAATTATTCCAAATTTCTTGCGGATATTAATTGGGTGAAGAAGAAACATTGGGTTTATGCAAAACTTTTCAGTCCACTACGTCTTGCGCGAAACACCGGCGCATGTCGGAACGCGGAGAAACCGATTCACGCAGCATAGGCAGTTCAGACAAGTTTCGTGCAACTGCTATGCGAAGGAACGTTGTTTACCATCAAACAAAGTGAATGATGGCACAAAGACGCCAATTGGACATGTTTACGAAAGGAAGAATCGTTCGAATGCTGAAATCTTCACGATCACAAACCGAAGTGTCTCGAATTCTGAATGTGGACCAGTCTGTCATCTCAAGACTGTGGCAGAGGTTTCAAAGAACGCGAGATGTTACCCGACAACCAATATCAGGTCGACCAAGAGTCATAACCCTTCGCCAAGACCGATGTCTGGTAATAAGTGCGCGACGTCAGAGGGGCAGTACTGACAGAGAACTGCGTTCGACGCTCACAGTCGCCACAGGAATGCGAATTTCGAGACAAACTGTTTACATGAGACTCAATCATGCTGGCATGTATACCAAAAGACCAGCAATTTGCATTCCCCTCACGTTGTGACGAATCTATACGGAACTTTATCACTAACCTTCTGAGCCGACCTTTTTAGGGAAATTTAATTCCCTACCTATTTCCAATCAACTCCAAAAAGCGGACAGGATTCCTTGTTATGCAGATTAAATTCAGTATTTAAGTCAAACGAAATAGTAAAGTTGGAGCAGTAGGAGATAGATATTGAAACATAAAGTTATAGTGAATTTGAATTGAAGTTTTATTGTTGGAGATAATTTAATCTCATGAAGAATTGAGATTCCGAGCAGTAAATATAGATTTATATTTAAAGCCTCATTAAAGTTTTAAGAGTGAGATTAAAGATAAATGTTCAATAAGAACATTATTAAATATAATTCTGGAATCTCTTATCGTGGTAATTTCTGCGTGATCGTTATTTAATAAATTAATTAATTAGATCATTAATTAATTAAGTTAATTTAAAGGATATTATCTTTAAAACCTCATAATATCTGTCTTGTTGTTGCTAATAAGTCTTTGATTCTATTTGGGAAAGATAACCAAATAAAGAAAGTTATTTATAAAAATGGCTACTGGTTCTTTTATGACTCAAAATTATTCTTGTTCTCAAAGTGAGGTCCTAAGGGACCTTCACAACGTCTGCGCATAAACGCGCTCGTTTGAACTGGAGTATGAAACATCAACATTGGAGTGTGGGAGAGGGGGGCAATGTGATGTTCAGTGACGAGTCCCGGTTTAGTCTGAGTAGTGATTCTCGGTGGGTAACGATATGGAGAGAACGTGGAACACGTTTCGAATCAAGAAGCATAACGGAGACATAATTTTTAAATCAAGGTGAGTAGTTGTATGAGCAGGCATCATGATGGACGGCCACAAAGACCTCCATTTCTTTGACACGGCGCCTATGACTGCTCAAAGATACATAGACGAAGTTCTTGAGCCTTATGTTTGCTTGTTTCGAGGTGTTGTCGGTCCTGACTTCATATTCATGGATGATAATGCGCCATGTCACCGAGCGGTGCTGATTGATGACTTCCTTGAAACAGAAAACATCCAGCGGTTGTCGTGGCCTGTGAACTCCCCTAATTTAAATCCTATCGAGCATGTATGGGATATGCTCGGGAGACAAATTGCAGCCCTTTCGCACCCACCAAGCTCCGTTACAGAACTGAAGAGAACTCTCCAAGAAGCTTGGGACCGTTTGAGCCCACAACTCATTTATCATCTCGTAGTTAGTATGGTAAATCGCTGTGCAGCGTGCCTGGCTGTCAGAGGTGACCAAACGCTTTATTAAACTGCAGCATCAATATTTTATTTAATGTTTTCTTTCATTTTTTCTTTAAAATGTGAATCCTTGCTATGCTCAATTTTCTTTCAAACTGCTACTTTGGATAATAAAATTAATTATTTTCATTCATTTGATTTGCTTCCTTATTTTATAACCATTTTACACTCGTATATCATGTTTCCCACTATTCTGATTTACAGTTCCTTCTTTATTCACATAATTATCAATTATGCTTAACTTTTGGACACCAGTGTAGTTGCAAAAGGGACGGTGCCAAGTTCGGGAAAGGAAAATGAAACTAAATCCCCCCGGGGGGGAGTTACAACAACTATGACATAAATAGTCACGTACATCCCAACGATACAGAGTAGTAGGTGATCCCAAAGTTTCATCTTTCTATCTCTGTAATATCGCGACATCATCAAAAGGTCGAACCCCATAGGAATAACATGGGGATTCTAATTTTAGTGACAACGCCTCCCTAGGCCCACTATCTACACACGAATTATAACAGATGAAAGAGCTCAACGAGGAGAACCAATGCAAAAATCCTCGGAGCTAAGTGAGATTTAAAAAAATTTAAAACTTTTTAAAATAATTTTAAAATGTTAAACATATAGCTGAAGAAATCGGGCTATGGTGCTGAAAAAATATATCTAGGATGCTCATAGGGAGAACAATTAAATCCATCCGGTGCGGTCGGCCAAAGTGGCATAGGATATGTGTTATTACTGGGGAAGCCCTGTAGGGGAGCACCGGAGGGGACCAATTCCACGTATAGCTCGCACTAATACGCAAATATGGCGGACCTCCAAAAACAAGTCCCAGGTTCAATTCCTTAGGTGTGAAATTTTTTCCAGTCCCCATAGGATTAACATGGGAGTAAGATATTTTAGTGCTTAAGCCCTCCCCATACTTACACAATGGGAATGAAGTAGATGACTGGATGGGTCTCGACGAGTGGAATAGTTGGTTCAAATCTCAAGTCCGAGACTCGAACAGGAGCCAAGATATTGTGAATTTAAACAAATTTAAAAAGTTTAAAAAAGTTTAAAACAATTAAAAACTATGGATGAAAATAGAGAGAGATCGAATGAGCCTGGTCCGAATGGAGTGTCAGGCACGGATGCCGATGTATTGGCCAAAAACCTGTAGAGGGGGGGGGGAATTCACCTGGGGGTGCGTCCCAACAGATATGGTTTGTTGTTGTGACTTATGCCACCTGCCTGACGAAGTCAGGTCGAGGCCCGCGAAATTTATCGCAGCTAAGGACTAGAAATTTTACGCCTGACGTTAGCCTTAGCTTTGAGCACCATGCAGGGGACAGTACGTTTTTGCTCGGTTCCACCCTAAATTAGAGGGTGAAAACCCTGGGAGTTGTCAGGAGCCTCTCACCTCTCTTCCCCTTCCACCAACCACACGAGAGGACTTGCGGCTCGACGGTATTAACAATAGCCGTTCGTAACGATAGTTATTACGGTATAGTTAACAATAGTATTAGTGATACGGTTTGTAACAATAGTTATTACGATCCCCTAAATATCAATCCCCTAGCACCAAACAAGGGGCATGTTAAAATATTAGACAACGGCGTGCGCGCTAATCGGTACCGTGACGGTATGCGTGCGCATCCGTGACGGTATATGCGCGCATTGTAAAAATTTACCCTCATCCTTTTTCCCGAACGCGCAATAAGAAGTATAACTTCAAAAAAAAAATACTGAAAAATTTAACTTAATTGAGAAAGACCTAGTAATATTTCCAGAGAACATGAGCTTTAAGCGATTATTAGAAATGCAGCGTATTACTACGCGGAATTTTTCCTGCGAGGAGAAACATATCGCATATGGTTACTGCAAACCGGTTCCTCCCAAGGATACGCCTTGGCGATCCACCTTTAGCTAGAAAAGAAGGATTTAGCGGCGGAAAATCCCAGCCCCCGTTTTAAAAGATTTCCCAATTATTCTTTACGAATTTTCCATAATCTGACAAAATTTGAAAGCTTTAAGTTAGAAAAAAAAATAGTTATGATAACTGTTATGTTCGTTTTTATTTCCATCCCAGAGGTAAATAAAAATTTTAAGCGGATTTATCTCAGGAAGAAAAAAAAATGTTGATTTGTCGAATCGGCCGCCTCTTGCGCCAAGTGTTTTATCGCCAAATCGATACATGCGCTAAATCAGGTAACCATTCTGAATTTATTTTCCAGTGAAGGAGAAATCATTTTTGGTGAAATTTTGCGCACGCGCAGTACATTTCATTAATTTTAAGTTTTTCACGACATCGTGGCAAGTGAGCGCATGCGTAATTCGTTTCTTTAATTTTAACTGTTAAATTTTCCAACGGCGATTTTTTCGTGTATGGGCAGAAAGTTTTTACTACTTTAAAAATTACTGATAATTAGTAATGAGCTTGCGCAGCTCATTTTTTTTTAACGCCCTGAGCAACCGGCAATTCTTCGCTTGCTCCGGAAATTCCGTTAGACCAGCTGTTTCCTTTGGATTCGTTCTTTCGTTGTGGAATCATTTTCACAGGTATTACTACTCTTTTTCTTCGCATAAATTTTCACAGATTGCCACACAGAGATGAGAGATGAGATCACAGAGATGTCCAGCGATGCTATTAGAGAGAATCTGAATGAATGCATGAAAAAGTATGATTAATATTCTGAATAGTTTTTTCGCCTTGTTGCCTGTGCCTGGAAAGAAAGCTGTTTTAGAATACCGCATGAAAAAAGGTTTAAATAGATCATCGTATGTATGTCCGAAATGTGGAAAAGTATGGAATTGAAAGAAAGAACGGGTAAGAAAGTGAATGATGGTTTTTGAATGGTGCTGCAAATTCAGTCGCGTGTGAAAAGAGGATAGCAATCATGTGTTTAGGAGTGTAAAGAAAGGGTCTTAGTTTTAACAGAGTAATATGGATATGTGTACCGTTTTGTTAGAGATGAAAAAATGTTTTGGAAAGTGCCCTCAGAAAAAGCAGCATTTTTTTTAAGGCAAGTGAAATTATTTGTATTTTCAATTGCATAATTTTTGCAGCGATGTTCAGTTTCAAAACATTAAAATGCTATTTTTTAATGATTTTCTTTCTGCAATCTGAAATTTCGAGCTCCGGCGACGCGTGTTGGGATAGGGTTGCTACTCCAAAACACAACACGTAAAAACACGCCAAATTGATGATTTTTCAAAATTTGGCGGAAAGGAGGCAAATTCGACAATTTTAAAGTTTTTTGTAGACAACTCTACGGAGGCAAAGTTTAATTCTTTTTATGCTTCGTCATCATTTTATTAAGCTGCTCGTCAACTAATGGCAAAGATGCCAAAGCTAGGCGTAGTATAAAAAAAATGTCCCCATGAATTTCATGTATAAATGTTACTCACTGTATTCCGCGTTCTTGGACCATTTTGACAAGCCTATAACTTCTGTAAGTGAAGAATTCAAAGAGTATCTTCAAAAGGCAACTGATTACTCCTAATGTAAAGAACAATTTCAATTCTAAAATTCTGCGAGCTGCATCTACCCGATGCTCGGGGTTGGAGGAAGAAATTCAGTCTCGAGCCAGTCAATTAAAGTAACTTAGTTTATTCAGAACTACCGAGTGAGAGTGAGCACGTGATTGCTTCACCCTTTTTATATACAGAACATAAGGACGTCACACAACCTCTCCACAGTTACAAAAACGTAGCGCCATGCAGCCACTCATTCACACAAATCATTTTTATTCACAACATACTCCCCCCTTTGAGACTTGGGGAGAGTCTCAAACCTATAACAGTTATAATTCAAAAGATCAAGTCTCTTCGGTTCTTTAACCAATCTTCCAGAAGAAGTATATTTTTTTACAATTGCATCATTAGTATTCAAGACCTTTTCAGGTTTAGTACTTTTAACTGAAATTGATTCCTCTTTCAACTCCTTATCGCTATTAGCAATCGCTTGTACTTCCAAAGGGAAGATACGTTGCACGGGGCGTATTACTGTTCCATGTTGAGTTTTTAGCCGAACTGTTCGAATTTCCTCATCTCGACCAGGGATTAATTCTGTAATCTTAGCTATAGGCCAAGACAAACGTTTCTTATTGACGTTTCCAATTAAGACCATTTCCCCAATTCGGGGTTCCCGCACCCGATTATCATTCTGTTTTTGTATTAGCTCACTTAGATATTCTTTCCTGAAACGTTGTCTTAAATCACTTAAAAGTTTAATTCTATATTTCATTCTTTTTCTTAAGTCTCTCGAATTCAATTCGTCAATATCGGTAGTATCGGAACAGCGATTCTCTATTAAAAACATTGCTGGAGTAAGAGGGATCAATTCCTGTGGATATTCAGATATATAAGTTAAAGGTCTACTATTGATTAAAAATTCGCAATCACAAATCACTGTAGACAATTCTTCATAGGACAATATTGATTTTCCAAGAGAACGTCTCAATAGTTCCTTGATAATGCGAACCAACCTTTCCCACCAGCCTCCCCACCATGCGGCGGTGGGTGGTATAAATTTCCAAACTATTTTTTGAGTTGATGTTTCTCTCGATATTTTATGCCAATCCAATTTTGCAAGGTCATTGAAAGCACCTCGGAAATTAGTACCGTTATCACAGTAAATTATCCTGGGCCTCCCGCGCCTGGCAATGAAACGCCTAAGGGCTAGCAAAAAGGCATCGGAAGATAAAGCGTTTACTAATTCAAGATGTAGTGCGCGATAGACGGCGCAAGTAAATAATGTAATCCATACCTTTTCGCCAGTTTTTAAAAACAGAGGTCCAGCTAAGTCAATTCCTACAACTTCAAATATCGCGCAATCATTCACACGGACTGGTGGTAAAGGTGATGGTCCGCTTGACAATGATTTCACTTTAAAACGAGCACAAATAAAACATTCATTCAAAATACTCTTAATAGTTTTTCTAGCTCTGATAATCCAGAACCTTTCTCTAATTAATGATTGCATTATTTGGATTCCTGCATGACAGTTCTTTTTGTGTATAGATCTAATCAAAAGTTTTGTAAATTCACATTTATCAGGTAACAATATAGGATACAAAAAGAACTTTCACCATTTCGTTCAGTTATTTTAGATTTTACTCTTAAAATATTATCATTATCAATAAAAGTAACACAAATTTTAAAGATTCAACATCAGGTAAATAATATGTCTGAGTTAAACGAATCAATTGTTTCTCAGAATTTTCAATTTCAGCAACAGAAAGTCCATGTTCCTTACATTTGTTATAGTCTTTGCGACAATTATTTACAAATCTTAAAATCCATGCAAATACTCTTATCATTTTATCATAATCAGACACATTACATATAAACAAGGGGGGTGCATCGTTTGCTAGATCAACATTCGCATTTTTAGTTTTCTTTCTCTCTACGTTAACTTCTTGAGGCTCGCAACTGATTTCACCATCTGGCCAATATTCCGAATTTTGTTTCAACCAGGAAGGCCCCTCCCACCATCTAGAATTAAGCATTTGTCGTGGAGAACAACCACGAGAAAGTAAATCCGTGATATTCATGTTTCCTGGAACATACTTCCATGACTGAATTTGAGTTAATTGTCTAATTTCCTTTACCCTATTAGCTACAAAAACCGACCAATTTCCATATTCTTTAATCCACCAAAGTGCTGTTGTGGAATCGGACCAAAGAGTAACTTTCAAGTCCGGCATATTAAGTGCTTTCAAAATAGAATTTAAAAGTCGAGCACCTGCACAACAAGCCATTAGTTCTAGACGCGGTATACTCAAAAGTTTGAGAGGAGCTCTACTCTAGTCTTCGCTCTAACGAGAATTACGCTAACTCTAGAATCAACTATTGATCGAGCAAAGACGCATCCCGCATATGACCCCTTGCTTGCATCAACAAATACATGTAATTCAGTAAAAATATCAATTTTCATACAACGTGGTACAGTTACATCTTTCAAAATTTGAATTTCATTAAACCATTTCATAAATTTGTTTACAATATTCTGAGGTAGTTCCTGATCCCATGCTTTTTTCATTTTCCATATTTCCTGCAATAGTAATTTTGGGAGCAATGTAGACGGCGCCAACATTCGAATGGGATCGAAAACTTTTTGCACCGTAGACAAAACTAATCGTTTCGTTATTTTCACCTCGCACGTTAATGAGTCGAAATTCGTGCAACATTTCAAAACATCATTATCCAAGTCCCAGATGATACCCAAAATAAAAGTTTCGCCTGAGTGTTTATCAAAACTTTTACTCGCCACATTGCTCTCAAAAATACGTAAATTAAATCATCCTTCCGACATAATTAATTTAGTCTTCTCAAATATCTCTATTTCATCAGCACTGAAAACACCAGTTAAACAATTATCAACATAAAAGGAAGATTTTAACTTTAGTGCAACTTCCTTACATTCGGAATTACAGTTTTCCAAAAGATGCATAATAGATGCATTCAATAAGTAAGGGCTTGAAGACACCCCAAACACAACTCGACAATGCCTGTACACTAATTGTTTTTCATTGCATGGGGAAAAAAATCTGTGAGATAATCTCTATCTTTCGGTGCAACAGATAGCACCAAAAACGCCTTTTCAATATCGGCTACAATTCCGACTGGATAAATTCTAAAACGATCTAAAATGCCAGGTATCAGTTCGATAAGGTTTACGCCTTTATATAAACAGTCGTTCAAAGATGGTTTCCCTTTTTCACCGGCCGAAGCATCGAATACGGGTCGGATTTTTGTAGTCACACTATCTCATTTAATCACGGGTCTATGCGGTAAATAATGGCATTCATTGTTCAATTCTACTTCCGGCACACGTTCAATGATATTTAAATCTTCCCATTGCCTAAACACACTTTTATAATCCTCAAAAAATTTACCGTTTTTTAATTTATTCATCATCCGTAGATGTCTTTTCCATGTTAGTTCTTTGTTACTGGGCAAATTTTCAGAATTACATTTCCATGGGAGTTTAACTTCATATCTTCCATCGGGAAGAATTTTCATTTTATTCTTAAAAAATCGGTTAATTCAAAATTTTCTTTCGTATTCTCATTAAGTAAGGGATCCGTTATTCCTAAAACATCAAGTTCCCATAATTCTGTAACGCTAACATTCCGAACATGCAAAGACGATGTCGTTAACATAACGTTTTTATCGTTCGAACATACTTTTCCAATTACCGTCCATCCTAGTTTAGTTTCAATAGCTGTTAAACCCAAATCAAATTCAATTAAATTCCCAGTCAATAATTTTCCTATATTATCAGCCCCAATCAAAAGCCCAATTTCCGTTTCTTTACAATTTAAATCCGATAAAATAATTTCTTTATTTTTTAACTCATTTAAAATACGCTTATCCTCAATCTTAGAAATAAATCCACATATTTTCTTTTCGGATAGCACTTCAAAACAACATGTATAAGAGTGTTTCTTATCACTGACCTCAATAGAATACACGCTGTGATGTTTCGGTTTAGTTTCGTTGCCCCCGAATAGAGAATGAAATATAGTTTCCTCTCTAAGTGGAGTGTCCTTCAAAATACTAGTAACACTTTCACTAATATAGCTATTTTCACAAGCGGTATCAATCAGAACTCTAACTTTTTCTTTCCTGATCTTTAATGCGAAAGAAAACGCAGAGAGTTTGAAAGTAAATACTTTGGTTTCTGTTGCAGTTACTTGATAGAGAGTTCTCAGTTTTTATGGAACACAATTTTTGATCATAATTCTTATTTAATTTTGGACACATAATTTCAAAATGAGAATAATTACATTTAGAACAATTAATATCATTTTTAATATCACAATTTTTACTCAAATGACCAGATCTATTTAAACAAATAAAACAAGCACCTTTTCTTAATAACAATTGTCTCTTAGCATTTAAAGACATTTTTCTAGCATTAAAGCAATTTTCACTGGGATGATATTTCTCACAAAATACACAGTTATTGATTTTCTTACCTGAGGACTTTACGGAACTCGCCAGAGCTTATGCAGTCATTAATTCAGTCGGCTTAACCCTTTCAGTTGGGGAATCTCTTTTTCGGATAGGAGTTCCAAAACCGGATTTTGCCAGCCGCACCATCTCTTCCCTTGGACTTCCAGGCGAAGGAAAGTCATTAAGTGTTCTAGAGTTCGCGATCCTTTAGCGTCTGTTTCAGTATTCCGTTTTCTTTCCCAGGCCATCAGGATTTCCTCGGGTAAGCAGGACTCGACCAATGGTGTAAGGAAATCTCCATATTTTCTTGTGTTCGTCCAAGGCTCTCCAACGACCGTAATTTCCCTTCAAGTTCATCGTACAAGGCCGACAAATCAGTTTTCGTTCTTCCAGAAACAGCGTTCTTCATTACTAAATTTAAAAGTTCACGTACGTAAATTTGTACTAACAAATCTTCACGACCGAATCTCTCTTTTAATTGATCGATGGCTTTAGGATAATTTTCCGCCGTTGCAGGGAAACTCAACACTAATCGTTCTGCTTTCGATTTCGGTTACACGGATTGCAATAAATATTGCATTTTGTCTTCTTCCGCAATGCCTTTATCATTGTGAATTTTCTGAAACTGACTCCAGAAGGCCAAAAAGTCTTTAGCTTCACAGCTAAATTTCTTCAGTTCTATTTTCGGTAATTTAAAGCTTCTCTTTTCAGTTTCGGTAGGAACAACGGTTTCTCGTACTTTCAAATCTACTCGAGTACACATTTCGATGTAGCGGTCACGGTAGTTTTCTGCGTCTTCCATATCATCTAAATATTCTTGCACGGCATCTTCTGTATCCAAGAGTTGTTCAGAAATTTGACTCTGACAAGTGTCGAGTCTCTGAAATTTATCGATAAATTGAGTTTTCAGAATCGAAAGTTGATTCATATCGATGTTTTCTTTTATGAGTTCGGTTTCAATCTTTTTCAGACTGAGAGAAAATGCTGTTCTCAGCCCTTTTCTTTCCACTTTCAAAGCATTCACTTCCATTTTATAGTTCAAAAAGTTAAGTTCAATAGTTCAAAGTTCAATAATTTAAATTCGGTTTCAGTTTCGCTTCCAACCAACAACCAATCCCGCCAAGGGTACCAAAAACTTATGTAAAGAACAATTTCAATTCTAAAATTCTGCGAGCTGCATCTACCCGATACTCGGCGTTGGAGGAAGAAATTCAGTCTCGAGCCAGTCAATTAAAGTAACTTAGTTTATTCAGAACTACCGAGTGAGAGTGAGAACGTGATTGCTTCACCCTTTTTATATACAGAACATAATGACGTCACACAACCTCTTCACAGTTACAAAAACGTGGCGCCATGCAGCCACTCATTCACACAAATCATTTTTATTCACAACACCTAATAGGTCTTAAAATTTGAAGTCTTGATCAGATAACGATTTCGGCATTTGAGTTGGCACCCTGATCCACTTCCACTTGTGCGAGGACTTTGATCCTCAACAAATATAACTGCACACGTTGACGAGCAGGGAAGAAAAATGCCCTTTTACTTAAAGAATACACTAACCACATCTTATCTAACATGGTTCCCATTAAATGTTTCCTTTATAGCAGTGGTTCTTAAACTGTGGGCCAAAGACCCATGGAGATTAGCAGAATCTCTCATGTACCGTTGAGATTTCCCTCTTTTACATACTCTGAAAGGCCGCATGCAAAAATTTAAAGACGTACCATACTAGACTAGATTACTAAATAGTATCGTCATTGAAGAAACTCTACTAGAACTTGTACTTTGATCAAGAATATTAAGTCTGGGAGGGATGTTCAAAATCTTGGAGGTTCACAATGTCACCCTGATACATTAAGGAGGGGAGGGCATTGTCACTTTGATACATAAAGGAGGACCGCAGTGATAGAAAGTTTAAGAACCGCTGTTTTATAGAAACCACGGGACAACGCTTGGCAAGAGCTTTGTAATAAAAAAAATAAAGTAAAAAAAACTTCGTATTCTAAAGATCTCCCAAATTAACAGAGTTTCCTTGGTCATCGAGTTGAATATTGGCTTTTCTCTATTGAAATTCATGTGTAGTTATTATTGATAATATCTAATTATAGATTAAAAATTAATAAATTTATTCCTCAGTGGATCACACCGAAAACCATTAAAACATGTAATTTATCTGTCTGATGGCAACGCTTCTAATTTGAGGAGATGCAATGTAATGTTATGATTTTTAACCAAGGAGGATAGCAAACTCTATCCTCCTTGCGGTTTAGGCAAATTTATTTGTTTAATGGTTTTTAATTTGGAATATCACGAAATGTTATTGAATCTCTAGAAAAAGTATAATTATAACTAACAATCAAGATGGAGTCGTGATGATTTTGTGCAATATGGACTATACGGACTTTTTGTCAATATCTTGATGACTTTTTTTTTTAAATTCTTTTTATTTAAGATCGTGTGTCCAAAATGTTCCACTGTGGAGCGGGGCCTTAACTATTTATGTCCTCATGTTTAGAAAAAGTAAGAAACCTTCGGGAAAAGTGTTTCCCGTACGTGTCACAACTATGGATGCAGAATTAGAATTTGATTTGGATTTGAAAGCTACTGGAAGAGATCTTTTTGATTTAGTTTGTAGAACGATTGGGCTTCGGGAAGTATGGTATTTTGGCTTGCAATATGTAGATTCTGAAGGTTTTGTAGCTTGGTTAAAGCTAGATAAAAAGGTAAGAGACCAGGATATCCGTAAAAAGCTGCCTGTGCCATTTTTATTTCTTGCAAAATTTTATCCAGAAGACTTATCAGAAGAATTAGTCCAAGAAATTACTCAGCATCTATTTTTCTTGCAAGTCAAACAGGCTGTTCTTAATATGTCAATTTATTGCCCTCCTGAGGCATCAGTATTACTTGCTTCCTATGCTGTACAGGCCAAATATGGTGATTATGATGAAGCTACATATAAACCTGGAATGTTAGCTAATGAAGATCTCTTACCTCAGCGTGTGATAGACCAGTATCAAATGACACCTGAAATGTGGGAAGAACGAATCAAAATATGGTATGCAGATCACCGTAATATGACTCGTGATGAAGCAGAAATGGAGTACTTGAAAATTGCTCAGGACCTCGATATGTATGGAGTAAACTATTTCCCAATAAGTAATAAAAAAGAAAGTGAGCTATGGCTAGGAGTAACTGCTCTTGGTTTAAATATATATGAAAAAACTAATAAATTGTCTCCAAAAATAACTTTTCCATGGAATGAGATCCGAAATATATCATTTGATAATAAAAAATTCACAATAAAACTTGTTGACAGGACTTCACCCTCTTTTCAGTTTTATTCATCCAAAATTAGGATGAATAAGCTAATATTGGATTTATGTATAGGCAATCATGATCTTTTCATGCGTCGACGTAAACCTGATTCAATGGAAATTCAACAAATGAAAGCACAAGCCAAAGAAGTTCTTGTTCGCAGGCAGATTGAGCGCAATAAGTTATCTCGAGAGAAACAACTAAGAGAAGAAATTGAAAGGGAAAAAGCAGATCTAGAGCAAAGGATGCTGCAATATCAGGAAGAAGCAAGAGTAGCTTTGGAAGCTCTTCGTAGATCTGAAGAAACAGCTGAACTTTTAGCTGAAAAAGCTAGGATAGCTGAAGAAGAGGCTATGTTGCTTACTCAGAAAGCATCAGATGCTGAGGCAGAGATTCAGAGAGTCAAAATAAGTGCCATAAAGACTGAAGAAGAAAAGAAGTTAATGGAAAGAAAAGCGCATGAAGCAGAATTATTAGCCACCAGAATGGTACAGGAGTCAGAGCGAAGAGCCAAAGAAGCTGAAAAATTAAAAGAAGAGCTTATTAAAGCGCAGATGTCTGAAAAAGATGCCAAAGAAAAGCTGCATGAAATATTTAAAAATAATTATTCTAAAACATATTTATCAAATTCTCAAGTTGAAGTCCTAAATGTTGTGCCAAGACAGTATCCTGAACTTCAATTGGAACCTAGTGTCAATACTGGAAATAATTCTGCAACGTATGATCTTATTGGTGATCATGAAATGGAAAAATTAACTCTTGAAATAGAAAAAGAACGTGTAGAGTATTTAGAAAAAAGCAAACATTTGCAAGAGCAGTTATTAGAACTCAAAACTGAAATAGAGGGTTTAAAAGTTGAAGACAATATTACTTCCCTTGATCACATATATGAAGATAATGCTGATCGTGGAGAAAATAAATATTCGACTTTAAGAAGAACAAAATCTGGATCTACTAAAACCCGAGTAGCCTTCTTTGAAGAGCTATAGTACATATATTTTTAGACGTAATCAAATATGGTTCAGATAAAAGTAATAGTACATAATATATATTCTGCACCAGATGTTACTACTCTGGAGATATGAGATATGATCATGAACATAAATTCTAAAAAGTATTTACACTCGTAGCTTTTTATCTCATCCGTGTGATATATACATTTTAATTTGTAGATATTACCTAGGCAGCAAATGTTTACTTGTTACCTCAGAATGTATGGCACCTGTTTTAAATATAAGCAGTATTATATTTTTTCACAGTGTGATTCGTAAGAAATGTAATACTGAATAACAGAATATTTTATACTTTTAAATTTTAGATAATAAACAATTTAACAAAAGAAGGTAATATAATATATCCCAAACACACAGATATATGAGTAGGAATCGATTGTAAGTAGAACTGTTTAAAAACTTGATCCAATTAAGTAAACTTAATCATCAAAATGTTAATAGAAATCCTTTCATCTTTGAATAATATTGTGCCTGCCTAAATAAAGGTAAGAGTTATTGTATCTCATTATCTAAGTCTTATGTGGAGAGCAAACATATAGCTGTAAACCATAGATATTTTCAATAGTGAACTTTTGTTCCTAAATTTTGAGCTATGAGCTGAGCTAAAAAAATTAAAAATGTTTAAAGGCATATATTTGTTGTAATATGTGTTGTTTCTTGTAGTTTGTTGTTGACAAAGAATTTTAGCAAAATTAAAAGAAAGGAAGTTTTCATAAGTGACAGTTCTAAATATTAATAAATGAAGAGTGCCATTTATATAATACAATTGTTCAATATATGTACATCAATCATTACTATTATGTATCATATATATTCATATAAACGAATGTTAATTTCTTAATGAAAATTAACTGTTGTGCCTTATCTTTCCTTGGAAATTTTAATCCTTGAAAGCATTAATATTTAAGATTTTTAAACAATGTACTTGTTAATAGTGTAAAATTTGTTAATACATTATTTCTTTTTATCTGACTCCTGACATTACATCAGAAAAGATTATAAAAAATATTTTAATCCTGAATCTCTTGTGTACAGTATTGCAAAGTATCCATATTTTATTTCTTTTATAAATGTAACCATATCAAAAATTATAAATTGTCTTTGTGTTGTTGTATTGTGCATAAAAATGTGGAGATCTTGACTTTCAAGTTTGAAAATACCTGTTAAAGACAAAAATGTATGCAAATAAATTAACGAATAGCTTTACTGATTAACTTTATCATGTTTACACATGATCATGTAAATCGTTACTAATGATCATGTAAATCATTACTATTTAACCCTTTATCTACTGCAGTTTTTTTCATGTAATATTTTTTTTGAATCACTGCATTTAAAATTAAGGTATATACATAAACAAAAAATAATCAACTTTGGTAAATTTAGTTAGTTAGAGCTAATTAATTAAAGATACTCAACTGTAAAATTAATTATGTACACTGTTTGCTTAAAATAAATAGTCAAATCATTTTCTAAGGTCTTCATTAACATACAAAAAAATAAGATTCCTTGTGACATTAACTACTTTTTTGGAACAAAAATGACAATCTTCGCAATCGGCTGAAAACACTGTCAGCCGAAAACGCAACTTCTGCTACAAAACTATTTGCCTTCTCCGTGAAAATACTTATCCTAGAACCTGTGGTGCCATATATCTTGGTAGGAGAGGGGGGTGCCAGCTCAGGTGTCGTCCACGTCACTTGACCATGGTTCAAAATTACGTGGTCCGTCGCCAAAAGCCCTCGTGTAGCTGAACAGTGCGACATTAATATTCAATCAATCAAAGCCGTATATCTTGGAAGAGTAGATTTAAAAGAATATTCATGTTAAGTATTGTCAGAGTATTCACACATAAAAATGGTTATTCTATGTAATTTTAAAGTGAGAAGGGTACTTATAAGTACACCACTGTTGGTAGATAAAGGGTTATAAATGTATTTATATGAATAAATTTTGAAGTGTCTCTCTGAATAACATAATTAGTGAATAAATTATTTGAACAATTATTCAGATATCGATTCATTACAAAATTCAAACTTTAAATATATGGATGGCCATTTACCGTTTTGTTATTTTTATTTAAATATATTTAACCTGGATTATGTTTTAAGTACAGTTTTATGTGTAAGTTCTCATACTTTTGAAGAACAAAATTACTAACTTATTTGCAGTGCTGGTTTTAGTTTAGATTCTTATAATCTTATTGCTTAATTTATGGTCTCAAATATTCATTTTCATTTGGTTTAGTGATGTAAAATGTATCAAAGTTGTAATAAGCATAGAGTAGAAATTTTTTTTTTGAAGTGAAGTAGTAAAAACTTTTTGGATAAATAGTGCTTATTAATTAACATCTTGTCTTTGAAGAAGTCATTATTTACAAGTTTCATGCTAAAATACAGTTCACTCTGATGTAAAATAAATAAATAATTGTATAAATTAATATTGGTAAACAATTAAACCAGTTATATATTTTTATATGATTGAGTTGAAATTAGTTCAGCATGATGAATTATTTTTTCTGTTATTATTTATATATTTTGAATAATTTTTTTCTGTATTACAATTAAAATGTTTGGAGTATGATGTATAATTCAATTAAAATCAAAATGTGTGCTTCGAAAATGCTTAATTTTTCTGTTTGAGATTATATATTTTTTCTATTATATATCTATAGTATATTTTTGTTTAACAATCAGTAGCGCACACAGGAATTTTTCAAGGGGAAAGGGTCAGGGTCAAAAGTCCACCATTCTTGTGTCATGCTCTTTTTGATTTTGTTGATTTTGGGGAACAAAAAAACAGTAAAAAACTAATTCAATAAATAATTAACATTAAGTAATAAAATTAATCATTAATGACAAATATTTAATCAAGTTTTATGTACTATATACATAGAATTATAATCAATCGCGCGCGGGGGAAAAAATCCAGCTTTTGGGGGCAGGGGGGACCGGACCCCTAGGACTTCCCTTGTGTGCGCCACTGTTAACAATCAATATTTTTTATTCTGGATATGCTTCTCTACTGATCTTTTATGTCTGAGAAAGTTGTTTTTTTGTTAATGGTTAATTCATGATTAGGGTGGACCCTAGGAGAGCACACTTCTTGGCAACAAAAATTTGGTGATAAAGTTTACAATATGGCAATCCTGCCAAATTATCTAGTTTTAGGCTAAGTAGAATGGTAACCCTAAAACTGGTCGAGCACAAAATCACCCCTTTGGAAGTGGCCATTTCCACTCCTGACCTTGCACGTCTGACGACCACCGTTTTCATTTTGTCTCGTTTTCTTTTTTGAAGATCGACGAATGCATATTTTACTTTTTGAATGAAAGTGGTAAGAAAGAAATGATTGCTTTATGAATGAGTGAGCAATTGAAAATATTTCAGTATGATTGTCCAAAATATGAAAATAATTTCAGCATTCACATCGGATTCCCCGTTCGCGTTTTCTTCGTAAAAACATGACAAATGGATTTTCATCAGATTAAAAGGTAAGAAAGTAATGATTGTTTCTTTGTATGAGTATGTGGTAAACCTGACCATGGGTCCTAAATTGAATATGGCAACCCCTTAGAATAGTTTTGAGAGTCTGCCCTGGCAGTCAGTTCACAAGATGTAAACACACTAAGACTGTGTGTGATGTGCACCACAATAAATAAATGAGAAATGCTTCTTTCACTACAAGTATGAACAAAGGATTGATAGAATATTGGTATGGATGTCCGAAATTCGGAAAGAATTAGCATTTAATTTCTTATTTTTGATTTGATGTTTCCTTTGTTGTCCATTTTAGAACCCGGGTTTTTTCGACGTTTTTCGTCTCTTGAAAACGTTTTGAAAAATCATGTTTTTCTCCCTTGTTTGTGTCTCTGACACCATTTTAAAGAACGTGGTTTCTTCTTTGGCGAAAAACTTTTGTTGCCCAAAACAGCAGTGTGCTGTTCTAGGATTTTACCTCATGATTAAAATTTTTCGGTACTTTTCCATTTTGTCAGCGCAATTCTTATCAAGCAGACTTTATTGGCAGCAATATACACAAAAAAATATGTTAGTTCTCATTGGTTTTTCATCTATTTATTGATGTATTATGAAAAAGATGTCACACAGTCTTTTCTTATCAGTAATATGTTTCGAAAATGTAGTGGTAAAAGATTACCGGGGGAAATATTCCATTTGGCTTTATCGCTTGCGCTGGCAAAACAGAAATGTACCAAATATTTCTTATTTTAAAAAAACAAAAAGCTTTTGGTTACATGTTGTTCATTTCATTTCATATTAATGAAATGAAATTTTTTAATGCTTCTTTTTTTTTTCAAAAATTGTCTTGCTATTTTTAAAAATCCTAAATGAGCTATAATTGTTATAGAAGTGTAGAAAATATGCTGCTTCATTGTAATGTAATCTGCATTTTATTTCTCATGTATTTTTTGAATCCTGTTTTTGAAAAAGCAAAATTTTTACAATTTTTATTTTTTGTACTTAAAATTTTCAAAATTTTTTTTAACCTGAAATGTTTGATAGAAGCTAGAGGATAGGAAAACTCATAAAAATTTAAATGTTTCTGTATGGTTTCCTGTAAAAACCTTTTACCATCTATAGTTTTCTTTAGCTACCATTCATTTTTTTTTTTTGAAGTGTGTAAAGATATTCTATATTTGAAGCATAAAACAGTTTACTCGTGTAAATTGGATTCAGACAATATTGATAATTGACTGATCCCCATATTGATTAAGTTGTTCATTTGTTACAATTCACACTAAGAAGTATGAAAATAGGTTTCATATGTAAAGTGCATAGACTCTTAAATTTTTAAAATATGTAATGTTATTACATGTTTTCTTCTATTAAATTGTAATTTTAAAGAGATATAATTGGTCATTGCTCAATACTTTCACTATATATATATCATAATTTTTGTGCTTTTAGCATAATGTGTACACTTTTCAGTCTTTCATTAAGTTTTTGTTCAGAGCATTGATTTTTATGCATTTTTACAAAACTTATGTCATCTGCCAACTATTTTTTCCCCAACTGCTCTTATTTATCACTTTATATTTACATTGACTTGAAAATAAATAACTGAAGTACTCACTGGTATAAGTTTTAAAAAAATTCATGAAGTTTGTCCACCTTTTCAGCATAACATATTTTTTTTACTATTGTTTCCTGACTAATTTTTAGGCATGGTTCCATTAAATGAAGCATTTATATTTTTTTTCTTTGCTGCAACTTTCTATTACTCATTTTGTGCTTTTCGCATATTTGTATTTTTAGCGCTTCACACAACCAATTAATTTGTTTTCATTGTTTGTTTTGTTTATTGTATTGTTTAACAAAGGAAAAAATATATTTTCAAATGTATAAAAGATGTTATATTAAGGAATGTATTTTGTGACATATATATATATGTACATTTTTCATGTCGGCAGATATGATATTATGTGTTATGTGAAAAAACTCCACAGCACTATGCAAATAAGAAATCTAGAAGCAGTTGTTCAAAGTTGAATTAATTTTTTCAGGACAGTGTTCTGTCAAATATAATATGTTCTGAAGTACTGTTTATATCTTTTCTTTTAACAATGTTTCTTTGATTGCAGTTAATCATGCATGTCCTCTTTTCCTAAAATACTTCCTAAGTTTGATATTGCCCATCTGTACAGTTGAAGAAAGAACTAAAACATTGCGTACTAGCTTCTAGTAGGAAAGGATATATAATTAAATGCATTCAAGAAAGTCCTTTTGTAGTTGCATCTAATAGAGTATTAACAATACAGAAAACAAATGATATCCTATTGTGGTCACTTACTTTCATCATGCTAAATTTTTATTTCAAAGTGACACTTTTACAATTCCAAATTTGAGAATTCCTCTAGAAGAAATGGATGAATTTAAAAAACAATGTGGACAACCCTTTGAACATTGTTTAATTTATATCAGATCAAGCTGCAGTAATGTTTGGGGGGGGTGGAGTTTATTCATTTAAAGAAAAAAAAATTAAGAATTTAATTTTAGGTTGCTTGTGTCATTTAATACATTTAGTATCAGAAAAGGCTGCTGTTTCTTTACCTTTAAAAGGGGATGAAATGCTCGAAGAAATTCCTGTTTTTGAAAATACTGGTAGAGTTAGAGAGTAAACTGTTTTTACATTTCCTTTGCATCAAAAGCAACATTTTACTAATATAAAATAATGCAAGCATTTATATATGAACTTCATTGATAGGGGAAGAAATATTGTGTTAGGTTATACAAGTAGTGATACTCTCATTTTCAAATATTTTTTATTCTATCAAATCTTTATGTACCTAATTTTACTATGTGTTTTTTAAATTAGTTATATATCTACTTTTAAGTTTTTAATGAGGTAAATAAATTCTCAAAGAAATTGTATTTATTTGTGAATCTATGTTAATTCATTAATTAACTTGCAAATGATTGTTAAGTACATATTAATTTTGGCAGGTCATATTTTCCTGGAAATCTTAAGTGCCAAAAGACATGTCAGTACTTTTGTATTCTATATATATATATATTTCTGTTTTGTCCATTCATCTCTTATTTTACAATTTGAAGGAGAAATCTAACTTCTATAAACTCTACTGCTTTGAACAGAAATAGTTGAATTTTTCTAAAATTTTTAATAAAATTGCTTTATTGGATATGTGTTATATATTTAATTATTGGAATTTAAATTATAAATTCCAACAATTAAGTTATTTTATCTCCACATGTCAAAGTCATTAAGCTGTACTTTATCTCCATTATGTAATGCTTAACACCAGAAAGAACAGACTGGGCCAATGAGATCCAGGTCTTTCAGTTACTAAACCCCACTTTTGAACAATTATTAATCACGTTACTGAAAGAAAATGTAAATAACAGGAAATAAAAATACTTATTATGAACTTAATTGAATCCATTGTTTATTAAAATAATTCAATTACTTTAACAGCTTAACTATTACTGGGTAATATATATATTACTTTTTTGGGTTTGAAATGAAAAAACTAGATGACCAAAAATGTGCTTGTGCTGTCAGATTGAAAATTTTGAAGACATTGTTAACATATTTATATAGAAATATTAAATGATTCAGCAATTAGTCATGAAGTTTTCTGGTTTTAATTTCTATCAGAGAAAATGTGGCATTGAAAAAGTATAGTATTGTGGTATATATTCAAAGACAGCAAAAAAAAAAATCTGCATGATGTTTAAATTGAGGTTGTATTTGGCTCTCACGAAAATTCTGTTTAATAGCCACTGAGAAAATTAAAAGACTTAGATATTTTCTACTGAATTTTTGTAATTGCATATATTTTTCAAAATTATTTTGAAACTAATTTTATATTTGCCGTACAAAAACCTTACTCATTAAAATTTTTAAAAAATTAAAATGAATATTTAAAATTTTTTTTTCTTATGTCATGAATATAAAAAAACAGTAGGAATTATGAAATTCTTTAATTTTTTTGTCTGTATAAATCACAGAACTTTTTGATATTGGTATTAAAATATTGAAAATACTTCACAGCTTACCATAATGTGGGAAGTTTCCTGAATATTCCCCCTCCCTAATGTAATATTGATTTAATTTTTGAGTTTGACTCACCTAGTCACTTATGTAAGATATAGGTAGAGTACATGAGAACAGTTGTGGAAAATGTTAGTGAATTCAATGCCAAACAGTAAACAAGTAGCAAATAACTCCTGTACATTAGCAGCTCGTTTGTCTGTAAGTAGTACATAGGTTTTTGTGTACTGATAATGAAACTAAATGGTTGAAAGATGCTATTGCACAATGCAGAATAGGAATTCATAATGTCATGTCAAGAAAGAAAGTCAGAAATGATGCTTTCTTGGGATTCAAATATTCTAAATAGAAATTTCTTTGTAATTTAACATTAATATATTTTTACATTTAGGTCTGACAAATTCCATCACATAATTAATTCCCTTTCTCATTGTGTAATTGTTGTCACCTGTTCCCTGTAATGTTAATTTAATAGGTATTTGTTTCATTATAATTCAACAAATTAATGGCAACCGATTACAATGTGACTTAATTATATTCAGGTCTTGCTCACATGGATGATTGGAAGCTATTCTTAAATATAGAATGAAATGAGTTGAATTATTGAATTATTTTAACATATAAGAAAGAATTATTGCATTCATTTAAAATTATTTTATTTCACTATATTTAATTTCTTGACTTTCTGCTTAAGTATAAGTTGAGGTATATATTGTTAAAAATATATTTGATGGTTTCAGTATACAAAAGTTGTAAGTAAATACATAAAGCACTCACTGTTTAAGCATGCTTTTAGCATCAAAGTTATACAGTGTGACAGCATTTCACGTGGATATACATTTATATGTGTATTTTTAAAGTAAAAATCATAATTAAAATTAACCAGCTGTATAAAAGGGAAACTTAAGTTCTTTAATTTTTTTAATGAGACCCATCGTTTGATGATTGTCTAAATTTTCAATAAATTTTTCAATACTTTCTTGTGGTTATACACTTAGTTATTTTCTAGTTGGATTGGAGCCTCACTATATGTTTATCTGCTTTTATTCTTCTGGATTATCATTTGTTTTTCTTGTAATTGTAGACTTCTGTATTGTCAGTTTTATATTTTTAATGTCTACTCTTGTTATTTTTTTTCATTTTTGGAAATTCACCTCAGCTAGCAATATTAACTCTTGCATTTTGACATGAGGAGGAAGGTTTTATGATTGTAATGATACATTATGACTATTTGCTATATAAAAAAAAAAACTTAAACACAAGTCATTAATTGACCAATACATAATTAATGTAAAACAAATACACTGAAGGGAAAATATACCAATTGTTAAAAAAGCTTGAAGTAGGTAATAAAAGCACCAATCTAATTAATATTTGTGTTTTATTTGGATACTTGTTTATATTTTTAATACTGGTTCTCCATTATGAACACATGCCTGGAAACCTCTTTAATACTCAAATTTGTCTCTGTTTTCATGATAGTATTTTTATTATTGGGTCAAATTTTCTTAAAACTAGCCTATCATAATCTTTTGTATAAATTTCCAGTGCTATTTGAAAGTACCCCAGTCAAGTGAAACCAGTGAAGATCAATCATCATTATTGTTTGTGTGTGAAATATTTTTGTGTAAACAGGATCAAGACATCTACATATGTCAATATGTGCAGTATTGTAAAATAGCCTTTCTTCCATAGCAAGTTAGTGAAATTGCTTTCATTATGGGAAGTTCTAAGTCAGAAACTTTATAATCTTCCAAAAAAGTTGGATTTAGGAAGCAAAATTTCTTAAGTAATAGTGTGTCTGAATTTTTAATTGATAGTATTTGTCTATTAAAATGTTAACATTTTCATATTTTTAATGTCAAACCATGATTTTGTTTTGTAAATGTCAAATTAATGTACACTGGTGTGCAAAAATTAAGGACGAGACGGTTTTTTCAATATAACATTGTACAAAAGCTTTCCAAATCAACACATTTTATACCGTAAGATCCCCAATACGTAAAGACATGTGTAATGTAAGCAACACTTACTAAAAGAGAAATCAGAGGGATAAAAAGAAGCTTGATTGAAAAAGTAGCATGGAGCGCAATGCGACTGAGGCCGAAAAATCCCTGTGATGGGTGTCCAGCAAGAATCATCCGGTCTTTAGTAGGGGATATGATCTCCCCTGACTGCTAGGCAGGTTTCACAGCGTCTTCCCATGCTGAGAATGAGGGTGTCAAAGAGTTGTTGAGGCATTGCTGCCCATTCGTCTTGCAGCGCCAATTGAAGCTCCCGAATCGTTACTGGTGGTAAGGTACGAGCTGCCAAGCGTCTGCCTAGAAAATCCCATACATGCTTGATGGGATTGAGATCCGGAGATCGTGCTGGCCAATCCATACGTTCAATATCCTCACTCTCTAAGGCAACTACTGTGCGATGACATGGTGCATTGTCGTCCATGAAAAGGAACTGCAGACCCATAGCGCCTCTAAAAAGACGCACATATGGAAGAAGAATCTCGTTACAATAACGGGTTCCGTTGACTGAACCTGCGTCGAAGATGTGAAGGTCTGTACGACTACCAAGTATAATGCCTCCCCAAACGAGAACACCGCGACCTCCATACCTGTCCCTTTCAATGATGTTCGAGGGATGATTGCGGCTTCCCCGCTCTCTCCAGATGAGTATGCGATGAGAATCGCTACTCAAACTGAATCTGCTCTCATCTGTAAAGAGTGCTCGTCCCCATTCATTGTCTCTCCAATTCCGGTGTTCCCGGCACCACAGAGAACGCCTTCTCCAATGGGCAGGCGTTAAAGCTACATACCGTACAGGGCGTCGTGCAAACAGACCACCACCGTGCAGTCTTCTGGCCACGGTAAAACGCGATATCGGTCGTCCAGTCGCCTGTGTCGTGTGTCTAGCGATTTCTCCCGCTGTCTGCCTCCTGTTTCTTCTGGCCTGTAAAACAACGTACCGGTCATCTGCGGGGGTGGTTCCTCGTGGACGACCACTACTGAACCCCCGGATAGCTGTTCCTGTAGTTTGAAATTGTTTCCAAAGTCGTGAAACGATGCTGTGAGCAATTCCGAATTCTGCAGTCACACTGCCGCCTTCCTCCAACTTCCCAATGATTCGACCTCGGGTAAAAGCATCCAGATGTCGTCTAACAGATTGATTATTCGCCATTTCTCGCTGAGGCAGCAACTCGGTGTGATTTTAACTGCTATAGGGCGTGCAATCCCTTTGCCAGAAATACTGATCTTACACTGACAACATGCTTTATACTACTCAGACACTCCCCCATTACGTCTACCTGCATATCTGCGCATGTGCTACCGTACATCACCTTACTTAATCTCCTGATTGGTCTTTCTGTCCGCTCTGCCTCTTCGTTCAGCTGATATGCTAATTTTTTCGACTTCGTCCTTAATTTTTGCACACCAGTGTATAACAGCTGCTATTAAAGTCAAGAACTTTTATGTTTTTTATACTTTAAGTATAATGAATTCATATATATGTGAGGATAATTAAATTAGATTAAAAATTAAATTCCCTATCTAGCACTTGACTCATCTTTCTCAGTTACCATCTTCAAGTATCAAACTAATCACCCATTTATTTCTTTCGAACATATGGCCTAGACAATAAACATGTCTAATTCCAGATCGTTAGATTTAATAGTCAACTTATGTCAGCATTAACTTGCAAGCACCCTCTTCAAAGCAGCGATACTTACCATATGTTTTTCAAGTGTTATCCACTTGAAACCACCACCATGGCGTGCTTTTTCCTCCCTGCTCTCGGTGTCAGAACAGATGTACAAATGAAAGAATAAAGGTCGTCTTTTCACTTTTCGAAGTGGCTTGCTTTGTCACGGGTTCGAGCCCAGTACCACTAAAGACCCGCCGTGTGGGGCAGCGATGCACGTTAAATCTGTCGAGAGCTGAAACGTCCTCCCGTTGGTTTGGTGTGGTAGTTAGGAGAGGGGGTGCCAGCTCAGGTGTTGTCCACGTCACTTGACCATGGTTCAAAATTACGTGGTCCGTCGCCAAAAGCCCTCGTGTAGCTGAACAGTGCGACGTTAATATTCAGTCAATCAATTCACTTTTCTAATTTTAATCTGATTCTGTCTTAAAAATCATGACAGAATTAAAGCCGGTAGGATTTTTTATCTGCGAATGGATTTCAAATCTTAACGTAAAAAACTAATCTTTTTTTATAAAATAATTTTAATATAAAAACAAACGCCAACTGCGGTAATAAATGAAATGGAGAATTTGACGGAACACCGAATGCACCGTATGTCTATTTATGAAGACGTCGGATTGCCGGAATAAAAAATGATACGGAAAAAAAACGCACTAATAATCCTTGGAAGAACATCGCTCTTAACACCGAGAAGAATGCAGTGTTTACCGCCGAACGATATTCTGTCTTTGCTGAAGAGGCCATCCAGTTTACCGTGAATGGAAGAAACATTCTAATGGAGAAAAAAGAAAAGTGTGAATCCTATATTCCCCCGTGTTGAAAGACGTCACTCCCTTTCGCCAGAAAAATAAAAGGAAAAAATCTTCTTCGCCGGAAAGTCTGCACGGTAATATTGTGAATTTGACCACCATATAATAATAGTGAAGTACCCCAACATTGAAAGAAAAATAAATAAATTAAATTTTACTAGTGAAATAACGTGAAAACAGCATCTGGGTTAATGTTCACCAAGGATTTCTGCCGTTGCAAAGTGGAGGTCAGTTAAATTGTATATTTCCAATTTTAGTAACATTGAAGAACTGAGTTTTGCTGAACAGAACTTTACGAAAAAGAATAATATATGATATGATATGGTATTTAATTTTTATATTATAGTTGTGTTATAAATGAGATATTTTCTTTATATTTTAATTGAGAAAACAAAGTATATAGGTTTAGTCATACAAAATTTTGAGAAATTTTAATATACTTCTCATAATTTTATCTTAAGATGTCGAATGAGTTAAGAGTTATGATGGAAATTGGTGTTTTAAAGTTGAAAAATATAAATTAAGTTTTTAGAAAAATGATTAATGTACTAATACTAATGATATTTTGATAAGAAGCACAAGTAAAGTCACGTTGCATTCTCTTTTTTCCACTGAATTTAATTGTTTTGTTAATTATTTTATTCAGCAGAGTAATCTTATTGCATGTCATTTAATTTTTTTTTTATTTTGAAATTGTGTGTTTTGATATACCGGCCATATATCAGGATTCACTATTTCTCGAAATTTTCCTTATCTAAAATTAAAATTAATTTAATAACTTGAAGCTTATTTTTGGATATTACACAATGGATAAGAGAGAATACAATCATTATAATTTTGTATATGTCTCGAAACATTAAGAGGACAAACTTGTTTAGTTTGATATGTACACCTCTCATTGTTTCTTATCAGCATCCCTGAACATCTGTGAGTTGATGACGCAGATTTCTCAGAGATGTGTTCAAAATTAAGTAAGGTGATACAGTTTTATTAGTGAATGTGTGATGCAAGAGAAACTCAAGAATTTTTGTCTATGAAACGAATTTTTAGAAGGTTACGGAAAGATTCAAAATATTGTATGCGATATTGTTAAGTTACAATGAATATTGAGAAAAATTTTCAGAAATACTAAAAGTTATTATTGAAGTGAGTCCACTTTTCCGACTCAAAATAATAAAAAAGAGCTCTTATAATTTTTATATTTTATAACGCATATGAAATAAAACATTGTTTATTGTGTTGGATAGTGCATAGAAGTTGTGTGTTATACACCGTTTTCATATTACTAATAATTTCATTTTATTAGTGTCTATATTTTTTTTTATCTTTTTAAAAAATGTATTTCATATATGCAAAATGTGTGTAACAATATAAGGTAACTACGATGGCGCCAGAGTAGATTTTTATACAAAATTATTATTTTAACATTTGTATGATTTCATGTATTTTTATATTTACTATCTTTTTGTTTGATATATTATTTTCCAACATAATTTTTTTGAAAATATCTACCAGCTATAATACGAATCTATTATTATGAAGGAATAGGAGGAAACGCGCGCGAGCTCTTATTCTAGATGTCGAATATATTTGAACAAGCTAATCTTCATTTATATGTATGGAAATTCATTTTTATCAATTAATATGTTGGAAGTGTCCTTATTGTGTTTGTTATAGTTTTTTTCGTTTATTGTATTGCTTTGTGATTTTAGTATTACTATTGCTTAAATATTTCTACTGTGTTTAATATGTCTTCTAAATAATGTTATGTATTGTTTTGTGTTTATTGAAAATTGATTAAGTTTGTAAAAAGAGAAAAAAACCACGCCATGACTCCCTTTTAAAATTGGGGGGAAAATGTAAGGACAATTAAATTAGATTAAAATTAAATTCCCTATCTAGCACTTGACTCATCTTTCTGAGTTCCCATCTTCAAGTATCAAACTAATCACCCATTTATTTCTTCGGAACATATGGCCTAGCCAATAAACATGTCTAATTCCAGATCGTTAGATTTAATAGTCAACATATGTCAGCATTAACTTGCAAGCACCCTCTTCAAAGCAGCGATACTTACCATATGTTTTCAAGTGTTATCCACTTGAAACCACCACCATGGCGTGCTTTTTTCCTACCTGCTCTCGGTGTCAGAACGGATGTACAAATGAAAGAATAAAGGTCGTCTCTTTTCACTTTTCTAATTTTAATCTGATTCTGTCTTAAAAATCATGACATATATATATTTGCAATTAATGAATTTATATATATATTTATATATGTTATGTTGTTACTGGGATGATGAATTCGTAAACTCTTTTGACAGTATAATCTGTTTATTGTTAAAACAAGAATAAATAAAATTAAGAATAACAATTAATGAACTAAGCGAAACATTTAAACGCCTTTGCCTAAATGGCTTTTATTATTTTTTAAGAGTTATTAAAGCTCTATCGATGTCCATCTGTCCCTCCTGCGTTCTCAATGTCTTGTCTCGTTCTCCTGTCTCTTCCCTCGTTGCTTCTTTCCTCCGAGAGTCATTGCCCTCTGCTTCCCATCACAGCCACCTGGAAGAGGGATACTAAGAGGGGCTTGCAGTAGCGCATAGCGCCGTCCACTTCACACATATATATACTTTGCCATGTGGAAAAACATGTTTTTTTTTGCATTTTAAAAAAGAATTGAAATGTGTATTTTCAAAAGTTGCTTCCTTACTATTATGAAGAAAATTAGGAATTTTGCATTTTTTCTGAACTGTAGAAATCACACACACACATGAACCATCCTATAATTTTAAATGTGTTGAGTGTGTTCATAGTTTACAATGGAGCATTCTCAACTATGATAACAAGTTAGATTATTTTTCTGATTTAATATTTATTTTTGAAATACGTTTTGTTTGATATTGTATTTTTATATATTGATGAAAATAATTGTAGTAATACACATGTAATTAAGTACTTATGGTAGGAAAGTAAAGATGTTAATATCAGAACATTATTCATACCATATTTCTTTCATATTTATCTGGAGATGTTTGAGAACCCATGCTCATCTTCAAAGTGCGAGGTTAGTATAAAAATGAAATCTCTTCTAAGACTTGAATTTGCTTACAATCCCATGTGTTCAGAAATAAAATGACCGAATTCTGTCAAAAAGTTACATTTTTCTAATTCAACAATTCATGTCATCTTTGTTGTATAATTGCCTGCCAGAATGTTATTTTTCTGAGATGATGGCATATATGAGGGATTCTAATATTTAAAGTGGATTATAAAAATTTGATGTATCTTGATATATATTTTTGATAGTGAATACAATTCTAGCGTGTGTGTTGTAATGTATGTTTGTAACTTTTCTGATCTAGAATGTAGATATTTGAGACAGGATTTTATGCATTTGTAGAATAAACTAAGACAATGTGATAAAATTCTACACTGAACTTTATTTCTGATGGTGCTTTTACTGCTTGTATGTTTTGTATATTTAAGTGAATAATGTATCGATCTTCTCTGTATATATTTTCAGTATTTTATGTTAAAATAGGCCTTAAACGTTAAATGAGTTTTGGAGAATGAGACTGAAATTTCAAATACAATTAATGTACAATTTCTAAAATTTAGTAACAGAGGTGTTTTACAAACACTTCCGCTCACTTCATCGTGGAACCACACTTGCAGAGCCCTTTTTATCATTTGTCTGTTGTTGTGCAACTCATCTTAGGTAAACGATTCTTGAGAATATGTCATAAATTCTCAATAGGATTTTTCTCTGGTGAGTTACCAGGTTAATTAAGTACTTTTATATTTTCCTGCATAAAAGTCTGGACCAATGTCGAATTGTGACAAGCCAAATCATGTTGAGATGTTCTATCAAATGTTTCCATTGATCAAACAATTCTGCATAATATTTTTTTGTATTTAACATAATTCATCATGCATTTAAAAGGAACTAAGGCTCATGTGCTATTTGTTCTACAACCCCCCAAAAGGAATATTTAATGCGTTGCATGGATTTTGTTCTCCTAAATGTCCAGCTAACGAAATTTCATGAGCCATTTGTAGAATTTCCTTTCTTTTACATGCAAGTAGGACAACTTGCTTGATTGGCTACCACAAACAACGTCATTGTGCACGATAAGATCGTATTATATTTCATATGCTTGTTCCCAGACGCTTATTAATGTTTTATCTTCTTTCTGAAGCTTTATAAAAGTCCTTCTGGTCTCACTTCGTTTTCAATGTCGACTGCGCCTGTTGTCACTTCTATGTCTGGGCATGAGCCGTCTTCAAATGTTTGGACTTCTCAGACGATTGAATTCTTACTCTCATTCAGTTGTACCTCATCATCAATGACTTGCCTTGCATTCACACATTCGGGGTTTGACGAACTAACATGTCTTTCACTAGTTTCTTTGAAACGGCACTTGTAATGGGTACTGCATCATGCCATACATCATCAACTTTTATACTAAATATTCTTAAGGGAGCGACTTCACTATCACCAAAAGCTGATACAAACGATCTTCCTTTCTCTGGTACTCTCAATTTCTTTCACTAAGTCAGCTCGCACAACAGAGATTTGTGCTCCAGAGTGTACCGTTCCATTCAAGACGACATCCAGACGCTGAATCTTTTGAAACAAGTATGCCTTGTGATCACATTTGTCTCGGCATCGACCACTGCTTGATCTTCCATATCTTGATGAATGAGGAGATCCACGATCGAACGGAGAGGAGATCAACGATCGGAATCCTGATCGATTTACAGCTGTGCCAATTGTTATGTTTCCTTCCACCGCAGGTTGCTTCTTGTACTCAACACAATCGGTGAGCACATTATTCATATGCTGATCATAGGCAGCAAAAGTTAAAATCAGCGTTCGAGTATCACCGATGTGACGTCCTCCATTCTCGAAACTAGTTTCACTCTTTCAGGACAATACTATTTCAGGACAATACTAGACTGAGTTTTGGGTGCACGTGCAGCTGGGTTCATTATCGCTTATTTAGCGTCTGGATTTTGGTGCCAGTTAGACTAGACCAACAATTGTCTGACCATTCTACTGTGGGCGAAATCGCTTCCGGGGCAGCGGACTGTCGCCTTACTTACACAATGGCGAATTGTCCTCAAAGGCGGTAAAACGACGACAGTGGGCCGGAGGTGGCTCGGCCGTCGGTGCATGTGTCGGACACCTGGTTTGTGAAGAAACCGGGTGAGTGGACGATTGGCGGATTATGGACCAATGGGCTCTAATGAGTTGAGGTTGAAGGATCGACTCATATGGGCCCACCAATGAGAAGACGTGAGGGGGAGAAATAGACTGCCCCTGTTGTTTTAAAAGGTTGGAAAAACCGGGAGGACGAGGAAAGAAAAGAGAACGAGAAAAAGAAAAAAAGAGCTCGGAAAAGACAAGGGCTGGTCGTTTTAGGAAGCGGAGAGGAGAAGAATCCCAGAGTTTTGTTCGGTGATACTGACCAGGAATCCGAAACGCGAATGAGTAAAAACGCCTTGCGGACTGGACGGAGACAAGCTGTGGAGTGAGAAACTTCAAAACGGGGCCACCATTCTGGCTAGGCACGGAAACTATTAACTTTACAATCTAACTTAAATCGATTATATTATTGGAGAAAAAATTAAAAGTATTTTTTTACTCCCACAACCTTGCTGTGATGTATTATTTTCACGCTACCTTCTGACGACGTTACAGCAAGATCTAATTTGGTGGCAGCGGAGGGATAGGCATTTCTGTGAATAGATGCCTCGAACCCTTTATTGAGAAGAAAAAGTAAAACGCCAGCCGTGTGGAGTTATGCCCGCCTGATTCTCGCACAACTTGTGAAAGAAATGTGTTTCATCGAATTACATGCAACAAGAAGTGACCGGAGTGCCTTGCTCGTGCCCGTGTGTTAAGGAAGCGTGCCCACCTGAAAGGTTTTCCGTAATTCCTGTATTTTCCTGCTTGTGAAGAGTGCCCGCGAAGTGCCTGCCTTCCCTTTTTTTCCCGGAGAAGGATGAGGAAGATGTTTCCAGTGTTTCTACCTGCAATGTTAAGGTCAGTCTTTTTCTTTGAGTATAGTATCGGGGCAGCAATACATTATTTCTAGTTTATGTAAAATTTTGTAAGAAAAGTAATGCTAGATAAAGTTAAAAGTCTAGACTGAGAGACTACAGAAATTATTAAGTTTGTCTGAAGTGTATTGATGTGCTATGTTTGTATGTGTGTCTGTTTATTGAGTTAGGTCGTAGTATACAGTAGTATACTTGCTTCGTTAGCACAGTTTTGCGTAGTGTATTGTCACGTTACTCTGAGTATTTTTATTATTTTGTGAAATATAATTAAGTCTCAGTCTAGGGTACTGTTAGTTATGCTAGTTATGAGTATAATTTTGTGAAGTATAATTAAAACCTAGGTTTAGTGTACGGTTAGTTACGCCGGATAGTTGTATAAGTTTGTGTAGTACAACTAAGTATAGTGTATAGTGTAGTGTTGATTTGCGTTGGATATTTGAATTGTTTTAGTGACAATGGAGATTGGATTTAGTGTTGTATATTATTGCATGATGACTTTCCTTTTAAGATTAAGAAAAGGTGATTTGCTAGAAGTAGCAAGGCAGTTAGGGGTGGAAGTCAACGGCGATCAAACAAAAGTAGAAATTAAGGATATGATTTTACAAAGTGATAAAAATGATATGGAAACGACCAAAGAGGTGATGGAGGGAATTTTAGAAGAAAAAGAAAGGGAATTTTAGGAGCGAAGAGAAACTAGAGAATATGAGTTGGAGCGGTTAAGATTGTCTAACGCCACTGAGACGGTTAGTGTATCGTCTGCCGATTTAGAAGGGCAAGGGGTAAATAGACCAAGCCAGGGCAACTTGATGAAGAGGCAACATACCGGGAAAAATTAGATCTACAATAAGGATAGATGTTATACGTTGATCTATACTAACATCAGTTCAGATTTGAAAAATCTGATAACGGAAACAACTGACGGAGTAGCGGCATGGAAGATATTAAAAGATCACTTCGAACCAGTCACAAAAGCAAGAATAATCCAGCTATTAGATCAATTTTTTGGAACAAAATACCAACCAGGGGAAGATGTTGAATCTTCATATCTCGTGTAAAGACAGCGGCAACCAGACTACAAGAAGCGGGAAATTGGACGACCTGTACATAGGATTTCAATTAATAAGGTGGCTTCCTCAGGAATTCCAGTCTACCGTGCAACAAATCTACAGATGGAAAGAAGAGGACTTCAGAGTTGTCAAAATTGAAGCAGAGCTGATATTAGAAGCCAATCGTCTTCAGTTGATGAAACAAGATTTGGAGAAAGCGGAGAATGCTTACTTGAGCAGTTTCACTTCGAAGAAGTCGAAGACGTTACCTGGTGCTACGGCTGCAGCTCATGGAGATCCAAATGGCAAGAATGATTACCAAAAGAAAGGTGGTAAGGTATTTAACTGTAAAACTATTAAAAATGTTAAACAATCTATTAAGACTATAGGTCCGTGTTATGTATGTAATAAGTACGGGCATCTTAAAGTAAACTGTAAAGAGAAAAAGTCTCTACAAAAATCTCCTTCAACTGTAAATGAAACTTTTAACACAGAGTTTAATATAAATTTAAGATTTTGTGAAGCTGAATGTAGTCTTTTTAGAACTAGATAAACAACTCGTAACTAGTTGTATCTTATTTGAGGAAAACTCTGATAAAGGTGTTTGGGTAATAGATACTGCTGCCACGAGTCATTTTTGTAATGACAAGAGTTTATTTTTAGATCTTAAACCGATAACTAACATGAAAATGTCGTTAGCAACGCAGGATAAAAGTTGCCCCGTAGAAGGAATCGGTACACTTAGATTTCGGGTAAAATATAAGGGGAGTTTTCATGAAATAACTTTGTCTGATGTATTATTTAATCCGAAGTTGAGGAGAAATTTGTTATCCGGTTCCAGATTAGAAAGTAAAGGTGCGCATTTTGTGGGTACTAAAGGTAAAATTAATGTTTTTAATAAAGACTGGATAAAATTATTCTCGGTGACACGCCATGAAAATTTGTATTTTTTTAAGCCGGATCATTATATTATACCAAAGAGTAAAGAAATTAGTTTTTTAGTGTGATGTAACCGCTAAAACAAAAAACGGATCAATAGAAATATGGCATCAACGCTTTTGTCATGTTAATAACGATTACTTGGTAAAAATTAGTAAAAATGATAGTGTAAAAGGTCTCCCACGCTTAACTGATAATGGTAAGACTCATTGTATACCGTGTAAATTAGCAAAGTCCAAGAGAGTTTCATTCAAAAAAGACGGGGCCGTAAGATCAAAACGTCCATTGGAATTGTTGCATATGGACATCTGTGGTCCAATGCCAAATGAAAGCCAAGGCGGTAATAAATATTTCTTGAGTATAATTGACGATTATTCAAGAAAGGTGACTGTATTTCCCATCCGAAATAAATCTGACGTATTTCATACGTTTATAAGATTTCAGAAACGAGCAGAACTTTTTCTAAGTAAAAAGGTAAAAGCAGTTAGAACTGATATGGCGGACTAGAATTTTGTAATAAGGATATGGATAATTTCTTGACAGAACTGGGTATAAAGCATGAGGTAACAAATTCATATACGCCAGAAATGAATGGGGTCGCGGAAAGATTCAATTTAACCGCTCTAGATGGCATCAAAACACATTGCTTAAGTCTAGTGAAGTTCCTCATAAGTTTTGGGGAGAAGCATTACTTTGTTTCACTTATGCGTGGAATCGAATTTGTCACAAAGACAGTAACAAAACGCCTTTCGAAAAATATTCAGGTAGAAAACCATCGGTATTGCATCTAAAACCTTTTGGATGTTTGGCATATGCTGGTGTGCCAAAACAAATTAGAAAAAAAATTCGATATGCGTGCGAAAATGGGAATTATGATGGGATACGCACAACGTACTAAGGGTTATAGAATATGGTTGATAGATGAAAATAAATTAGTTAAAGACTATTAATGTAAGATATATATTCGATGAAAATAAGAGGGGAATTAATTTTAGACAAAAGTTAATAGTAACCTTGGATATAATTTAAACCTTCCTGAATATGATGATGAGGATGATTTGATAGAGTAAAAGATTCATTAACGAGTCGTTTAGTTTCAAAGACAAGTAAGAAAACGCCCCTCAACTCTGAAAAACCAGATGTATCTTCCGCGTAGTTTGATCCCATGTACAGAGGTTAAGTGGATTCGATAGAGGAAAGTAACTGTTCGTAACGTATATTATAGTATAGAAGGGAAGCAACCCGATTGAAATCTTTTAACGAAATAGAGAGATACCGCATAATATTGAGTGACATTTTCATAGTTTATTTAATCGCAAGGGTGTATCCAAAAGATAATACGAATAGTGATTTTTTAAGCAAAAATTATTTGAAGTAACTATTCCTAACTGTTACAAACAGGCGATAAGATCCAAAAATCTAAATGGCATGATGCAATGGATAAAGTTTTAATGATGGAACGTAAAGTTTGGGATTTAGTTTGATCATCCGGATTATATAAATTAATTTAGGAAAACCGCCAGTTTTTCATTAAATATGATGAAAATAATAAAAATTGTTAGTTACAAGGCCCGCTTATTGCGCGACGCACTTTTTGAAACTCAATTTGGTCATTTGGCGAAAGCCAAAACCAGTTATTAACTTTACTATTGAGAAGATTTTTTTCACTATTAATGAATTTGTCACAAAGACAGTAACAAAACGCATATTCAAAAATATTCAGGTAGAAAACCATTTATATGTGGATGTACATGAAGCAACCAACTGGATATTTGTGTAAGTTACGAAAATGGCAATATATGGGACTACCACAAGTGGACTAAGTGGTTTAGAAATTAGATGAAAATAAATTAATTAAATTAATGTAAAATTTAGAAAATAAGAGTGGGTTAATTGTGTATATATGTTTAAGATAACGAATATAATTTTATTATTTTATGTAGATCCTCAAATTTGACAATTATTGCAGAAAAGGTTTTGATTTAAAAATTATGGGTAAAAACAAAGAAATTATTAGAATAGAATTTGAAGAAATTGTAAATCTGTTTTAACGAAATCAGAGATCTTAAGATTCATAATATTGAGTTATGTTAAATTTTAGAAAAATAATAAATCCCAGTTCATTACCAGATCAAAAGGTCGAAATTAGATTCAAACAGGCGAAAATCCAGAGACGCAGAAATTTTAACAGTTCCTTATAGAAATTTAATAGGATCTTTGTCATGTATTGCTATAAGACCCGATAATATAAAAATTTTAGAAAATGTTTATCAATTAAATATGAAAAAATAAAACATTGAATTGCAGGTTATTTAAAATACACTCAAGAATACAAATTAGAACTTTTAAAAGTTAAATCATTAAAACTAAGATGTTATTCAGACTCAGATTTTGCTACAAATAGGGATGATCGAGTGTCAATGGGAGGGTTCATAACTTTATAGACGAAACTCCAATTTCATGGCGAACTTTCAAGCAAAATCCGTTAGTCTGTCGACCATGGAAGCTGAGTATGTTAGTTTAACAGAAGCAGCTAAGGAATTCATTTGGCTAAAGAATGTAATTGATAATAAAAGTTTAAATTTGGAATTAAGTGAAAATGTAATGTTTTGTGATAATCAAGCTGCTATAAGTTTTTCAAAGTCACCGGTAGAAAATTATAGAACAAAACATATCGATGTTCGTTATCATTTTCTAAGGAATTTGATATACGACAAGGTTTTCCAAATTAAATATATAGGTACCAAAATAATTTGGCGGACATTTTTACCAAACCCATGGTAAAGGAAAATTGTTAGAATTTTGTAGAAAATTATTTCTTTTTAGAGAATAAGACTTTGTTTCTTTAAGATTAAAATATTAGTTTGTTTATTACAATAAAGATTGTGAATAAAATGTATTTTTGTGTTAAATTGTATAACATGTGATTATAGATTAAAATTAATTTACTGATTTGTAAGAGATAATGGTCGAGATTGGAAAAAGGGGGCCGATTGTTAGACATTTAAAAAGTCGGATCCAAATTTTTATGATCTCCTTGTGTTGTTTTTCCAATCCCGTTCCATGATCTCAATGAAAGTAAGCACACCGATTCGAACCCGATCTTTTTGAGTTTCGTGATTTGTGGTTGGCAGCAACTGCAATGCAAATCGAGCTAGTATTTAAACTCGGCTCATGTTAGTTTTAAAAGGGAAGGAGAAACAGAAATATAAGAAGTATGTGAGTGGTTTAACTCTTAGAGGGAGAGAACGGCTGGTTGGCAATGCAACTGCAGGTTGCATCACCATTTTAGATTAAAAATTAATTTTATAATATTAGAAGACGGTTCGAATCGGATGTCTCTGGTAATGTTGATTTTTTGAACTTATTATTGATTTTTATCGCTCCAGTAACGAGCGCAGTGACTTTATGATTGATTATTAAAGGCCAATTTTTAAGAAACTGTTTTTCGTCTTCATGCCTCCTCGACACATAAATTTCACTGCTAGCTTTGCAAAATTTAAATTAGTTTACCAATAAGTGTAACAAATTTGGTTATGGGCCCAGTCCATGTACTGTGTCGAGACAGGCTAAGCAGTTGAACCAGGCCATGAACTTTGTCTATTTAAATACTGTTCCAGTCTAGAACTATTTTTTATGAACTCTCTTGCTAGTACGCTAAATCGAGTAACAGATATGGAGTTTAACAATCAGATATCAGTGTTAACTCAAAATAACTGGAACACGTGGAAGCATGATATGCAAATACTCTTAATGCATTATGGTTGCTGGCAGTTTATAATACAGACCAAGCCAGAGCAACCTGATGAAGATGAAACATACAAGGAAAAATTAGATCTACAACTTCGTAAGGATATATGTTATACGTTGATCTATACTAACATCAGTTCAGATTTGAAAAATCTGATAACGGAAACAACTGACGGATTAGCGGCATGGAAGATATTAAAAGATCACTTCGAACCAGTCACAAGAGCAAGAATAATCCAGCTATTAGATCAATTTTTGGAACAAAATACCAACCAGGGAAGATGTTGGAATCTTCATATCTCGTGTAAAGACAGCGGCAAACAGACTACAGGAAGCGGGTCATAAATTGGACGACCTGTACATAGGATTTCAATTAATAAGGTGGCTTCCTCAGAATTCCAGTCTACCGTACAACAAATCTACAGATGGAAAGAAGAGGACTTCAGAGTTGTCAAAATTGAAGCAGAGCTGATATTAGAAGCCAATCGTCTTCAGTTGATGAAACAAGATTTGGAGAAAGCGGAGAAGGCTTACTTGAGCAGTTTCACTTCGAAGAAGTCGAAGACGTTACCTGGTGCTACGGCTGCAGCTCATGGAGATCCAAATGGCAAGAATGATTACCAAAAGAAAAGTGGTAAGGTATTTAACTGTAAAACTATTAAAAATGTTAAACAATCTATTAAGACTATAGGTCCGTGTTATGTATGTAATAAGTACGGCATCTTAAAGTAAACTGTAAAGAGAAAAGTCTCTACAAAAATCTCCTTCAACTGTAAATGAAACTTTTAACACAGAGTTTAATATAAATTTAAGATTTTGTGAAGCTGAATGTAGTCTTTTAGAACTAGATAAACAACTCGTAACTAGTTGTATCTTATTTGAGGAAAACTCTGATAAAGGTGTTTGGGTCATAGATACTGCTGCCACGAGTCATTTTTGTAATGACAAGAGTTTATTTTAGATCTTAAACCGATAACTAACATGAAAATGTCGTTAGCAACGGAGGATAAAAGTTGTCCCGTAGAAGGAATCGGTACACTTAGATTTCGGGTAAAATATAAGGGGAGTTTTCATGAAATAACTTTTGTCTGATGTATTATTTAATCCTAAGTTGAGGAGAAATTTGTTATCCGGTTCCAGATTAGAAAGTAAAGGTGCGCATTTTGTGGGTACTAAAAGGTAAAATTAATGTTTTTAATAAAAACTGGATAAAATTATTCTCGGCGACACGCCATGAAAATTTGTATTTTTTTAAGCCGGATCATTATATTATACCAAAGAGTAAAGAAATTAATTTTTTTAGTGATGTAACCGCTAAAACAAAAACGGATCAATAGAAATATGGCATCAACGCTTTTGTCATGTTAATAACGATTACTTGGTAAAAACTAGTAAAAATGATAGTGTAAAAGGTCTCCCACGCTTAACTGATAATGGTACGACTCATTGTATACCGTGTAAATTAGCAAAGTCCAAGAGAGTTTCATTCAAAAAAAGACGGGGGCCGTAAAGATCAAAACGCCCATTGGAATTGTTGCATATGGACCTCTGTGGTCCAATGCCAACTGAAAGACAAGGCGGTAATAAATATTTCTTGAGTATAATTGACGATTATTCAAGGAAGGTGACTGTATTTCCCATAAGAAATAAATCTGACGTATTTCATACGTTTATAAGATTTCAGAAACGAGCAGAACGTTTTCTAAGTAAAAAGGTAATAGCAGTTAGAACTGATGGCGGACTAGAATTTTGTAATAAAGATATGGATAATTTCTTGACAGAACTGGGTATAAAGCATGAGGTAACAAATTCATATACGCCAGAAATGAATGGGGTCGCGGAGAGATTCAATTTAACCGCTCTAGATGGCATCAAAACATTGCTTAAGTCTAGTGAAGTTCCCCATAAGTTTTGGGGGAGAAGCATTACTTTGTTTCACTTATTGGTCGCCAATTTGTCGCCAAGACAGTAACAAAACGCCTTTCGAAAAATATGGTAGAAAACCTTTCCATTTCATCTAAAAAAATTTGGATGTTTGGCAAATCACCGAAAAAATGGCAAAACAAAAAAAAAAATTTTTCGATATGCGTGCGAAAATGGGAATTATTGACATTTGACAACGTACTAAGGGTTAAGAATATGCGTTGATAGATGAAAATAAATTAAAGTGAGTCGAGACTATTATAGGGAAGAAAGAGACGTAAGATATATAATTCGATGAAAATAAGAGGGGAATTAATTTTAGACAAAAGTTAAGGTAACCTTGGAAATAATTTAAACCTTCCTGATTATTATGATGATGAGGATGATTTTGATAGAGTAAAAAGATTCATTAACGAGTCGTTTAGTTTCAACCAGACAAGTACGCCAAAACGTCCTCAACATCTGAAAAACCAGAATGCAATCTTCCTATAACTATTATCTTGCGTTTGATCCCATGTATTGGGTTAAGTGGATTCGAATGATTCGTGATGAATAACTTGAAATTAAAGAATATATTATAGTATAAGACATGTGGCGGCGATCTTACGATCACAAGTTGGTGAATGAAATCTTTTAACGAAATAAGGGTGATACCAACAGAGGCATGACGATAATGCGTAAGGTACGACCCTAGTTTTTTTAATTTTAGAAAAGATAATACCGATTTCATGGATTTTCAGATTTGTCAGCGAAACGCTCTTATGGTTAAAAAAATGTAACTATTCTAACTGTTACAAACTGGTTTTAGAATACTTTTTAAAATGATCCTGTTTTTTTCTTTATATAAAATGTATTTACATCTAAATGGCATGATGCAATGGATAAAAAGAAATTAACGTAATGATGGAACGTAAAGTTTGGGATTTAGTTGATCATCCGGATAATATAAAAGTTTTTAGAAAACCGTTGGGTTTGAATACCATTCAATTTGGCGCTGAAAATTTGGCGAAAATTGTTGGCGCCAAAAACAGCAGTGGGTCCTCCTAGGATTTTAGTTTTGGGGAGAAGCATTACTTTGTTTCACTTATGCGTGGAATCGAATTTGACGACAGTAACAAAACGCAGTTATTAAACTATTCAGGTAGAAAACCATCGGTTTTCACTATCTGTGTATGTTTGGCATAATGGTGATGCAAAACAAATTAGATAAAAAATTTATATGCTAACTTAGAAAATGGGAATTCATGGGATACGCACAACGTACTAAGGGATATAGAAATTGGTAGATGAAAATAAATTAGTCGAGACGTATTAATGTAAGATTCGATGAAAATAAGAGGGGAATTAATTTTAGACAAAAAGTTAAAAGTAAATTGAATTAAATTTAAACCTTTGATTATTATGACGATGAGATGATTCCGATAGAGCAAAAAAGAATTAACGAGTCGTCAAAGACAAGTATTTTTATATCTGAAAACCAGATGTATTTTAAGATCGTAATTTTGTTTTTATTTATGTAGATGACATGATTATATTTCGAGCTCAAACGACCCGTCAAATCAGTAAATTTTGTAGTTCATAGCTTGATCCCATGTACAGAGGTTTTGATTCGAAAAATTAGGTGGGAAAGCAACTGGATCTAACGTATATTATAGTATAGAAGGGGAATCAACCCGATTGAAATTTTAACGAAATAGGTAGATAGTCTGTTTATAGAGGCATAATATTGACATTCCTAGGTTATTTAATTTTAGAAAAATAATAAATATCCCAGGGATTTTCATTACTTGTCAGAGCAACAAGAAGTCTTATGGTTGAAGTAACTATTCCAAATTGTTACAAACAGGCGAAAGATCCAGAGACGCATCTAAACAGATGCAATGGATAAAGAAATTTAATAGGAACGTAAATGTTTGGGATTTAGTTGATCATCCGGATACCCGATATTATGTATGAAAAATGGGTTTATACTCATTAAATATGAAAAATAATAAAACATTGGAATTGCTTATGCGCGAGGTAACACACAATTACGAGGCGAGTCATTTGACGAAATATTTCAAGAATATAAATTAGAATTTTTAAAAGTTAAATCATTAAAACTAAGATGTTATTCAGACTCAGATTTTGCTACAAATAGGATGATCGAGTGTCGATGGGAGGGTTCATAACTTTATAGACGAAACTCCAATCTCATGGCGAACTTTCAAGCAAAAATCCGTTAGTCTGTCGACCATGGAAGCTGAGTATGTTAGTTTAACAGAAGCAGCTAAGGAATTCATTTGGCTAAAGAATGTAATTGATAATAAAAGTTTAAATTTGGAATTAAGTGAAAATGTAATGTTTTGTGATAATCAAGCTGCTATAAGTTTTTCAAAGTCACCGGTAGAAAATTGTAGAACAAAACATATCGATGTTCGTTATCATTTTCTAAGGAATTTGATATACGACAAGGTTTTCCAAATTAAATATATAGGTACCAAAAATAATTTGGCGGACATTTTTACCAAACCCATGGTAAAGGAAAAAAAATTGTTAGAATTTTGTAGAAAATTATTTTTTTTAGAGAATAAGACTTTGTTTCTTTAAGATTAAAATATTAGTTTGTTTATTACAATAAAGATTGTGAATAAAATGTATTTTTTTGTGTTAAATTGTATAACATGTGATTATAGATTAAAATTAATTTACTGATTTGTAAGAGATAATGGTACGAGAGATTGGAAAAAGGGGGCCGATTGTTAGACATTTAAAAAATCGGATCCAAATTTTTATGAT
Organism: Trichonephila clavipes; assembly: GCA_019973935.1. NCBI lineage: Eukaryota > Metazoa > Arthropoda > Arachnida > Araneae > Nephilidae > Trichonephila > Trichonephila clavipes. Next base: position 637,314 of record BMAU01019240.1, read on the forward strand.
CTCCTTGTGTTGTTTTTCCAATCCCGTTCCATGATCTCAATGAAAGTAAGCACACCGATTCGAACCCGATCTTTTTGAGTTTCGTGATTTGAGGTTGGCAGCAACTGCCATGCAAATCGAGCTAGTATTTAAACTCGGCTCATGTTAGTTTTAAAAAAGGAAGGAGAAACGGAAATATAAGAAGTGTGAGTGGTTTAACTCTTAGAGGGAGAGAACAACTGGTTGGCAATGCAACTGCAGGTTGCATCACCATTTTAGATTAGAAATTAATTTTATAATATTAGAAGACGGTTCGAATCGGATGTCTCTGGTAATGTTGATTTTTGAATTTATTGATTTTATCGCTCCAGTAACGAGCGCAGTGACTTTATGATTGATTATTAAAGGCCAATTTTTAAGAAACTGTTTTTCGTCTTCATGCCTCCTCGACACATAAATTTCACTGCTAGCTTTGCAAAATTTAAATTAGTTTACCAATAAGTGTAACAAATTTGGTTATGGGCCCAGTCCATGTACTGTGTCGAGGCAGGCTAAGCAGTTGAACCAGGCCATGAACTTTGTCTATTTAAATACTGTTCCAGTCTAGAACTATTTTTTATGAACTCTGTTGCTAGTACGCTAAATCGAGTAACAGGTATGAGTTTAACAACCAGATATCAGTGTTGACTCCAAATAACTGGAACACTTGGAAGCATGATATGCAAGTACTCTTAATGCATTATGGTTGCTGGCAGTTTATAATACAGACCAAGCCAGAGCAACCTGATGAAGAAGGCAACATACAAGGAAAAAATTAGATCTACAACTTCGTAAGGATAGATGTTATACGTTGATCTATACTAACATCAGTTCAGATTTGAAAAATCTGATAACGGAAACAACTGACGGAGTAGCGGCATGGAAGATATTAAAAGATCACTTCGAACCAGTCACAAGAGCAAGAATAATCAGCTATTAGATCAATTTTTTGGAACAAAATACCAACCAGGGGAAGATGTTGGAATCTTCATATCTCGTGTAAAGACAGCGGCAAAACAGACTACAGGAAGCGGGTCATAAATTGACGACCTGTACATAGGATTTCAATTAATAAGGTGGCTTCCTCAGGAATTCCAGTCTACCGTACAACAAATCTACAGATGGAAAGAAGAGGACTTCAGAGTTGTCAAAAATTGAAGCAGAGCTGATATTAGAAGCCAATCGTCTTCAGTTGATGAAACAAGATTTGGAGAAAGCGGAGAATGCTTACTTGAGTAGTTTCACTTCGAAGAAGTCGAAGACGTTACCTGGTGCTACGGCTGCAGCTCATGGAAGATCCAAATGGCAAGAATGATTACCAAAAAAGAAAAGTGGTAAGGTATTTAACTGTAAAAACTATTAAAAATGTTAAACAATCTATTAAGACTATAGGTCCGTGTTATGTATGTAATAAGTACGGGCATCTTAAAGTAAACTGTAAAGAGAAAAAGTCTCTACAAAAATCTCCTTCAACTGTAAATGAAACTTTTAACACAGAGTTTAATATAAATTTAAGATTTTGTGAAGCTGAATGTAGTCTTTTAGAACTAGATAAACAACTCGTAACTAGTTGTATCTTATTTGAGGAAAACTCTGATAAAGGTGTTTGGGTAATAGATACTGCTGCCACGAGTCATTTTTGTAATGACAAGAGTTTATTTTTAGATCTTAAACCGATAACTAACATGAAAATGTCGTTAGCAACGGAGGATAAAAGTTGTCCCGTAGAAGGAATCGGTACACTTAGATTTCGGGTAAAATATAAAGGGAGTTTTCATGAAATAACTTTTTAACTGATGTATTATTTAATCCTAAGTTGAGGAGAAATTTATTATCCGGTTCCAGATTAGAAAGTAAAGGTGCGCATTTTGTGGGTACCAAAGGTAAAATTAATGTTTTTAATAAAACTGGATAAAATTGTTCTCGGCGACACGCCATGAAAATTTGTATTTTTTTAAGCCGGATCATTATATTATACCAAAGAGTAAAGAAATTAATTTTTTAGTGATGTAACCGCTAAAACAAAAAACGGATCAATAGAAATATGGCATCAACGCTTTTGTCATGTTAATAACGATTACTTGGTAAAAACTAGTAAAAATGATAGTGTAAAAGGTCTCCCACGCTTAACTGATAATGGTACGACTCATTGTATACCGTGTAAATTAGCAAAGTCCAAGAGAGTTTCATTCAAAAAGACGGGGGCCGTAAGATCAAAACGTCCATTGAATTGTTGCATATGGACCTCTGTGGTCCAATGCCAACTGAAAGCCAAGGCGGTAATAAATATTTCTTGAGTATAATTGACGATTATTCAAGAAGGTGACTGTATTTCCCATAAGAAATAAATCTGACGTATTTCATACGTTTATAAGATTTCAGAAACGAGCAGAACGTTTTCTAAGTAAAAGGTAATAGCAGTTAGAACTGATGGCGGACTAGAATTTTGTAATAAAGATATGGATAATTTCTTGACAGAACTGGGTATAAAGCATGAGGTAACAAATTCATATACGCCAGAAATGAATGGGGTCGCGGAGAGATTCAATTTAACCGCTCTAGATGGCATCAAAACATTGCTTAAGTCTAGTGAAGTTCCCCATAAGTTTTGGGGGAGAAGCATTACTTTGTTTCACTTATGCGTGGACTTTTTGTCGCCAAATTTGTCACAAAGACAGTAACAAAACGCCTTTCGAAAAATATTCAAATCAGAAAACCATCGGTATTTTTGCATCTAAAACGTCATTTTGATGTTTGGCATATGCTGGAGTGCCAAAACAAATTAGAAAAAATTACGATATGCGTGCGAAAATGGGAATTATGATGGGATACGCACAAGGGTAAGAAAGAGACGTTAGAATATGGTTGATATGAAAATAAATTAAGTCGTTAGAATATTCGAATGTAAAATATATATTCGATGAAAATAAAGAGGAAATTAATTTTAGACAAATGGCGTTAATAGTAACCTTGGATATAATTTAAACCTTCCTGATTATTATGAAAGGGCATGATTTTGATAGAGAAAAAAATTCATTAACGAGTCGTTTGGTTTCAAGAGCACAAGTACGAAAATGCCCTCAACATCTGAAAAGAATATGTATCTTCCGATAATCATGTGCTTGATCCCATGTACAGAGTTGGTGAATGGATTCATAAATATAGGCATCCATCGCAAGGGTGTATCCACTAACAGTATATTATAGTATAGAAAGGGAAGCAACCCGATTTTAACCTTTTAAAAATTGATTTCATGTATACTGTCGATTTTATCTTTGCGAAACGCCCTTTCGTTTAATTTTAGAAAAATGATAATACCGAATCCCTGGTTTTAGATTTTTCAGAGAATTTCATTGCTCTCCGTTTTTTGGTTTATATAACTATAATTTAATGTATTTATTCAAACAGGCGATAAGACCAGAGATGCATCTAAATGGCATGATGCAATGGATAAAGAAATTAACGTCATTGATGAAACGTAAAGTTTGGGATTTAGTTGATCATCCGGAAATATAAAAATTTTAGAAAACCGTTTTGGGTTTATAGCATTAAATATGATGAAAATGCGTGGAATCGAATTGTCACAAAGATAACAAAACGCCCGAAAATAGTTGCGCGAGGTAGAACACAATCGGTATTCATTTGACGAGGTATTTATGTTTCCACGTTGTTAACTTTTTACAAATTGAAAAAATTATTTTCAATCTGTGAATTTTGATGGAATGGACGCATATTCTAAGGGATATAGAATATGGTTATTTAGATGAAAATAAATTTAGATACTGTAAATCTACATGAAAATAAACTGGATATTAATTTTGACAAAAAGTTAATAGTAACCGTAAAGCAAATATAAACTCCACCAGAGTGGATGCCAGTGGTTTTCCGATAGAGCAAAAAATTCATTAAATTAAAATTTCAAAGACAAGTTACGGAAACGGGTTAACATCTGAAAAATAGATGTATTTAAGATAATCATATTTTGATTTTATGTAGATGACATGATTATATTTGGTAGGAAAGTAAATGGATCTAACGTAAATTATTGTATTAGAATTATTGCAAGAAAAATTTTGATTTAACGAAATAGAGAGATACTGTAAGAGGCAAATATTATTATGAAGTTTATTTAATTTGAAGAAATAAGGTACCGAATCTGATTTTTATACATCAGAGCAACATCTTACATTCGAAGGTTAAGTGAAATTTACTAATTGTATAAAACAGGCGATAAGTTCATTACGCATCTAAATGGCATGATGCAATGGAAAAGAATTCACCCAAAAAGCGAAGAAATTTTAACAGTTCCTTATATAAAAATTTAATAGGAACTTTGTCATGTATTTATACGCACAAACCCGATATGATGAAAAATAATAAATGTATTATCTCAATTCCGCAAACCGAGGAATAAAACATTGGAATTACGAGGCGAGTCATTTTACGGTTATTTTTCAAGAATACAAATTAGAACTTTCAAAAGTTAAATCATTAAAACTAAGATGTTATTCAGACTCAGATTTTGCTACAAATAGGGATGATCGAGTGTCGATGGGAGGGTTCATAACTTTTATAGACGAAACTCCAATTTCATGGCGAACTTTCAAGCAAAAATCCGTTAGTCTGTCGACCATGGAAGCTGAGTATGTTAGTTTAACAGAAGCAGCTAAGAATTCATTTGGCTAAAGAATGTAATTGATAATAAAAGTTTAAATTTGGAATTAAGTGAAAATGTAATGTTTTGTGATAATCAAGCTGCTATAAGTTTTTCAAAGTCACCGGTAGAAAATTATAGAACAAAACATATCGATGTTCGTTATCATTTTCTAAGGAATTTGATATACGACAAGGTTTTCCAAATTAAATATATAGGTACCAAAAATAATTTGGCGGACATTTTTACCAAACCCATGGTAAAGGAAAAATTGTTAGAATTTTGTAGAAAATTATTTCTTTTTTAGAGAATAAGACTTTGTTTCTTTAAGATTAAAATATTAGTTTGTTTATTACAATAAAGATTGTGAATAAAATGTATTTTTGTGTTAAATTGTATAACATGTCATTATAGATTAAAATTAATTTACTGATTTGTAAGAGATAATGGTGAGAGATTGGAAAAAGGGGGCCGATTGTTAGACATTTAAAAAAATCGGATCCAAAGTTTTATGATCTCCTTGTGTTGTTTTTCCAATCCCGTTCCATGATCTCAATGAAAGTAAGCACACCGATTCGAACCCGATCTTTTGAGTTTCGTGATTTGTGGTTGGCAGCAACTGCCATGCAAATCGAGCGAGTATTTAAACTCGGCTCATGTTAGTTTTTAAAAAAGGAAGGAGAAACGGAAATATAAGAAGTGTGTGAGTGTTTAACTCTTAGAGGGAGAGAACGGCTGGTTGGCAATGCAACTGCAGGTTGCATCACCATTTTAGATTAGAAATTAATTTTATAATATTAGAAGACGGTTCGAATCGGATGTCTCTGGTAATGTTGATTTTTGAATTTTATTGTTTTTTTATCGCTCCAGTAACGAGCGCAGTGACTTTATGATTGATTATTAAAGGCCAATTTTAAGAAACTGTTTTCGTCTTCATGCCTCCTCGACACATAAATTTCACTGCTAGCTTTGCAAAATTTAAATTAGTTTACCAATAAGTGTAACAAATTTGGTTATGGGCCCAGTCCATGTACTGTGTCGAGGCAGGCTAAGCAGTTGAACCAGGCCATGAACTTTGTCTATTTAAATACTGTTCCAGTCTAGAACTATTTTTTATGAACTCTGTTGCTAGTACGCTAAATCGAGTAACAGGTATGGAGTTTAACAACCAGATATCAGTGTTGACTCCAAATAACTGGAACACGTGGAAGCATGATATGCAAGTACTCTTAATGCATTATGGTTGCTGGCAGTTTATAATACAGACCAAGCCAGAGCAACCTGATGAAGAGGCAACATACAAGGAAAAATTAGATCTACAACTTCGTAAGGATAGATGTTATACGTTGATCTATACTAACATCAGTTCAGATTTGAAAAATCTGATAACGGAAACAACTGACGGAGTAGCGGCATGGAAGATATTAAAAGATCACTTCGAACCAGTCACAAGAGCAAGAGTAATTCAGCTATTAGATCAATTTTTGGAACAAAATACCAACCAGGGGGAAGATGTTGGAATCTTCATATCTCGTGTAAAGACAGCGGCAACCAGACTACAAGAAGCGGGTCATAAATTGGACGACCTGTACATAGGATTTCAATTAATAAGGTGGCTTCCTCAGGAATTCCAGTCTACCGTGCAACAAATCTACAGATGGAAAGAAGAGGACTTCAGAGTTGTCAAAATTGAAGCAGAGCTGATATTAGAAGCCAATCGTCTTCAGTTGATGAAACAAGATTTGGAGAAAGCGGAGAATGCTTACTTGAGCAGTTTCACTTCGAAGAAGTCGAAGACGTTACCTGGTGCTACGGCTGCAGCTCATGGAGATCCAAATGGCAAGAATGATTACCAAAAGAAAGGTGGTAAGGTATTTAACTGTAAAACTATTAAAAATGTTAAACAATCTATTAAGACTATAGGTCCGTGTTATGTATGTAATAAGTACGGGCATCTTAAAGTAAACTGTAAAGAGAAAAAGTCTCTACAAAAATCTCCTTCAACTGTAAATGAAACTTTTAACACAGAGTTTAATATAAATTTAAGATTTTGTGAACTGAATGTAGAGAACTAGATAAACAACTCGTAACTAGTTGTATCTTATTTGAGGAAAACTCTGATAAAGGTGTTTGGGTAATAGATACTGCTGCCACGAGTCATTTTGTAATGACAAGAGTTTATTTTTAGATCTTAAACCGATAACTAACATGAAAATGTCGTTAGCAACGGAGGATAAAAGTTGTCCCGTAGAAGGAATCGGTACACTTAGATTTGGGTAAAATATAAGGGGAGTTTTCATGAAATAACTTTAACTGATGTATTATTTAATCCTAAGTTGAGGAGAAATTTGTTATCCGGTTCCAGATTAGAAAGTAAAGGTGCGCATTTTGTGGGTACTAAAGGTAAAATTAATGTTTTTAATAAAGACTGGATAAAATTGTTCTCGGCGACACGCCATGAAAATTTGTATTTTTAAGCCGGATCATTATATTATACCAAAGAGTAAAGAAATTAGTTTTTTAGTGATGTAACCGCTAAAACAAAAAACGGATCAATAGAAATATGGCATCAACGCTTTTGTCATGTTAATAACGATTACTTGGTAAAAACTAGTAAAAATGATAGTGTAAAGGTCTCCCACGCTTAACTGATAATGGTAAGACTCATTGTATACCGTGTAAATTAGCAAAGTCCAAGAGAGTTTCATTCAAAAAGACGGGGGCCGTAAGATCAAAACGTCCATTGGAATTGTTGCATATGGATCTCTGTGGTCCAATGCCAACTGAAAGCCAAGGCGGTAATAAATATTTCTTGAGTATAATTGACGATTATTCAAGGAAGGTGACTGTATTTCCCATCGAAATAAATCTGACGTATTTCATACGTTTATAAGATTTCAGAAACGAGCAGAACGTTTTCTAAGTAAAAGGTAATAGCAGTTAGAACTGATGGCGGACTAGAATTTTGTAATAAAGATATGGATAATTTCTTGACAGAACTGGGTATAAAGCATGAGGTAACAAATTCATATACGCCAGAAATGAATGGGGTCGCGGAGAGATTCAATTTAACCGCTCTAGATGGCATCAAAAACATTGCTTAAGTCTAGTGAAGTTCCCCATAAGTTTTGGGGTTGGGGAAGCATTTTTGTTTCACTTTGTCGCCAAAATTTGAGCGATAAAGGACAGTAACAAAACGCCATTTCGAAAAAATTTGATTTTCAAATTCGAAAAAATGGTAAAGAAAACCAACATTTTATTGCATCTCCGAAAAACGTCATTTTGACATTTGGCATATGCTGAGGTTAAGAATGGCGTTGAAAGGAAATTACTTTAAAGTGCGTGCGAAAATGGGAATGATGATGGGATACGCACAAGGGGAAGAAAGAGACGTTTAGAATGGTTGATAGATGAAAAATTTAATTGCTTCTCGTTATGAATGTTCGAGGTGTAAAAAAAAAAATATGCGTTTGAAAATAAAGGGGAATTAATTTGAGACAAAATGGCGTTGCCGCAACCAGTGGAAAGATAATCGCCACGACGTCGTTCGGAGTGTGAGAAAGGGCATTTTGATAGAGTAAAGCAAATTCTATTATTATCTTGCGTTTGACGAGATATTGGTTTGGCAAGAGCATGAATGAGTTCGTGATGAATGACTTGAAATTAAAAGAATATGACTTAATAATCATAGTGGCGGCGATCCCATGTACAGTTGGTGAATGATTCGAAATACCCTTGCATAGGTAGGAAAGTAACTCCATCTAACAGTATCATTATAGACGAAGGGGAAGCAACCCGATTGAAATCTTTTTTAGAGATACTTTAAAAATTAATTTCATGTATTTCCGATTTTATTTGCGAAATTTTCGAAAATGTAAATACCGAATCCCACTGGTTTTAGAATTTTTCAAATGAACAAGCTCGTTTTTTGGTTTATATAACTATTAATTTAATGTATTTACAATCTTTGCGGTAAGAAACACGCATTTCATAAATGGCATGATGCAATGGATAAGAGTTTAACGTCATTGACGTAAAGTTTGAAATTTCAATTTCATCCGGATAATATGAAAATTTTGGCGCCAAAAACACAGTTGGGTTTATACCGTTTTGAGAGAATAATAAAATTGTTTCACTTTACAAGGAATCGAATTTGTTCACAAAGACAGTAACAAAACGCCTTCGAAAAATATTCAGGTAGAAAACCATCGGTATTGCATTTAAATTGTATGTTTGGCATACGCTTTTTCAAAACAAATTATCTGTGTATGTTTGTGGAAAATGGAATTATGATGGGATACGTAGATATCACTAATACTTATTTATATGCTAGATGAAAATAAATTAGTCGAATCTATTAATGTAAGATTCAACTGAAAATAAGAGGGGAATTAATTTTAGACAAAAAGTTAATAGTAACCTTGAATATAATATATAAACCTCCTGATTAGATGACGCCATGAGGATTTCCGATTAGAGCAAAAAATTAATTAAATTAAAATTTAAAAGACAAGTACGGTTAAACGCCCTCAACATTTGAAGATAGATGTATCTTCCGATAATTATTTTATGTACAGATGACATGATTATATTTGGAAAAGAAATGGAAAACGTAAATTATAGTATAGAAGGGGAATTCAACCCGATTGAAATTTGATTTAACGAAATAGAGAGATACAAGAGGCATAATATTGAGTATGATCCTAGTTTATTTAATTTTAGAAAAGATAATAGAATAATAGTCTTGTCAGAGCAACAAGAAGCTCTTATGGTTGAAGTAAGGTTATTCTAATTGTTACAAAAATATAAGATCCAGAGTTCATCTAAATGGCTATATCAATGGATAAAGAAATCAACCAAATTAGATTCACCCAAAAAGGAGTTTGGGATTTTTTATCATCCCTTATATAAAATTTTAGAAAACTTTGTCATGGGTTTATACCATTAAATATGATGAAAATAATAAAAAATGTATTATCTCAAGGCCCGCTTAGTTGCGCGAGGTAAAACACAATTGCGAGGCGAGTCATTATTAGGTTATTTTCAAGAATACAAATTAGAATTTTTAAAAGTTAAATCATTAAAACTAAGATGTTATTCAGACTCGATTTTGCTACAAATAGGGATGATCGAGTGTCGATGGGGGAGGGTTCATAACTTTTATAGACGAAACTCCAATCTCATGGCGAACTTTTAAGCAAAATCCGTTAGTCTGTCGACCATGGAAGCTGAGTATGTTAGTTTAACAGAAGCAGCTAAGGAATTCATTTGGCTAAAGAATGTAATTGATAATAAAAGTTTAAATTTGGAATTAAGTGAAAATGTAATGTTTTGTGATAATCAAGCTGCTATAAGTTTTTCAAAGTCACCGGTAGAAAATTGTAGAACAAAACATATCGATGTTCGTTATCATTTTCTAAGGAATTTGATATACGACAAGGTTTTCCAAATTAAATATATAGGTACCAAAAATAATTTGGCGGACATTTTTACCAAACCCATGGTAAAGGAAAAAATTGTTAGAATTTTGTAGAAAATTATTTCTTTTTAGAGAATAAGACTTTGTTTTTTTAAGATTAAAATATTAGTTTGTTTATTACAATAAAGATTGTGAATAAAATGTTTTTTTTTTTGTTAAATTGTATAACATGTGATTATAGATTAAAATTAATTTACTGATTTGTAAGAGATAATGGTGCGAGATTGGAAAAAGGGGGCCGATTGTTAGACATTTAAAAAATCGATCCAAATTTTTATGATCTCCTTGTGTTGTTTTTCCAATCCCGTTCCATGATCTCAATGAAAGTAAGCACACCGATTCGAACCCGATCTTTTGAGTTTCGTGATTTGTGGTTGGCAGCAACTGCCATGCAAATCGAGCGAGTATTTAAACTCGGCTCATGTTAGTTTTAGAAAAGGAAGGAGAAACGGAAATATAAGAAGTGTGTGAGTGGTTTAACTCTTAGAGGGAGAGAACAACTGGTTGGCAATGCAACTGCAGGTTGCATCACCATTTTCAGATTAGAAATTCATTTTACAATATTAGAAGACGGTTCGAATCGGATGTCTCTGGTAATGTTGATTTTTGAACTTATTGTTTTTTTATCGCTCCAGTAACGAGCGCAGTGACTTTATGATTGATTATTAAAGGCCAATTTTTAAGAAACTGTTTTTCGTCTTCATGCCTCCTCGACACATAAATTCACTGCTTTAGCTTTGCAATATTTAAATTAGTTTACCAATAAGTGTAACAAATTTGTTATGGGCCCAGTCCATGTACTGTGTCGAGACAGGCTAAGCAGTTGAACCAGGCCATGAACTTTGTCTATTTAAATACTGTTCCAGTCTAGAACTATTTTTATGAACTCTGTTGCTAGTACGCTAAAATCGAGTAACAGGTATGGAGTTTTAACAACCAGATATCAGTGTTGACTCCAACAACTGGAACACGTGGAAGCATGATGCAAAATACTCTTAATGCATTATGGTTGCTGGCAGTTTATAATACAGACCAAGCCAGAGCAACTTGATGAAGAAGCAACATACAAGGAAAATTAGATCTACAACTTCGTAAAGGATAGATGTTATACGTTGATCTATACTAACATCAGTTCAGATTTGAAAAAATCTGATAACGGGAAACAACGGACACGGAAAGTAGCGGCATGGAAGATATTAAAAAGATCACTTCGAACCAGTCACAAGAGCAAGAATAATTCAGCTATTAGATCAATTTTTGGAACAAAATACCAACCAGGGGAAGATGTTGGAATCTTCATATCTCGTGTAAAGACAGCGGCAAACAGACTACAGGAAGCGGGTCATAAATTGGACGACCCCTGTACATAGGATTTCAATTACCAAGGTGGCTTCCTCAGGAATTCCAGTCTACCGTACAACAAATCTACAGATGCAAAAAGAAGAGGACTTCAGAGTTGTCAAAATTGAAGCAGAGCTGATATTAGAAGCCAATCGTCTTCAGTTGATGAAACAAGATTTGGAGAGAAAGCGGAGAATGCTTACTTGAGCAGTTTCACTTCGAAGAAGTCGAAGACGTTACCTGGTGCTACGGCTGCAGCTCATGGATCCAAATGGCAAGAATGATTACCAAAAGAAAAAGGTGGTAAGGTATTTAACTGTAAAAACTATTAAAAATGTTAAACAATCTATTAAGACTATAGGTCCGTGTTATGTGTCTCTAATAAGTACAGAATGCCAAGTAAACTGTAAGAGAAAAGTCTCTACAAAAAATCTCCTTCAACTGTAAATGAAACTTTTAACACAGAAGTTTAATATAAATTTAAGATTTTGTGAAGCTGAATGTAGTCTTTTAGAACTAGATAAACAACTCGTAACTAGTTGTATCTTATTTGAGGAAAACTCTGATAAAGGTGTTTGGGTAATAGATTGCTGCCACGAGTCATTTTGTAATGACAAGAGTTTATTTTAGATCTTAAACCGATAACTAACATGAAAACCAATGGGTAGCAACGCCGGGATAAAGTTGCCCCCGTAGAAGGAATCGGTACACTTAGATTTCGGGTAAAATATAAGGGGAGTTTTCATGAAATAACTTTGTCTG